>JBBDGP010004067.1:0-672500 GCA_037952835.1 Lithobates septentrionalis | reverse complement strand
AGAACAGAGGCAGGAAGAGGAGGACTTCCTTAGCTCTTAAGGCCCCCTTTATCCAGACAGTGTTCCTGCGTGCCCGCCGATCACACAGGAAGAGGAGGAGGAGGAGGAAGATTGTGTCAGTATGTAGGTGGAGCCTGGCACTCAGCATCAGCAGCAGTCTTTAATGGATAATTTAGAGTCCCAAGAAACACATGGACTTGTACATGGCTGGGAGGAGGTGGCTGCGGATAATGTCGTCCTTAGTGACCCAGAGGACTCCGGACTGAATTTCTCAGCAAACCTACGCTGCATGGCCACCCTGATCCTGCAAAGCCTGCGTAAGGATCCTCGTATTCAAGGAGAAGGACCAATACTGGCTGGCAACCCTCCTTGATCCACATTACAAGGGTAACGTTGCGGACCTTATCTTGCCGTTGCAGAGGGAGCAGAGGATGAAACATCTTCGGGAGGCCTTGCAGAAAGGTCTGTGCAATGCGTTCCCAGAGACTGGGAGGTTACAAACTCCTGTTTCTGGACAACGTGTTGCTGAGGCTTCGGTCAGTCCAAAGAAGGAGCGGTGGAGAAGGTGGCCATCTGACCAATGCGTTCAGACAATTTTTTTAGTCTGCAGCCCTAAGGTATGATTGGTTCCAGCAACCATTGCCAGCGTCTGTTTTACATGGTGCAGGAATACCTAGGGGCAAGATCTGACTTGGACACCTTTCCCACCGAAAATCCTCTGGGTTAATGGGTCTTGAGGATGGATCACTGGCCAGAGCTTGCACAGTATGCAATTGAGCTACTGGCCTGTCCTGCATCCAGCGTTCTTTCGGAACGCACATTCAGTGCTGCTGCAGGCTTTGTAACCGATCACAGGGTGCGTCTGTCCACCGACTCGGGCGATCGACTGACCTTCATAAAAATGAATCAGTCTTGGGTCACCACCAGATACCAAGCACCTGATGCTGATGTAACCAAATAATTTTTTTTGAATTGTCAGATCTCTTCAAAGACTGCCTATGCTGATGCTGAGTGACTATCCTGTTATGCTGAGTAATTCTCCTCTTCCTCCTCAATGATCATGCTGATAGCTTGTAAGGACAATTTTGGTTCTGGGCGCCGCCACCAGTGCCTAATGCCCAATTTTTAAGCCCCTGTTTAACAGGGGCGTGTAATTACAATTTTTGATGCAATACTTTGCAGCAGGGCTCGTTCCTGCTTTTCAACTAGAATATCTGTGAGGGGTTGCAGTGTTGTGGCAACATCACCAGTGCCTAAGGCCCAATTTTTCAGCCCCTGTTCAACAGGGACATGTAATTAGAATTCTTGATCTAATATTTCACAGCAGGGCCCGTTTCTGTGTCCACCAAGAGTAACTGTGAGGACTTAGTGTTGTGCCACCAGCACCACCACCACCACCAAAGGCCCAATTTTTCTGGCCCTGTTCAACAGGGGCATGTAATTACAATTCTTGATCTAATATTTCACAGCAGGGCCCTGTGAGGACTTACAGTGTTGTGGCCACAACAACACCTAAGGCCCAAATTTCTGCTGAGTATATAGGGCAGGCCCCTACTTTCAAACATCCAACTTACAAACGACTCCTACTTGCAAACGGAAGGAGACAACAGGAAGTGAGATGAAATCTACCCCATAGGAAGGGAAATTCTCTCCTGTAAGAGTTAATATGGGAAAAACATTTCTCCTTTCCACTGATGCTTTATCACCAATCCTTGTTTCACTAAAAACCCCAAATTTTCAAAAAACATTTGTCATTGGGACAAAAAGTGAGGTGAAATCTTCTGAAGAGGAGCACAGACAGCAAATCAAATGTCACAGGGGTGATAACCCTTCCCTATGTTTTCCAAAAAGCTTAAAAACATATTTTTTGGCTGGAGCTACACTTTGAAAATGTACCAGTTCAAAATTACAAACAGATTCTACTTAACAACAAACCTACAGTCCCTGTCTTGTTTGCACTTCCTGTATACTGCTGTTTAGAGTATATAGGGCCTGGGGACCCCACACCTTTCCTTTTTTAATTTGGGTGCGGGGTTCCCCTTAATATCCATACAAGACCCAAAGGGCCTGGTAATGGACTTGGGGGTACCCATGCCGTTTGTCTCACTGATTTTCATCCATATTGCCAGGACCCGACATTACATTAAAGCCGCAAGCAGTTTCAAATGACTTTTTTTCCTTTACAAATGTAATTTTGTGCAGGGACTGTTGTAAGCACGGGAAACGGGCACCACTTTACACTTTACACGCACCATACTATAGACACCCCCCCAGGTACGATATTTAAAGGAATATTTCCCTTTTTTTGTTACTTTAAGCACCATTAAAATCACTACTCCCAAAAAAACAGCCGTTTTTAAAAGTTTTTTTTGCATTGATACATGTCCCCTGGGGCAGGACCCGAGTCCCCAAATCCTTTTTAGGACAATACCATGGAAATTAGCCTTTAAAATTAGCACTTTTGATTTTGAACGTTCGAGTCCCATAGACGTCAATGGGGTTCTAACGTTCATGCAAATTTTCGGTCCGTTCGCAGGTTCTGGTGTGAACCGAACCGGGGGGGGGGGGTGTTTGGCTCATCCCTAGTGTTCACTAAGCTTGACCTCCGCAGAGCCTACAATTTGGTCCGTATCAGGGACGGAGACGAATGGAAAACTGCTTTTCGTACCCGCTATGGGCATTTTGAGTATTTGGTGATGCCCTTCGGGTTGTATAATGCTCCCGCTACATTCCAGTATTTCATCAATGACGTTTTACAGGACTTTCTAGATCTGTTTGTCATCGTCTACCTAGACGATATACTAATCTTCTGTTATTCCCTAGAATCTCACCGCAAGCACCTCAAAAGTGTGTTGGCTCGGCTTCGACAGCATGGCTTATATGCGAAGGCAGAGAAGTGTGAGTTTGAGCAGGAAAGTATACCATTTTTGGGGTTAATTATCTCCAGTAGGGGCATTAAGATGAATCCTCAAAAGATTGCTGCAATACTGGATTGGCCGGTCCCAACAGACAAAAAGGGAATCCAAAGGTTCGTTGGATTCGCCAATTTTTATCGGAAATTTATTAAGGGGTTTACAGCCATTATTACGCCAATCACCCAGTTAACCAAACAGGGAACACATTTTCACTGGTCTTCTGAAGCCCAAGAGGCCTTTGAGACCATCAAAGGCCTCTTCACTTCTGCTTCCCTATTAAAACATCCAGATTCCTCTCTGCTGTTTGTACTTGAATTAGACGCATCTGAAATTGCTGTGGGAGCAGTACTGTCCCAAAGACAAAGAACCAGGGCCCTGCTGTACCCAGTGGCCTTCTTCTCTCGCAAGTTGTCTACGGCAGAGAGAAATTATGACGTAGGAGATAGAGAGTTGTTAGCAATAAAATATGCATTAGAAGAATGGCGCTACCTTCTGTAAGGAGTCGCCCATCCAGTCCTAATTTTTACAGATCATAAAAACCTGGAGTATCTGAGATCTGCAAAAAGACTGAAGCCACGACAAGCCAGGTGGGCCCTCTTCTTCTCCAGGTTCTCCTTTCATGTCACTTATCGCCCTGGTTCCAAAAACACTAAACCTAATGCCCTATCCAGGATGTTCCACAAACCCCAAGAAATTTCACCCCGGACACCATCCTGTCCCCGGGGAATTTTCTCCTGCTTCAGGGAAACCTGCTTTCACAAATTAAGCAAGCTTCCACAAGACTGGGACTTTCTCTTGGGCCAGAACTACAAATCAGAGATGGGTTGCTTTGGCACGAAAACAAGATTTACATACCCGAAAACCTACGAGTGTCCATATTGGAGCTTTGTCACGATCATGCACTGGCTGGGCATTTTGGTATAACCAAGACCACCGATCTGGTACAGCGTACTTTTTGGTGGCCTCAGGTACATGAGGATTGCAAAAAATTTGTGGAATCCTGTACAACCTGCATTAGGAACAAGAGTTACAAAACTAAGGCATGGGGGCTACTAAGACCTTTGCCTGTCCCAGACAGGCCATGGAAGATGTTATCCATAGACTTTATTGTCGAGCTACCTCCGGCGGGGGGCTATACCACCGTCTTTGTGATTGTAGATCAACTGTCAAAAATGGCCCATTTTGTTCCAATGAAGGGTACCCCCTCAGCTTCAGAAACAGCACAAGTGTTCATCAAAGAAGTCATCAGACTCCACGAGGTGCCAGCCAATATCGTCTCAGACCGGGGGGTACAATTTACCTCCCGATTCTGGAGGTCTCTGTGCAAAGCTCTGAATATTGAGCTGTCATTCTCCTCTGCCTATCATCCCCCAGACCAATGGGCAAACAGAGAGAACAAACCAAACTCTCAAACAATATCTACGCTGTTTCTCTTCTTTTGCCCAAGATGACTGGATTTCTGTGCTCCCATTGACTGAATTCGCCTACAACAACTCCATTCACTCCGCTATCAAACAGACTCCATTTTTCGCAAATTATGGCTTCCATCCTTCATTCTTACTCAATTCCCTCCCTGAATGTGCAGTACCAGCAGTTCAGGAAAAATTAAATTTCTTTGCCTCCAACAATCAAATTCTGCAGGAAACCATGACCAGGACCCAGGAACACAACAAAATAACTTTTGATAAGAAAAGGCGAGGCGAACTGTTACTTGCACCTGGTGACCGGGTATGATTATCCATGGTGAACCTTAGGTTGGCCTGCCCTTCAAAGAAATTGGGTTCCAAATTTTTGGGGCCATTCCCTGTCAGAAGGAAAATTAATGAGGTGGCATATGAACTAGAACTTCCTGACTCATTAAAGGTTCACCCGGTATTCCATGTATCTTTACTAAAACCTTCCATTTTCAATCCATTTCCAGGTCAAAGTACGGATCCCCCTGATCCGGTTCTGGTAGATGGCGAGGAGGAAATTAGAGGTAGAGTCTATCTTGGACTACAGGAAGAGAGGTAATCAGAATCAATTCCTGATTAAATGGAGGGGTTTGGACCCAAAGAGAATTCTTGGGAGCCCGAGGGTAATATCCACGCTGAAAGTCTGTTGCAATCCTTCAAAAGGGCCCATCCTGAAAAATTTACCCGAAAGGGCATCCTAAAGGCTGCCCCCTGGGGGGGGGCAATGTCAGGAAGATCCTGCCAGTAATCGGCGTCCCAGGCTCATTGGTGCGCGGCCGCCATTGCGCACATGGGCGCGTGCGGGCATGCGCACGCGCATCTCTGTTGGCGCCAGGTGGGCTATTTAAACCTGCCTGTCACACTCAGTCTCCGCTGTCTGCTCTACAGCGTTCTGTGTGTCAAACCCTGATCTTATCTGAGACTTCCTGTTACTTGACCCGGCTTCCTGTTTGTTACCATCCCAGCTATCTGCCTGCATTTGACCCCTGGCTTCCTTAGACCATTCTACTGTTTGATCCCTGGTACCTTGCTGTCCATCTGATATCAATCATTGGCCTGTCTGACGATCCTCTGCCTGAATCCTGATACCAGCCTGCTTACTTGCTGCATTCCAGGTTCCAGTCCAGCACTCCAGTCTTCTGCCTGTTTACCTGCTGTTGTTGCTGGCTCCAGTCAGCGTTCCAGTCTCCAGCCTGCTTACTTGCTGCATTCCTGGTTCCAGTCCAGCACTCCAGTCTTCTGCCTGTTTACCTGCTGTTGTTCCTGGCTCCAGTCAGCGTTCCAGTCTCCAGTCTGCTTACTTGCTGCATTTCTGGTTCCAGTCCAGCACTCCAGTCTTCTGCCTGCTTACCTGCTGTTGTCCCAGTCTCCAGCCTGCTACCTGCTGTTGTTCCTGTTTCCAGTCCAGCGTTCCAGTCTCCAGCCTGCTACCTGCTGTTGTTCCTGGTTCCAGTCCAGCGTTCCATTCTCCAGCCTGCTACCTGCTGTTGTTCCTGGTTCCAGTCCAGCGTTCCAGTTTCCAGCCTACTACCTGCTGTTGTTCCTGGTTCCAGTCCAGCGATCCAGTCTCCAGCCTTCTCTCCAGTTCCTGTTTCCTGGGTCCTAACTACCTCTGGATTTCTGGACAGACTGTTGATCCTGCCAGGCACTCATACCACTCCTCACTCCTGTGTCCTCTTTCCCCATTCTAGAGGGCCGTGAGTGGGATCCGTAGGGGAGGCCTCTATCTGCATTTCGGGCTCAAAACCTACCAGGTACGTGACACCACCAGCTACCAAGCACCTGATGCTGATGTAACTGAATACATTTTTTTGCAATGTCAGATCCCTTCAAGACTGCCTATGCTGATGCTGAGTGACTATCCTGTTATGCTGAGTGACTATCCTCTTCCTCCTCAATGGTCATGCTGATAGCTTGTAAGAATATTTTTGTTTCTGGGCGCCGCCACCAGTGCCTAAGACCCAATTTTTCAGCCCCTGTTTAACAGGGCCGTGTAATTACAATTTTTGATGCAATTCTTTGCAGCAGGGCTCGTTCCTGCACTCCAACTAGGGTATCTGTGAGGGGTTGCAGTGTTGTGGCACCAGCACTAGTGCCTAAGGCCCAATTTTTCTGTCCCTGTTCAACAGGGGCATGTAATTACAATTCTTGATCTAATATTTCACAGCAGGGCCCGTTCAAGCGCCCACCAAGAGTAACTGTGAGGACCTTAGTGTTGTGGCACCAGCACCACCACCATCACCAAAGGCCCCATTTTTCTGCCCCTGTTCAACAGGGCCATGTAATTACAATTCTTGATCTAATATTTCAAAGCAGGGCCCTGTGAGGGCTTACAGTGTTGTGGCAACACCAACACGTAAGACCCCAATATCTGCAGAGTATATAGGGCAGGCCCCTACTTTCAAACATTCAACTTACAAACGACTCCTACTTGCAAACGGAAGGAGACTACAGGAAGTGAGATGAAATCTACCCCTAGGAAGGGAAATTCTCTCCTGTAAGAGTTAATATGGGAAAAATGTTTCTCATTTCCACTGATGCTTTATCACCAATCCTTCACTAAAAACCCCAAATTTTCAAAAAACATTTGTCATTGTAACAGAAAGTGAGGTGAAATCTTCTGAAGAGGAGCACAGACAGCAAAACAAATGTCACAAGGGGTGATAACCCTTCCCTATGTTTTCCAAAAAGCTTAAAAATTGATTTTTTTTGGCTGGAGCTACACTTTAAAAATGTACCAGTTTAAAATTACAAACAGATTCTACTTGACAACAAACCTTCCTGTCCCTGTCTTGTTTGCACCACCTGTATACTTCTGTTCAGAGTATATAGGGCCTGGGGGCCCCACGCCTTTCCTTTTTTTTAATTTGAGTGCGGGGTTCCCCTTAATATCCATACAAGACCCAAAGGGCCTGGTAATGGACTGGGGGGTACCCATGCCGTTTGCCTCACTGATTTTCATCCATATTGTCAGGACCCGACATTACATGAAAGCAGTTTTAAATGACTTTTATGCCTTTAAAAATGTCATTTTGTGCAGGGACCATTCTAAGCACGGGAAATATGCACCACTTTACAGGCATACTATAGACACCCCCCAGGTACGATATTTAAAGGAATATTTCACTTTTTTTTTCACTTTAGCTACTTAAAGACCAGCCTCGTTTTGGATTTTAGTTGTTTACATGTTTAAAACAGTTTTTTTGCTAGAAAATTACTTAGAACCCCCAAACATTATATATGTTTTTTCTTCTAACACCCTAGAGAATAAAATGGTGGTCATTGCAATACTTTTTTTTGCACCATATTTGTGAAGCGGTCTTAAAAGCGCACTTTTTTTTGCAAAAAATTCACTTTTTTGAATAAATAAATAAGACAATAGTAAAGTTAGCCCAATTTTTTTTATATTGTGAAATATAATGTTAAGCCAAGTAAATTGATACCCAACATGTCACGCTTCAAAATTGCGCCCGCTCGTGGAATGGCGTCAAACTTTTACCCTCAAATGTCCATAGGCGATGTTTAAAAAATTCTACAGGTTGCACATTTTGCGGTACAGAGGAGGTCTAGGGTTAGAATTTTATAGCTCTCGCTCTGGTCGCGGCGATACCTCACATGTGTGGTTTGAACACTGTTTTCATATGCGGGCGCTACTCGCATATGCGTTCGCTTCTGCGCGTGAGCTCGTCGGCACGGGGGGTTTTTAAATTTTTTTTTTATTATTTATTTGGCATTATTTTATTTATTTTTACACTGTTTTTAAAAAAATTGTGTCACTTTTATTCCTATTACAAGGAATGTAAACATCCCTTGTAATAGAAAAAAGCATAACAGGTCCTCTTAAATATGAGATCTGGGGTCAAAAGACCTCAGATCTCATATTTACACTAAAATGCAAAAAAAAAAGTCATTAAAAAAAATGTGCCTGTAAGAGGCGTGGACAGAAGTGATGTTTTGACGTCGCTTCCGCCCAGCAGTGTCATGGAGACGAGTGGGAGCCATCTTAGCCTCGCTTGTCTCCAGGCACACCACAGAGGAGAATGTGATCGCCTCCGCCGCCACCGACGGCTCCGGTAAGCGGCAGAGGGCACCGGATCGCGGTGGGAGGGGGGGCCCCTCTCCCGCCACCGATAAAAGTGATCTCGCGGTGAATCCGCTGCAGGGACCACTTTTATCTGAAATCCGACCGCCGCACGAAAACTGGGATACCAGGGTTATGGCATCTAGCTTCTGTCATAAAAATATGTAATTATTCCCACGCTATCAGTTGTAAAACAAACTGGACTAAATAGGAAAAGCTGCCTGCACCGAATCAAGTACAAACCAAACCCTGTGGATCAATAATAGTATAACTAAGTGGTGCCGCGCTAATCCTAGGTAAATTAGCTAAAATTAACTTATATCAGTGTGACATGCATTTAGAGTGTGCATCCAAGAGTATAAGTTACACTTTGGGAGTAAATAGCAACAGCCGTGTAACACTCCACACTCGTATGACAGCAAATCTAAGTAGTGAAAAAAAATCATCTATAGTGACAACAATAAATAAGTATATCTCATCATATCCATAAAAATAATAAATACCAATAATGTAAGAGTGTCAATTAATAATAAAGTGCATAATACAATATAAAGTGAATCATAGTGTATAACAGACATGCAAACACATAAAGTGACAATGTGCAGCAGTGCAACTAAATATTCAACAGTAAAGTGTCCAAGAAATATCAGGTGCTTCAACGTAAAATCCTTCTTATATAATGTGACTGCAACGTCCTGACATGCAACAGTTGCAACAATACAAAGTGTTTCAACAAAAAGTCCTTTTTTTATAACGTGGCAGCAACGTCCTGACATGCATCAGTCGCAGTGCAGTGCTCAAGATAAATCACAAAGTGCACATCTTCATGTTTTGAGACACACAGGTAAGTAATGGCCCTTTACCTTAGGGCAAACGCATGTGACCAAAATCTTTAGGGGTATCCTCCTATAGATGCAAGCACTAGCCTCACGGTCCTAGTCCCAGGGGATGGTTCCCTCAGATGTTTAGGGGGGAATGTAGAAAATGACAAAAAACAGGGGGGATCCCAATAGCGTAATAACGCTAAAACAGCATGTTTTATTAGATAAGATAAAAGGTACTCACATAAACAACATTAAAAACATTCCTATCTCCGACGAGCTCGTATACCTCTCACAGCATGTAAAGCCTGTCCCGTCCCTACGCGTGACGTCACACCACACGTGACTTCATCAGGGGATCCCCGTATAAAAAGTACACATAAAAGTTCATTGATAAAAACGGCATGGGAATTCCCCACAGGGGAACCTCGAACCAAAATTTAAAAAAAAATGACGTAGGGTCCCCCCAAAAATCCATACCAGACCCTTATCTGAGAATGCAACCTGGCAGGCCGCAGGAAAAGAGGGGGGACAAGAGAGCGCCCCCCCTCCTGAACCGTACCAGGTCACATGCCCTCAACATTGGGAGGGTGCTTTGGTGTAGCCCCCCAAAGCACCTTGTCCCCATGTTGATGGGGACAAGGGCTTCATCCCCACATCCCTTGCCCGACCTGAAGGGCCTGGTATGGAATTTAGGAGGACCCCCCCACGTAATTTTTTTTAAAATTTTGGTTCGGGGTTCCCCTGTAGGGAATTCCCATGCCGTTTTTATCAATGAACTTTTATGTGTATTGTCGGACCGGCAATTCATTAATAGCCGCGAGTAGTTTTAAATGACTTTTTTTCCTTTGAAATGTCATTTTGCTTTCAGACTGTTCTAAACACGGGAAACATGCGCCCCTTTACAGGCATACTATAGACACCCCCCAGGTACGAAATTTAAAGGGATATTACACTTTTATTGTTTCACTTTAAGCATTATTAAAATCACTGCTCCTAAAAAAACGGCTGTTTTTAAAACTTTTTTTTGCATTGATCCATGTCCCCTGGGGCAGGACCCAGGTCCCCAAAGACTTTTTATGACAATAACTTGCATATAAGCCTTTAAAATTAGCACTTTTGATTATTCATGTTCGTGTCCCATAGACTTTAACGGTGTTCGCGTGTTCGAACAAATTTTTAACCTGTTCGCATGTTCTGGTGCAAGGCGAACAGGGGGGTGTTCGGCTCATCCCTTATACTCAGGCAGATAGATGAGTGCAGGAAACGCCACTTAATAGCAAGTATGCCAAAAGCACACTCCACTACACGTCTTGCCCTTGTCAGTCAGTAATTAAATACCCTCTTTTCAGTGGTAAGTCCTCTTTTGGCATATGGCCGTAGAAGTCTCTCAGAAATAGGAAATGCCTCATCCCCAACAAAGACATAAGGCTCCAGAGGTTCATTTGTTCCAGGAAGTGGTTGACTATCAGGAAGGTTCAATGTGGTTTCAGGAAGCATCTTGCCATGCTTCCTGCTTGAGTCAGAGCTACTTCCATATGAACCTATATCCACAGGTAAATGAATAATTGGCATCGACCACTGCCATTAAAACGAATGAAAAATACTTTTTGTAATTAAAGTATTTGGAGCCACTACGAATTGGGCTGATTATTCTTATTTGTTTTCCATCTACTGCACCCACACAATTTAGGAAAATGCACCACTGCCAAAAAACTTCGGCTGTTTTAGCCCAGTCTTCCCTAGTCGGCTTCTTCATCACCAACTCTTTTAAGACTTGCCAGATAGCTGCACAGGTTTCATGCACAATCAAACCCACTGTCGATTTTCCCAGCTTGTATTCAAATTGTAAACTAGAAAAGTAATTGCCGGTAGCTAGGTACATGAAAGGAAAGAGAAGCATAATTAATAGCGTTCCTACTTTTTTCACAGTTCTCGCTCTCAAGATGAGATGGCGAAGTCTACGTGACACGTATACAAAGTACAGTGGCTTGCGAAAGTATTCGGCCCCATTGAACTTTTCAAACTTTTGCCACATTTCAGGCTTCAAACATAAAGATATAAAATTTTTATTTTTTGTGAAGAATCACCAACAAGTGGGACACAATTGTGAAGTGGAACGAAATCTTTTGGATTTTTGAAACTTTTTTAACTAATAAAAAAATGAAAAGTGGGGCGTGCAAAATTATTCAGCCCCCTTGCGTTAATACTTTATAGAGCCACCTTTTGCTGCGATTACAGCTGCAAGTCGCTTGGGGTACGTCTCTATCAGTTTTGCACATCGAGAGACTGAAATTCTTGCCCATTCTTCCTTGCAAAACAGCTCGAGCTCAGTGAGGTTGGATGGAGAGCGTTTTGTGAACAGCAGTTTTCAGCTCTTTCCACAGATTCTCGATTGGATTCAGGTCTGGACTTTGACTTGGCCATTCTAACACCTGGATACGTTTATTTGTGAACCATTCCTTTGTAGATTTTGCTGTATGTTTGGGATCATTGTCTTGTTGGAAGATAAATCTCCGTCCCAGTTTCAGGTCTTTTGCAGACTCCAACAGGTTTTCATCCAGAATGGTCCTGTATTTGGCTGCATCCATCTTCCCCTCAATTTTAACCATCTTCCCTGTCGCTGCTGAAGAAAAGCAGGCCCAAACCATGATGCTGCCACCACCATGTTTGACAGTGGGGATGGTGTGTTGAGTGTGATGAGCTGTGTTGCTTTTACGCCAAACATATCGTTTTGCATTGTGGCCAAAAAGTTCGATTTTGGTTTCATCGGACCAGAGCAGCTTCTTCCACATGTTTGGTGTGTCTCCCAGGTGGCTTGTGGCAAACTTTAGACGAGACTTTTTATGGATATCTTTGAGAAATGGCTTTCTTCTTGCCACTCTTCCATAAAGGCCAGATTTGTGCAGTGTACGACTGATTGTTGTCCTATGGACAGACTCTCCCACCTCAGCTGTAGTTCTCTGCAGTTCAGCCAGAGTGATCATGGGCCTCTTGGCTGCATCTCTGATCAGTCTTCTCCTTGTCTGAGCTGAAAGTTTAGAGGGACAGCCAGGTCTTGGTAGATTTACAGTGGTCTGATACTCCTTCCATTTCAAAATGATCGCTTGCACAGTGCTCCTTGGGATGTTTAAAGCTTGGGAAATCTTTTTGTATCCAAATCCGGCTTTAAACTTCTCCACAACAGTATTACGGACCTGCCTGGTGTGTTCCTTGGTCTTCACGATGCTCTCTGCGCTTTCAAAAGAACCCTGAGACTATCACAGAGCAGGTGCATTTATACAGAGACTTGATTACACACAGGTGGATTCTATTTATCACCATCAGTCATTTAGGACAACATTGGATCATTCAGAGATCCTCGCTGAACTTCTGGAGTGAGTTTGCTGCACTGAAAGTAAAGGGGCCGAATAATTTTGCACGCACCACTTTTCAGTTTTTTAATTGCTAAAAAAGTTTAAAATATCCAATAGATTTCGTTCCACTTCACAATTGTGTCCCACTTGTTGGTGATTCTTCACAAAAAATTAAAATTTTATATCTTTATGTTTGCAGCCTGAAATGTGGCAAAAGGTTGAAAAGTTCAAGGGGGCCGAATACTTTCACAAGCCACTGGATGTGAGGAATCTGCGGGAGACCAAGAGTGGCTCAGCTGCCACAAGGAAAAAGCCATATGCATTTGCTGGCTACCTGGCTTTCCTTAAACCAGTCCTGGAACTCCGGACGTAAGCAAGTATCCCTCCCTCCCTCCCCCTTCTCACCCTCACTCCTTCCTTCCCTATACCTCCTCAATCTACCTCATTTCCTTTTTAGTTTGATGTGTCTAACATGTAAATTACCATATATTTACACAATGATTTTTTTTAGTAAACTTTTATATTTTACAGCACCGAATCAAGTTGGGAGGAGGAGGATGTTATGGTTCCGGGAGACCAAGTCGATGCTCCTGCTGAGGAGGAGGAGGAAACTGTGGGCTGCAGCCCTTTGCACCAGTCCCCAATGGAGCAGTCTGGTCTAGAGGAGCCCTTGGCGGCTGATGCATCACAGGCTCCCATCCAATCACAGGCCAAACAGTATACTAATAATCCTGTAATGCAAAGATCTAATAGACGCTACCAAATAAACAGGAGAGCTCCATTGCAGGAGGAGGATGATGGCACTGGGCAGCTGCTAAGCATTGTGTCTGGAATTTCACAACAAATGGAGGCACCGCGCTGCCCTCACACTTTGTTTATAATGAGTTTGCTTCCTCTAGTAAAAGAGGTCCCAGAGGATAAATATTTTGCAATGTGAATGGCTGTCCAGCAGTGCATACACTCGTTCAGTGTTCCCAAAAAGCTGTCCTCAAACACAGTGGAACCAACCTATGAGCATGTGGGTGTTTTCATTTGGGAGGAAAAATGGGAAAACTGCTGGCATGGTTAGCTAGGGGCAATGTCCCTTCCACTCCCAAAGGTTCTATTTGGGATGACAGGGCCGGCTGCTCACAACACCCTCCGATATCAATGGCCCCTTTTAGAGAATTTTTTGGTGAGTTGTACACCTCCAGGGTGGACTATTCTGAATCGAATTACTCCTCTTTCCTAGACCCCCTGTCCTTCCCCATTTTAGCCATGGAGGACAAGGAGAGGCTGGAAGCCAGGCCCGGACTGGCCATAGGGCACACTGGGCATTTGCCCGGCGGGCCAGGGCCACAGGGCTCAACCTCGGGGCCACAGTCCAATGGCTGCTGATGACCATGCCGCATAGCGGGAGGTAAGTGGCGATCGCAGCCTGGAGAGGGTTAACATAGGCCACGGTCGCTGCTCGCCTCCTGCTATGCAGCTGTGCCTGTGTCTCCTCTCCAGGCTCTCCTGCCCTGCCCATGACGATATCATCTATCAGTGGAGCAGGGGCGGGAGGAGCCAGAGATCTGTACACTAAACAGCGTGAGTGCAGTGATCCCTGGTTGCTAGGCAGCAGGTCAGATCCAATTAAAACAGCTATCGCTGCCCACGCACACATGCTGTGGCCGGCGATAGCTAGGCAACGGGGATGCTGCCAGGGATGGGGTCGCTGATGTCATGGAAATGAATGACGTCAGGAGACCCCGCCCACCTAGGCAGATTACATCCATTCAAAAAACTAAGGAGAGTGAAGGAGACAGTAAATGTGAGAGGAGGGAAGAAGAGCATATAGAAAAAAGGGGAATATATAAATAGAAAAGAAGAGAAAGATAGAGAAAAAAGGAAAAAAGAAACAGAAAAAGAGAGACAAAGGAGAGGAAAATAAGAGAAAAATACGAGTGAAAAATAAAAAAAGGATAAAGACTACTCCGCTGATAGGATGACATTGTTGGAGGGGTGCGAGAGCCAGTAGAGGACATACGGGCTGAATCCTGCCTCTGCCCTGCCAAAGGTAGGAATGTGCAGGGGAGATAGAGTAAAAGGGGCCACTGTGATTACAGAGACAAAGGAGGGGGCATGACTGCAAGGGGCCCTGTGAAGGGGGGCTGTGATTGGTAGGGGAACAGCACTGTAAAGGGGGACTGTAATCATTAGTTTCCTTTACAGTGCAGTCCCCTTTATATGACAGTGCCTCATTACTAAGAATGAGCCGAACACCCCCCGGTTCGGTTCGCACCAGAACTTGCGAACAGACCAGAACTTCGCACGAACGTTAGAACCCCATTGAAGTCTATGGGACTCGAATGTTCGAAATCAAAAGTGCTCATTTTAATGGCTAATTTGCATGGTATTGTCCTAAAAAGTATTTGGAGACCCGGGTCCTGCCCCAGGGGACATGTATGAATGCAAAAAAAAGTTTTAAAAACGGCCATTTTTTC
Organism: Lithobates septentrionalis; assembly: GCA_037952835.1. NCBI lineage: Eukaryota > Metazoa > Chordata > Amphibia > Anura > Ranidae > Lithobates > Lithobates septentrionalis. Next base: position 657,405 of record JBBDGP010004067.1, on the reverse strand, counting down.
GGGAGCAGTGATTTTAATAATGCTTAAAGTCAAACAATAAAAGTGTAATATTCCTTTAAATTTCGTACCTGGGGGGTGTCTATAGTATGCCTGTAAAGGGGCGCATGTTTCCCGTGTTTAGAACAGTCTGACAGCAAAATGACATTTCAAAGGAAAAAAGTCATTTAATACTACTCGTGGCTATACTGAATTGCCGGCCCGACAATACACATAAAAGTTCATTGATAAAAATGGCATGGGAATTCCCCACAGGGGAACCCCGAACCAAAATTTAAAAAAAAAATGACGTGAGGGGTCCCCCTAAATTCCATACCAGGCCCTTCAGGTTTGGTATGGATATTAAGGGGAACCCCGGCCAAAATTAAAAAAAAAAATTGGCGTGGGGTCCCCCTCAAAATCTATACCAGACCCTTATCGGAGCACGCAACCTGGCAGGCCGCAGGAAAAGAGGGGGGACGAGAGAGCATCCCCCCCCTCCTGAACCATACCAGGCCACATGCCCTCAACATTGGGAGGGTGCTTTGGGGGTAGCCCCCCAAAGCACCTTGTCCCCATGTTGATGAAGACAAGGGCCTCATCCCCACAACCCTGGCCCGGTGGTTGTGGGGGTCTGCGGGCAGGGGGCTTATCGGAATCTGGAAGCCCCCTTTAACAAGGGGACCCCCAGATCCCGGCTCTCCCCCCTGTGTGAAATGGTAAGGGGGTACAAAAGTACCCCTACCATTTCACAAAAAAAATGTCAAAAATGTTAAAAATGACAAGAGACAGTTTTTGACAATTCCTTTATTTTAATGCTTCTTCTTTCTTCTATCTTCCTTCGGTTTATTCCTCCATCTTCTTCTTCTTCTGGTTGTTGTTCTTCTGGTTCTTCTTGTTCTTCTGGTTCTTCATCCGGTCTTCTCGTCCGGCATCTTCCTCAGCAGTGCCGTCTTCACTTCATCTTCTTTCCTCGGGCCTCTCCGCATCCATGATTGGATGGGAGGCTCCCGCTGTGTGACTCTTCTCCTCTTCTGACAGTTCTTAAATAACGGAGTGCGGGTGACCCCGCCCCCCTCTGACGCAGGGCGGGTGACCCTGCCCCCCTCTGATGCACGGGGACTTCCCTGTGGCATTCCCCGTGACGTCAGAGGGGGGCGGGGTCACCCGCCCTGCGTCAGAGGGGGGGGTCACACGCTCTCCGTTGTTTAAGAACTGTCAGAAGAGGAGAAGAGTCACACAGCGGGAGCCTCCCATCCAATCGTGGATGCGGAGAGGCCCAAGGAAAGAAGATGAAGTGAAGACGGCGCGGCTGAGGAAAATGCCGGATGAGAAGACCGGATGAAGAACCAGAAGAACAAGAAGAACCAGAAGAGCAAGAAGAAGAAGAAGATGGAGGAAGAAACCAAAGGAAGATAGAAGAAAGAAGATAGAAAATAGAAGAAGAAGCATTTAAATAAAGGAATTGTCAAAAACTGTCTCTTCTCATTTTTAAAATTTTTGACATTTTTTTTGTGAAATGGTAGGGGTACTTTTGTACCCCCTTACCATTTCACACAAGGGGGAGGGCCGGGATCTGGGGTTCCCCTTGTTAAAGGGGGCTTCCAGATTCCGATAAGCCCCCTGCCCGCAGACCCCCAAAACCACCAGGCAAGGGTTGTGGGGATGAGGCCCTTGTCCCCATCAACATGGGGATAAGGGGTTTTGGGGGGCTACCCCCAAAGCACCCTCCCAATGTTGAGGGCATGTGGCCTGGTATGGTTCAGGAGGGGGGGCGCTCTCTCATCCCCCCCTCTTTTCCTGTGGCCTGCCAGGTTGCGTGCTCGGATAAGGGTCTGGTGTGGATTTTTGGGGGTACCCCACACCATTTTTTTTTATTTTGGCGCGGGGTTCCCCTTAAAATCCATACCAGACCTGAATGGTTCGGGGTTCCCCTGTGGGGAATTCCCATGCCGTTTTTATCAATGAACTTTTATGTGTATTGTCGGGCCGGCAATTCAGTATAACCGCTAGTAGTTTTAAATGACTTTTTTCCTTTGAAATGTCATTTTGCTGTCAGACTGTTCTAAACACGGGAAACATGCGCCCCTTTACAGGCATACTATAGACACCCCCAGGTACGAAATTTAAAGGGATATTACACTTTTATTGTTTGACTTTAAGCATTATTAAAATCACTGCTCCCCAAAAAACTGCAGTTTTTAAAACTTTTTTTGCATTGATCCATGTCCCCTGGGGCAGGACCCAGGTCCCCAAACACTTTTTATGACAATACCATGCATATAAGCCTTTAAAATTAGCACTTTTGATTTCTCCCATAGACTTTTAAAGGGTGTTCCGCGGCATTCAAATTTGCCGCGAACACCCCAAATTGTTCGCTGAACTGGCAAACAGCCGATGTTAGAGTCGAACATGAGTTCGACTTGAACTCGAAGCTCATCCCTACTCATTACATTACAGTGCGGAGGACCAACTCCGTGATTATGCCGTCACCAACCGACCTCGCTTGCTGGAAAATTGGCTGCTCAGTCTAAATTGACCGGGCCTAATTTTTGTTCTAGTCCGGGCCTGCTGGAGGCTGATGTTACCCTGGAGGAGGTGCAGCTGACTATGGGTAGTCTTCAGGGTGGGAAAGCCCCCGGGGTGGATGGCCTACCTTCCGAATTTTACACCACTTTTATGGAACTTCTAGCCCCTAAATTGATGACACTACTCTCTGACTTTGACTCCCTAGAGGCCCTACCTGACTCCATGAATGAGGCTATAGATGTGTTGGTCCCTAACCCTGGCAAGTATCCCCAGGACTGTTAGTCCTACAGGCCTATCTCCCTACTAAATGTAGACGCCAAGATCTTTGCAAAGATCTTGGCCAATCGGCTGTCCCAGGAGATAAAATACCTGTTCAATATAGGTCAAACAGGATTTATGCCGGGTAAGGGAACCGACATTAATATTAGGCGACTCTTTCTTAACATCTGTCACACACGATAACCCAGGTACCAGGGTAATTGCCTCATTAGACGCCGAAAAGTCATTTGATTCTGTCGATTGGTCCTATTTGTGGGAGGTTTTGCGTCGCCTTGGGTTTGGCCCCAAGTTCATCTATGGCATCCAACTCCTCTATCGAGCACCCAGAGCGCGGATCCATACAAATAATTGGCTATTGGAGCCGTTTGCCCTTTTTCGTGGTACATGACATGGCTGCCCACTCTCCCCCAGTCTGTTCGCCTTGGCTCTGGAGCCCCTGGCCATTTTGATCAGGTGTGCCCTGGATTTCCTGGGCCTGCGGCTGGGTAAGCTGGACGAGTGGCTGTCCCTTTACGCAGACTACGCATTATTATACCTTAATGACGTGGGTCCCTCGCTCCTTGCCGCTTTGTGTATTTTCGATAATTTTGGTGGGTACTCGGGCATCAGGATCAACGGCCAAGTCGGTACTTTTCCCCATGATGACGAGGCAGTCCAAGGTGCAACCTCCTCTCCCCTGCGGTGGGTGGAGGAGTTCCACTACCTTGGGATCCTGGTAACCAAATGCTTCTCAAATTATGTGGGGAAAAATCTATTACCTGCCCTGTCTGCCCTACGCACAAAATTAAACAGCATGGGTGAACCTCCCTCTTAACCTATTGGGTTGCATCAATCTCCTAAAGATGGTTATGCTGCCTAAATTTAACTACCTGTTTATGAATTGTCCGGTATGGGTTCCTGTCGCTTTCTTTAAGGAGATAAATGTGTGGGCTCCTTTTATCTGGATGGAGCTGTCCCCAGGTTGGCTCGCTTCACACTGTGGCTGCCGGCTTACCTGGGGGGACAAGCTCTCCCTAACTTTCAAGTCTACTACTGGGCCGCAGTACTAGTAATGGTTCAGTGGTGGTTCTAGGGATCCAAATTCAACGTGGCAGTCCGTCTGGAGGCGAGCTGCCTAGGCTCACTGGCTGCGCTCTGCAGCTTTGCCTACAGAGGACCAAGGGCATATGGGGCCACTCCAGGGCTCACGTGGGTGACCTGGAGAGTGCGGACTGCTGCTCGGCAGCATTTTACGCGGCCGGACCAGTGGTCGCCAGTGCACCCTCTGTGGGAAAATCCTAACCCCCCACACTTTCCCACCATTCCAGACCCCCAAGTGTGGGCCAGGTATGGCATTATGACTTTGGGCCAAGTTATGCCCCAGGGTGCTCTGATACAACTCACAGACCTGCAGACCAAATACGTTTTGCCCCGGTGGATGCGATTCCGATACTTGCAACTACGGCATGCGACCAGGGCCCAGTTTACGCATTTGCCTCCTCCAGGCTGACCCCATTGAGGTACTTCTGGACCCGGGAGACCTCGCTAAATGCCTCTCCACCTTATACAGAGCACTTCTGGGTACTGACTCCCCCAAATTAGAGAGGCTATGGGACATAGGGATATACCCTCACTGGATAGGGAGAGTTGGGAGGACTGTCTCGAATATAGCCCCAAAATTATTTTTAAATTTTTACACAGAATCTACTACATACGCCAAAAACTCCATCAAATATTTCCAGAAAGAAACCCTGTATGCCCTAGATGTAAAACACATATAGACACATTCGTCCACATGTTTTGGGACTGTTCCATCATTTTGACCTATTGGTCAAAGGTATTCGGGGTCATTAATTCAAGACTACAATTTTCCTTTCCAATACTGCCAGAGTTAGCCCTATTGGGGGTTTATGAGGATGCACAACGTTCTCATCATTCCAAATTACTCATTTCCTACCTTTTATTTTATGTAAAGAAAGAAATTCTAAAGTGGATCACGTCTGCCCCCCCATCTCTCTCTTTCTGGAAGGCACAGGTCGAGGCTGCCCTACCTATGTACAGAATCATGTACATTAATCGGGGCTGTCAGTGGAAATATGAATAGGTGTGGGCCCCCTGGACCTCCACCTAGGTGTTTATGGTGATTACTCCATTATGATCAATGTGGCATGGGACACAGAGCTACTGTTGTTGCTTACCAGATCCTCTGCATTATGTACCCGAAGATGTTGTCTAGTTACTGCATGTAGTGATTTTCTTACATCTCTCGTTTTGTATATGCACATATATACTCATCATGCAATGTTCTGTACTGTATAAATTGATATGCTGTTTATCACCCTGAATGACAACAATAAAGCACCTTTGTTTGTTAAAAAAAAGTATTAGCGACCAGGCTAGCAAAGGTTATTTCCTCTATAATTAATTTAGATCAAACGGGGTTTACGCTGGGTAAATCCACAGACACGAATCTAAGGAGACTTTTTACCCATTTGCAATTTCCACCTATGGATTCTCAGTCTAGAATAGTGGTATCAATAGACATGGAAAAAGCATTCAATTCAGTTGATTGGTGTTATATGCACAAGGTACTTGAATGCATGGGTTTTGGGCCTATTTACAGGAAGTGGATATCCATGCTATATAAAGGCCCTAGAGTAGCAATAAGAATTGGACTGTCAGTGTCTGAAATTTTTGAGGTTGGCAGAGGCACTAGGCAGGGGTGTCCACTATCCCCTTTCCTATTTGCTATTGCCATGGAACCCATTGCAGTTGCCCATCGGTCGTCAGGGGAGGTCGGGGCCATCAGGGTGGGCACGATCAATGAGTCCCTTGCGCTTTATGCTGATGACTTGCTCCTGTTTCTTAAAGATCCGGGTGCCTCACTGCAAGCAGCGTTAGATATTCTTGATCAATTTGCTTCATTCTCCGGGTTGAGGGTGAACTGGAGCAAGTCGGCTATTCTACCTGTAGATGTGGGAGCTAAAAAGGGGGCAAACCCAGACCTCCCGCTACAATGGGTATCCTCTTTTAAATACTTGGGGGTGAAAATTACAGCAAATGTTCGGGATTATATGCCCCTTAATTTATATCCTCTCTTCATACTCCTCAAGCAGTGATCCAAGACTGATTCATTTTTATGAAGGTCAGTCGATCGACCGAGTCGGTGGACAGACGCACCCTGTGATCGGTTACCACGCCTCCAGCAGCACTGAATGTGCGTTCCGAAAGAACGCTGGATGCAGGACAGGCCAGTAGCTCAATTGCATACTGTGCAAGCTCTGGCCAGTGATCCATCCTCAAGACCCAGTAACCCAGAGGATTTTCAGTGGGAAAGGTGTCCAAGTCTGATCTTGCCCCTAGGTATTCCTGCACCATGTAAAACAGACGCTGGCGATGGTTGCTGGAACCGATCATACCTTGGGGCTGCGGACCAAAAAATTGTCTGAACGCATCGGTCAGACGGCCACCTTCTCCACCGCTCCTTCTTTGACTGACCAAAGCCTCAGCAACACGTTGTCCAGAAACAGGAGTTTGTAACCTCCCAGTCTCTGGGAACGCGTTGCACAGACCTTTCTGCAAGGCCTCCCGAAGATGTTTCATCCTCTGCTCCCTCTGCGATGGCAAGATAAGGTCCACAACCTTACCCTTGTAACGTGGATCAAGGAGGGTTGCCAGCCAGTATTGGTCCTTCTCCTTGATACCACGAATACGAGGATCCTTACGCAGGCTTTGCAGGATCAGGGAGGCCATGCAGCGTAGGTTTGCTGAGGCATTCGGTCCGGAGTCCTCTGGGTCACTAAGGACGACAACGTCCGCAGCCACCTCCTCCCAGCCACGTACAAGTCCATGTGTTTCTTGGGACTGATCCCTTAAAGACTGCTGCTGATGCTGAGTGCCAGGCTCCACCTCCATACTGACACAATCTTCCTCCTCCTCCTCCTCCTCCTCGTCCTCTTCCTGTGTGATCGGCGGGCACGCAGGAACACTGTCTGGATAAAGGGGGCCTTGAGAGCTAAGGAAGTCCTCCTCTTCCTGCCTCTGTTCTGCCTCAAGTGCCCTGTCCATTATTCCACGCAGCGTGTGCTCCAACAGGTGGATAAGGGGGACAGTGTCACTGATGCATGCACTGTCACTGCTCACCATTCTCGTGGCCTCCTCGAATGGTGACAGGACAGTGCATGCATCCCTGATCATGGCCCACTGGCGTGGGGAAAAAAGACCAAGCTCCCCTGACCCTGTCCTGGTGCCATAGTCGCACAGGTACTCATTGATGGCCCTCTGCTGCGTGTGCAGCCGCTGCAGCATGGCCAACGTTGAGTTCCACCTGGTGGGCATGTCACAGATTAGGCGGTTCTTGGGCAGGTTAAACTCCTTTTGGAGGTCCGTCAGCCGAGCACTGGCATTATATGACCGGCGGAAATACACACAGACTTTCCTGGCCTGCCTCAGGACATCCTGTAAGCCCGGGTACCTGCCCAAGAACCGCTGCACCACCAAGTTAAGGACGTGAGCCAAACAGGGCACATGGGTCATTTGTCCCTGTCGGAGGACAGAGAGGAGGTTGGTGCCATTGTCGCAAACCACCATTCCTGCCTTAAGTTGGCGTGGCATCAACCAACTCTGAACCTGCCCCTGCAGAGCTGACAGAACCTCTGCCCCAGTGTGGCTCCTGTCCCCCAAGCACACCAGCTCAAGCACCGCATGGCATCTTTTGGCCTGCGTAGCCCCTTGAACGACTACGGAGCACCGCTGGTTCCGAGGAAGAGGCCATGGAGGAAGAAGAAGAGGAGGGGGTGGAGGAGAGAGGTGTGTCACAATCATTAGCATTTTGGAGGCGTGGTGGCGGAACAACCTCCAACACTACTGCACCTTGTCCTGCATCCTTCCCAGCTGCCAGCAGAGTCACCCAATGCGCCGTGAAACTTGCTGTTAATACTGTAACAAGACAAGCCTGCCTGTCAGTAGGAAGATAACAGGAACGGATCTAGCTGAACACTGTGAGCAGGACGCACTGCACTAAATGTAAATAGTCTAGAAGATAACAGGAACGGATCTAGCTAAACTGAATACAGTGTATATATATATATATATATGCAACACCTGGGATGCATATATATACACAATACACTGTAAGTGCAGCTAACTGACTGACTGTTCTGCCTAATCTATCTAACTCAAATCAAATGACACTGTCTCTCTGTCTATCTCTTTCAACGCCGGAACACACACTACACAGGGCCGCCGTGAAGGCGGCCTTATATAGTGTGGGGCGTGTACTAAATCCCCTGAGCCATAATTGGCCAAAGCCTCCTTGGCTTTGGCCAATTACGGCTCTCTGTTCAGGCGGCGCTGTGATTGGCCAAGCATGCGGGTCATAGTGCATGCTTGGCCAATCATCAGCAAGCAATGCACTGCGATGCCGCAGTGAATTATGGGCCGTGACGCGCCACACGAATTTGGCGCGAATGGCCCATATCGTTCGCAATTCGGCGAACGACCGAACAGCCGATGTTCGAGTCGAACATGGGTTCGACTCGAACACGAAGCTCATCCCTACTCAGGATCTAAACGACCACTTACCTTGGAAGTCGGTACCTTAAAAATCGAGATAGTAGCAGTTGCTGTTCCATTGCTAATGCATACATGTTGTGACTAAATGTAATGCCTTGTAATATATAACCAGATATAAGGGGATACCGTGGAAGCCTTGGTTAGTTCGCTATAATATTGTACTTTTTTGTCCCTGTGTGGCCACTATGTTGGATGGTGTTATGTTGACACAGCTCAAATGCTCTATATTATGTATAAAATCTAAAAAAAAGAATTAAAAAAAAAAAAAAAGCTCTGTCAGATTGGATGGAGAGCGTCTGTGAACAGCAATTTTCAAGTCTTGCCACAGATTCTCAATTGGATTTAGGTCTGGACTCTGACTGGGCCATTCTAAAAACATGAATATGCTTTGATCTAAACCATTCCATTGTAGCTCTGGCTGTATGTTTAGGGTTGTTGTCCTGCTGGAAGGTGAACCTCTGCCCCAGTCTCAAGTCTTTTGCAGACTAACAGGTTTTCTTCTAAGATTGTCCTGTATTTGGTTCCATCCATCTTCCCATCAACTCTAACCAGCTTCCCTGTCCCTTCTAAAGAAAAGCATCAGCACAACATGATGCTGCCATCACCATGTTTTACAATGGGGATGGTGTGTTCAGGGTGATGGGCAGTGTTAGTTTTCTGCCACACATAGCGTTTTGATCTTAGGAAAAAAAAGTCAATTTTGGTCTAATCTGACCAGAGCACCTTCTTTCACATGTTTTCTGTGTCCCCCACATGGCTTCTCACAAACTGCACATGGGACTTATTATGGCTTTCTTTCAACAATGGCTTTCTTCTTGCCACTCTTCCATAAAGGGTAGATTTGTGGAGTGCACGACTAATAGGTGTCCTGTGGACAGATTCTCCCACCTGAGCTGTGGATCTCTGCAGCTCCTCCAGAGTTACCATGGACCTCTTGGCTGCTTCTCTGATGAATGCTCTCCTTGCCCAGCCGGTCAGTTTAGGTGGACGGCCATGTCTTGGTAGGTTTGCAGTTGTTCCATACACTTTCCATTTTCCGATGATGGATTGAACAGAGCTCCGTGAGATGTTCAAAGCTTGGGATATTTTTTTAAAACCTAACTCTGCTTTAAACATCTCCAAAACTTTATCCCTGACCTGTCTGGTGTGTTCCTTGGCCTTCATGGTGCTGTTTGTTCACTAAGGTTCTCCAACAAACCTCTGAGGGCTTCACAGAACATCTGTATTTATACTGTGACTAAATTACACACAGGTAGGCTCTATTTACTAATTAGGTGACCTGGTTCCACTAGATTTTTGTTAGGGGTATCAGAGTAAAGGGGGTTGAATACAAATGCACACCACACTTTTCACATATTTATTTATAAAAAAAATGAAAACCATTTATCATTTTCCTTCCACTTTACAATTATGTGCCACTTTGTGTTGGACGATCAAATAAAATCCCAATAAAATACATTTACATTTTTGGTTGTAACATGACAAAATGTGGAAAATGTTAAGGGGTATGAATACTTTTTCAAGGCACTGTAGATCTATAGTGCTCTTACCTGTCAAAAGAAAATGCTTTAAAACTAATTTTAAGACACATTTTGTCAATTTCACTACAAAACCAAGTTGGTGAAAACGTTCTGCTTATCCCCAGATGACATGCAGCTATAGGAAGATGGTATCATGTCTGATATGTATATAGGGTTATGGATGGGAGAGTGTAAGATGTGAAAGCTGCAATGTAACATTGGGGGTGATGTACTTATACAGGCATTATTTCTGTGGTAACATTGTCATATTACCGGACCTCATACAGTATATTGTAGTGCAAATAGACATTTAAATATTTGTGTAAAAAGTAAATATATTCCATGATTATGAAGATTATATGGTTCCACATCATAGAAAACTATGGTGAAGTCATAATGTTACACACTCACCCCTCATTCATGTTTCTGAAGCCTTATTATAACACTATATACAATACAGTAATCCATCCCATAGCACACATACACTTACATAGAACACACTGTCTAAATTCAGTCATTCAAGGAACAGCACACTTTACTAGGAGTAAGAAATCTCTGATTTGTATTATGAGAATATTCATTTGCTACTGTGATGTGAAGAGTATTTTTAGCAATGAAAGGATATAAAAGATGATTATAATATACTGTAGATACAATTGGATACATTGATAGAAGCAATTGTAAAGGCAATTGGGGTGGATTTACTAAAGGCAAATAGATTGTGCACTTTGGGGAAATACATTCTTCTGTACTTTCAGAGCTTAGTGAATGTGGTGTAGTTCTGCTGATTTCCATCATCCAATCATGTGCAAGAATAATTTTTCCTTGCATCTGATTGGGTATTTTTGCAAAATGAAGCTTCACCACATTTGCTAAGCTCGGGGGAAAATGAGTGCAACTGTACTTCCAAAGTGCACAGTCTATTTGCCTTTAGTAAATCAACCCCTTAGTGCATTATTACATTCTGGTGGGAGAAAGCCCCCTTTATTCTGGTGGGAGCAGTTGTGTAAATGGTTTCAATATTTTTTTGCGGGATGTAATGAAGTTTTGATATGGACATGTTTGTTGGAAGGACTTCTATGTTCAGCTGTTAATGATCAGTATGGAGTAATATGATGTACAATTATAAAGGACTCTATGTTTGCAAATATGCATCAGAGTTTCCCTTTACTTATAAATATATTGTTGTAGGTAATTTAGAAATATATTTTTCTTACCTCTGTGTTTATGACATTACAAGATTTTAGTTCTACCAGGACAGAATGAGGATCCATGTTCTCCAGGATGTAGATCAGATCATCTCTATAATACTCATATATCCTCCTCAGTGATTGATCATCATATGACGACAGCTGACGGTGGAACTTCCCGATGTCCTCTAGAAAACACAGAAATACATTTTCTGATTTATAAATAATGCAAATTAATCTCCAGCATGAATTTTATCTCACTGGAGATCTCTGCAATTGAGAAAAGGAGCACTGGAGGTGACAATCACTATAAGGATCAATACATTAATTGCTCTGCAATTGGGGAATTGTTTTTGCACATCCAAGCTAACTAGCTTTAAATCTTCACTGAGAACTTTGAACTTTACCTATTTAAAGCCTAACTACAGAGGGGATGGGGGTACGAGCCCCGCCAGATTACACAGCGGGATCTCCCAATTACTCAACGGCCTCTGTAATACGAAGTTCCACCTCCTGGACTGGCTCCTATGATAGACATCCCGGCATTGGACCAGTATTCTGTCTATCATAGGAGCCAGTCCAGGAGGTGGGACTTCGTATTACAGAGGCCGTTGAATAATTGGGAGATCCCGCTCTGTGTAATCTGGCGGGGCTCGTACCCCCATCCCCTCTGAGGAAGCCCAAAGAAAAGGCCATTTTTGCGATACAGCACTGCATCGCTTTAACTGACAATTGCACGGTCGTGCGACGCTGTACCAAAACAAAATTGACATCCTTTTTTTCCCTCAAATAGAGCTTTCTTTTGGTGGTATTTTATCACCTCTGCAGTTTTTATTTTTTGTGCTATAAACAAAAAAATAATATATTTTTTACCTTTTGCTATAATAAATATCCCCACAAAATGTCTTCATCAGTTTAGGCCAATATGTATTCTTCTACATATTTTTGGTAAACAAATTGCAATTATTATACACAATGTAAATAGCGCCAATAGTTTATGCAGCACTTTACAATGTAGAGGGGAAACAGCACAATTACAGTACAGTTCAATACAGAAGGGTTAGGAGGGCCTGGCTCATAGAGCTTACATTCTAAAGGGAGGGGGTGGTGGTACAAAAGGTAATAGATGCGGGGAATGATTTGATGGGGTGGCGGATATTGATTGGTTTGTGCAAAAGTTATAGCGTCTACAAAAAAGGGACTAGATTTATGGCATTTTTATTATTATTTTTTTTTTTTACTAGTAATGGCGGAGATCTGCAATTTTTATCAGGACTGCCACATTGCGGGGGACAGATTGGACACTTTTAACACTTTTTTGGAACCATTGACAATTATACAGTGATCAGAGCTAAAAATAGCCACTGATTACTGTTTAAATGTCACTGGCAGGGAAGGGGTTAACACTTGGGAGCAATCAAGGGGTTAAGTGTTCCCTAGGGAGGTGTTTCTAACTGTGGGGGGAGTGTAGTGACTGGAGGAGAAGAGAGATCGCTGTTCCTGATTACTATAAACAGCAGATCTCTCTCTACTTCCCTGACAGAACGAGGATCTGTCTGTTTACATTGACAGATCCCTGTTCTGTCTCTCTCAGGAGTGATTTCAGATCATCAGCGGACATCGTGGCTGCCGGCCACGCACATCAGCTCCAACATCAGGTGGTGGGCGTGCACGCCCCCTATACCCCTTAAAGCGCCCACCGTACAGCTACAGCGATTCGCAAAGGGGAGCCAGCCTGCCGCAGTATAACGACGGTGGCTGGGCAGCAAGTAGTTAATGGGTACTGATCAGGCTGCATTAATGGGCAATGGTGAGGCTGCAGATGAGCACTGATAAGGCTGCATTGATGGGCACTGACCCCTATTTTGCTTTGAAGTTCTTTATTTAAAATTATTTTTTTCCCTGAAACTTCCCTCTTAAAATTAAGGTGTGTGTTCTACGCCTGTGCAAGTTAATTGCCGAAAAATACGGTATGTAAATGTTTCAATGATAATTTAATCTCTAACATTACTTTCCATGCAGGCCTCATATCAAGAGTTAAAATATAACCCTATTTTTATAGAGGGAGAGGGTTATATCCTCTGTCAGGATTTTATCATGCATTAGACTGAATTCACAAAGTGCTAACACAAGGATAAGGCACTCAGTTATAGCTATGGACTTATGATAACTGCCACCTTTTAAAATAAGTCTTCTTATCCTTCTATGTTGGCTTTGTAAGTTGAGCCTCTAGGGCAGTGGTTCTCAATTCCAGTCCTCGGGACCCACCAACAGGCCAGATTTTAAGTATTACCTTGGGGAGTTGCAGACTAGAATACTGCAATCACTGAGCAGCAAGTGATATCACCTGTGATGTATTTCAGCTATCTTGCAAACCTGGCCTGTTGGTGGGTCCTGAGGGCTGGAGTTGAGAACCATTGCTCTAGGGGGAGATTTAGACACCTTTCACACTGGGGTGGTGCAGGCATTGGTGGTAAAGCGTGCTAGTTTTAGCGGCGCTTTACCCCTGTTATAGCGGCACTTTGGCGCTGCTAGTTGGGCATTCTTAACCCCCAGAATGAGTTAAAAAAGGGTTAAAAGGACCTGCTTAGCGCTGCTTTCAAATCGCTTTCACGGCCCTTTGAAAGCAACGCCCATTCATTTCAATGGGCAGGGCCCCAAAGATGCTGCTTGGAGGACTTTTTTCCCGTCCTGCAAGTGCACTGCCCCAGTGTGAGGGCACTCAGGCTTTCACACTGGGATGGCTTAAGAGGCGCTTTTCAGGTGCTTTACAGGTGCTATTTGAAAAGCACCCCAGTGTGAAAGGGGTCTTACTAAAACTGGAGCACTCAGAATCTGGTGCAGCTGTGCATGGTAGCCAATCAGCTTCTAACATCATCTTGTTCAGTTAAGCTTTGACAATGAGGCTGGGTTCACACTGGTATGACAAACGCTCCGACATTGGGAGCTCATGTCACATGACGTGTGAAAATCAATGTTTCCCTATGGGAGTCGTCTTAACTGGTCAGACACAAGTCGGTCCGACTTTGAAAATGCTCCCTCTACTACTTTGGTCCAACTTTGATCCTATTTCAACCCATTGACTATCATTGAAGTCAGATAAAAGTCAGATCGCCGTCTTGCATGATCCGACTTTGGCATGCGACCTGTGCTCTGATGATCTTGAGGGGGAACTCCATGCCAAATTTTTTTTTTAAAAACGGCATGGGTTCCCCCCCAAGAGCATACCAGGCCCTTGGGTCTGGTATGGATTTTAAGGGGAACCCCTACGCCAAAAAAGCTGTGAGGGGGTCCCCGGAAAATCTATACCAGACCCTTATCCGAGCATGCAGCCCAGCCGGTCAAGAAAAGGGGTGGGGACGAGCGAGCGCCCCCCCTCCTGAACTTTACCAGGCCGCATGCCCTCAACATGGGGGGTAGGTGCTTTGGGGCAGGGGGGCGCTGTGGCCCCCCCACCCCAAAGCCTCTTGACCCCATGTTGATAAGTGCGAGGGCCTCTTCCCGACAACCCTGGCCGTTGGTTGTCGGGGTCTGTGGGCTGGGGGATTATCAGAATCTGGGAGCCCCCTTTAATAAGGGGGCCCCCAGATCCCGCAGGGCGCCCCCCTGCCCCAAAGAACTCACCCCCATGTTGAGGGCATGCGGCCTGGTAAGGTACAGGAGAGGGGCGCTCTCTCGTCCCCACCCCCTTTCCTGACCAGTCAGACTGTATGCTCCGATTAGTGTTTGATATGGATATTGGGGGGACCCCCACGCAGTTTTTTAGGCGTAGGGGGTTCCCCTTAAAATCCATACTAGACCCAAGGGCTTGGTATGCTCTTGGAGGGGGAACCCATGCCATTTTTTTATTTAAAATTTGGCGTGGAGTTCCCCCTCAAGATTCATACCAAACACAGTGCCTAGTATTGACGGGGATCCAAGTCGGATCCCTGTTCATTGAAAGTCGGACGTATGCCGGCTTCAAATTGCAGCGCAAAGTCGGATCCAAAGTAGGACGCACCAGTGTGAACCCAGCCTGAAAGCGGATTGGTTTCTCTGCACAGCTGCACCAGATTTTGCACTCCCCAGTTTTAGTAATTCATAGTGACCCTACTGGGGAATTTGCCCTCAGATTCACCCCACATGGGTGTAGAGGCACGCTCAGTATAGAAGATTGTCACACTTGAAGTTATTATGTAGAATATTTATTGAAAATCACAGTTCACAGGTGGTAAGCAAAGACAATGTGTTTTTGGGAAAGTGCCTCCCCCTCTCTTAGGAATGTGATGGTGGGTGTGCTCAGGAACCAAAGATTCAATTACAATAAAGCCTTTTAGGTGTGTGGGTGATAGATAAGATGCCAGATGATAGAGGATCATACTTGCTGCTTCTCTGTCATCTGATAATGTATTTATCACCCACAGCACCAGAGGCTGGCCATAGAATACATAGTAGGTGAGGTTGAAAAAAGACACAAGTCCATCAATTACAACCTATGTGTGATTATGTGTTAGTATTACATTGTATATCCCTGTATGTTGCGGTCATTCAGGTGCTCATCTAATGCCGCGTACACACGGTCGTACTTTTCGTCTACAAAAGTCAGACAGCCTTTCCGACAGACTTCCGGCAGACTTTCGGTGGACTTGCGGCGGACTTGCGGCCTACTTTCTAACGAACGGACTTGCCTACACACGACCACACAAAAGTCGGTCGGATTCGTACGTGATGACGTACACCGGACTAAAATAAGGAAGTTCATAGCCAGTAGCCAATAGGTGCCCTAGCGTGGCTTTTTGTCCGTCGGACTAGCACACAGACGAGCGGATTTCGGGGTCCGTCGTAGTTACGAAGTAAAGTTTTGAAGCATGTTTCAAATCTAAAGTACGTCGGATTTGAGGCTAAAAAAGTCAGTTGAAAGTCCGGAGAAGCCCACACACGATCGGATTACCAGCCAGCTTTAGTCCGTCAGCGTCCGTTGGACTTTTGTAGACGAAAAGTACGACCGTGTGTACGCGGCATAATAGTTTCTTGAAGCTATCGATGCTCCCCGCTGAGACCACGACCTGTGGAAGGGAATTCCACATCCTTGCCGTTCTTACAGGAAAGAATCCTCTACGTAGTTTAAGGTTAAACCTCTTTTCTTCAAATTTTAATGAGTGGCCATGAGTCTTGTTAAACTCTCTTCTATGAAAAAGTTGTATTCCTATTGTGGGGTCACCAGTACAGTATTTGTATATTGAAATCATATCCCCTCTCAAACATCTCTTCTCCAGAGAGAATAAGTTCAGTGCTTGCAACCTTTCCTTATAACTAAGATCCTCCAGACCCTTTATTAGCTTTGTTGCCCTTCTTTGTACTCGCTCCATTTCCAATACATCCTTCCTGAGGACTGGTGCCCAGAACTGGACAGCATACTCTAGGTGCGGTCGGACCAGAGTCTTGTAGAGCGGGAGAATTATTGTTTTATCTCTGGAGTTGATCCCCTTTTTAATGCATGCCAATATTCTGTTTGCTTTGTTAGCAGCAGCTTGGCATTGCATACCATTGCTGAGCCTATCATCTACTAGGACCCCCAGGTCATTTTCCATCCTAGATTCCCCCAGAGGTTCTCCCCCCATTGTATAGATTGCATTCATATTTTTGCCACCCAAATGCATTATTTTACATTTTTCTACATTGAACCTCATTTGCCATGTAGTTGCCCACCCCATTAATTTGTTTAGATTTTTTGTAAGTTTTCCACATCCTGCGGAGAAGTTATTGCCCTGCTTAGCTTAGTATCGTCTGCTAATACAGAGATTGAACTGTTTATCCCATCCTCCAGGTCGTTTATGAACAAATTAAATAGGATTGTACCAGCACAGAACCCTGGGGGACCCCACTACCCACCCCTGACCATTCCGAGTACTCCCCATTTATCACCACCCTCTGAGCTCGCCCTTTTATCCAGTTTTCAATCCATGTACTAACCCTATGGTCCATTCTAACGGACCTTATAACGGACCTTATTTTGTACAGTAAACGTTTATGGGGAACTGTGTCAAATGCTTTTGCAAAATCCAGATACACCACGTCTACGGGCCTTCCTTTATCTAGCTGGCAACTCACCTCCTCATAGAAGGTTAGTAGATTGGTTTGGCAAGAACGATTCTTCATGAATCCATGCTGATTACTGCTAATGATACCGTTCTCATTACTAAAATCTTGTATATAGTCCCTTATCATCCCCTCCAAGAGTTTACATTCTATTGATGTTAGGCTAACTGGTCTGTAATTCCCAGGGATGTATTTTGGGCCTTTTTTAAATATTGGTGCTACATTGGCTTTTCTCCAATCAGCTGGTACCATTCCAGTCAGTAGACTGGCTGTGAAAATTAGGAACAACGGTCTGGCAATCACTTGACTGAGATCCCTAAGTACCCTCGGATACAAGCCATCTGGTCCTGGTGATTTATAATTCTGTCCTCTGTTAACCATGGAGGTGCTTCCTGTGATGTGTCATGAGGATAAACACTGCAGTTTTGGTTACTGAAGCCCCCTGATTCCCTCGTGAAGACTGAGGAGAAGAATAAATTCAATACCGGGGGGCGTGGCTAACCGCCGAGCAAGATGGACGTCTGAATCCTCAGCTCCTGCACCGACCGGAACGATCTAAGCGAACATCGCCGCTTCTACAGCTCCATCTGACCCCTAAACACACAGAAACACTACCACAGGGACCAGCAATGTCTCAGCCGACTCGCAAGAGAAAAGAATACAGGCCGCCAAAGAAAATGACAGATTACTTTTCACAGCAGCTGGATACAGAAATCCAAGATGGCGCCCGCGGCCCTGCACAGAATTCATCAGCTTACACAGACCTCCCTGATGCAGATGACTCTGAAATACTGCATAACCCACACTCTCCAGAGACATCCCTACATTATCCTTCCTCCTCAGCCTGCAACAGCCCAGCAAAAGCGAGGATGCGAATGGATTCAGCAGAAAACGGCACTGAGGTAAGCCCTGCATCTCTCTCACTATTACCTCAGCCATCAGCTATAGCAGCTTTCCCCACATCAGATCAACCTGTTCTAGACACTACCATGAAGGAGATGCTCATCTCCCTGCAGAGCTCACTGCATATTGAAATAGCATCCATGTTCAAGCAATTCTCTTCCCATGTACACATTATGGGGAACAAAATTCACCATATTGAAAAGCACACGAATGACCTAACCACAACAGTGAATGATCTTGTAGATGCACAAGATCACACCCATGCTGAACAGCAATGGATGAAATCCAAGATGGCGGACCTAGAAGACAGGTCTAGACGTAATAACGTCAAAATTAGAGGTATACCTGAATCCGTCCTGCCACATGACCTCAATTCATATGCCAGAAAGATGATCTCCACAGTTTTACCTGATCTGTCACCAATGGAGACAATAATAGACCGCATACATCGCATCCCTAAACCAGCACATCTAGCAGCAGACATACCCAGAGATGTTCTAATGAGGATTCATTTCTTCCACACTAAGGATCAACTCCTATATAAAACCAGACATCTGGGTAAACTCCCAGCACCATTCAATAACTTACAGCTGTTTGCAGACTTGTCGCAATACACACGACAACTCCGAAGACAACTGAACACCATAACCAAGCCTCTAAATAACCACAAAATCCCATACCAATGGGGATTCCCAACAAAAATCATCATCACCAAAAACGGAGCCAAACACGTCATCACCACAGTGCAAGAAGGAATAAAACTTCTCAAACAATGGGACATTATCCCGGAAGCACCTGAAGTACCAATTAATACCCACAGAGGTCCCACTCAGAACCCAGGTCCCAAACAAACACACAATGCACGCTGAAGCGAACCCAATAGGCGATGCCTAGGTTCACGCAGTCACCATACCATCCGGTCGGATGCCTTGCTCACGCAGCTTATCCCACAAACTCTACCCCGCACAGTTAACACAGCCTAGTGTTGTCAGGCTGTTTGTAGCAGTTGCTCAGTTATATATACTCTTAGTATTGCTTATATCATAAAGCACTGTTTAACCTTCCTTTCTCTTCTCCTACCTGACCCATTCTCCACTCGTCCCTCCGGAGAGCTTCTACTGAAGAACAACCAAAACTCGCTCCACGTAACCTCCCAGGACCAAACAACTGCCTCTTCCAACCGTGAGTACCACCCATTTTGTTTGACACCACTACAAATCACGCAAGATGCCAAAATTCCTCTCAGTTAACGTCAAAGGACTCAATCACCCTGCCAAGAGATCCTCCATGTGGAAAACAGCTATAGATTCTAAATGTGATATCCTATGTCTCCAGGAGACTCACTTCAAAATCTCAGCTGAACCCCGGTGTACACACCATCAATTTTCCAATATTTTCAAAGCCTCAGGCCCAAATAAGAAAAATGGGGTCATGATAGCAATAAAAAATTCCCTCACTTTCACGCTTCACAATAGCCTGATCGACGAGGAAGGGAGATATTTAGCGCTGGACTGTACCCTAGATAAAACCAGATACACCATAGTCAATGTCTATACGCCCAACTCCGGCCAAATTAAATTCTTATCCAAACTTATGAAAAAACTCAATAAGTTCCGCCAAGGAAACTTCATTGTGTGCGGTGACTTCAACATTGCACCTGACAATGAATTAGACACCTCAAACCGCACCTCCAGACCCTCATCCCCTATGACCACCTTCATAAGAAACAACGACCTATACGATGTTTGGAGATGTCACCATACTTCAGAACGAGACTACTCCTTCTTTTCCAGCAGACATAATTCGTACACCCGGATTGACTATTTCCTTGTTGACAAATGGACCCTTACTAAAACCACAGACTCCTCCATTGGAACAATCACATGGTCTGACCATGCCCCAGTGACGATAGATATAGCTGACCATCCTTCACATCCTCGCCATATGGTGTGGAGAGCCAATGCATCAATCATCCAATCCCCAGAAAACTCGCTATATATACGAAACCACCTGGAAGAATTTTTTGAACTAAATAAAGGATCGACTTCAAACAACACCATTCTATGGAATGCCCATAAGGCGTTTGTTAGAGGCATTATTATACAACTTAGTGCAAGAGAAAAGAGGAGGAGATCACAGCGTCTAGATACTATCATATCTAATATTAATCTATTAGACAAACAGAACCAATCCACTCCAGACCCTATAACAAAAGAAAAATTAATTCTCCTTAGACAAGAACTTAGGAACATTCTTCTAGAATCACACACTAAAATCCATACAAAATTCAAAGCAAATCATTACACTACAGGCAATAAAGCAGGGAAAGCACTCGCACTCAGAATAAAAGGACGCCACATCAAATCGAAGATAGCACACCTCTTTCATCCAGCTACAAAACAAAAACTCATTGACCCGCAAGCTATTGCAGACGCATTCAGCCACTACTACCAATCACTGTATAACCTAAAAGAAGACACTAACACCACCCAACCATCTATGTTAGACATCAACACATTTTTACAGGAAATTAAACTTCCAAAGCTTTCACAACATCAACTTCATGAGCTAAACAAACCATTCACCCACCTAGAGATACTAAATATAATTTCTGCATTACCTTCCAACAAATCGCCAGGACCGGACGGTCTAACTAGCGAATATTATAAACAATTTTGCACCACCTTAGCACCCCACTTTTCTCAAGTATGCAATGACGCTGCCTCCTCCTCTTCTCTCCCAAATGAAATGCTTAACGCTTTAATAATCACTTTACCGAAGCCGGGGAAAGAACCTACCTCACCCCAAAATTTCCGCCCAATCTCGCTTCTTAACATAGACACAAAGATCTACGCCAAAAGTATAGCAGCTAGACTAGTACAAATCATGCCCAAGTTAATACATCCAGACCAATCCGGCTTCACAAAAGGTAGACAATCCCATGACGCAACCAGAAGACTTATTAACATAATCCACCATGCTGAGACCAACAGAACGCCTTCTCTGCTCCTATCTCTGGACGCAGAGAAGGCGTTCGACAGGGTCAACTGGAACTACCTACAAGCGACGCTTCATAAATTTGGCTTCCAAGGTCCTATCTTATCAGCAATACTAGCTTTATACTCATCCCCGTCGGCCCAAGTCTACACAGAAGGCATGATCTCAAAGCCATTCCAGATCACTAATGGCACCCGCCAGGGATGCCCCCTCTCGCCTCTTATTTTCAACCTAATTATGGAACCCCTGGCGGAACACATTAGACTTCACAGAAATATCACTGGTTTTAAAATCGGCCATATAGAACATAAAATTAACCTGTTTGCGGATGACGTCGTAATGATGCTCACCAACCCAATCTCTTCCCTGGCTTCGGTCCAAGATGTACTAATGAAATTCAGTTGTATTTCGTATTACAAAATCAATGCTACCAAATCCTACATATTAGACCTAGGCCTAGATGCAGTAACCAGCAATATCCTACGCAATCAATATATATACCCGTGGGCAGAATCAGGTATATCTTACTTAGGCATCATACTTACTAAATCAACGAAAGGTCTTTTCAACAGCAACTACATGGACACTAAACAAATGCTACTTCAGGAAACCGCTAAACTAGCCAAATTTGAAATCACATGGTCAGGTAGGCTGGCAGCCTTCAAAATGCTCATTTTACCTAAAATACTTTACACATTTCGCACACTACCTATTCCTCTATCCAATTCCTACCTAAACTCTTTGCAGACTATAATTAGTCGATATATTTGGCAAAATAAAAAACCGAGATCCAGTCACTCTAAAATCATCAAACACAGACTAGTAGGGGGAATGGGCTACCCTGACATAAGAGACTACTACCTAGCCACTATCCTGTCACAACTCCAAGAGTGGACTCAAACCCACCAAAACACACTATGGGGCAACATAGAAAATAATGCCACGCCAGGGCCAAACCTCGCATGCTGGCTACACAGTACATCCGCTCAGATCACGAATACTCATCTATACTCCCCAACCATTCAGGCATCAGTCAAAGCCTGGAAAATCCTCCACAACACTAAATGGTCATCACTAACCACTAAACGTATACACGTCCCAATACAAACCCTACGCCTACTATCCCCTGACCTAACCATCCCCAACTGGCTACTCCCACAGACGTCAACCACGGAAGAACTTAGAAACACAATTCAACACAAACCATTTACAGTAATCCAATCCACCCACAAAGCACCCACATCAGACTTTCTCACCTACCTGCGCATTCAATCATGCTTATCCAGAAACCCAAGTATAGAAGGATCCCTACCAAACAAACTCTGGAGCTTCTTTTTCACACAAGAATCCCAATCTAAGGGCATCTCTATTATCTACTCCACACTACAAGAAAAAAATACCTTTAACAAATCCAAACCATTTACTGACTGGGAAACAGACACCCACGAACAATTCTCAGACCTACAATGGACTCAGGCATTAAAAACGGTTCACAAAGCCACGAGATGCACCTCCCTATGGGAACTTACAAACAAAATCACACTCAGATGGTACTTGACACCACTCAAACTAGCTAAATTCCAAACCAACTCCTCAGCCCTATGTTGGAGACAATGTAACCACACAGGAACTCTATTACACATTCTATGGCACTGCCCAATAATAACAAACCTATGGAAAGAAGTAACACACTTAATACAAGACATTGGACACTTTCATATCACCCTAACGCCACAACTGGCTATACTAAACATGATACCAGATACGATTCCTCACGCATTCAAAACGATCCTCACGCACATTCTCCTTGCAACCAGACTACTACTAACCAGAAACTGGAAAACACATAACGTCCCCACTATACTTGAAGTGATTACCCTAGTCCACTCACACTATACCTACGAACTCATAGGAACAAGAGGTTCGGCATCACACCACAAAATACAAGCAAATTGGTCCCAATGGAAAAACTGGTATAATAGCAGAATAGCATAAATCTCTTTTCACAAAATTATTCTTCTGAAATGATGCACACTGAAATGGACGACCTAATATATGTATATTACAAACAATGCTCTCATTACCCTTCCCCTTCTCCCTCCTTCACCTCCCCTTACCCCTACTACTCTACTCATCCCACTTCCTAAATATGTCCCCATACTACACTATTATTATTGTATCACAATGTCTGTTTTATACATTGTAACAGGTGTAATACTGTTCTTTAATGATTTTGAATAACTATTGCAAGATATACTGTAATTCTATATTACGTTATTGTCAACTGGCAAAAAGTAATAAAAATTTATTTTGAAAAAAAAAAAAAAAAAAGAATAAATTCAATACCTTCGCCATCTCCCCATCCTTTGTAACAGGATGTCCTTCCTCATTATTTATGTGGCCAATATGGTCTGTCCTCCCTTTTTTACTGTTTACATACTTAAAGAATTTCTTGGGATTTTTTTTGCTCTCCTCTGCTATGTGTCTTTCATGTTCTATCTTAGCCACCCTAATTGCACCCTTACATTTCTTGTTGCAATCTTTATAAAGTCTGAATGCTGATGATGATCTTTCAACCTTGAATTTTTTGAAGGCCTTCTCCTTTGCTTTTATATGCATTTTTACATTGGAGTTAAGCCATCCAGGACTTTTGTTCACTCTTTTAAATGTATTACCCAATGGGATGCATTGGCTAATGCCCTTATTTAATATGCTCTTAAAGCAAACCCATCTCTCCTCCGTGTTCTTTGTTCCTAATATTTTATCCCAATTTATGCCTTTTAGCAAGGTTTGTAGTTTAGGGAAGTTGGCTCTTTTGAAATTCAGTGTCTTTGTATTGCCTTTATGTTTCCTATTTGTGTGATTTATACTGAAACTAATTGACCTGTGATCACTGTTACCTAAATTGCCCCGTATTTCCACATCCGTGATCAGGTCTGTATTGTTGGTAATCAGTAGATCCAGTAATGCTTTATTTCTAGTTGGTGCGTCTACCATCTGACCCATAAAATTGTCCTGCAAGACATTAAGGAACTGGCGAGCCTTAAATGAATGCGCGGTTCCCTCTGCCCAGTCTATGTCTAGATAATTAAAATCCCCCATTATGATAACACTTCTCATCCTTGCTGCTAATCCAAATTGTGATAGGAGATCTGTCTCCACTTCCTCCCTCAGGTTAGGGGGCCTATAGCATACTCCCAGTATTATTTTTCCCCTTAGCTTCATCCCTTTGGAGCTCTACCCATAAGGATTCCACCTCCTCCCTATCTCCCTCAGTGATGTCATCTCTCACATTCACTTGTACATTATTCTTGATATATAGGCATACCCCTCCCCCTTTTTTACCCTCTCTATCCTTGCGGTAAAGGGTATACCCTTGAATGTTTGCCAGCCAATCATGAGAGCTGTTGAACCAGGTCTCTGAAATTCCCACAAAATCCAAATCCCCATCGTACAACAGTATCTCTAGTTCACCCATCTTGTCCGTCATGCTCCTTGCATTGGTGAACATGCCACATAGTTAGACTGGTCGCATATTGTCCTCGTATTGGGTGTTCTAAGATTGCAACTAGGACTTGCTACTATACTTACTTTGGGTTTTCGTGCTTTGGTCAACCTACCACTAATGCCCCCAATACTGCCAACTGGAATATGTTCCGTGCTGACTATCTCTACCTCTGGTCCCTCCCCCATCACCTAGTTTAAAAACCCCTCTAACTTTTTGGCCATATTCATTCCCAGCAGATCTGCACCCTCCTCATTTAGGTGCAGTCCGTCCCTTCTATAGTACCGGTTATCGACTGAGAAGTCGGCCCAGTCCTCCAGGAACCCAAACCCCTCCTTACTACACCAGCTCTTCAGCCACTTGTTTACTTCCCTAATCTCCCTCTGCCTTTCTGGTGTGGCTCGATGTACCGGTAGTATTCCTGTGAATACTACCTTGTGTAACCTCTCTTCTTTCGAAATAGATTATTTATTGCTGTACGAGGACAACCTCCCCCTCTCTCCTCTCAGGCAATGCTGGTACCTTGCGGGGGCCTGTTCTCCTCTCCCCGCGGCGGACATGTGTTTGCCCTGGCAACCCCATAGGTTTGCTTGTGACTATGTGTCCGGGAATACTATTCCCTTTGACACTGGCGCGCGCTTGCGCAGTAGCACAAGATCGTGCACCTGCACAGTGCGGGCAAACAGACCCGGTAACGTCAGAGGCCGCCCACGTTGGCGTGCCCTGACTTCCGGGTTGGGGAGCCCATATAGCGGCCATACAAGGTCCGCTATGTGAGCCTGACAGACACACGTACGCTGAGCTGTTGCATGGATCGTTTACTATAAGGTCAGTCCTTCATTATCTCTCTTCCTGTTGCTGTATTGCCCTTATACTTGTCCCTGTGTTAGTGCTGTTCCGCGCCTGCCCTACTGTTCCCTGTGTCAGCACTGCTCTGCGCCTATACCAGGCGCAGAGTCTTGTCCTTAATGGCTCTTATCCTTATACCTTCCTACACACTGTGCACGATTGCAGTCTCCACAGGGCGCCTTCACTTTACCTTCCCTTCCTTGTCTCTTTGGTCTTTGCACTTCTTTTCTAATTACACCTCAATATCCTCTTCTCTATGTTCTGCAGTGCTCTGCAACACTTTCTCCTTATACCTGACCTTATTAGTTTTGATCCTTTTACACTGGCCATATTGGTTAATCAAGATGTCTATATATTTTTTACCTCTAGCTGAATTGGCCATAGTGTGCTGTGTCCACCAGCATTGTAACTTGGAAACCTGAGGTTTTATTACCTTATATCGTTCTACTTCATATCTCTCATTTACCTTACATATATGGCACCTTGTACCAACCACAGCTCATGCATATTACATTGGCCCATTCAATAATTGGTGAGTGTTAGCCCCTTTTGTTGTTAATGTGTATGAATATCATTAATGCAACTATTCACAGCCCTCAGCACTCCTACGGCTGATATCCTTGGTGGCTTTTTCCTCTCCCCCTTCCCCACAACCTTCCACCTTCCCTTTCTTTCCTGTCCCCACCCTTCTTCCTTCCCTCTGTATCTTCCCCCGGCTCTCCTTCCTTCTTCCCTCCCCCCTCCCGTCCTTCCCCCCATCCCCCCCTCCCCATCCTCTCTTCCTCCCCTTCCTTTTGTCCCTGCTTCCCCTTGCCTTCTCCTTCCCTTTCCTTTTTCCCCTTCTCCCCCCCCTTTTCCCCTCCCTTTCCCCCCCTTCTGTTCCTCCCTATCCTTTTCCCTTCTTCCCTCTGCTCTCTTCCTCCCCCTTTTTTCCCCCCCGGCTGACCCCTCTCCCCCTTCCCCTCCCCCCCTGTTCTCCCCTTCCCTTCCTCTTCCCCTCCCTCCCTCTCTTCCATTCTCTTTCCTGGTTCCACTACTCTTTCCTCTCCCCTCCTTCCTTTACCTGTTCCCCTGTATTTTCCTCCCCTCTCTCATGTCACCGTCCTGGGTTCACTTCATTTTCATGGGAATTGCATTTCCCTTCACTATTCATCACATTATCATCATTTCAACAATTACAATTCTTCTTAATCCAATCTCTACCCAACTAGAGTCTGTCCACAATCCCCCGTGTCCGCCGCGGGGGGATTTGTGTTGGGTCCTGCATGTCCATGGAATCCGCCTGAGCGGGTTAGCTTGTCCTCATTTCTACTTTAAATGTATTGTGTTCTTTTTATCTTTGAAAATATTTTTGCTGCAATTGTCTAATGTACATACATGTATATGTTAAAGCTACTTTATATTATGTTATAGATGTGTTTCTCCTGAAGAGGCGGTGTTAACCGCGAAACCGGTCGAGATTAAAGCCTTACATACATCCCCTGCTTAACAAAGTGCGGGATCCACTTGCTGTAGGCAGTGTGGTATATTCCTTTTGTTTTTATGATTGTATGTAGATACTTTGTCTGTAATTGTGTATTTTCTACTATTAAAATTTAAATTTATATAAGTTTTAATTGGTTCTTATGTCTATAACTGTACAGTTTTTTATTTAGTAACGTAATAGTCCCATTTTCCTTTTTGTTTGGGGGCATTGACGGGAAGAGACAGTAGCAGCAACTGCCATCACGTCTCCACCCCCTTATTTCCCTTTGATTACAATATGTCGGAATGATGGTACTTATACCAGCTATGTACTATCTTGTAACCGAGGCCTCACTAGTTTTGTAGTTTAAAAACCCCTCTAACTTTTTGGCCATATTCATTCCCAGCAGATCTGCACCCTCCTTATTTAGGTGCAGTCCGTCCCTTCTATAGTACCGGTTATCGACTGAGAAGTCGGCCCAGTCCTCCAGGAACCCAAACCCCTCCTTACTACACCAGCTCTTCAGCCACTTGTTTACTTCCCTAATCTCCTTCGGCCTTTCTGGTGTGGCTCAATGTACCGGTAGTATTCCTGTGAATACTACCTTGGAGGTCATTTTCCTCAATTTAGCTCCTAAGTCCCTAAAATCGTTTCTTAGTACACTCCATCTGCCTCTGACTTTGTCATTGGTGCCAACGTGCACCATGACAGCCGGGTCTTCCCCAGCCCCTCCCAGTAATCTATCCACCAGATCCATGATGTACCGAACCCGAGTGCCCGGTAGACAACATACTGTTCGGCGCTTCAGGTCCTTGTTACAGATTGCCCTCTCTGTCCTTCTAAGAATTGAGTCCCCTACCACCAGAATCTGTCTTTCCTTTCCCTTCGCTGCCCCCCCACTCTCACTGGAGGGGTTCTTCCCCTGGCAGCTAGGAGAGTCCCTCAGCTCCAGCAGTGCTGGTCCCTGACTGGTTTCACCAATGTCACTCAATGGAGCGTACTTATTGGGATCGGCCTCCCTGGCACTTTTCCCTCTACCCTTCCTGACTGTCACCCATCTACTCTTTGCTAGTGCCTGCACCTCTTTGTCTCCATCCGCCTTTATGCTGGCCCCTGCCGGCACCTGCCGTGTACGTTCCTGGCTCTCCTTTAGTATGGAGGGACTTCTCAGTGCTGACAGTTGCTTCTCCAGATTCAGAACCTGGGCTTCCAGGGAAACAATGTGCTTACATTTTGCACAGCAGTATTCGCCCTCGATCGGATGATCAAGGAACATATACATGCCGCAAGATGTACAAAGAGTCGCCTCAGAAGGAACTGGCTGAGATTCAAACCATGTATAGGCAGGCTGAATGTACCAAGTTGATCGATCAATCAACTTGGGTACAACCAGCCTGCCAGATTTTACATATGATTATCACTAGTGGCTGGTATAGCCCCTAGCAATAATCACTGTCTTCTCCCGGTGGGGACAGCTTCCCCCACCCCCACAGGGAGAATGCAATGGTTTGGAAGGAAATTTACTGGCAGCGCACCAACATTTACAAACTGCACCAATTTTTTTACTGGCAGAATCATGGCATTTACTGACAGAGCCGCATTTTTTACTGACGATGCAAAAAAGTACCTAAAAATGACCGTTTTCAGTGATAAACAGTGCACATATCAATATTCAAACTATAAACATATACAGTATCTCACAAAAGTGAGTACACCCCTCACATTTTTGTAAATATTTTATTATATCTCTTTATGTGACAACACTGAAGAAATGACACTTTGCTACAATGTAAAGTAGTGAGTGTACAGCTTGTATAACAGTGTAAATTTGCTGTCCCTTCAAAATAACGCAACACACCGCCATTAAAGTCTAAACCGCTGGCAACAAAAGTCAGTACACCCCTAAGTGAAAATGTCCAAATTGGACCCAGTTAGCCATTTTCCCTCCCCGGTGTCATGTGACTCATTAGTGTTACAAGGTCTCAGGTATGAATGGGGAGCAGGTGTGTTAAATTTGGTGTTATCACTCTCACTCTCTCATACTGGTCACTGGAAGTTTAACTTGGCACCTCATGACAAATAACTCTCTGAGGATCTGAAAAAAGACTTTTTTTCTCTACATAAAGATGGCCTAGGCTATAAGAAAAAGAGATCCCCCTTTAATGGGACTTTAACAGGCCACCACCTCTTAGGGTAAAAATTGAATTTTATTGAAATAGTTAAATAAAAGACGTAGAAGTGTCTATAACATACAAGATAAAAAGTCATTCCATACTTAATAAATACAGAATCAGATCACAAAATGTATACAGGATGAAAAAGGTAGATGTACTCTCACAGGGGTGGTGTGCCCCGATACCCGACGCGTTTCCATTATTCTGGTACCTTCATCAGGGGTTTGAGAGTTGTAGGTATTTTGTACATATATGGATTCCCACGGAATGATTCTATGTTCAGATAGCACCCGTAGACCCTATGATCAGTTAACGTGTTTTCGTATATGCCAGACCATGGCTATATGAGAATCATACATGTATTGGGTTGCTGATATCAAGAACATGTAAAGGGTGACTGTACAAAATAAGGTCCGTTGGCATGGACCATAGGGTGAGTACATGGATTGAAAACTGGCTACAAGGGCGAGTTCAGAGGGTGGTGATAAATGGGGAGTACTCGGAATGGTCAGGGGTGGGTAGTGGGGTCCCCCAGGGTTCTGTGCTGGGACCAATCCTATTTAATTTGTTCATAAACGACCTGGGGGATGAGATAAACAGTTCAATCTCTGTATTTGCAGACGGTACTAAGCTAAGCAGGGCAATAACTTCTCCGCAGGATGTGGAAACCTTGCAAAAAGATCTGAACAAATTAATGGGGAGGCAACTACATGGCAAATGAGGTTCAATGTAGAAAAATGTAAAATAATGCATTTGGGTGGCAAAAATATGAATGCAATCTATACACTGGGGGGAGAACCTCTGGGGGAATCTAGGATGGAAAAGGACCTGGGGGTCCTAGTAGATGATAGGCTCAGCAATGGCATGCAATGCCAAGCTGCTGCTAACAAAGCAAACAGAATATTGGCATTAAAAAGATGATCAACTCCAGAGATAAAACGATAATTCTCCCACTCTACAAGACTCTGGTCCGGCCGCACCTGGAGTATGCTGTCCAGTTCTGGGCACCAGTCCTCAGGAAGGATGTACTGGAAATGGAGCGAGTGCAAAGAAGGGCAACAAAGCTAATAAAGGGTCTGGAGGATCTTAGTTATGAGGAAAGGTTGCGAGCACTGAACTTATTCTCTCTGGAAAAGAGAGGGAATATGATTTAAATATACAAATACCATACTGGTGACCCTACAATAATAATAAAACTTTTTCACAGAAGAGAGTTTAACAAGACTCGCGGACACTCATTAAAATTAGAAGAAAAGAGGTTTAACCTTAAACTACGTAGAGGGTTCTTTACTGTAAGAGCGGCAAGGATGTGGAATTCCCTTCCACAGGCGGTGGTCTCAGCGGGGAGCATCAATAGCTTCAAGAAACTATGTGAGCCAACTAGGGAAAAAAGTTAAATCGAACCAGTGGCCATCCGGCTGTGTGCCTGAAGGATCAATGTCCAAGGGCAATCCCATAGTGGTAGGCTCCTTTTGAAAACCCTCAAAGTGTACGATTCCAGTGATGGGTCCGTTCCCCTGTCAGTGCTAACCCTGTATACATTTTGTGATCTGATTCTGTATTTATTAAGTATGGAATGACTTTTTATCTTGTATGTTATAGATGCTTCTACGTCTTTTTTAAGTATTTCAATAAAATTCAATTTTTACCCTAAGAGGTGGTGGCCTGTTAAAGTCCCATTAAAAGGGGGATCTCTTTTTCTATGGTTCATTTTGCAAGGGATGAGACCACCACACTCTACATTGGTTATGATGGAAGCCCCCTGTCTTGTCTACTAGGCTATAAGAAGGTTGCCAAGACCCTGAAACTGAGCTGCAGCACGGTTGCCAAGACCATACAGCGGTTTAACAGGACAGGTTCCACTCAGAACAGGCCTCGCCATGGTCCACCAAAGAAGTTGAGTGCACATGCTCAGCGTCATATCCAGAGGTCCTTTTGGGGGAAATAGACGTATGAGTGCTACTAGTGTTGCTGCAGAGGTTGAAGGGGTGGGGGCCAACCTGTCAGTGCTCAGACCATATGCCGCACACTGCATCAAATTGGTCTGCATGGCTGTCGTCCCAGAAGGAAGCCTCCTCTAAAGATGATGCACAACAAAGCCCACAAACAGTTTGCTGAAGACAAGCAGACTAAGAACATGGATTACTGGAACCATGCCCTGTTGTCTGATGAGCAGGCCTGCTGATAGAAATCGCAGGGCCCCATACAGACTACCTGACAGGGCCCCCCTAGGAAAATATTAAAGTTATATTTCGCTAAAAATACAATAAAACTATTAGCAGACACAAATACAACATAACTCATAGAATTCCTGCCAAATCTAAAAGATAAAACTGAGTTAATAAATAAAAATGAAGGCGAGATGAAAAAAATATACAGGCTGCGGGATCAGAGGGAGAGAAACAAAGTTAGGCTCTATGCACACTGGGCTTAAAAAAACCTCCAATTCACCTAGCAGAAAAAAATACTCATATAGAGCATTTTTTTGTACAAAGTTTAGATGAGTTTAGGAGATTTTTACGTTTTTTTCTGCCAGTAATTTCCAATCAGAGATGCAAACCAGAAGGTTTTTTTTTCCTGCCTCTAAACGCTGAGCTCAAAATACACCTGTAAACGTCCTAATGTGTATGTAGACATAGGAGAACATTGAGCTGCTTCTACACACAGAACACAAAACTCCTGTAGAAGCAGTGAATTTTAAATCAGTGTGCATGGAGCCTAAGAGCCGGTTCACACAGGGACGACTTGTCAGGCGACCTAGTCGCCTGACAAGTCGCCTCCCGTTCTGTACAATGGAACCGTTCTAATAGGAGCGACGCAAGTCGCTCCGACTTAGAAAAAAGGTTCCTGTACTTCTTTTGGGGCGACTTGCATAGACTTCTATACATACGACCTGCAAGTCGTGCAGCTTCTAGTGTGAACTGACCTTAAGTTAGAGAGATAAACTCAGGAGCAGAAATAGCCTTAAAAACCAGTGCTGAGAGGAGAAGAGGGGGCCCACACAGGGAGGGGGATTAGTGAAGGACGACTGTCTCTTTCTTAGCAGATAAAAGCTGGCAGCAGGGATAGGGGAAGAGAGCAGCTTTCATCTACTGGAGGAAAAGAAACACCATTGTCGTCTGTCACTAATCCCCCTCCCTGTGTGGGCCCCCTCCCTGTTAGGCCCTGTACAGGGGGGGGTTGGTGGTCCCCCCTATCAGCTGCCCTGCTGATGAGACCAAGATAAACTTATTTGGTTCAGATTGTGTCAAGTGTGTGGCAGCAACCAGGTGAAGAGTACAAAGACAAGTGTCAGAGAGCTCACCTTGCTGGTCATGGGATTGGCCACCTGGGGGTGTGCCTGTGAGCAAGCCGGCCTATTTAAGTTTGTCAGGCACTCTGTTCAGTGCTGCCTGATCATCAGCTTCCTGTGCCATAGTTCCTGTTTCCTGTCTTGTCTTTCTGTTTACCTGATCTCCTGACGACCCGAATTGCCCTTGGATTCTCCTGTTTGCTGCCTGTACCTGACCTTGGCCTGTTTGACTCCGCTTCTGCCTGCTCCTATTGTACCTTGCTGCCAGTCTGTTGCCGAACCCTGCTTGTGTCCCGATCTGCCTGTCTTGCTCCTGCTCAGCACCTGTTACCAGTGTTACGGACTACTGACCTGTTGTCTGAAGATCATCTCTCATCCTGTACCTGGATCTCTTCAGCAGGCTCTCATACCATTCCGCACTCCCGTGCCTCCTGTCTGCTCTACCAGGGGCCGTGAGTCGGATAAGTAAGGGAGTCTACCCTCTGCCCAAGCGGACTCATCAGTCTGGTAAGTAAAAGTCTGACAGTATCAGGCAGCCATGACTGAGTCCGGGCAGGGGGCCTCCCCCATGGATGAACTATGTAGACACCTGGCAGGACTTACCCAGGCCGTGAAAAGCCTTTAGGAAGGTTACTCAAGATTGGAGGAACAAGTCCAGGCCTTATCTTCCTCTTCCAACCCCCAGGGGGCGTCTTCTGCTGGATTCCAATCTGCACCCTCCATAGTAATGCTTCCTCCAGAGCCCAGAGTACCCACTCCCGAGAAATTTGCCGGTGAACGCAGCAAGTATCGTGCCTTCCGCAATTCCTGTGAACTCTACTTTGCTCTGCAACCCCGCGCGTTTTCACTGGAAGCGACCAAAGTAGGCTTTGATATTTCCCTGCTGACAGGTGAGCCACAAACCTGGGCTCACCGCCTTCTGGAGCAAAAATCTATCTCCCTAGATAGCCTAGACGATTTCTTCAAGGCCATGTCCCAATTATATGAAGATCCCCAACTGACAGCGACTGCTGAAGCTGCATTGCACTCTCTGCAACAGGGTCGCAGAGCGGCCGAAGATTATGCAGTCGACTTCAGACGTTGGAGCGCCGATACGGACTGGAACGACGCTGCCCTGCGTCATCAGTTCAGAATGGGGCTATCTGACCCACTCAAGGACGAGTTGGCTCGAGTGGGGGTACCTCAGTCTCTGAAAGACCTCATCGATCTCTCCATCCAGATTGACCGTCGCCTAAGAGAGCGTCGGTCAGAAAGGTCTACCAGCCACCTTCGTCCCACCTGGATGTTACCCAAGGTTCCCAGTCCGGTCAGTCAGTTTCCTCCGGCTTCATCTGTCTCGACTCCAGAACCCCCTGAACCCATGCAACTCGGTCTGCTCCGGCCTACGCTTACTCCAGAGGAAAAGATGCGCAGACGAACCCACAACCTGTGCCTATACTGCGGTGAATCCGGGCACTACGTGAGAGCCTGCCCCAACAAGATGCGTAAGTGTCGTTCTGCCTCTTCAATGTGTGCATCTGTGTTACCTAAACTTGGTTATCATCTCGCTCTTTCCTTCACTCTGCAGCTTCCAGGAGGGAGTATTCCAGTGCCAGTAATTATTGATTCCGGCGCATGCAGCTGTTTTATCGATTTGACCTTTGCTGCCAACCATCGTATTCCGCTTCAACCTAAGGCTCAGGGGCTTGCTGTCCATCTAGCGGATGGATCCATCCTTAGTTCAGGCCTGGTCACTCAAGAGACCGTCCCCTTGCTGGCCACCATGGGTACCCACCATCAGGAGCTTCTGCGTCTGGATGCCATCTCTTCTCCTCTCTTCCCTATTATCCTAGGGATGCCCTGGCTGCAGGCCCACAATCCCAGTATCAACCTGGCCACAGGAGAAGTCAAATTTCTCTCTGAGTATTGCCAACAGCATTGTTTACAGCAATCTTCTGACATGACCTCCGAACTCCTGTGCTTGGACTCAGATGCCGAACTACGTCAGTCCGTCCCTGAAGCTTATCTGGACTTCCTGGATGTATTTAGTAAAAAAGGAACAGAAACCTTGCCCCCTCATAGGCCGTATGACTGTCCTATAGAACTGTTACCTGGTACTGAAGTTCCATTTGGGAGAATCTTCCCATTAACTGAGCAGGAGTTAGACACATTAAAGACTTACATAGATGAAAACTTGGAAAAAGGGTTCATTCATCCTTCTACCTCCCCAGCCGGTGCCGGCATCTTCTTTGTCGAGAAGAAGGACCACTCGTTACGTCCCTGCATCGATTACCGGGAGTTGAATAAGATCACCATTAAGAATCGTGATCCCTTGCCTTTAGTACCTGAACTTTTTCAAAGATTAGGAACCGCAGTCATCTTCACGAAACTAGATCTCCGCGGAGCTTATAACTTGATCCGTATCAGAAAAGGGGACGAATGGAAGACGGCCTTCCGTACTTGATTCGGGCACTTCGAGTACCTTGTCATGCCATTTGGATTATGCAACGCTCCTGCAACCTTCCAACATTTCGTCAATGATATTTTCCGTGATTACTTGGATCTGTATGTAATAGTATACCTTGAAGACATCTTGATCTTCTCCTCTTCACTAACCGATCACCGTAGACATGTCTGCAATGTCCTAACCCGGCTTAGGCAACACGGCCTCTATGCAAAACTCGAGAAATGCAAGTTTGAACGTCAATGTATTCAGTTCTTGGGCCTAGTCATCTCAGTGGAGGGTATCAGGATGGACCCCCAAAAGGTGTCTGATATTCTGGATTGGCCCGCTCCAATAGATAAAAAAGGGGTACAACGCTTTATTGGCTTTGCCAATTTTTAGCGGAAGTTTATTAAAGGTTTTTCTGCAATCATCGCTCCAATCACCGAATTGACCAAACAGGGAACCCGATTCTCTTGGACTGACAAAGCCCAGTTGGCTTTCGAAAGACTCAAAAAGCTATTTACTTCAGCCACCATTTTGAAACACCCTAACCCTGTCCTACCATTTGTCTTGGAGGTCGACGCTTCGGAGATCGCAGTGGGAGCGGTGCTCTCTCAACGACAGGGCGCCAAGGCCCTCCTCTATCCAGTAGCGTTCTTTTCACGCAAACTTTCAATTTCGGAAAGAAATTATGATGTGGGGGATCGAGAACTTCTGGCCATCAAGGTGGCTCTGGAGGAATGGCGTTACCTATTGGAGGGTTCTGCACATCCTATTCTGGTCTACACCGACCATAAGAATCTGGAATACCTGAGAACAGCCAAAAGATTAAGACCTCGTCAGGCCAGATGGGCACTTTTTTTCTCACGATTCCAGTTTCACATAACTTACAGGCCCGGTTCCAAGAATATAAAGTCAGATGCTCTTTCCCACATGTTTTACGATTCAGAGAAGACCGTATCTCCCGATACGATTCTTCCTTCGGGGAACTTCCTGCTCCTCCAAGGGGACCTTGTTTCAAGGATAAGACAGGCCTCGGTGGGAATGCTTCCGTACCCCGAAACCGATTGGAGAGAGGGCCTGTTTTGGCGAAGAGACAAGATCGTGGTTCCCGAGAAGCTAAGGGTGACTGTGATGGAACTATGTCATGATCATAAGTTGGCCGGACATTTCGGTGTCCTGAAAACCACTGAGCTGGTACAGCGCACCTTCTGGTGGCCTCAATTAGCCTGTGACTGTAAAAATTTTGTGGATTCATGCAACACTTGTGCTCGGAGTAAGAACACCAGGACAAAGGCCTGGGGATTATTAAAACCCTTACCTGTTCCAGAGAGGCCATGGAAGATGATATCAATAGACTTCATCGTGGAATTGCCCCCCTCCGAGGGTTTCTCTACTATTTTTGTTGTGGTAGACAGGCTGTCGAAGATGGCACATTTCCTCCCTATGAAGGGTACACCTTCGGCTATGGATAGGTCAAAGAAGTGGTTAGGTTACATGGAGTCCCAGCAAGCATTGTGTCCGATCGGGGTGTTAAATTCACTTCAAGGTTCTGGAAGGCCCTCTGTGGTTCCCTCGAAATTGAATTGGCCTTTTCATCCGCCTATCATCCCCAGACGAACGGGCAAACTGAGAGAACCAACCAGACCTT
This sequence comes from Lithobates septentrionalis, assembly GCA_037952835.1. Classification (NCBI taxonomy): domain Eukaryota; kingdom Metazoa; phylum Chordata; class Amphibia; order Anura; family Ranidae; genus Lithobates; species Lithobates septentrionalis. The sequence goes on along the minus strand of JBBDGP010004067.1, from coordinate 621,019 downwards.
GGAGCAATACCTCAGGTGCTTCTCTGCCTTCTCTCAGGATGACTGGGTTTCCTTATTACCCGTTGCATAATTCTCCTATAACAACTCCTTGCACTCTGCCATCAATCAAACACCATTTTATGCTAATTACGGGTTCCATCCATCTTTTCTACCAATCTCAGTACCTGAATGCTCCGTTCCGACCGTCTCAGAGACTATGAATTTCTTTTCCACCAACAATAAGATCCTACAAGAGACTATGGCCAAATCCCAGGATTACAATAAAAAAATGTTTGATAAGAAGAGGTGTGGAGAATTGATCTTGGAGGCCGGCAACCAAGTGTGGTTGTCCTGAACTAACCTGAAAATGTCTTGTCCCTCTAGGAAATTAGGCCCTAAGTTTATGGGTCCGTTCCCAGTGAAGAGGAAAATAAATGATGTGACCTATGAACTTGATTTGCCAGACTCTCTAAAAGTACACCCGGTCTTCCATGTGACGCTGCTGAAACCTGCTACCTCTAATCCTTTTGCTGGTCGCACTGTCGGCCCATCCAAACCTGTCATAATTGACAACGAAGAGGAATTTGAGGTAGAGGCAATTACATGCCCCGGAACTTTTACGGACTTTCAGAAATGTTCATGCCTCCAAGTTGGCCTGGCTGGGCATCCGGAGGCTGCCCTTAGGGAGGGGGCACTGTCAGAGAGCTCACCTTGCTGGTCATGGGATTGGCCACCTGGGGGCGTGCCTGTGAGCAATCCGGCCTATTTAAGTTTGTCAGGCACTCTGTTCAGTGCTGCCTGATCATCAGCTTCCTGTGCCATAGTTCCTGTTCCCTGTCTTGTCTTCCTGTTTACCTGATCTCCTGATAACCCGGATTGCCCTTGGATTCTCCTGTTTGCTGCCTGTACCTGACCTTGGCCTGTTTGACTCCACTTCTGCCTGCTCCTATTGTACCTTGCTGCCAGTCTGTTGCCGAACCCTGCTTGTGTCCCGATCTGCCTGTCTTGCTCCTGCTCAGCACCTGTTACCAGTGTTACGGACTACTGACCTGTTGTCTGAAGATCATCTCTTATCCTGTACCTGGATCTCTTCAGCAGGCTCTCATACCATTCCGCACTCTCGTGCCTCCTGTCTGCTCTACCAGGGGCCATGAGTCGGATAAGTAAGGGAGTCTACCCTCTGCCCAAGCGGACTCATCAGTCTGGTAAGTAAAAGTCTGACAACAAGTGTGTCTTGCCTACAGTCAGAGGCGTCACCAGGGGGTGGCTATTGGGGCTACAGCCCCGAGCCTGGGGCTAATAGCCCCGAGTCTCTTGTCCGGTCCAGAATGCAGGGGACAGGGGTGGACTGAGCCGTAGTAGTGCTGGCTCCGGGTCCGCCCCTGCCTCCGACTCTACTCTTGTTTACTGGTTGCTATAGCCGCCTAGCAGCTAGCAACCAGTGATGTCACTGCCCACTGTGCCCACACTGCCCGGCATTCAAAGCGGAGGAGGATTGCACTTCCTCCTCCTCCGCGCTAGTACTCATGCCATTTCTGGACTGGAGCGGCCCAGTCCTATCCCAGCGCACTGTGACAGGAAGAGGAAGAAGGCGGCAAGCACAATTTGGCCGCCGTGTGACATCGATCGGCGCTCGGGCGGGCGGCTCTCCTCCTCTCCTCTGGCTGCCTCACACACCAGCACCACGGCTGAGCTGCTGCTGCAGCACCTGGACACAGGTAGGTCAGTCAGTGTGTGTATGGCAGGTACCAGGTCAGTGTGTGGGTCAGGTAGGTCAGTGTGTGTGGGTCAGGTAGGTCAGTGTAGGTCAGTGTGTGTGGGTCAGGTAGGTCAGTGTGTGTGGGTCAGTATCTGTAGGTCCGTGTGGGTCAGGTACGTCAGTGTGGGTGGGTCAGTGTATGTAGGTCAGTGTGTGTGGGTCAGGTAGGTCAGTGTGTGTGGGTCAGTGTCTGTAGGTCCGTGTGGGTCGGGTGGGTCAGTGTATGTAGGTCAGTGTGTGTGGGTCAGTGTAAGTCAGGTGGGTCAGGTAGGTCAGTGAGTGTGGATCAGGTAGGTCAGTGTATGTAGGTCAGTGTACGTCAGGTATTTCAGTGTGTGTGGGTCAGGTAGGTCAGTGTATGTAGGTCAGTGTGGGTGGGTCAGTGTATGTAGGTCAGTATGGGTCAGGTAGGTCAGTGTATGTAGGTCAGTGTATGTCAGGTAGGTCAGTGTATGTAGGTCAGTGTGGGTCAGTGTAGGTCAGTGTGGGTCAGTGTATGTAGGTCAGTGTGGGTTAGGAAGGTCAGTGTATGTAGGTCAGTGTGGGTCAGGTAGGTCAGTGTATGTAGGTCAGTGTACGTCAGGTATTTCAGTGTGTGTGGGTCAGGTAAGTCAGTGTATGTCAGGTAGGTCAGTGTGGGTCAGGTAGGTCAGGGTGGGTCAGTGTAGGTCAGTGTATGTAGGTCAGTGTATGTCAGGTAGGTCAGTGTGGGTGGGTCAGTGTGTGTGGGTCAGGTAGGTCAGTGTAGGTCAGGTGGGTCAGGTAGGTCAGTGTATGTCAGGTAGGTCAGTGTATGTAGGTCAGTGTGGGTCAGTGTGTGTGGGTCAGGTAGGTCAGGTGGGTCAGGTAGGTCAGTGTGTGTGGGTCAGTGTATGTAGGTCAGTGTGGGTCAGGTAGGTCAGTGTGGGTCAGGTAGGTCAGTGTATGTAGGTCAGTGTACATCAGGTATTTCAGTGTGTGGGTCAGGTAGGTCAGTGTGTGTGGGTCAGTTAGGTCAGTGTATGTAGGTCAGTGTGGGTCAGGTAGGTCAGTGTGGGTGGGTCAGTATGTAGGTCAGTGTGGGTCAGGTAGGTCAGTGTATGTAGGTTAGTGTATGTCAGGTAGGTCAGTGTATGTCAGGTAGGTCATTGTATGTAGGTCAGTGTGGGTCAGGTAGGTCAGTGTATGTCAGGTAGGTCAGTGTATGTAGGTCAGTGTGGGTCAGGTAGGTCAGTGTATGTCAGGTAGGTCAGTGTATGTAGGTCAGTGTATGTCAGGTAGGTCAGTGTATGTAGGTCAGTGTATGTCAGGTAGGTAGGTCAGTGTGTGTATGTCAGGTAGGTCAGTGTGTGTGTCAGGTAGGTCAGTGTATGTCAGATAGGTAGGTCAGTGTGTGTATGTCAGGTAGGTCAGTGTGTGTGTCAGGTAGGTCAGTGTATGTCAGGTAGGTCAGTGTATGTAGGTCAGTGTGGGTCAGGTAGGTCAGTGTATGTCAGGTAGGTCAGTGTATGTAGGTCAGTGTGGGTCAGGTAGGTCAAGTGTATGTAGGTCAGTGTATGTCAGGTAGGTCAGTGTGGGTCAGGTAGGTAGATCAGTTTAGTGGTCAGCATTGATGGGCACTGGTAAGCCAGGCAGCAACCAGCAAGTCAGCCTACCCCTGCCACACAACCACACAACCCCTCCGCCCAACCAAAAAAACCCAGCGCCACTAGAGGCCCCCCATGCCGGCCTTGGACTTCGGGCTGAAGCCCCTGGTCTTTTCGCCACCTAGCAACGCCCCTGCCTACAGTCAAGCATGGTGGTGGGAGTGTCGTGGTCTGGAGCTGCATGAGTGCTGCCAGTGTTCTGATGAGAACTGTCCTCCTATCGGATAGTGTCCGCCCCGTACTGAGCAGGCGCAGCGCTTGCACAATACGGAGGAGAAGGAGATGCCGAAAGTGTCCGAAGTTGATCAGCTGACCATCAGCTGTACACGGCGCTTGGGCACTTATTAGTGATGGCTTTGTAAGAGGGCCCCTTGCGGGCTTGCTTCGCTCGTAACGCTTCGGGCACGGCCTCGCTGCGCTCGGGATCTATTTATTCTAACTCTATGTCCACTTGGATAGTAGGGAATGCACCTGGACTCAGGGTGAGAATAAAAGCGCAGGCGCCGTGTACAGCTGACGATCAGCTGTTGAACTTCAGGGACTTTCGGCATCTCGTTTGTCCTCCGTACTGCGCCTGTGCAGTACAGGGCGGACACTATCTGATGGGGGACAGTATTCGACAAGACACCGGCACTGAGGAGCTACAGTTCATTGAGGGAACCATGAATGCCAACATGTACTGTGACATACTGAAGTAGAGCATGATCCCCTCCTTTCAGGGCAGTATTCCAACATGATAACGACCCCAAACGCACCTCCAAGATGACCACTGCCTTGCTAAAGAAGCTGAGGGTAAAGGTGATGGACTGGCCAAGCATGTCTCCAGACCTAAACCCTATTGAGCATCTGTGGGGCATCCTCAAACGGAAGGTGGACAAGCGCAAGGTCTCTAACATCCACCAGCTCCGTGATGTCGTCATGGAGGAGTGGAAGAGGACTCCAGTGGCAACCTGTGAAGCTCTGATGAACTCCATGCCCAAGATGGTTAAGGCAGTGCTGGAAAATAATGGTGGCCACACAAAATATTGACACTTCGGGCCCAATTTGGACATTTTCACTTAGGGATGTACTCACTTTTGTTGCCAACGGTTTAGACATTAATGGCTGTGTGTTGAGTTATTTTGAGGGGACAGCAAATTTACACTGTTATACAAGCTGTACACTCACTACTTTACATTGTAGACAAGTGTAATTTCTTCAGTGTTGTCACATGAAAAGATACTGTAGCTAGTGCTATTTGCAATGTAATTAAGTTAAACAAAAGTCAAAAACGATATTTCTCTATTGACAATGAAGGTCAGGTTACTATAACCCAGCCAGCACAGAGTTCCCCTTACATCAGAGTCTGCAGAATTCCCCCCTTACAGTAAAAGGGAACTCTTATGTAAGGGGGAATGCTGCATATCCATGGGCGTCCACAGCATAGGGCAAGGGGGGGGCAATTCTCCCCCCTGGAATTGTAAGAAGGTATAGGAGAAGGGAGGAGGAACGCGGGTTCCTCCTCCCTTCTCCACATGCTGTTGGCAGAGCAGCGCCGCGGTGTGTGAAACTGTATGGAGAGAGGAGCTGTCAAAATTGAGGTTGGATGTCGGGGTTGGGCAGGACCCGGGGTGGGAGGGACCCAGCTATCCAACACCAGCCAATCGGATGGGATCTGGGCGGGCTGCTACGTGTATGTGGCCCCGCCCCTTTCCTAAACAGCCCAATCATTGGCTGGATAGCTGCTGGGTCCTGCCCACCCCGGGTCCTGCCCACCCTGGGTCCCGCCCACCTCCGACATCACGCTGAATTTGTCAGCTCCCCTCTCTCTCTCCATACAGTTTCACACAGTTACACTATCAGCTGTGAAGCCTGCCATTGCCATCCATTGCCACCTGCCAGTGCCATCTGCCAATGCCAACCAGTGCCACCTGCCAACCAGTGCCACCTGCAAGTGCCAATCAGTGCCATATGCCAGTGCCATATGCCAGTGCCATCCAGTGCCACCTGCCAGTGCCATCTGCCAATGCCAACCAGTGCCTGCCAGTGCCAGTGCCAACCAGTACCACCTGCCAACCAGTGCCACCTGCCAGTGCCAATCAGTGCCATCTGCCAGTGCCATCTGCCAGTGCCATCCAGTTCCACTTGCCAGTGCCACCTGCCAGTGTCACCTGCCAGTGCCAATCAGTGCCTGCCAATGCCACCTGTCAGTGCCACCTGCCAGTGCAAGTGCCAATCAGCGCCATCCAGTGCCATCTGCCAGTGCCAACCAGTTCCACCTGCCATTGCCAATTAGTGCCATCCAGTGCCACCTGCCAGTGCCAATTAGTGCCACCTGCCAACCAGTGCCACTTACCAGTGCCACCTGCCAGTGCCAATCAGTGCCATCTGCCAGTGCCAACCAGTGCCACCTACCAGTGCCACCTGCCAAAAAAAAATTGGCCTAAAATATCAGCCGCAAAAATCAGCATCATACATTGGCCATCTGCCGCCCTGATTTCTAAATGTCGGCATCGGCCAGAGAAAAACCCATATCGGTTGACCTCTATAAGAAGGTGTTGAAGAGTGAAGACAGTTGCCCTGTGTAACGCAATGGCCACCGCGGCAGCTGTGGACTTTTTTTCTATGTCTTCTGGCCTGGGGCTGCTCAGAGTCTGTTCCGACTTATCACAGATTGATACAGACATCTGTCCCTCCCTCCCTCACCCCTGGCCTGATCATTGGAGTGGCTCTGACTGCCACTCGGGCCTCTGCTCGACATCTCGGCTGTTCCGGAATGTGATTGGCTGCCTCAGCCTCAGTAATGTCGCTATGCCGATCTGGCCAGCACTGCGCCGGCGTCTCCCACAAGTGCGTGCAGTGGCCAAGAGAGAATACGCTGCCAGTGCTATTGCATCACTGAAGAACCACAGGTAACAGACTGCAGTGCCACTGTGCCAGTTAGGAGGAGAATATATATATATATTGCTTGGAAAGTTGGACAGCTGAGCTATTGCTGGAAAAATATATTTGTGTTGTGTGTTATAATATCTTCTTCACTTTGTATGGAAGTTACTCAGTCTCTCAGGCATACCAGTCTATGATGCCCATATAAATATAGCTGAGAGAATGTACATCTTTCTATATTGCAATATATCTGTTATGGCCATATTTTGATCTTGATGAAAACAACCTATACAGTATAGGCTGTTTTCATAAAGATCAAACTATGGCCACAACAGATGTATTGCAATAGATTGCAAATAGAAAGATGTACAGTGGGAACGGACAGTATTTAGACCCCCTTAAATTTTTCACTCTTTGTTATATTGCAGTCATTTGCTAAAATCATTTAAGTTCATTTTTTTCCTCATTAATGTACACACAGCACCCCATATTGACAGAAAAACACAGAATTGTTGATATTTTTTCAGATTTATTAAAAAAGAAAAACTGAAATATCACATGGTCCTAAGTATTCAGACCCTTTGCTCAGTATTTAGTAGAAGCACCCTTTTGAGCTAATACAGCCATGAGTCTTTTTGGGAAAGATGCAACAAGTTTTTCACACCTGGATTTGGGGATCCTCTGCCATTCCTCCTTGCAGATCCTTTCCAGTTCTGTCAGGTTGGATGGTAATCGTTGGTGGACAGCCATTTTTAGGTCTCTCCAGAGATGCTCATTTGGGTTTAAGTCAGGGCTCTGGCTGGGCCATTCAAGAACAGTCACGGTGTTGTTGTGAAGCCACTCCTTCGTTATTTTAGCTGTGTGCTTAGTTTTCTTCCAGGATATCCGTATACTTGGCCACATTCATCTTTCCCTCGATTGCAACAAGTCGTCCTGTCCCTGCAACTGAAAAACACCCCCACAGTATGATGCTGCCACCACCATGCTTCACTGTTGGGACTGTATTGGACAGGTGATGAGCAGTGCCTGGTTTTCTCCACACATGCCGCTTAGAATTAAGGCCAAAAAGTTCTATCTTGGTCTCATCAGACCAGAGAATATTATTTCTCACCATCTTAGAGTCCTTTAGGTGCTTTTTTAGCAAACTCCATGCAGGCTTTCATGTGTCTTGCACTGAGGAGAGGCTTCCGTCGGGCCACTCTGCCATAAAGCCCTGACTGGTGGAGGGCTGCAGTGATGGTTGACTTTCTACAACTTTCTCCCATCTCCCAACTGCAACCCTGGAGCTCAGCCACAGTGATCTCTGGGTTCTTCTTTACCTCTCTCACCAAAGCTCTTCTCCCCCGATAGCTCAGTTTGGCCGGACGGCCAGCTCTAGGAAGGGTTATGGTCATCCCAAAAGTCTTCCATTTAAGTATTATGGAGGCCACTGTGATCTTAGGTACCTTAAGTGCAGTAGAATTTTTTTGTAACCTTGGCCAGATCTGTGCCTTGCCACAATTCTGTCTCTGAGCTCTTCAGGCAGTTCCTTTGACCTCATGATTCTCATTTGCTCTGACATGCACTGTGAGCTGTAAGGTCTTATATAGACAGGTATGTGGCTTTCCTAATCAAGTCCAATCAGTAGGGATGAGCTGAACACCCCCCCCGGTTCGGTTCACACCAGAACTTGAGAACAGACCAAAACTTCACATGAACGTTAGAACCCTATTGAAGTCTATGGGACTCGAACGTTCGAAATCAAAAGTGCTCATTTTAAAGGCTAATTTGCATGGTATTGGCCTAAAAAGGGTTTGGGGACCTGGGTGCTGCCCCAGGGCCCATGTATAAATGCAAAAATAGTTTTAAAAACGGCCGTTTTTTCGGGAGCAGTGATTTTAATAATGCTTAAAGTCAAACAATAAAAGTGTAATATTCCTTTAAATTTTATACCTGGGGGGTGTCTATAGTATGCCAAAAATTTAAAAAAAATGGAATGGGGTCCCCCCAAAAATCCATACCAGACCCTTATCCGAGCACGCAACCTGGCAGGCCGCAGGAAAAGAGGGGGGACAAGAGAGCGCCCCCCCTCCTGAACCGTACCAGGCCACATGACCTCAACATTGGGAGGGTGTTTTGGGGTAGCCCACCAAAACACCTTGTCCCCATGTTGATGAGGACAAGGGCCTCATCCCCACAACCCTTGGCCGGTGGTTGTGGGGGTCTGCGGGCGGGGGGCTTATCGGAATCTGGAAGCCCCCTTTAACAAGGGGACCCCCAGATCCCGCCCCCCCTGTGTGAAATGGTAAGGGGATACAAAAGTACCCCTACCATTTCACAAAAAAACTGTCAAAAATGTTAAAAGAGACAGTTTTTGACAATTCCTTTATTTAAAGTCTTCTTTTTTCCATCTTCTATCTTCCTTCTTCTATCTTCCTTCGGTTTCTTCCTCCATCTTCTTCTTCCTCCGATCCTGTGCTTCTTTCTCCGGTGTTCTTGTCCGGCATCTCCCTCCGCGGCATCTTCTTCTCTTCATCTTCTTCTCTTCATCTTCTTCTCTTCATCTTCTTTTCGGGCCGCTCCGCATCCATGAGTGGATGGGAGGCTCCCGCTGTGTGACGCTTCTCTCTTCATCTTTTTTTCTCTTCATCTTCTTGTCTTCATCTTCTTGTCTTCATCTTCTTGTCTTCATCTTCTTTTCAGGCCGCTCCGCATCCATGATGGCATGGAGGGAGGCTCCCGCTGTGTGACGCTTCTCGTCTTCTGACTGTTCTTAAATAACGGAGGGCGGCGCCACCCGGTGACCCCGCCCCCTTTGACGCACAGGGACTTGACAGGGACTTCCCTGTGGCATACATTGTGACTGATGGTTACTATGTTGCCCAGATCCCTCGGCTGTAATATGTCTGAGGATTCATTTCCTGCTGCAGATAGAAATCTTTGTGGAACTTTATTTTTTATAACAATATATCCAAAACTAAAATCCAGAGACAGATAAACTGCTTGTTCTCAGTCCGTGCAGAGATAAAGGATGCAAATTAATACAACTCATTAATATATTATTAATAGGGATGAGCTTCGAGTTCGAGTCGAACTCATGTTCGACTCGAACATTGGCTGTTCGCAAGTTTGCCGAACAGCGAACAATTTGGGGTGTTCGCGGCAAATTCGAATGCCGCGGAACACCCTTTAAAAGTCTATGGGAGAAATCAAAAGTGCTAATTTTAAAGGCTTATATGCAAGTTATTGTCATAAAAAGTGTTTGGGGACCTGGGTCCTGCCCCAGGGGACATGGATCAATGCAAAAAAAAGTTTTAAAAACGGCCGTTTTTTCAGGAGCAGTGATTTTAATAATGCTTAAAGTCATACAATAAAAGTGTAATATCCCTTTAAATTTCGTACCTGGGGGGTGTCTATAGTATGCCTGTAAGGGGGCGCATGTTTCCTGTGATTAGAACAGTCTGACAGCAAAATGACATTTCAAAGGAAAAAAAGTCATTTAAAACTACTTGCGGTTATTAATGAATTGCCGGTCCAACAATACACATAAAAGTTCATTGATAAAAACTGCATGGGATTTCCCCACAGGGGAACCCCAAACCAAAATTTAAAAAAAACTGGCGTGGGGGTCCCCCTCAAAATCCATACCAAACCCTTCAGGTCTGGTATAGATTTTTAGGGGAATCCCATGCCAAAATTAAAAAAAAATGGAATGGGGTCCCCCCAAAAATCCATACCAGACCCTTATCCGAGCACGCAACCTGGCAGGCCGCAGGAAAAGAGGGGGGACAAGAGAGCGCCCCCCCCTCCTGAACCGTACCAGGCCACATGACCTCAACATTGGGAGGGTGTTTTGGGGTAGCCCACCAAAACACCTTGTCCCCATGTTGATGAGGACAAGGGCCTCATCCCCACAACCCTTGGCCGGTGGTTGTGGGGGTCTGCGGGCGGGGGCTTATCGGAATCTGGAAGCCCCCTTTAACAAGGGGACCCCCAGATCCCGCCCCCCTGTGTGAAATGGTAAGGGGGTACAAAAGTACCCCTACCATTTCACAAAAAACTGTCAAAAATGTTAAAAGAGACAGTTTTTGACAATTCCTTTATTTAAAGTCTTCTTTTTTCCATCTTCTATCTTCCTTCTTCTATCTTCCTTCGGTTTCTTCCTCCATCTTCTTCTTCCTCCGATCCTGTGCTTCTTTCTCCGGTGTTCTTGTCCAGCATCTCCCTCCATGGCATCTTCTTCTCTTCATCTTCTTCTCTTCATCTTCTTCTCTTCATCTTCTTTTCGGGCCGCTCCGCATCCATGAGTGGATGGGAGGCTCCCGCTGTGTGACGCTTCTCTCTTCATCTTTTTTTCTCTTCATCTTCTTGTCTTCATCTTCTTGTCTTCATCTTCTTGTCTTCATCTTCTTTTCAGGCCGCTCCGCATCCATGATGGCATGGAGGGAGGCTCCCGCTGTGTGACGCTTCTCGTCTTCTGACTGTTCATAAATAACGGAGGGCGGCACCACCCGGTGACCCCGCCCCCTTTGACGCACAGGGACTTGACAGGGACTTCCCTGTGGCATACATTGTGACTGATGGTTACTATGTTGCCCAGATCCCTCGGCTGTAATATGTCTGAGGATTCATTTCCTGCTGCAGATAGAAATCTTTGTGGAACTTTATTTTTTATAACAATATATTCAAAACTAAAATCCAGAGACAGATAAACTGCTTGTTCTCAGTCCGTGCAGAGATAAAGGATGCAAATTAATACAACTCATTAATATATTATTAATAGGGATGAGCTTCGAGTTCGAGTCGAACTCATGTTCGACTCGAACATTGGCTGTTCGCAAGTTTGCCGAACAGCAAACAATTTGGGGTGTTCGCGGCAAATTCGAATGCCGCGGAACACCCTTTAAAAGTCTATGGGAGAAATCAAAAGTGCTAATTTTAAAGGCTTATATGCAAGTTATTGTCATAAAAAGTGTTTGGGGACCTGGGTCCTGCCCCAGGGGACATGGATCAATGCAAAAAAAAGTTTTAAAAACGGCTGTTTTTTCAGGAGCAGTGATTTTAATAATGCTTAAAGTCAAACAATAAAAGTGCAATATCCCTTTAATTTTCGTACCTGGGGGGTGTCTATAGTATGCCTGTAAAAGGGCGCATGTTTCCTGTGATTAGAACAGTCTGACAGCAAAATGACATTTCGAAGGAAAAAAAGCCATTTAAATTTACCCGCGGCTATTGCATTGCCGACAATACACATAGAATTTCACTGATAAAAACGGCATGGGAATTCCCCACAGGGCAACCCCGAACCAAAATTAAAAAAAAAAAAATGACGTGGGAGACCCCCTAAATTCCATACCAGGCCCTTCAGGTCTGGTATGGATATTAAGAGGAACCCTGGCCAAAATTTTAAAAAAAAATGACGTGGGGTTCCCCCTAAATTCCATACCAGACCTTTCAGGTCTGGTATGGATTTTAAGGGGAACCCCGCGCCAAAAAAAAAAAATGGCGTGGGGTCCCCCCAAAAATCCATACCAGACCCTTATCCGAGCACGCAACCTGGCAGGCCGCAGGAAAAGAGGGGGGGACGAGAGTGCGCCCCCCCTCCTGAACCGTACCAGGCCACATGCCCTCAACATTGGGAGGGTGCTTTGGGGTAGCCCCCCAAAACACCTTGTCCCCATGTTGATGAGGACAAGGGCCTCATCCCCACAACCCTGGCCGGTGGTTGTGGGGGTCTGCGGGCGGGGGGCTTATCGGAATCTGGAAGCCCTCTTTAACAAGGGGACCCCCAGATTCCGCCCCCCCCCTGTGTGAAATGGTAAGGGGGTACTTACCCCTACCATTTCACTAAAAAACGGTCAAAAATGTTAAAAATGACAAGAGACAGTTTTTGACAATTCCTTTATTTAAATGCTTCTTCTTTCTTCTTTCTTCCTTCATCTTCTTCTGGTTCTTCTGGCTCTTCTGGTTCTTCCTCCGGCGTTCTCGTCCAGCATCTCCTCCGCGGCGTCTTCTATCTTCTTCTCCTTGGGCCGCTCCGCACCCATGGCATGAGGGGAGGCTCCCGCTCTTCTCTTCATCTTCTTCTTCATCCTCTTCTCTTCTTTTTTCTTCTCTTCTTCATTTTCTTCTCCGGGCCGCTCCGCGTCCATGCTGGCATGGAGGGAGGCTTCCGCTGTGGGACGGCGTCTCTTCGTCTGACAGCTCTTAAATAACGGGGGCGGGGCCACCCGGTGACCCCGCCCCCTAGGACGCACGGAGACTTGACGGGACTTCCCTGTGACGTCACGGGGAATGCCACAGGGAAGTCCCGTCATGTCCCGTGCCTCAGAGGGGGCGGGGTCACCGGGTGGCCCCGCCCCCCATTATTTAAGAGCCGTCAGACGAAGAGACGCTGTCACACACAGCGGGAGCCTCCCTCCATGCCAGCATGGACGCGGAGCAGCCCGGAGAAGAAAATGAAGAAGAGAAGAAGAAAGAAGAGAAGAGGATGAAGAAGAAGATGAAGAGAAGAGCGGGAGCCTCCCCTCATGCCATGGGTGCGGAGCGGCCCGGGGAGAAGAAGATAGAAGATGCCACGGAGGAGATGCTGGACGAGAACGCCGGAGGAAGAACCAGAAGAGCCAGAAGCAGATGAAGGAAGAAAGAAGAAGCATTTAAATAAAGGAGTTGTCAAAAACTGTCTCTTGTCATTTTTAACATTTTTGACAGTTTTTTAGTGAAATGGTAGGGTTAAGTACCCCCTTACCATTTCACACGGGGGGGGCCGGGATCTGGGGGTCCCCTTGTTAAAGGGGGCTTCCAGATTCCGATAAGGCCAGGGTTGTGGGGATGAGGCCCTTGTCCTCATCAACATGGGGACAAGGTGTTTTGGGGGGCTACCTCAAAGCACCCTTCCAATGTTGAGGGCATGTGGCCTGGTACGGTTCAGGAGGGGGAGCGCACTCTCGTCCCCCCCTCTTTTCCTGTGGCCTGCCAGTTTGCGTGCTCGGATAAGGGTCTGGTATGAAATTTAGGGGGAACCCCACGTCATTTTTTTTTAAATTTTGGCTGGGGTTCCCCTTAATATCCATACCAGACCTAAAGGGCCTTGTATGGAATTTAGGGGGACTCCCACATCATTTTTTTTTTTTAATTTTGGTTCGGGGTTTCCCTGTGGGGAATTCCCATGCCGTTTTTATCAATGAACTTCTATGTGTATTGTCGGCAATGCAATAGCCGCGGGTAGTTTTAAATGTTTTTTCCTTCGAAATGTCATTTTGCTGTCAGATTATTCTAAACACAGGAAACATGCGCCCCTTTACAGGCATACTATAGACACCCCCAGGTACGAAATTTAAAGGGATATTACACTTTTATTGTTTGGCTTTAAGCATTATTAAAATCACTGCTCCTGAAAAAACGGCCGTTTTTAAAACTTTTTTTTGCATTGATCCATGTCCCCTGGGGCAGGACCCAGGTCCCCAAACACTTTTTATGACAATAACTTGCATATTAGCCTTTAAAATGAGCACTTTTGATTATTCATGTTCGTGTCCCATAGACTGTAACGGTGTTTGCGTGTTCGAGCAAACTTTTTTCCTGTTGGCATGTTCTGGTGCGAACTGAACAGGGGGGTGTTCGGCTCATCCCTAATTATTAAATGTATTTTATATGGAAGAAGTATTTTAGCCTCTTGCTGACAAGCCACTGTTATTATACGGCGGCAGGTCGGCTCTCCTGCTTAAATCGCCATAGCTGTACGGTGTCGCACGCAGGCATGATAGCGGGAAGGCGCCCGTTGTAAGCTGCGAGAGAGCGCGCCCGTGGGTCGGCAGACTTGATGTCCACCGGTGACCCGCAATCGCCTAGCACAGAGGAAGAATGGGGATCTGTCTTTGTAAACAAGGTGGATCCCCATTCTGACAGATGACATGACAGATCTTCTGTTCCCAGTCATCTCTGTCATGTCCCTGCCAGCCCATCCTCCACACAGTTAGAACACACCCAGGGAACACCACTAACCCCTTGATTGCCTCCTAGTGTTAACTCTTCCCTGCCAGTGTCATTTTTACATTGATCACTGCATTTTTATAGCACTAATCAATGTAGTAATGTCAATGGTCCCCAAAAAGTGTCATTTGGGTTCAGATTTCTCCACCGCAATGTTGCAATCCTGCTAAAAATTGCAGCTCGCTGCCAATACTAGTAAAAACAATAAAAAAAAATAAAAGTCCCTAAATCTATCCCATAGTTTGTAAACGCGATAACTTTTGCGCAAACCAATCAATATACACCTATTGTGATTTTTTTTTTTTCAAAAAATATGTAGAAGAATATATATCGGCCTAAACTTATGAATAAATTTGGTTATTTATATATTTTTTTTGGATATGTATTATAGCAAAAAGTAATAATTTTATTTTTTTCAAAATTGTCGCTCTTTGTTTGTTTATAGCACAAAAAATAAAAAACACAGAGGTGATCAAAAACCACCAAAAGAAAGCTCTATTTGTGGGGAAAAAGGACATCATTTTTGTTTGTATACAACATTGTACGACCGTGCAATTGTCAGCTAAAACTACACAGTGCCGTATCACAAAAAAAAGGCCTGGTCATTGGGGGGTGAAGTGGTTAATCTGACCTGGTATTATTCTCCTGCAGAAGAAGTCAATCTGTTAATGTGCTGACAAGGAGCATGCTGATAGGAGGAGAGAGCAGAGTGACAGAGAGATGAGCTTATCACTGCTGCTTCCCCTTTCACTGTCCAGTCACAGGCATTTTTATATGAAAATATAAAGTTATATATCTATACTCACATAATTGCACCACACAAAAACTAATTGAAAAATAATCACTTTTCCTGGGAAGAACTGATGAGTAGAATTAACCATTCCCTGCCCATAGGGCATACCTGTACATCCTTGGATGGGAAGGGTGATATCTCGGTCATTGTTGCATCTGCGATATCATTTTTCCTAGCCAATGATTTTGCACATTGTAAAAGTAATCCAATTGGCTATAGAGTCGCTGGATTACTTTTACAGGCAGGGGAAGGGGGTCTCCTCTCCCGCCGCCACCTTTACTGAACTCTTCCAGGGAACCCAGTAAGGACACCTTACTGCCACTGTAGGCGTTACTCTCTTGTAATTTAATAAGGTAGGTTTGGGACCGGTCTGAATATGGTCTTCCTCTGAGGTTCTCTGCCCTCCCCATCTTGTTCTTTTTCACATTACCCATTTCAATGCTCTGCTAGAATATACATCCCTGGTGTGCTTCTTGTATTTCTACACTCCTTTTATATCTGGACTTTCTATACCCTTTAACCACTTGCTTACTGGGCACTTAAACCCCCTCCTGCCCAGACCAATTTTCAGATTTCAGTGCTCTCACACTTTGAATGACAATTAGTCATGCAACATTGTACCCAAATGATTTTTTTTCCCTTTTTTTCATATAAATAGAGCTTTCATTTGGTGGTATTTGATCACCTCTGGGTTTTTTATTTTTTGCGCTATAAATGAAAAAAGACAGAAAATTAAAAAAAAAATGCTTTTTTCTTAGTTTCTGTGATAAAATTTCGCAAATTAGCAATTTTTCTTCATAAATGTTGGCCACAATTTATACTGCTACATATATTTGGTAAAAATAATGCAAATTAGTGGATATTATGTGGTCTGTGTGAAATTTATAGAGTCTACAAGCTATGGCGCAAATCATAAAAAAAGATCACATCTGATGTACTGAGGCCCATCTCAATTCTTGAGACCCAAACAAGCCAGGAAAGTACAAATGCCCCCCAAATGACCCCTTTTTGGAAAGTAGACATTCCAGGGTATTTAGTAAGAGGCATGGTGAGTTATTTGAAGTTGTAATTTTTTCCCACAATTCTTTGCAAATTAAGATTTTATTTTATTTTTTATACTTTTTTCAGAAAATTGTCATTGTAATAGCTTATTTCTCTCACATGGAATGTGCCTACCACAAATGACACCACAAAATACATTCGGCTACTCCTCCTGAGTATTACAATACCACATGTGTGGGACTTTTTTTCACCAACTGGCCACATACAGAGCCCCAACATGCAGGGAGCATCATCAGGTGTTCTAGGAGCATAAATTACACATCTAACTTGTTGACTACCTATTACACTTTTGAAGGCCCTGGAGCACCAGGACAATGGAAACGCCCACAAAATGACCCCATTTTGGAAAGCTCACACCCCAACATATAATCTATGAGGCATAATGAGTCTTTTGAACGGTTCATTTTTTTCCAGAAGTTTTTGGAAAATGTGAAAAAAAATGAAAACACATTTTTTTTTACACAAAGTTGTCCGTTTATAAGATATTTCCAACACATAGCATTTACATAGCAAAAATGACACCCCAAAATACATTCTGCTACTCCTCCTGAGTATGGCAATACCACATGTGTGAGACCTTTACACAGCCTGGCCACATACAGAGGCCCAACATGCAAGGAACACCATCAGGTGTTCCAGGGACACATAGCATGCACATACCAAGAATTACACCCCAAAATACATTATGCTGAGCAAAGGGTAAACAAAAGATTACCTGTGGTTTTAGTAGCACGGTTGTCCACAGGAGGATAGCACTGATCCAGGCAGCAGGCAGGGACTTGGTCAGCAACAGCTTAACACAATTTTTCAGGCAGCAGGCAGGAATACTGTCCATAGTCAGTACAGGCAGCAGGCAGGGATACTGTCCATATACAGTCCAGGGTCAGTGCAGGCAGAGATTGTCAGCAGTGCCAAAATATTGGTCTTGGTAGTAGGCAGGAACATGGTCCATGCGCTGTGGTCAGTGCGACAAACAGAGGCATGATGGCAGTAAGTCCTACAGGCAGCAGGCAGAAGTAGAGGCTCGTTCAGGACAGAATGGGGATTTTTTTCCATCACATGCTCCATTGGAGTTATGTAGATGTGTGATGGGTGTAAGGTGACCCTGTCACCAGGTCTACACCATAGAAAGAGTCATTCTATAAAAGCTGGGGATATTCTACACATTACATATCACCACACTGGAGAGAGCAATCATTATCGGATCATTAATAATGGTGAACTCTAAACTGATGACCTGGAGGGAATTGTAAAGCATTGCCTATGGAAAATTTACAGTGTGGAAGTTTGTTGTTTGTTGCAGTTTTAGGACTTGACATTATGGATCAGTTAGATGCTGATTGGCTGCCATGCAGAGCTGCACTAGTTTTTGCACTCTCCAGTTTTAGTAAATCAACCCCATTGGGTGTTCTTTTACTTGGCACAATCTCATCTTTTATATTGTACCAACAATCGGGTAACAATTACATTTCTGTGCCCTAAAACTAACTTTAGTGTGTTTTCTACTGAAATGTTGTGCTTGATAAACCGTTTGTGCTAATAATGTGTTACATAAAAAATGGAAACTACCACCATTTTATTCTCCAGGGTCTCTCCTTTTTTGTAAATATGAGTTATAGTGGTTTTAAGCAATCAGGCCTAAATATTTTTTAAACGTGTACAAAAACAAAAAAGAATTGCTCTGGCAGTAAAATGATTCAAATGACACTACAGCCCGATTATACTGAAAGACCCGACCTTTTTCTGACACGCTTTGTAAAAATCTGTATTTTATGCTGGAAAATGACTTAGGACCCCAAAACATTATATTTTTTTGCAGAGGCCCTAGGGAATAAAATGGCAGTCAATATATTTTTTTATGTCACGCGGTTTTTGTACAGAAGTTTTTCATAAGCAATTTTTGGGAAGAAATACACCTTAACCAGTCCATTATACTGCGGCAGGTTGGCCCGGCTGTGCGAAGCGTCGTAGCTATACGTGACGCGCGCGACAATTGAATTCACTTCAGAACTGATCAATCCCCAGGCCCTGGCCAATGGTTTCTGGCCTGGGCCTGGTGATCGGTCCTGGCGAATGAAATCCTTCCCCTATCTGTGTAAGTGTAAACACAGCAGGGGAAGTGATGTCATCTCTCCTCATGGAACTCTTTTCTATTCCAGAGAGGGGAGAGAAGACATCTCACAGTAAGTACACCAACACTACACTGACACCAGTTTATGTAGGTACACTTGTCACCCACCGATCACCCCCCAGTTAACCCCTTCACCCCCTGTCACTGTATATTTTTTTTGATCACTGTACTGGTGTCATTAGTGACAAAAATCAGTGTTAGGGTACTTAGTGGTAGGCTCAGATAGGTCTAGGGACCCCCCTAACCCCCCCTAATAAAGGTTTAACCCCTTGATCACCCCCTGTCACTGTATTAGTGTCACGGGTGACGCTGGTTAGTTATTTTCTTTTATAGCTTTAGGGCACCCGCCGTATATTACCTAAATAAAGGCTCAACCCCCTGATCACCCTGCGGGTGATATCAGTTAGGTTTTAATCAAATACCAACAAAAGAAAGCTCTATTTGTGGGGAAAAAGGACGCAAATTTAGTTTGGCTACAACATTGCATGACCGCGCAATTACCAGTTGTAGCGCAGTGCCAAATTGTAAAAAGTGCTCTTGTCATTGAGCAACCTAATCTTCCGGAGCTGAAGAGGTTAGATCTAAACTCTGGGATCCCTAAATCTGATTTGATCAGCTTCCTGTATTCTCTGCACAGCACAGCAGACTGGGAGAGGGTGGAGCACAAATAGGAGCCAATCAGTCGGACTGCAAGGAAAATATGTTTTTTTTCTGCTGTCCAATCAGATCTCCTGTACTGCTAGACAATGTGTTAAAGTGAAAGGAAACTCAGCTTTTGAACTTGTACCAACAGGTAAGCCTTATAATAAGTACAGGGAATGTCCCCTAAACTTGTGGTGTTTAGGCAGAGCCAGGACAAGGGGTGGGCAGGAGGGGCTGCTGTCCTGGGCACTGTGGTATCATGTGAGGTGGGGGGGTCCCAGGCAGCAGGAGGTAAAAATTGTCCTAGGAGGGGAAATCTTGGTGGGTGTGTGTTAGGAGTGGTGATTTGGGAGGATTTGTGTTTGGAGGGGGGATAGGCGGTATAGGCGGGGCACTGATAGGCGGGACTGATGCATACTGATGGACACTGATAGGTAGCACTGATAGGTTGCACTGATGGACACTGATAGGTAGCACTGATAGGTTGCACTGATGGACACTGATAGGTGGCACTGATGAGCATTGGTGAGGAGCACTAATGGGCAGCACTGATTGGCACTGATGGAGCTGCACTGATAATCATGACACTAATAATCAGTGTCCTGATGATCTGTGTACATGTCCCCATTCAGGAATGCCAGTTACCATCTCTCCTCTCCTCAGGCTGTGACAGGGAGTGAGGAGAGGAATGCTGATAACTGGCTATTCTGTTTACACTGTGATCAGCTGTGATTGGACACAGATGATCATGTGGTAAACGGCCACTGTGATTGTCACTTTACCATGATCTGTAATCAGCTGGATGTGTGCCCCAGGGCAACTAGAGAGCTGTCTTTTGGCTATGACGTGGTTAGGAAGTGGTTAAACCACCTGGGGCCCATTTTTTATCTCTTCAAGGAGTTTACTACCGCTTTAAATATAAAAAATAAGATTTATATTATGCCATATCCAGACAATGTGCTGGAAGGGTTTCAAAGATGGACATGTGTCCATATATATTGTACATGACAGAACAAAGTTTATCTTTGGGGTTTGGGACCGCCCATGAGGAGTGATACAAATATTCCTGTGTTGTATTAGCATGTCATTTACATTCACTTCCTTTATGTCTGCAAGCACAATTGACTTCATAGACTAGTATATACTGTATTATATCCATATTCTGTTATACCCAGACACACACTTATACACGCACATTTAGAGTGTGTATAGTGGGCATGTGTTCACTTCAAACAGGTTTTACCTTTTCATGCAAGTCTATGGGATTTAAAACCAGCTTGGAGCAGGTCACATGCAGGTCAAGGAGGTCAATTGTAGAACCAATTATGCTGTCATTTTTTTAAAATGAATTTTATCATTTTTATTAATTTATTACTTATTTTTCATCAAGCCCCCCCAACTGCTGTCCTGGCCTAGGCCACAACATGTCCTTGGTCCTGCAGCCTCCTGGAATACTCATGTCACATCCCCCAGGAGGCTTCAGGACCAGGGACAGACAATGGCTGGAGGGACATTAGGAGATTGAACCCGCACTTCATCAGCAGCTGGATGTCTGAGCCCAGAAGAGGCAGCCAGCCGATGAGGACCAAAATGGTGCTGTTGGACCGGAGTTATATCACCCGCATAGTGGTCTGCAGCAGGACAATGCCATACCTCCCAACTTTTTTTGATGGGAATGATGGACACCTATTAGCAAAAGTATATAAGTGTAGGACACACCCCCTGCCACGCCCCCTTAAAGGAGAATTATACAAAAAAAATTAGTTAAACCCACAAGTGTTTTTTTACCACTACTATTCCTTTATATTGGCTTTTGGAATTTACAAATGCAGCAATTTAGAAATTGGATGAAAGGTTTAGCACTGGGGAACACTTTTTGAAAGATAAAAATGTACATTTTATATACAACTATATAGATCAGACCAAAATGAGGGACAAATGAGGAGGAAAGAGGGACTTTGTTCCAATCAGGGACAGTTGGGAGCTCTGCAATGCTGGATCTTCTGTACAGGTGACTGTTGGAGCACAAAGGGGGTGGAACTTCCCACAATCAGTGGTGTCAGCAAGAAGTTTCAACAGTTTAAAAAAACTCTTATGCCCCGTACACACGATCGGACTTTCCAACAACAAAACTGTGGAATTTTGTTCAAAGGTTGTTGGCTTCAACTTGTCTTGCATACACACGGTCACACAATTGTTGGCCAACAATTACGAACATAGTGACGTATTACGTGGTTTTTCAGCTCTTTAGCTCTACCCTTTGGGCTCCTTTTGCTAATTTTGTGTTAGTAGAAGTTTGGTGAGTGTTGATTCGTGCTTTTCTTTTTGCGTTTTTCATTTAGCACTATTATTATTATTCTTGATATCACTTGAAAAAAAAGTCTTTGAAAATTTGTTTGCAATAACTCCATCAGTATCACCAGCAAAGCAGCTTCAATATTATCCCATTAAAGAAGAAGAGAATTGTGCGCTGCATTTCCAGATTTCATAATTTGCGCGTCACAAATGTTAATTAAGAACACTAGTTTACAAGACCGACCGCTTCTGCTTCTGAGCATGCGTGGACTTTTGGACGACAGACTTGGGTACACACGATCGGAAAGTCCGACAACAAAAATTTGTTGGCGGATAATTTGAGAACCTGCTTACCGACATTTGTTGGTGGAAAGTCCGACAACAAATGTTCGATAGAGTGTACACACGGTCGGACTTTCTGCCAACAAGCTCACATCCAACATTTGTTGTCGGAAAATCCAATTGTGTGTACCCGGCATTAGATGGACATCTTAGCAAACACAATATACAGGGATATGGGAAATGGTAGTGACATAAACACCCACATAGGTTGGACTGGATGGACTGGTGTCTTTATCCAACCTTACCAACTATGTAACTATGTATAACAAAGCTGTGCAATTCTCAGGACTCGATGGACAGAAATACAAATCCTTTGTCAGTTAACCGCTTGCTGACCAGCCGCCGCAGTTGTACTGCGGCAACATGGCTCGGCTGTGCGAATCGCCGTTATGTTACGTCAGTAACATAGATGGCCACTAGGGGGCGTGCTCGCCCCCCGAGCCGATGCAAGTGCCCAGGGGTGATCCTCCTGCGCTCCTGTGATCGCTCGGGGCACACAGAGAACCGGGAGCTGTGTGTGTAAACACACAGTTTCCAGTTCTCTGAGCAAAGAACTGACAGATCGTTGTTCATACAGAGTATGAACAGCGATCTGTTAGTTTCCCTACACAATCCCATCCCCCCTTCAGTTACAACACTTCCTAGGATACACATTAATTCCTTCACTGCCCCCTAGTGTTAACTCCTTCACTGCCAGTGACATTTTTACAGTAATCAGTGCATTTTTAATCGCACTGATCGCTGTATTAATGCCAATGGTCCCAAAAATGTGTCAAAATTGTCCGATGTGTCCGCCATAATGTCGCAGTCACAATAAAAATTGCTGATCGCCGCCATTACAAGTAAAAAAAAAATATTAATAAAAATGCCATAAAACTATCCCCTATTTTATAGACGCTATAACTTTTGCGCAAAGCAATCAATAAATGCTTATTACGATTTTTTACCAAAAATATGTAGAAGAATACGTATTGGCCTAAACTGAGGAAAAAAAATGTTTTTTTTATATATTTTTTGGGAATATTTATTATACCAAAAAGTAAAAAATAATACGTTTTTTCAAAATTGTAGCTTTTTTTTTGTTTATAGCACAAAAAATAAAAACCGCAGAGGTGATCAAATACCACCAAAAGAAAGTTCTATTTGTGGGAAAAAAAGGACATCAATTTTGTTTGGGAGCCACGTCGCACGACCGTGCAATTGTCAGTTAAAGCGATGTAGTGCCAAATCGCAAAAAGTGCTCTGGTCTTTTGCCAGTAAAATGGTCTGGGGCTTAAGTGGTTAAAGAGATTGTAAAGGTTTGTGTTTTTTTTTTTTTTAATAACAAACATGTTATAATTACCTGCTCTGTGCAAGGGTTTTGCACAAAGCAGCCCCAATCCTCTTCTTCTGGGGTGCCCCGGGGGGTGCTCCTAGCCCCTCCTCTTCATCAGGTGTCCCCACGAAGAGCCACTTTCTATTGGGCACCTGTGGTGGTGTGCTCCCGAGTCCCGCTGCTGCGTCCATTGAAACAGATAGCAGGACTCAGCCCTGCCCCCACTCCCATGTCCCTGAATTTGATTGACAGCATTGGGAGTCAGTGACTCCTGCTTTTATCAATCTATCCAATGAGGAGGGAGACAGTGGCTGGAGCTGCTGGGCTCATGTACATCACTGGAACGGATAGGCTCAGGTAAGAAAAAAAGGGGGGCTCTGGGGGAAGCTGCAGCACAGAAGGTTTTTCACCTTAGTGGATTTGTATTAGCTATATTTTCCTAAAAATTATCACATAAATGTACAAAAGACAAACATTTGCTCTTCACTTACCAGAACTACTGGCTCCTCTCCGGGTCTCCATCTTCTCTCTGTGTTAGTTCTTCCTAATCAGAAATCCTCCCATCACTCCGAACACCGACACCCCAACACCCTGGTCTGGGGGGCAGAAGAGATAACCCACCTTGGGCACTTCAACAGGAGAGGAGTGCAAAAAGGGACCCGCAGCTTCTACTGCTGAGGATTTTCACACCAAGTTCTGGCGGCAGGAAGGATGTCTATAGAGGAATCTATAGAAGTGAAAGGAATGTTTGGGGAGTTGGGTGCACTTTGTCCTCTATCCAGGGTGCTGCATCGATCTTGTCCCTGCTCTGATAACAACATATATTGGATTATATTATCCTTTTTCTTAGCATGTGTACCGTATGATATCACCTTTGAAGCAAATGAGTAAAAGGTTAGCGGTTACAAAGAGAATAAAATGCTTGAAAATTTTAACCACAATTAAACCCAAAACATAATACAGTATATCACAAAAGTGAGTACACTCCTCAGATTATTGTAAATATTTTCTTCTCTCTTTTCATGTGACAACACTGAAGAAATGACACTTTGCTACAATGTAAAGTAGTGAAGCGCCTGTAAAGAGCCTCTCCTGTCACTCCAGTGTGAAAGCCGAGTGCTTTCACACTGGAGTGGTGCGCTTGCGGAGTGTCATGGTCTGGGGCTGCATGAGTGCTGCCGGCACTGGGGAGCTACAGATCATTGGGGGAACCATGAATGCCAACATGTACTGTGACATACTGAAGCAGAGCATGATCCCCTCCCTTCAGAGACTGGGCCGCAGGGAAGTATTCCAACATGATAACCACCCCAAACACACCTCCAAGACCACCACTGCCTTGCTAAAGAAGCTGAGGGTAAAGGTGATGGACTGGCCAAGCATGTCTCCAGACCTAAACCCTATTGATCATCTGTGGGACATCCTCAAACGGAAGGTGGAGGAGCGCAAGGTCTCTAACATCCACCAGCTCTGTGATGTCATCATGGAGGAGGGGAAGAGGACTCCAGTGACAACCTGTGAAGCTCTGGTGACCTCCATGCCCAAGAGGGTTAAGGCAGTGCTGGAAAATAATGGTGGCCACACAAAATATTGACACTTTGGGCCCAATTTGGACATTTTCACTTAGGGGTGTACTCACTTTTGTTGCCAGCGGTTTAGACATTAATGGCTGTGTGTTGAGTTATTTTGATGGGACAGCAAATTTACACTGTTATACAAGCTGTACACTCACTACTTTACATTGTAGACAAGTGTCATTTCTTCAATGTTGTCACATGAAAAGATAGAAGAAAATATTTACACAAATGTGACTGAGGGGTGTACTTACTTTTGTGCGATACTGTATATTGCAGATTAGCAATCATTAGATTTGGTGGCTGAATTTGTTTTCTTTGGCTTTTTCCTCTGTTTTCACCTGGTGATCTGACCAGTAACACACCTCCTGTATTAGAGCGCCCCCCCCCCACTCTGGATGAAGAAACACAGGAGGCACATCAGACAGCAGCATTGTCAGTCAGGGGGGAGTGTTAAAAGTATTAGGAGATTTTGATACACTAACAAATGTAATCAATCTCCAGCTCTCACTTTATAATTAGTCACAGCAAACAGTTTTTTTCCTTTTGAGATAAAGGTTTTACATACATAGCTACAAGATGGCCATTTATTCTCCAATTCAGCATTAAGTGGTTTGTTTCATCCCTGTAAACAGATACATTCTGTTGGAGAGCTTGTGCTGTGAAAAACATAAGACTTTCTCGCTGGATCAGCAGATGAAAATAGAAGAAAGAAAGCCTAAACAGGGAAACAAATGCAACCATCACGTCTAATGCTGCATACACGTGGGCAGACTTTCCGACGGACTTTCGAGTGAACGGATTTGCCTACACACGATCAACCAAAGTCCGATGGATTCGTACGTGATGACGTACGACCGGACTAAAATAAGGAAGTTGATAGCCAGTAGCCAATAGCTGCCCTAGCGTACGTTTTTGTCCGTCGGACTAGCATACAGACGAGCGGACTTTTCGACCGAACTCGAATCCGTCGGAAAGATTTGAAACATGTTTTATTTCTAGGTCCGTCTGACTTTTGGGGAAAAAACGTCCGCTGGAGCCCACACACGGTCGAATTATCCGACGGAGTCCGGTGCGCCGGACCTAGTCCGTCGAAAAGTCCGCTCGTGTGTACGCAGCATAAGGATTGGTAAGTTGCAATATAATAAGGGTTTGCTTTTGGATTTAATACAGCTTTAATGACTAATTTACAGCTCAACCCCCTTACACATGAGGGTAAAACAAATCTTAATGCCTAAGTATAATTTTGCAACTTTGACATGTGTTAGTAAAACCGTACAAATCACCACAACTACTTCCATCCAGGTGGATTATACCGAGTATTTTCAGGACAATTTGGGCTTTCATTTGGTGGTAAATGGTAATGATATCTCCTGATTTTTTTTATCAAAGGAAAACTATCCCAAAATAGTAAAAAAATATATATATTTTTTTAATGTAGCTGTATATTTCTTGGTTCTACCATAACCTACCACCAAAGAACAACCCAAAATAAATTCTCCTGCTCCTGACGATCGCATGTTGTTAGTTGTTGTTTGTAGCCATAGTACAGCCCAGAAACAATCGTGTGCATTTTGCTTTTTTTTATCCTACCTAAAACACACTGACACTGATACTATTTAACCACTAGCCGACCGACCGCCATCGATTGATGGCCGCAGAATGGGTCCCCTGCGCGAATTGCCGTAGCTGTACAGAGGCCACTTTAAGGGGTATAGGGGGCCCACCGCGTCACTGGGGAGCCGATGCGCGTGCCCGGTGGCCGCGATGTCCACCGGGCTCCCACGATCGGTCCTGACAGAGCAGGAATGTGGATCTGTGTGTGTAAACACACAAATCCACATTCTGTCAGGGGGAGAGGAGACAGATCGTGTGTTCCTAGTACATAGGAACACCAATCAGTCTCCTCCCCAGTCAGTCCCCTCCTTAGAACACACAGTAAGGGAACACATTTTTTTAAAATTCTTTTTATTAAACACTTTTGAGTGTAAAATACAAACATTGGGGTCATGTCAACGTGACATACCCTTAAAAAACCAGTGGCATCGCAGGGCCCAATATATCTATTTGACTAACATAGTCAACTAACTCACTATTTAAACCCCCCCCCTCCCTTTCCACTTCCATCCCCCCCTCCCCTTGTCACAGGTCATAGTGCATAGTGAATTATTAAGCTTACTCACAATTCTGTTTTTTTCCTGGATATTCATTCTAGAATGTCATTAATGAGTAGTTTATCAGTGTATTAGGTTCCAACCATCGTGCCATCATCTAATCTTATAACTTTAGTTTTGTTTAGTTTTGTTTTAATAGTCCTGATTCCCGATGCCTCATCTAGATGGATGAACCCTTAGGAGATCTTTTTTTATCCCACCGTAGTATCAGACTCATAACACACTTTCCACACTTTGTCAAATTTTTCATACATCCCCTAGCCCTATATGTAGTTTTATAGTAAGGCAGCATGGAGTTTACCAACTGCTTCCAAAAAGCGATATCAGGAGCACTTGCGTTTTTCCATTTAGGCAGTATGGCCTTTTTCCCATAAAACAATAAAATAGTAAGTAATGTTCTCAATGCCCCTCGTTAGGACCACCTCCTCCACCAGTCCCAATAAACATACCCTCACAGTCACTGGCATGGGTCCTTCCCTGCCAGTGACATTTATACAGTAATCAGTGGTATCAATGTCAATGGTTTCAAAAAAGTGTCAAAAGTGGCAGATCGCCGCCATTACTAGTAAAAAAAAAATATATAAAATATGCCATAAATCAATAACCTATTTTGTAGGCGCTATAAATTTTGCGCAAACCAATCAATATACGCTTATTGCGATTTTTTACCAAAAATATGTAGAAGAATGCATATCAGCCTAAACTGAGAAAAACATTTGTTTTTGTTTTTTTTAAAAAGTTAAATATATTGTGTTTTTTCAAAATTTTTGCTCTTTTTTTGTTTATAGCACAAAAAATAAAAACCACAGAGGGATCAACTACCACTGAAAAAAATCTCTATTTGTGGGAAAAAGAGGACATAAATTTTGTTTGGGTAACACATCGCATGACCGCGCAATTGTCAGTTAAAGTGGCACAATGCCGTATTGCAAAAAATGGCCTGGTCAGGAAGGGGGTAAATTCTTCTGGGGCTGAAGTGGTTAAAAAAAATTATAATTCTGCCCCCCCTAAAAAATACTGACCCTGACTTTAACACAATCTAGGTATTTATTTTTTTAAACACACTTTTTTTTCTGTTCAAAGGACAGAGAAAATTATAAATACAATGTATCACTAACTGACACTGATACTAATTAAAAAAAAAAAATTCTGTCCCTGAAAAAATAAATAAATAAAATACTCACCCTGACCTTTGACCCTGACCTTAACCTTTGTTATTTTTTTATTTTATTTTTTTTCTGTGCAAGGACAGAGAGAGATAACATGTATCTCTCCTCTATTCACAGAGAAAGAAAACACGGGGCGGGCTTGACAGTGACTGATCACTATGATAGCCAATCAGAGGCTATCACAGTGATTAGGTGACCTAGATGTGGGAGTTAGGGTCCCGATCGTTAGTACGGGGACCAGGGCTCACGGTGAGACCCCGGTCTCTGTGCTGGGAGTGCGCCACATGATACAAATAGAGATATGCAAATATGCAGCCCCACGGCAAAAATCCCAGTGCAGGGGGCCCATTAATCAATCAATCAATTCACCCACCGATTGATCGACCCTTCCATTGATCAATTGATCGACCCTTTCATCAACCAATTGATTGACCCTTTGATCAATCCTTCCTTCTATCAATTGACTTTCTTCCATCAATCAACTGACCCTTCCATTGATCGGCCCATCAATTGACCATTTCATCAACACTTCTTTCTATCAATTGACTTTCTTTCATCGATTGATTGACCCTTCTATCAGTTGATTGACCCTTTTAATTGATTGGCCCATCGTTCAATTGATCGACCCACCAATCGACCCTTTCATTAACCAATTGATTGACGCTTTGAACAACCCTTCCTTTTATTAATGGACTTTCTTACATCAATTGGCGCATAGTCCGATTGATTGACCCATCAATCGACCCTTTTATCAACCAATTCATTGACCCTTCCATCCATTGATCGACCCTTTCTCCCATCGATCGGTCAATCGACTGACCCTTAAATTGTTGAATCAATCAATTGGCCTATCGATCGATTGATTGACCCTTCAATTGTTCCATTGATCGATCAACCCATTCATCAATCAATTAACCCTTTCTTTTATTGATCGTTCCTTTCTTCCTTGATTGATTGATCAAATAACACTTCCATTGACTGATTGACCTTTCCTTCCATCTATCAACCCCTCCTTCCATCGATTTGATTGACCGCTAAATCAATTGTTCGGCTCATCAATCAACCCAATAATTGATCAACCCTTCCAGCAACCAAGTGATCGACCCTTTGATTGCTGGATTGATTGAAGGAAGGGTTGATGGATTGTAGGAAGGATCAAAGCCACTTCAGTGTGATCCGAGCCTTTAGACAGCGGGGAGGAGAGGTGAGGGTCCCATAAGAAGGTTTCTTATCTCTATGGTGATGCGACTTCTGTGATAAAACATAGATGTATATGGGGAAGAAGTCGCACTGATGTCAGAATAAGTTGTGATTTTTCTTGTCATGCAATTCTGTGAACCCGGCCGGAGAACTTCTAAATCCGTACTGGAAATCGCATGAAAATTGTATTAAAATAGTACAAAGTGATACAGGGAAAGAGCAACACAAACGTTACAAAAATGCACCAAAAACACTTAACTTGTTACATTCAACTAAACAAAAAAAAAAAAGCATTAGGCCCGGTTCACACTGATGCGAGTTCATAATGAATGCGATGCATCAAAAGCACTTTAAATTTGCATGTCATCCCATTTCAATGATGGTCGTTCACATACATGCGTTGCGATTCCTCTATGAATGCAATGCGATAAAAAAGTGTCTTGTGTGAGTTTACTGCGTTGCAAATTTAGTCTCCATAGACATCAATGTAAATCGTTCTTGAATTGCATTTAATGGTTCACATATGTGCAAATTCGTAACCTCCAGCTCCTCCTCCCAGTACTGCCCCCTCACCTCCTCCCAGTACTGCCCCCTCACTTCCTGTTTCCTGTTTCATGTCCATATGCAAACAGATAAGATGGCCCCCAGGCGTTGGAACAGCATTGACAATGAGGAGCTCACCAGTAGAGTTGCCACCTCATCCCTTTAAACCCGAACACATATGAATTACACAGGTTCTGAGGCTAGTTTAATGCAGATAAAGCACCAAGTGAGTTTAATTACCACCTTAATCAGCCACAGAGCCTGTGTAATTAATATGTGTTCGGGTTTAAAGGGATGAGGTGGCAACCCTACTCACCAGGCTTGTCCATGACAGGCCATATATATGGGACAGCCGTATACCTGAATATAAAAATAATACCCAGAAGAGCAGAGGCTGGGAAGAAATTTGTAAAACTTTGTATTCAGACTGGGAAGACTTCACACCACAAGTTTGCAAACATAAACGTAAGTACATATTTATTCATCCCACTCACCACCAATCCCTCTGACCACCAATGTAAGGGCATGCATCCCACTGACCACCAATGTAAGGGCATGCATCCCACTGACCACCAATGTAAGGGCATGTATCCCACTGATGATCAATGTAAGGGCATGCATCCTGCTGACCACCCATGTAAGGGCATGTATCCCACTGATGACCAATGTAAGGGCATGCATCCCACTGACCACAAATCCCTCTGACCACCAATGTAAGGGCATGCATCCCACTGACCACCAATGTAAGGGCATGCATCCCACTGACCACCAATGTAAGGGCATGCATCCCACTGACCACCAATGTAAGGGCATGCATCCCACTGACCACCAATGTAGGGGCATGCATCCCACTGACCACCAATACCTCTGACCACCAATGTAAGGCCATGTATCCCACTGACCACCAATGTAAGGGCATGCATCCTGCTGACCATCAATGTAAGGGCATGCATCCCACTGACCACAAATCCCACTGACCAGCTGTGTAATGAGCATTGTTCCCACTCACCACCAATTAATTGTTTGTTTTATTTGATTACAGAAGAACTCATACGTACTAGGTGGCGAAGCCTCAAGGATACACTTCAAAGACACCAGAGACTGGAGCGTGAAGCACGAAGTGGTTCTGGTGCCGCCCCAAAGCGCCCCTATGCTTTTGCCAGATACCTGGATTTTCTCAAGCCAGTTCTAGAATTAAGGAAGTATGTTTACATACAAGAATACCTCTCTCTACCGTCCCTCTCTAATTTGCCTGTCCTCCCCCTAACCTTCGCTTCTACCGCTATCATCTTTAGTTAGAATTTCAAGTTTTAACTTTTGTATTTCAGCACAGAAGCAAGTTGGGAAGAGGAGGAGGAAGAGGGAGAGGAGCATGATGCTATTGTTGACGTAGATGAGGGAGTATCATTTGCTTGCACAAACATAGAGGATTCATCACCTATTGAGGTAAAGGGTGACACAATCGATGTACATGAATCATCTACTCAGGAGCAAGATAATGAGGATACTGACATTTCTACACTTTCCAACAGAAGGCAAAGGCAAACATCTACCTCACGCAGGAAGCAAAGCAGCAGGGCAGCAGAACAGGTGGAAGACCAAGACGAGACAAATAAATTACTCAATATAGTGTCAGGGATCACTGAACAAATCGATGTTCAGAGATGCCCTCATACTATGTTTGCCCTAAGTTTGGTGCCTCTTCTCAAAGAGGTCTTGCCAGACCATTACTTCAACATGAGGATTGCAGTGCAACATTGCATACATTCCTTCACTATGCCACGCCATGTTTCAGAGCCAACGCACGAGAGTACTAGTACTCAAATATGTACACCGATTTCTTCTGCTTCAAAGCCTGCACCAAACCCTTATCCTTCTAGTTTTTCTGACCATTCAAGCATATATGAGACCCCCAGATCAAGAATCCCATATCCCATTCCTCCACCAATTGGAGCTCATTCTTTTTAACCAGTGTATTGAAGCTACTTTTGTACAATAAAGATACATTTTTATATATTGGCCTTCTATCCTCTTTTTTGCTGCCTAAAAACCCCAATTGGGGAATCTGTTCTTCTTTTTTGTTTTCAATCATTAGGGGTGAGCAGCACTCTCTCTCCTTCCCTGTGTCCCCTCGCTCCTTTTCCTCCACCAATTGCTTCCTTTTTTTTTAACAAAGTTTTTTATTTTATAAAGCAAGTGTAACAGAACAGAAATAATACAAAGGTAAGGGAAAAACAAACACAACAAAAAAAAAGAGGGAGAAACTAAAATAATGTACATACAATACGCAGTGAAATCAAACACAGCAGATGTGGGTATTAATCATTAACCTTCTAGTAGTCAAATATTAATAACCAGAGTAGAAGCCTTGAGTTGGGGATGGGGGAGCGGAGGGGGAAGAGGAATTGGGAGCTCGATGCATGAAAACTCCTTCATCCTTTCCGAAAAGGGGGGGTAAGATGCCTATGCCTGTGCAATATCAGCCTGTTTATTAATATGCAAAAACCGGTCTCCCTGACTAAAGCTAAGATGTATAAGGGATCCCTTCATAAGGTCGTGACCTCACCTATTCAAACGGAGCCGTCCAGAGCCTCAAAGTGCTCAGGGCGGGTGTCCTCGGGTCTCCATTCTTGGTCAAGGGTCAATTGTTCTTCACGCACCCAAGAGCCCCATATTTTGGTAAATTTTTTCGGACAATTGCGGCCTAGGTATGTCAATTTGTATAGTGGGAGAGCATTGTTAATGAGCTTTTTCCACTGTTGAACCGTCGGCAGTTCAGTCCCCTTCCACCTAAGTAGGATTGCCTTTCTAGCGTAAAAGACCGTGTAAAACACAAATATCTTCTTGGATTGTGAGGCCAGTAAATTATCCACTATTCCCAGCAACAGTGGGATTGGATCACATGGTAACGATAACTTGCTGACAGAATTGATTACGACCACTACTCCCCTCCAAAAGGTCTGTATATATTGACATGACCAGACCATATGAAAGAACGATCCTTCCTCTAAAGAGCATTTAGTACAAATCGGGCTGGTGTTCGGATATATCCTAGCTAGACGTTGTGGTGAGAAGTATGCTCTATGCAAAAATTTAAGCTGAATAAACCGATCATGGGCGGATATCACCAGAGGGAGGTACTGCTGAATGCCCTCCTCCCAGTCATCATCCGCAAGCGATGGTACATCTCTCTGCCACACCAGGAACAGCTGTGAGACCTTGGACGTATCTAGTACGGCCAGAGTAGAGTATAAAGCAGAAAGGGGCTTAGTCTCCTCTGGCCCGCTCAATAGGCGTTCAATGCCAGTGGTCACCAGCACCGGGGGTGTGGGAAATTGGGAGCGATAGGCGTGTCGGAGCTGTAGGTACCTGAAAAACACACTGTTAGGTAAGCCCTTCTGGCGTTTCAACTCCTCAAATGAAATCAAACCTGTTGGGGAAGTTATGTCAGTTAATACTGTAACGTCATAACGGGCCCATAGTACCGGGTCAGGGATCGTCTGGAAGTGTGGTAACCGCGGGTTCCCCCATAACGGAGTCCTAGGGGACCAGCTTTTAGACCTCTGGGTCTTGGTTTGGACAGTCTCCCATACTTTAAGTGTGGTTCTCATCGAAGGAGTAATGTTTGGGTTAGATTTGGGTCCCCGGTGAATTAGGTTTCTCAGCTCGGAGTAAGACCCCAACAGCGCCGCCTCCAAAGTTGAGGCAGGGTTGGCAGGGCTCTCCGACAGCCACCATCTCACTGTGACCAGAACCGCCGCCCAATAATACTTAAGAAAGCACGGCAGAGCCAGGCCTCCCAGCGTTAGGGGCAATGAAGGGTCGATGAAGCTATTCTAGGGACGCCGCCGTTCCACACAAAAGAGATGATCATTTTGTCAAGCTTTTTGAAAAATGCCTGTGGTGTATATATACCGGGGTTTGCCTAAAAATATATAAGTTTTGGGAGCATCGACATTTTAATAAGGTTGACCTTTCCAACCGGAGTAAGGGGCAGCGACCTCCAGGTAGCGCATCTCTGAGTCAGGGCCGACATCGCTGGAACCAGGTTAAGAGGGATGAACTTGGCCAGGTTTCTATGTATCTCAATTCCCAGGTATCTAACTTGCGAAACCTTCTGGAGGGGAGTGTTCGGTGGCACAGAAGCTTCCTCTGGGTGCAGTGGGAAGATCACTGATTTCCCCCAATTAATCCGGATACCAAAAAACCTCCCAAAAGTGTTGATCAAGGCTAAAGCTGCCCCCAAGGAGTCTGTTTCATTCCGAAGATATAGCAGGGTATCATCCGCATATAAGGAGATTTTTTTCTTGAACCGATCCCAGTGGTATACCCTTGACCAGGGGGGAGGAGCGCAGAAGAATAGCCATCGGCTCGATGGCAAGTGCAAAGAGGCCAGGGGATAATGGGCAAACCTGCCTGGTACCCCGATACAGGCGGAAGGTTGGCGAAAGAGTCACTCCCGTGTGCACCCTGGCCCTGGGAGACTCGTACAGGGCCTGTACCCAAGAAATAAATTTAGGCCCAAAGCCAAATCAACTGAGGGCTTCCCATAGGTAACACCACTCTACCGAGTCAAATGCCTTTTCTGCATCCAGGGAGGCCACTGCATCGAAACGGCCAAGTGCACCCCCGGCCCCCAGGACAGTGTACAGTCTACGAAGGGTTAATGTCCATCCCCCAGCCCGGCAGAAAGCCAGTCTGGTCCTCATGTATTAATGTAAGAATGACCTCGTTTAGACGTCTAGCCATGACTTTGGCGAGAATCTTCGCATCTGCATTTAAGAGGGAAATGGGGTGGTATGATGAACATAATTCGGGATCCTTGCCTTGTTTGGGAATAACAACTATAACCGCCTCCGCCATAGAGTCGGGAAGGTCAGTTGTTTCTAAGGCCTTGGCCATCATCTCATGTAACCTAGGTAATAATTGCTCCCCATACTGCCTGTAAAATTCGGGCGGAAGGCCATCGACCCCGGGAGTCTTCCCCGCCTGGAGTTCACTCAATGCAAGTTTAACCTCCGCTAGAGTAATGGTGCTATCTAGATGGGAGCGGGCCTCTTCTGTAAGGGTTGGGAAGGTGATTTGATCCAGAAAGGAGTCTAACTCCGATATAATAAGAGGCAAAGTGGGCATTGATAAGCACCGGATCTGTAATCGCAGTGCCATCCGTTTCTCTCAAGCGGGCGGTGGCGGTCATCGGCTGCTGTTCTTTAGCCAGCCAAGCCAGCAACCGGCCCGTCTTTTCCCCCTGCTCAAAGATGCGCTGCGTCTGTGTCAGTTGTTGTTTTTTGGCTCCAGCCACCCGGAGAAGCATTACCTCTCTGTAGGCAGCCTGCATATCTATGCGGGTAATCGGATTTTGAGTCATTATATAGTTAGATTCTAGTTCTGAAGCCTTAGCTTCTGCCTGCTCTAACGACAGCTTAGCCTTATTGCGGGCTTGGGCGATAGCGGTTAAGTAGCATCCCTGGACATAAGCTTTAAAGGCATCCCACCTGAGAGGCATTGTAGTGGATTCAGCATTGGTCACCCAGTACTCCAGAGATACAGTCCGAAATCTCCTCTTCTACCGCCTCCTCGGAGATCCAGTAGCGCGAAAGGCACCAGAGTCTCTCCGCTGGAGGGGTCTGAGTTCGCAGACACATGAGCATAGGGGCATGATCTGATATGCCCCTAGGGAGCATGGCTACCTCCTGTTCCCTAGGAAGCATCCCCCCACTGACATACATCAAATCTATCCTTGACAGCGAGCGGTGGAAGACTGATTGGCAGGTGAAGGCATTCTCATCAGGAAATCTCCATCGCCACACGTCTGTCAGACCATAGAGGGAAGCCCATTTCTGTAAGGGAGAGTCAGTGCCCGTGCCCGGGGGAAGTCTGTCCATGGATGGGTCGGGAGTCATATTAAAGTCCCCTGTTAAAATTAAATTGTCAGTGGAATAGGAGGCAAGGATAGGAATCAGAGATTTAAGCAAGGCCACATTAGCTGGTGGAGGTAGATACAATCCCAGAATCAGCATTTCAGTATTATCAATTACATCATGCAACTGGACATATCTACCCTCTGGATCGGTCTTAATCGGTCTTAACGTCAAGAAGAGTGTAGGATAGCATCTTATGTATCAAGACGCTTACCCCACGGGCATATCCCGAATAGGTGGAGTGATAATAGTGTCCCACCCAGGGTTTTTTCTACGGCCCACCAAATGCGTCTCTTGCAGTATGCAAATATGTGGCGTGTATTTTTTCAAGTGGGCCATCACCAGGGAGAGTTTGATCTTATCATTCAAACCCCGGACATTCCATGAAATGAGTCTTAGAGTGGTCATGTCAGCCCAGGGTGTAAATAATTGAAGGGAAACCAACTGTCAGACCGATCCAGAGGGAGCAGCACATCTACTAACAGGGAGGCATCCCACATTGAAATATTGGACAACCAGCCAGTATACCCAACAAGGGGCTGGAGGGGCATCCAATAGAATACACTGCGTACAAACACAAATTTAAAAAAGGTCAACAGAAAAAAAGAAAAAAAGGTGAAAAACAATGAATCAAAAACGTGTAAAGGTTTCTAACATATAAACCCAAGCCCCTCCCACCCCGCACAACCACTGTGGAACTCGGCGTGCATATACCCAAAACAAGACCCATTAAGGCCTAGGAAAGTCTCCTATGAGGCAGAGAGACAACCCCCGGACAACCACCAAACACACACAGGGGCGGTCAGAGTTCAGTGCAGTCCAGAGACATCCACCCGTATCCTGAGCAGGGATGAGCCGAACACCCCCCTGTTAGGTTCGCACCAGAACATGCGAACAGGAAAAAAATTCGTTCGAACACGCGAACACCGTTAAAGTCTATGGGACACGAACATGAATAATCAAAAGTGCTAATTTTAAAGGCTAATATGCAAGTTATTGTCATTAAAAGTGTTTGGGGACCTGGGTCCTGCCCCAGGGGACATGAATCAATGCAAAAAAAAGTTTTAAAAACGGCTGTTTTTTCAGGAGCAGTGATTTTAATAATGCTTAGTCAAACAATAAAAGTGTAATATCCCTTTAAATTTCATACCTGGGGGGTGTCTATAGTATGCCTGTAAAGGGGCGCATGTTCCGTGTTTAGAACAGTCTGACAGCAAAATGACATTTTGAAGGAAAAAACACATTTAAAACTACCACGGCTATTGCATTGCCGACAATACACATAGAAGTTCATTGATAAAAACAGCATGGGAATTCCCCACAGGGCAACCCCGAACCAAAAAAAAAAAAAAAAAAATGATGTGGGGGTCCCCCTAAATTCCATACAAGGCCCTTCAGGTCTGGTATGGATATTAAGGGGAACCCCAGCCAAAATTTAAAAAAAAATTGACGTGGGGTTCCCCCTAAATTCCATACCAGACCCTTCAGGTCTGGTATGGATTTTAAGGGGAACCCCGCACCAAAACACCTTGTCCCCATGTTGATGAAGACAAGGGCCTCATCCCTTGCGGCCCGGAGAAGAAATGAAGAAGAGAAGAAGGAAGAAGAGAAGAAGAAGAAGAAGAAGATGAAGAAGAAGATGAAGAAGAGAAGAAGATGAAGAGAAGAGCGGGAGCCTCCCCTCATGCCATGGGTGCGGAGCGGCCCGAGGAGAAGAAGATAGAAGACGCCGCGGAGGAGATGCTGGATGAGAACGCCGGAGGAAGAACCAAAAGAGCCAGATGAACCAGAAGAAGATGAAGGAAGAAAGAAGAAGCATTTAAATAAAGGAATTGTCAAAAACTGTCTCTTGTCATTTTTAACATTTTTGACAGTTTTTTAGTGAAATGGTAGGGGTAAGTACCCCCTTACCATTTCACACAGGGGGGGGGCCGGGATCTGGGGGTCCCCTTGTTAAAGGGGGCTTCCAGATTCCGATAAGCCCCCCGCCCGCAGACCCCCACAACCACCGGCCAGGGTTGTGGGGATGAGGCCCTTGTCTTCATCAACATGGGGACAAGGTGTTTTGGGGGGCTACCCCAAAGCACCCTCCCAATGTTGAGGGCATGTGGCCTGGTACGGTTCAGGAGGGGGGGGCGCACTCTCGTCCCCCCTCTTTTCCTGCGGCCTGCCAGGTTGCGTGCTCGGATAAGGGTCTGGTATGGATTTTTGGGGGGACCCCACGCCGTTTTTTTTTTTTTTTTTGGCGCGGGGTTCCCCTTAAAATCCATACCAGACCTGAAGGGTCTGGTATGGAATTTAGGGGGAACCCCACGTCAATTTTTTTTTAAAATTTTGGCTGGGGTTCCCCTTAATATCCATACCAGACCTGAAGGGCCTTGTATGGAATTTAGGGGGACCCCCACATCATTTTTTTTTTTTTTTATTTTGGTTCGGGGTTGCCCTGTGGGGAATTCCCATGCCGTTTTTATCAATGAACTTCTATGTGTATTGTCGGCAATGCAATAGCCGCGGGTAGTTTTAAATGTGTTTTTTTCTTCAAAATGTCATTTTGCTGTCAGACTGTTCTAAACACAGGAAACATGCGCCCCTTTACAGGCATACTATAGACACCCCCCAGGTACGAAATTTAAAGGGATATTACACTTTTATTGTTTGACTTTAAGCATTAATAAAATCACTGCTCCTGAAAAAACGTCCGTTTTTAAAACTTTTTTTTGCATTGATCCATGTCCCCTGGGGCAGGACCCAGGTCCCCAAACACTTTTTATGACAATAACTTGCATATAAGCCTTTAAAATGAGCACTTTTGATTTCTCCCATAGACTTTAAAAGGGTGTTCCACGGCATTCGAATTTGCCGCGAACACCCCAAATTGTTCGCTGTTCGGCGAACTTGCGAACAGCCAATGTTCGAGTAGAACATGAGTTCGACTCGAACTCGAAGCTCATCCCTAATCCTGAGGATAAAAAAAGACGTAATAGGGATCCATGCAAACTGTGAACTAGAAAAATAAAAATAAAACACCTAGCTGCAGCTAGGGGCACATACTTTAGTCAGACCAGTGATATACAACCCATTGACTTTTATATAAGGCCCGGGAGGGTATCGTCCTCCTCCATCGATCAAAATTCCTCTCAATCAAAATGTATAGTGTGTCTATTCTGCCATAGTGTCAAAGTACACGAAGGGGATAGAAGATAAATCAGCCATATAGATCCCAGCTGTGCTCCGGGGGGTAAGAAAAACAGGAGAGAACTGTCCACTACTGCAGCTTCACCATCCCCAACAGGCACATTCCAGTGAAACAGAGCAGAGAACAGGGGGGAGGAGTGGCATTGAAGCTGTGTGAGCAAAAAAAGGGGGTGGGAGCATAAAATATAAAAATAAAGAAAATGTACATCTCGGCAGGCGTTGGTGATGACGGGCAACCATATTAGGAAGAATCATATCTAAGGAATCATATCTAACTAGGATGCATCACTGGAGAGTTGCACAAGCACTCCTATAGATACTACTCCTGCCCCCTCCGAGCCTGGGGCAAGGTATCCAGCCAGCGGGAGGTGAAGTATCGAGAGGATTCTCCATCGATCACTCTAAGGCGCGCCGGGAACAACATGTGGTACTTTAGGCCTTTCAGACGGAGCTGTGCCTTAACGTGGTGGAAGGTTCTGCGGAGCCGCTGGGTGTCGATGGAGTAGTCTGGAAACATCATAATTTTAGTATTTTCGAAACGAAGCTCCGGGATATTCTGGGCCTCCCTGAGGGCCAAGTCTCTGTCACAGAAATTTAACAGCCGAAAGATGAAGGTACGCGGTGGGGTCCCCAGTGGGCCCCGCACAGGCTGCATCCTGTGCGCTCGTTCCACTACAAAGTGCGGAGAGAATGGGGCTTGTGGAAGTAAGGTGCGAAGCAGGGTCTCCATAAAAGCCGTAGGGTCCTGACCCTCAGAGACCTCTGGCAGGCCCACCAGCCGTAAATTGTTCCTATGGCTGCGATTCTCACTGTCCTCAGCCCACGATTCGAGAATCTTTACCTTGGCTTGTAGGGTATGGATGGAGGACCGGTTGTCCCAAGTTGCCAATACGCCGCTCTGCCTCGTTTATGCGATCCCGCATCTTGTCCATATACCTACGCATTAGCCCAAAGTCCATTTGCAGGGTGTCAATTTTGGCCGTTAAGGTGTTCTGACAGCCAGAGATAGCCAGCATAAGGGCTTGGAAGCGATCCTCTTCCGATCCCGGATCTGTGGGGATGGTCTGAGACGCCATGTGCGTGTAGCTGGACAGGCCTACCGGGGCCTGTGACCTCCGCTGTGAGGATGCTTTAGGAGTATGCCCACCTGAATTCCCGGAACCGGACCTGCCTCTTCTCATGCCCAGATGCCCTCCACTGCTGGATGGGGTAAACTTTAGTGTCGGGCAGCACTCAGCTCAGGCTCGGCCATTCAGACCTGCAGCCAGACACCACCCCCAAGGACAGGTACCTTTAGTCTGGAGGTTGTGGTCAGTCCTGTAGACCGCAAGATGGCTGCAGGCCGCGGGTGCTCGGAATCTCTGCGGTTCCTCCGATGTTCTTCCTTGCCCCCTCTCAGTCTCACTTCTTCTCACGGGCTGTGCGGCGGCTCACCTCCCACGGATCGCGGCACCTGAGCTCAGGGATTGCGGATGCTCCATAGGCCTCAAGATGGCGTCCGGAGTGTAGAGCCAGCCGAGGGCCTCTGTGGCTCCTCCGGTGCTCCTTTGTGTCCCCTCCGAGTCACGCTTCCTCCAACGGATGGATAGCACTGGCATGTGGAGTGCGGCGGCTCACCTCCCGCAGGTCGCGGTACCCGAGCTTGGGGATTGTGGAGGCTCCATAGGCCTCAAGATGGCGGACCGCGTCTGGAGTGTGGAGCCAGCCGAGGGCCTGCAGAAGCTCTATCGGTCAGCGGGGCTCCACAATACCTAGTGGGCCTGTTGCAGATGGTGCTTGGCAGTAGGGATGAGCTTCGTGTTCGAGTCAAACCCATGTTCCACTCGAACATCGGCTGTTTGGTCGTTCGCCGAATTGCGAACGATATGGGCCGTTCGCGCCAAATTCGTGTGGCGCGCCACGGCCCATAATTCACTGCGGCATCGCAGTGCATTGCTGGCTGATGATTTGCCAAGCATGCACTATGACCCGCATGCTTGGCCAATCACAGTGCCGCCTGAACAAAGAGCCGTAATTGGCCAAAGCCAAGGAGGCTTTGGCCAATTATGGCTCAGGGGATTTAGTACACACCCCACACTATATAAGGCCGCCTGCACGGCGGCCCTGTGTAGTGTGTGTTCCGGCGTTCATTGAGAGAGAGAGAGAGAGAGAGAGACAGACAAACAGTGACATTTGATTTGAGTTAGATAGATTAGGCAGAACAGTCAGTTAGCTGCACTTACAGTGTATTGTGTGTGTGTATGTATGTATGTGTATATATATATATATATATATATATATATATATATATATATATATATATATATATATATATATATATATTGCATCCCAGGTGTTGCGCATATATATGTGTGTGTATGTATATATATATATATATATATATATATATATATATATATATACATACACTGTATTCAGTTTAGCTAGATCCGTTCCTGTTATCTTCCTACTGACAGGCAGGCTTGTCTTGTTACAGTATTTACAGCTACCTGAAGAAAATTACTGGTGTTCTTTTGATCCTATTAGTACCACAGTCAGGCAGCTAGACTATTTACAGTTAGTGCAGTGCGTCCTGCTCAGTGTTCAGCTAAACCTACAAGTTAGTAGGGTGCGTCCTGCTCACAGTGTTCAGCTAAACCTACAAGCTAGTGGGGTGCGTCCTGCTCACAGTGTTCAGCTAAACCTACAAGTTAGTGGGGTGCGTCCTGCTCAGTGTTCAGCTAAACCTACAAGTTAGTGGGGTGCGTCCTGCTCACAGTGTTCAGCTAAACCTACAAGTTAGTGGGGTGCGTCCTGCTCACAGTGTTCAGCTAAACCTACAAGTTAGTGGGGTGCGTCCTGCTCACAGTGTTCAGCTAAACCTACAAGTTAGTGGGGTGTGTCCACCTCACAGTGTTCAGCTAAACCTACAAGCTAGTGGGGTGCGTCCTGCTCACAGTGTTCCTCTAAACCTACAAGTTAGTGGGGTGCATCCTGCTCACAGTGTTCAGCTAAACCTACAAGTTAGTGGGGTGTGTCCACCTCACAGTGTTCAGCTAAACCTACAAGCTAGTGGGGTGCGTCCTGCTCACAGTGTTCAGCTAAACCTACAAGTTAGTGGGGTGCATCCTGCTCAGTGTTCAGCTAAACCTACAAGTTAGTGGGGTGCGTCCTGCTCACAGTGTTCAGCTAAACCTACAAGTTAGTGGGGTGCGTCCTGCTCACAGTGTTCAGCTAAACCTACAAGTTAGTGGGGTGTGTCCTGCTCACAGTGTTCAGCTAAACCTACAAGTTAATGGGGTGTGTCCACCTCACGGTGTTCAGCTAAACCTACAAGCTAGTGGGGTGCGTCCTGCTCACAGTGTTCCGCTAAACCTACAAGTTAGTGGGGTGCGTCCTGCTCACAGTGTTCAGCTAAACCTACAAGTTAGTGGGGTGTGTCCACCTCACAGTGTTCAGCTAAACCTACAAGCTAGTGGGGTGCATCCTGCTCAGTGTTCAGCTAGATCCGTTCCTGTTATCTTCTTACTGACAGGCAGGCTTGTCTTGTTACAGTATATACAGCTACCTGAAGAAAATTACTGGTGTTCTTTTGATCCTATTAGTACCACAGTCAGGCAGCTAGACTATTTACAATTAGTGCAGTGCGTCCTGCTCAGTGTTCTGCTAAACCTACAAGTTAGTGGGGTGCGTCCTGCTCACAGAGTTCAGCTAAACTTACAAGTTAGTGGGGTGCGTCCTGCTCACAGTGTTCAGCTAAACCTACAAGTTAGTGGGGTGCGTCCTGCTCACAGTGTTCAGCTAAACCTACAAGTTAGTGGGGTGTGTCCACCTCACAGTGTTCAGCTAAACCTACAAGCTAGTGGGGTGCGTCCTGCTCACAATGTTCAGCTAAACCTACAAGTTAGTGGGGTGCATCCTGCTCAGTGTTCAGCTAAACCTACAAGTTAGTGGGGTGCGTCCTGCTCACAGTGTTCAGCTAAACCTACAAGTTAGTGGGGTGCGTCCTGCTCACAGTGTTCAGCTAAACCTACAAGTTAGTGGGGTGTGTCCTGCTCACAGTGTTCAGCTAAACCTACAAGTTAATGGGGTGTGTCCACCTCACGGTGTTCAGCTAAACCTACAAGCTAGTGGGGTGCGTCCTGCTCACAGTGTTCCGCTAAACCTACAAGTTAGTGGGGTGCGTCCTGCTCACAGTGTTCAGCTAAACCTACAAGTTAGTGGGGTGTGTCCACCTCACAGTGTTCAGCTAAACCTACAAGCTAGTGGGGTGCATCCTGCTCAGTGTTCAGCTAGATCCGTTCCTGTTATCTTCTTACTGACAGGCAGGCTTGTCTTGTTACAGTATATACAGCTACCTGAAGAAAATTACTGGTGTTCTTTTGATCCTATTAGTACCACAGTCAGGCAGCTAGACTATTTACAATTAGTGTAGTGCGTCCTGCTCAGTGTTCTGCTAAACCTACAAGTTAGTGGGGTGCGTCCTGCTCACAGAGTTCAGCTAAACTTACAAGTTAGTGGGGTGCGTCCTGCTCACAGTGTTCAGCTAAACCTACAAGTTAGTGGGGTGCGTCCTGCTCACAGTGTTCAGCTAAACCTACAAGTTAGTGGGGTGCGTCCTGCTCACAGTGTTCAGCTAAAGCTACCTGTAGAAGGTTGGTGGTGTTCTCATACTACAGACAGGCAGTTGATTTTGCTAGCTGCAGTATCAAAATATATATATATATATATATATATATATATATATATATATATATATATATATATATATATATATATATATATATATATATATATATATATATATATATATATATATATATATATGTATTATAATCTCCCAGCTTAGTGCAGCTACAGGCCATTAGTATGTCTGGAAGGCCAAGAAGGAGAGGCAGACAGTCACAAGCCAATAAGAGAGGGCAAGCAGGCTCTGTGTCTAGTGCTGGTCGTGGAGATGGTGCATCCTCATCAGCACGTGGCCGTGGGACACGCTTGGCCTTTTTTTCGGCAGCTGGCCGTGTTGAGCCGCAACATCCGGAAGACTTGGTCGAGTGGATGACCAAGCCGTCCTCATCCTCCTCATCCTCTCTCACCCATGCCCAGGGTACTTTGGCAAAGCAGCAGCCTCTTCCCTCGGCTCAATGTCATCAGTGACTCCTTCCCTAGCCCCACCATGTCCTCCTGAGGAGTCCCTCGAACTGTTTGACCACAGTGTTGGGTACATGTTCCAGGAGGATGCCCAGCGTTTGGAAGGCTCTGATGATGATACTGAGCTCGATGAAGGCAGTAACATGAGCACGGACAGAGGGGGTGCCCAAGAAGGACAGCAATCTGGCAGTCATGCTCCCCCTGCTGCAGCATACTGCCAGGTTTGCTCCAGTGATGAGGAGGGAGGGGATGATGAGGTCACTGACTCAATGTGGGTGCCTGATAGGAGAGAGGGGGAGGAGGAGGCGGCACATCACCAACGAGGCAGGATGCCCTCCAGGGGCCAGCCTAAGGGTAGCACATTGACTGCATCACACCCCAAAGCTCCACATGTGCAGGGCGCTGCAGTCTCTGCGCGTTATTCAAGAAGTTCTTTGGTGTGGGCCTTTTTTGAGACGAGTGCATCAGATCGCACCGCTGCTATTTGCAACATATGTCTCAAGCGTATCTCGCGTGGCCAAAACATCTCCCGCTTGGGTACCACATGCTTGACCAGACATATGTTGACCTGCCATGCAGTTCGTTGGCAAGCGTGTCTAAAAGACCCACACCAAAGAACAAAGAGGACCTCTCCTTGCTCCTCATCAGCTGAGATTTCCAACCCCACTAGACCTTCAGTCCTCTCTGAGACCTGCAGTGAGAGGAATGAAGATGT
Source organism: Lithobates septentrionalis (assembly GCA_037952835.1). Taxonomy (NCBI): domain Eukaryota; kingdom Metazoa; phylum Chordata; class Amphibia; order Anura; family Ranidae; genus Lithobates; species Lithobates septentrionalis. The sequence goes on along the minus strand of JBBDGP010004067.1, from coordinate 576,619 downwards.
AGAATTAGGTGTGTCACAGCCAAGTACTTGTGGGCAATCTGCTTTTAGTACACCGATGTCAGATTGTACCAGGCAAATTTCCCTGCCCCAGCTGCTGCACCGGCGAAAGAAGTTTGCTCCCAGCCATCCACATGCCCAGCGGTTGAATGCTAGCTTGGCAAAATTGCTAGCACTTCAACTGCTGCCTTTTCAGTTGGTAGACTCTGCCCCCTTCCGTGAGTTTGTGGAATGTGCGGTTCCTCAGTGGCAGGTACCCAAACGCCACTTTTTCTCACGGAAGGCGATTCCGGCTCTCTACCGGCATGTGGAAGGCAATGTCCATGCCTCGCTGGACAGGGCGGTCAGCGGTAAGGTGCATATTACCGCTGACTCATGGTCCAGCAGGCATGGACAGGGACGTTACCCAAGTTTCATGGCGCATTGGGTGACTCTGCTGGCAGCTGGGAAGGATGCAGGACAAGGTGCAGTAGTGTTAGAGGTTGTTCCGCCACCACACCTCCAAAATGCTAATGATTGTGACACACCTCTCTCCTCCACCCCCTCCTCTTCTTCTTCCTCCATGGCCTCTTCCTGTGCTTTGTCCTCAGAACCAGCGGTGCTCCGTAGTCGTTCAAGGGGCTACGCAAGTACGCAGGCCAAAAGATGCCATGCGGTGCTTGAGCTGGTGTGCTTGGGGGACAGGAGCCACACTGGGGCAGAGGTTCTGTCAGCTCTGCAGGGGCAGGTTCAGAGGTGGTTGACGCCACGCCAACTTAAGGCAGGAATGGTGGTTTGCGACAATGGCACCAACCCCCTCTCTGCCCTCCGACAGGGACAAATGACCCATGTGCCTTGTTTGGCTCACGTCCTTAACTTGGTGGTGCAGCGGTTCTTGGGCAGGTACCCGGGCTTACAGGATGTCCTGAGGCAGGCCAGGAAAGTCTGTATGCATTTCCGCAGGTCATATAATGCCAGTGCTCGGCTGACGGACCTCCAAAAGGAGTTTAACCTGCCCAAGAACCGCCTAATCTGTGACATGCCCACCAGGTGGAACTCAACGTTGGCCATGCTGCAGCGGCTGCACACGCAGCAGAGGGCCATCAATGAGTACATGTGCAACTATGGCACCAGGACAGGGTCAGGGGAGCTTGTTTTTTTTTCCCCATGCCAGTGGGCCATGATCAGGGATGCATGCACTGTCCTGTCACCATTTGAGGAGGCCATGAGGATGGTGAGCGTGCATGCATCAGTGACACTGTCCCCCTTGTCCACCTGTTGGAGCACACGCTGCGTGGAATAATGGACAGGGCACTTGAGGCAGAACAGAGGCAGGAAGAGGAGGACTTCCTTTGCTCTCAAGGCCCCCTTTATCCAGACAGTGTTCCTGCCTGCCCGCCGAACACACAGGAAGAGGAGGAGGAGGAGGAGGAGGAAGATTGTGTCAGTATGGAGGTGGAGCCTGGCACTCAGCATCAGCAGCAGTCTTTAAGGGATCAGTCCCAAGAAACACATGGACTTGTATGTGGCTGGGAGGAGGTGGCTGCGGACCATGTCGTCCTTAGTGACCCAGAGGACTCCGGACCAAATGCCTCAGCAAACCTATGCTGCATGGCCTCCCTGATCCTGCAAAGCCTGCGTAAGGATCCTCGTATTCGTGGTATCAAGGAGAAGGACCAATACTGGCTGGCAACCTTCCTTGATCCACAATACAAGGGTAAGGTTGCGGACCTTATCTTGCCATTGCAGAGGGAGCAGAGGATGAAACATCTTCGGGAGGCCTTGCAGAAAGGTCTGCAACGCGTTCCCAGAGACTGGGAGGTTACAAACGCCTGTTTTTGGACAACGTGTTGCTGAGGCTTTCGGTCAGTCAAAGAAGGAGCGGTGGAGAAGGTGGCCGTCTGACCGATGCATTCAGACAATTTTTTGGTCCGCAGCCCCAAGGTATGATCGGTTCCAGCAACCATCGCCAGCGTCTGTTTTACATGGTGCAGGAACACCTAGGGGCAAGATCAGATTTGGACACCTTTCCCACCGAAAATCCTCTGGGTTACTGGGTCTTGAGGATGGATCACTGGCCAGAGCTTGCACAGTATGCAATTGAGCTACTGGCCTGTCCTGCATCCAGCGTTCTTTCAGAACGCACATTCAGTGCTGCTGGAGGCGTGGTAACCGATCACAGGGTGCGTCTGTCCACCGACTCGGTCGATCGACTGACCTTCATAAAAATGAATCAGTCTTGGATCACCACCAGCTACCAAGCACCTGATGCTGATGTAACCGAATAAATTTTTTTTTAAATCTCAGATCCCTTCAAAGACTGCCTATGCTGATGCTGAGTGACTATCCCTTAATAATTATCCTCTTCCTCCTCAATGATCACGCTGATAGCTTGTAAGAACATTTTTGGTTCTGGGCGCCACCACCAGTGCCTAAGGCCCAATTTTTCTGCCCCTGTTTAACAGGGGCGTGTAATTACAATTTTTGATGCAATACTTTGCAGCAGGGCTCGTTCCTGCGTTCCAACTAGAGTGTCTGTGAGGGGTTGCAGTGTTGTGGCACCAGCACCAGTGCCTAAGGCCTAATTTTTCAGCTCCTGTTCAACAGGGGTATGTAATTACAATTCTTGATCTAATATTTCACAGCAGGGCCCATTTCTGCACCCACCAAGAGCGAGTGAGGACGTACAGTGTTGTGGCACCAGCACCACCACCACCACCAAAGGCCCAATTTTTTTGCCCTTATTCAACAGGGGCATGTAATTACAATTCTTGAACTAATATTTCACAGCAAGGCCCTGTGAGGGCTTACAGTGTTGTGGCCACAACAACACCTAAGGCCCAAATTTCTGCTGAGTATATAGGGCAGGCCCCTACTTTCAAACATCTAACTTACAAACGACTCCTACTTGCAAACGGAAGGAGACAACAGGAAGTGAGATGAAATCTACTCCTAGGAAGGGAAATTCTCTCCTGTAAGAGTTAATATGGGAAAAACATTTCTCCTTTCCACTGATGCTTTCCAAACCTTGTTCCACAAAAAAACCCAAATTTTCAAAAAACATTTGTCATTGGGACAAAAGTGAGGTGAAATCTTCTGAAGAGGAGGAAAGACAGCAAAACAAATGTCACAGGGGTGATAACCCTTCCCTATGTTTTCCAAAAAGCTTAAAGATTTTTTGGCTGGAGCTAAACACATTAAAAATGTACCCGTTCAAAATTACAAACAGATTCTACTTAACAACATACTGTTAGATAGGTCAATTTGGTTGTCTGCAAGCTGGTGGTAAGTAGACTTTGGCTTTTTCCTGGGCATTCCCCAGACACTTGTTGGTACCTGTTTTAGCCTCCCAAAGCTGCTTACTGCGATAGCCAGCTATAAATGAGAGTGGTGGCAAGTTTGTGTTATCACGTGAGTGTTTGTATTGGTCCAGCAGTGCACCAGCACCTTTGCAGCCATTGTGCTCTTGCTGGGTGTTTGGTGTGCTCCTGTACCTTTAAGGTGGGGTGGGCTCCCCTCCAGCCACCTGCTCTCATTTATCCATTAAATGCATGTGCCTCCACTGCGGGGACACTTATACTTTAGTGTTAGGACCACAGATACAAGGGTGCCGTGACGTGGCTCTGTGGCTCACGCATGCGTTTGCAAATGCGTGCGGACTAAACCCCTTTTTTAACGCATACTGTTAGATAGGTCAATTTGGTTGTCTGCAAGCTGGTGGTAAGTAGACTTTGGCTTTTTCCTGGGCATTCCCCAGACACTTGTTGGTACTTAACAACAAACCTACAGTCCCTGTCTTGTTTGCACCGCCTGTATACTGCTGTTCAGAGTATATAGGGCTTGGGGGCCCCACACCTTTCCTTATTTTAATTTGGGTGCGGGGTTCCCCTTAATATCCATACAAGACCCAAAGGGCCTGGCAATGGACTGGGGGTTACCCATGCCGTTTGTCTCACTGATTTTCATCCATATTGCCAGGACCCGACATTACATTAAACCCGCAAGCAGTTTTAAATGAGATTTTTTCCTTTAAAAATTACATTTGGTGCAGGCACTGTTCTAAACACGGGAAACACGCGCCACTTTACAGGCATACTATAGACACACCCCAGGTAAGATATTTAAAGGAATATTTCACTTTTTTTTTTTTTTACTTTAAGCATCATTAAAATCACTGCTCCCGAAAAAAGGGCCGCTTTTAAAAGTTTTTTTTGCATTGATACATGTCCCCTGGGGTAGGACCCGGGTCCCCAAACCCTTTTTAGGACAATACCATGCAAATTAGCCTTTAAAATGAGCACTTTTGATTTCGAATGTTCGAGTCCCATAGACATCAATGGGGTTCTAACGTTCGTGCGAATTTTCGGTCCGTTCGCAGGTTCTGGTGCGAACCGAACCGGGGGGTGTTCGGCTCATCCCTACTGGCTGGAAAGGGGTAATCAAAGTGTTATCTGTGTGCCTATCAATGTGTAATATGCCCGGCTTTTACTAATCAATGTGGCAGATTTTTTTCCCTGCTTTGCAGGGAGAACAAACAGGCACATGTCTGCTTTGTGTACAGAGCTCTGTGTTGTTAGTAAACATAGAGCTCTGTATTGTGATTCGCTGAGCCAATCATGAGGTCCCGGCCAGGCTGCAGTTTTACCCCTCCCTCACCGCAAATTCTAACAGGGCTGTACACAGGCTGCGCCCATTTTACTTTCCTTTGCGGCTGCTGCAGTTTTAGGTTGGCCACTGAGGTCAACAGCCACAACACACAGCCTGTGGTTGCAGCGCTGTATGTTGGGCCCCTTTCACACTTGTACGACCTGAATGTCGAGCAACTTGACGCAATGCCTGTGTAATCTTGGGGTGTATGGACCTCAAGTCGCATCAAAGTCAGACCAAAGTAGTGCAGGGAATGCTTTGAAGTCGCACAGATATGAACGGTACTCATTGGAAATCATGGGCAGTTCCAAGTCACAGGACAAGTCACACAAGTGTGAAAGGGGCCTTAATACAAAAAAAGACAGACATTCATAAGGTGGCAGTATTGCCTTCCTGAATGCCTGCCATCCACTGGTATACTGCCCTCTGAAAAACGATCCACCACAGATCATTTTTCAGAGGACGGTGAGCATTCAGGGTTCTCATTGTTAGCTCTTGGCATCGAATTTTCTAAAAGTCGATCTTTGCCTGATTTTGGGATGAAGATCACCACGGAGAAGGGAAATGGAGACGGCTAGTCCCTCCTTTCCATGGGTCAGTTTGGAGAAGGGTGGTGACACGTTCTTACACACTTCTTGGTCTCGTTTTTTGGCACCGTTGTCACCACCTCTGTGCACTTTCTCGGATAAGAGCCCTGTGATTGGCTGTGGGTTAAGGGCACCGCGTGACCCCCACCAGCACAGAGCAGGGAAAGGTGAGGGGTCCTGATGGCAGTTGGTCCCCTCCTTGTATCTGCCAAACTATTTCTTTCCAACAGCTGGAGGGCAACCTGGGGCCTGCAGAACTACAAGTCCCATCATGCCTCTGGGAGGAATTGTAACTGCCAGCCTTGCAATGCCTCATGGGAAATGTAGTTCCACAACAGCTGGAGGGCTACTGGTTGCCTCCCCCGCCCTAGAGAGTAAGAAGAAGAGACAACGAGGACCCACCAGAATGAGGACAATATGCTCCGCCCCCCTGAGGGCAAATCCTTGTCGGTAAAGGCCATTGTACATGAGAGCCCCGGTGCAAGCTCCGCCCTGCATCAGCGTCATTGCATGGCTAAAACTAATAAAAAAAAAAGTGTCCAGATTTCGATTGGTAATGAAATGACTCGCACATGTCCAAAACCTACGTAATCATAAACTATCCAATCAGATTGTATCCAATCAGGCACATTACATAAGATATCATACAATCCGATTGCACAGTGTATGGATAGCTTTAGGCTGACTACATATTTCAATCTGATTGTACCATCGCTTTACAACTTAGCAAAACGATGTAATGTGAGGCCGGGCCAGGACAAGGGGGGAGGGCAGGAGGGGCGGCTGCCCTGGGCACTGTGTGATTGGGGGGGCCACAAGGAGATTTTGGGGGGTGGGGGATTTGTGTTGGGTGGGAGACTTTGGAGGGCAGCAGGGGGTAAGAATTGTTCTGGGATGGGAAATAAAGGGAGGGGGTGCTAGGAAAAGTGATTTGGGGGATTTGTGTTGGGAGGGGGATGGGGAAGGGGATTTGGGGTATTTGTGCTAGAAGAGGTGATATGGTAGAGGGGGGATGGGACTTGTGCTAGGAGGAGAATTTCTCTTTTTTGGGGGGTTGGAATCTGTACTGGGAGAAGGGATTTGGAGTGGGGGGAGGGGATGTGTATTCGAGGGGGTTTGAGGATTTGTGCAAGAAGGAGTAGTTTTTTTGGGGGGATGTGCTGGGGGACCTGAGGAGAGAGAGGATTTGAGCTGGGAGGGGGGATGGGGGAGCAGAAAATGTTGCTGGGAGGGGGATTAAGCCGGGGCAGATTTATCTCGTGGGGAGGGGAATTTATACTTAGGAGTGAAGATACAGATTAGCGATCCATTATTTTTTGCCCACACATAATGCTCATATATCTTGGGGGAGGGGCACAGTCTGGCATGTTTGCACCCCGGGCTCTAGCTGGCCTTGTCCCAGCACTAGGGATGAGCCGAACACCCCCCAGTTCGATTCGCACCAGAACCTGCGAACAGACTGAAAATTTGCACGAACGTTAGAACCCCATTGATGTCTATGGGACTCGAACGTTCAAAATCAAAAGTGCTCATTTTAAAGGCCAATTTGCATGGTATTGTCCTAAAAAGGGTTTGGGGACCCGGGTCCTACCCCAGGGGACATGTATCAATGCAAGAAAAAGTTTTAAAAACTGACGTTTTTTTGGGAGCAGTGATTTTAATGATGCTTAAAGTAAAAAAAAAAAGTGAAATATTCCTTTAACCACTTCCCGCCCGCCCTATGGCGGATTGACGTGCGGGAAGTGGTTCTGTTATCCTGACTGGGCGTCATATGACGTCCAGCAGGATAACATGCCACAGCGCGCCCCCGGGGGCGCGCATCGTGGCGATCGGTGGAGCGGTGTGTCAGTCTGACACACCGCTACACCGATCTTGATAAAGAGCCTCCGGCGGAGGCTCTTTACCACGTGATCAGCCATGTCCAATCACGGCTGATGGCGCTGTCAATAGGAAGAGCCGTTGATCGGCTTTTCCTCACTCGCGTCTGACAGACGCGAGTAGAGGAGAGCCGATCGGCGGCTCTCCTGGCAGGGGGGGTCTGTGCTGATTGTTTATCAGCGCAGCCCCCCCCGCAGATCACCACACTGGACCACCAGGGATCGCCACTAGGACCACCAGGGAAGGGGCAACATGTGGATGGCCAGGTATGTACCCCATGGCCATCCACATGTGCCCAGTGTGCCAAATCTGTGCCAATCAGTGCCCACAAATGGGCACTGATTGGCACCATCATGTTGCAGTGATGCCCAGCAATGCCACCCTTAGGGGCATCACTGCAAACAAGCAGTGCCATCAATGCCACCCATCAGTGTCCATTCATGCCACCTGTCAGTGCCCATCCGTGCCCATCAGTGCCCATATATCAGTGCCCATCCGTGCCCATCTGTGCCAACTATCAGTGCCATCCATAAGTAACCATCAATGCCACCTACGAGTGCCCATCAATGCCACCTATGAGTGCCCATCCGTGCCACCTATGAGTGCCTATCCGTGCCGCATACCAGTGCCACCGATCAGTGCCCATCAGTGCCACCTATCAGTGCCCATCAGTGCCGCCTATCAGTGCCCATCATCAGTGCCCGTCAGTGCCACCTCATCAGTGCCACCTCATCGGTGCCCATCAGTGCCGCCGTATCAGTGCCCATCAGTGCAGCCGTATCAGTGCCCGTCATTGAAGAAGAAAACGTACTTATTTACAAAAAGTTTTAACAGAAACAAAGAAAAACGTGTTTTTTTTCAAAATTTTCGGTCTTTTTTTATTTGTTGCGCAAAAAATAAAAACCGCAGAGGTGATCAAATACCACCAAAAGAAAGCTCTATTTGTGGGAACAAAATGATAAAAAATTTGTTTGGGTACAGTGTAGCATGACCGCGCAATTGTCATTCAAATTCCGACAGCGCTGAAAGGTGAAAATTGGGCTGGGCGGGAAGGTGTCTAAGTGCCTGGTATTGAAGTGGTTAAATATCGTACATGGGGGGTGTCTATAGTATGCCTGTAAAGTGACGTGTGTTTCCCGTGTTTAGAACAGTCCCTGCACCAAATGTCATTTTTAAAGGAAAAAATCTCATTTAAAACTGCTTGCGGGTTTAATGTAATGTCGGGTCCTGGCAATATGGATAAAAATCAGTGAGACAAACGGGTACCCCCCAGTCCATTACCAGGCCCTTTGGGTCTTGTATGGATATTAAGGGGAACCCCGCACCCAAATTCAAAAGGGAAACAGCAGCATACAGGCTCTGTACTGTAGGTAGGTTTGTTGTTAAGTAGAATCTGTTTGTAATTTTGAACTGGTACATTTTTAACGTGTTTAGCCCCAGTCAAAAAATCTATTTTAAGCTTTTTGGAAAACCTAGGGAAGGGTTATCACCCCTGTGACATTTGTTTTGCTGTCTGTGCTCCTCTTCAGAAGATTTCACCTCACTTTTTGTCCCAATTACAAATTTTTTTTGAAAATTTGGGTTTTTTTGTGAAACAAGAATTGGTGATAAAGCATCAGTGGAAAGGATTTAGTGTGGGGTGTGTTCTAAACCCCCTGAGCCATAATTGGCCAAAGCCACACTGGCTTTGGCCAATTACAGCTCTCTCTACCGATGGCGCTATGATTGGCCAAGCATGCGGGTCATATTGCATGCTTGGCCAATCATCAGCCAGCAATGCACTGCGTAGCCGCAGTGAATTATGGGCCGTGACGCGCCACGCGAATTTGGCGCGAACGGCCCATATCGTTCGCAATTCGGCTAACAGGCGATGTTTGAGTTGAACATGGGTTCGACTCGAACACGAAGCTCATCCCTACCCAGCACTGATGTGAGGACTCGCCTAAACAATTGATTGTATTTGTATCTAATGAGGGGAGCCCTTAGGTTGGCCAAACATTCTACAATTTTCCTTTAGATTTACCAAAACCATATAACATGCAGGTGAAAGCTAAACCCTTTGAATGTGGATGTAATCAGGCTGGCCCTCGCACTACGTAGCTGAAGGTAAATCTAAAGGAAATGGAATAAGAAAATTGTATAATGTATGGCCATCTTTATATACACTATATTACCAAAAGTATTGGGACGCCTGCCTTTCCACACACATGAACTTTAATGGCATCCCAGTCTTAGTCCATAGGATTCAATATGGAGTTGGCCCACCCTTTGCAGCTATAACAACTTCAGCTCTTCTGGGAAGGCCGTCCACAAGGTTTAGGAGTGTGTCTATGGGAATGTTTGACCATTCTTCCAGAAGTGCATTTGTGAGGTCAGGCACTGATGTTGGATGAGAAGGCCTGGCTTACAGTCTTGGCTCAAATTCATCCCAAGGGTGTTCTATCGGTTTGAGGTCAGGACTCTGTGCAGGCCAGTCAAATTTCTCCACCCCTAACTCTCTCATCCATGTCTTTTTGGACTTTGCTTTGTGCTCTGGTGCGCAGTCATGTTGGAACAGGTGGTGGTCCAGGTATCCTACGTGGGAGTTAAATGCTTTCAATTTGAATCTTGGATTCTTGGAAGGACTGATTTGGTTTTCCTTTGTGTGTGGTTTCACCCCTTACTTGATCTTCATGGTCAATCAGCACCTACCCAGTATGTCCTGAGGTAGCAATTAGATGTGAAACGCGTTGATAAACAAGCATGGAGGAGTTTTTGGACTTTACCTTTTGAATATTACATATACTGCTTTTGTTTATACTTTTGATGGACCTCTCACCAACCAAACAATAGGTTCCATACCTCCATGTCTGTTTATTGGGTATCTGTTGACCTTTGTCTAGTAGAGGGTGTTGTGTTTGTTATATCTATATGCGGTTTTAACTTTTTTGTAATAAAGATATGAATTTTTTTGAATTACCGCCTCGTGTTGTGTCCACAAAGTCCATTCTTTTTTTTGAGAGAGTCACTCTCTCAATCCTTTTTCTCCAATCATTGGATGTCGGCATAGTGGGGGTCCTCCTGTCTTAAAAAAACTAAAATGGCATTTTAGTCAAAAGACTATGACTAAAACTGAATTGAAATTTGACCTCAAAATGTACACTGTACTACCACATAAGAAAAATTAGGGGGCTAAGCTGCTGAAAGAAAAAAAAAATGAGAAAAAGACTTTTCTTATTTTTTTTTTCCTTAATATTTAATGTTGGTAATATATTCAGGTAATTTGTGCAATGGCATTACAGCCAACAGAGTTTAAAGTTTTTGTTTTATTTTATATTTTCAACTTGTACTTCTGCTTGTCAAAAAACAATATTTGTGTTTGTTTGTGAAACTTGGTTTTATCTGTAAAGACGTTATATATCACAACGGCTAAATCTGTGTCTATAGTGCATGTTCAAACCTTAATACCAAAAATAATAAACATCTTATTGGATTTTTACTCCAGGAGTATATAATGTTTGGCAATTCTAAAGAAATAATGCATTAACCACTTCAGCCCCGGAAGGATTTACCCCCTTCATGGCCAGGCCATTTTTTGCGATACAGCACTGCGTCAACTTAACTGACAATTGCGCGGTCGTGCGATGTTGTACACAAACAAAATTGACGTCCTTATTTCCCCCCAAATAGAGCTTTCTTTTGGTGGCATTTGATCACCTCTGCGGTTTTTATTTTTTGCGCTATAAACAATAAAAGAGCGACAATTTTGAAAAGAAAAACTATTTTTTTACTTTTTGCTATAATATCCACAATTTAAAAAAAACAAACAAATTTCTTCCCCAGTTTAGGCCAATATTTATTCTTCTACATATTTTTGGTAAAAAATTGCAATAAGCGTATATTGATTGGTTTGCACAAAAGTTATAGCGTCTACAAAACAGGTGATAGATTTATGGCATTTTTTTTTTGCTTATTTTATTTTTTTTTACTAGTAATGGTGGCAAGCTGCGATTTTTTTTTTTTTTTTTTTTAATTATTTTTATTGCAAGTTTCGGTACAAACAACACATATACAACTTAAGTGCCTATATTATACACATACAATGAAGGAGGTTATGCATTAATTTGCCAGAGTGAGTTGCATGTCATAGAATGGAACCGGAGTTGAGAACGCTGCTCCCTATCCAATACATGACCTTGATAAAATTACAGATATCTCTGCCAGTGAGATTAAGGATATTACTTAACTTAATCTAAAACTTCAAATTCCAACCTGAACCTATAACAGATTATCTGTATATAAACCCGTGTTCATTAAGCCGTATCAAGTTCGTCCAACCATGTACGCCAAACTTTGTCTAATTTCAGCCGACAACCTCTATTCACGTACGTATCTTTATATAAACGTACGTCATCACGTACAAATCCGACTTTGGTTGATTGTGTGTAGGCAAGTCCGTTCATTCGGAAAGTCCGTTGTAAAGTCAGTCGAAAAGTACGCCGGACAAAGTCTGCCGTAATGTCCGCTCGTGTGTACGTGGCATTAGAAATGAGATGTTGTATGATCCTCCTGATTGTACCCCCGTGTGGACCTTATTTCTTTAAGAGCTGCGTCCCTCTCGTTACATTATGGTAGATCCTGTCTTATCCTCTCTATCGATGGCAATTTTCTCTTTTGCTCCTTATCTATGTATACTTATTCTATTCTTCAATAAAATGTTTGAACAAGAGAAAATATATGAAAGCTTCACCAAAATTCTAATCAGCCACTCAAATGCTAAGAATTATTACACCCCAGTACACCATGATAATTGTATTACATGTATGACCATCTCAGCTTTATCTACTCCATAGGAATCTTCACATTACAGGGAGATGAGAAATGTCTTTATTTTACAATGTATCACCAGCCAGGTTCTTAGGAGTAAGGCCCCTTTCACACAATCAGATCGATCGGATCCGCCTGTCCATTTTTTAGGCCAATCCAATCAGGCCACCCATTCACTTCTATGGTGAGACGGATGTCAGTGGATCTGTGTCTGCTGACAACCGCCTGGCATCTGATCCGACAAGATCCTCTGAAAACAGACATATAGCGATACGTTCGCCATCAGTCCAGCGGGTCAGATGGGATGGAGATGGACAGACGGTCCGTTTTCATCTGATCTCCCCATAGAGGAGAGCGGGACTCTTCCAGGTCCATCTCTGCACAGTGAGCGGATCCCCCCATGTGAAAGGGGCCTAAAAGTTAAAATGACATTTTATTTATTACAACTTTATTCCACATTAAACTTCATCAAAATACCTGAATGTCCCTCTAATATGATCTGCAGTATATGGTCTGCGCTTCATTAAACGTTTTTAAATAATATCACTGCACTAATGATTTTTCTCTATTTGTATTCCATTAAAATCTAGAATGTCACTCAGTCTTTTAGAAAATTAAATCCCAATCCCTGCTGTGTATGTAATGATGAATACATAGACTGATGATATACAGTAAGATTATCAGAAACTTCCATCCCATCCCCCATTGGGGTCCCCCCAGCACTCTTCAAGGGCTCCTCCCCCCTGATTTGGGGGCTCCCAGGCTGATCGATCGTCTGATGAGTCCTCCTGTATTGTCCTCCTCCAGCACACAGCTTCATACAAACCCAGTTCTGATCTCTCCTGCAGGGATCAGTCCATGTGGGTGACACGGAGTGTGGAAAGGCCGGCAGTGACACATTGGGGGAGACTCCATTCAGAGAATAAGGATCCCCCCACCATGGGGGAGGGGAGGAGGAGCCGGCTGTGTAAGATAAATACCGGGATGACAGATAAATGCCGGCTGTGTTCCCTGAGTCAGGTTATATAGGAAATGTTCATTTTTTATTTTCTTCATTACAAAACAGAATCCCCCATCCTGTCCTGGTGTATTACTTCATCTGTGATCATTCATTCTCCTCTTGGGTCGGGTTTGCTCAGATTTATATCTTATCCTCATCCAGAGAATGTCCCCTCCCCCCTCCTCCATTCACAGCAATGTCCCCTCCCCCCCCTCCATTAACAGCAATGTCCCCTCTTCAATTAACAGCGATGTCCCCCCCCCCCTCCTTCATTCAAAGCAATGTCCCCTCCATTAACAGCAATGTCCTCTCCTCCATTCACTGCAATGTCCCCTCCCCCCTCCTCCATTCACAGCAATGCCCCCCCCTCCTCCATTCACAGCAATGTCCCCTCCCTCTCCTCCATTCACAGCTGTAGACAAGTCTCCTCCTACATTCACAGCTGTAGCCGAGTCTCCTCCTCCGGGGTCATCAAATATAAATCTTCATTCCTGGTCGGAGCTTTTTCAGATGTTCAAGTTCTCTAATTGATTCCTCTGAGAAGGATTTGTTGTAAATCCTAGAAGAGAGGATATAAAGAGTCATCAGATCTCAGCAGAATTCTCTCACACTATTTCCCAGCATCCTCCAGGATATCTAATACTCACCACACACATTACAGTCTGATTATACAATCAGACAGATCCTTACACTACATACTTGTTGGAAGATCGAACAGAGATTGTACAGAGACTGATATAATAGTTTAGGTAGGTCCTCATATTACGAAATTCTGAAAGATATAAAGCTGATTGTACAAAGATTGTATGGTCAGATTGTACTGTGTGTGATGATCTTACACCATCCTGCCACCTTCTTGTAGGACTTTACCAACTAAGAAGTGACACTGCACAATGGAGGATGATGGGAGATATCAGATTATAGAACAGTAAATATTCCTCCTTATTGGTCATTTGTCCTGTAAGATCTGTTCTGTGATGTCCCAAACCCACCAATCACAGTCACACTTCTCTTTCTTTCTCATCCAATGAGGGACACAGCAGTTCAGATAAGTTTGGGTTATACTGCCACCTACAGGAGAATCTGACACTGGCAAACGAAAAAAATGTGGGCCAGTCCAGGATAATCCCTCCCACTCCCAGCATGCCTCAGTTTTTTGCTAGTGTCTTAGGAGGATGGATGCCTTTTCTCTACTCTGAAGAGAAAAGTTTAAAGTGATATTAAACCCAAAAGCAAACATTTATTATATTGCAGCTTATCAATTCTTAGATGTGATGGCTGTAAAAGATTTCCTTTTTTGGCTTGTGTGAAGGATGTGTGAGCTCCGGTGTCTTGTCTCTGTCACCTTCTGTCTACAGGAATTCTATTACTTTGCTGATCTGAACTCTCTCTATAAGCTTGAGATGTTTCCTGTCCTCTGCTCTGTACATTCCAGCTTTGGAGATCTCAGAGTCCATCCACTGTCCACGTTGTAGTTCTTATTATCTAATCATCAGTCAGATTTACATGTCATAACTATCACCAACAATTCCATCTTCTGTGGAGGATTATCAGCAATCTATGCTGGAGACTAGAGGGGACTTCCTCAGACTGCACTTGTACTTTAGCATAGTACCAGTACTGGTATGTGGGATGGGTGTTGTATGTAAGGCTGTGGGGGGGGGGGGTGACAATGCTGTCACCTCTTATGTTCATAGGGGGTTATTTTTGATAGGGGGCTTCAGTCCAATATCCACTATTAATACAATTATTTAGTACATGAGCTTCCCACTTGGATGTCTTGTATCTCCATCATGTGTCCTCCTCCTCTGCTGTATCTAGGAAGGATTTCAATGCAGTCATGCAGCACTGAGGATTTCTGACTCTGACAGCAAAGGCCATAAGCTCCTCCCTCACCTTCCCCTGCAGAATCACTATCTGATCTGCACACAGCATTAGCAGCCTTTAATCTTCATCTATCTAGACTCTATTGGATGCCGAGTCTCTAAAGCCCATGAGAGATGAACCTGTACCTGGGGAATCAGTCTTCTGCCATTACTCCCAATATAAACACTCTTATGCCACGTACACTCGACCGGACTTTTTGACGGACTGAACTCTGAAGGACTTTTCAACGGAGTTCTGACAGAGCTCTAATGAAACTGACTTGCCTACACACGATCACACCAAAGTCCGACTGATTCGAACGTGATGACATATGACCGGACTAGAATAAGGAAGTTCATAGCCAGTAGCCAATAGCTGCCCTAGCGTAATTTTTGGTCCGTCGGACTAGCATACAGACAAACGGATTTTTTGATAGAACTCAAGTCCATCAGAAAGATTTGAAACATGTTCTATTTCTAAAGTCCGTCAGATTTTTCGACAGAAAAGGTCAGATGAAGCCCACACACGATAGAATTGTCCGACGGATTCGTTCCATCGGACCTTTGCTGTCGAAAAGTCCGGTCGTGTGTATACAGCATAAGGGCACTTTCGCACTGGGGTGGGCGGGCGTCGGTGGTAAATCGCTGCTATTTTTGGCGGTGCTTTACCTTTTTTTCACTGTGCTTTTCGGCTGCTAGCTGGGTGCTTTTAAACCCCGCTAACA
Source organism: Lithobates septentrionalis (assembly GCA_037952835.1). Lineage (NCBI taxonomy): Eukaryota > Metazoa > Chordata > Amphibia > Anura > Ranidae > Lithobates > Lithobates septentrionalis. The sequence continues at coordinate 561,135 of JBBDGP010004067.1, read as the reverse complement.
GCCAAAAAAGGGTTAAAAGCAGGCAGGCAGGCAGGCACCGCTCCTACAGCGCCTCAAAGATGCTGCTTGCAGAACTTTTTTGAGCGTCCTGCCAGCGCACCGCTCCAGTGTGAGAGCCCTCAGGCTTTCTCAATGGAGTGAAAGGAGAGGTGCTTTACAGGCGCTATAGAGTTATAATAAATATACATCTTATATCTTATACCAGGATATTTTGTGGAGTGTGCTCTGGTGGACATTAAGGCTAAACACTTGAGTGATCCAAATCTGGGGCGGAATCACCGCAATTCTGCCCACAATTTGAAATTGCGGCAAATCACGGGATGCTTATGTGATACCAATACTTCTTAATAGCATTCCAATTGTGGTGCAATTGCGGAAAGTTGCAACTAGGGATGAGCTTCGAGTTCGAGTCGAACTCATGTTCGACTCGAACATTGGCTGTTCGCAAGTTCGCCGAACAGCGAACAATTTGGGGTGTTAGCGGCAAATTCGAATGCCGCGGAACACCCTTTAAAAGTCTATGGGAGGGGGGGCGTGGCTTGGCTGGAATCCGGAATGGCCGCTTGAATTCAGAGCTCCGGCTATCCGAGGAGTAAAAGCAGCTTCTAACGGGAAACAAACGCCCGAACCCATGATGGGGAAATCCAACAGAGGTGTCTCGGTCCCCCGGACACCGAAAGAGCCGACTACGCAGCTCAGCCGCAACATCCCGGAGATATTCTGGACACTTCGTTCCGGAGACCACGAGGCCGAACAGACACCACAGGCCTCAGGCCTCGGCCAGGACTCGGACTCTCAGATGGAAGATGAACCTACTCAAGCTCGTCGCCCCAGCTCAGTAGTCAGTCTGTCGGATCTGCAGCATGTCGCAATGGACATCACTAACAATATCACGGGCACTTTGAAAGCTGCGATTTTAGACCTCAAGACGGACATTCAGGCGGTGGCAGCCCGCATAACAGACGTGGAGCAGACCACGCAGCTCCATACGGCTGCCATCAGGCAAGTACAGCACACGTACGATACCCAACTCTCATATCTTTATGATTTACACCGTCAAGTCGAAGACCTCGACAATAGGGGCAGGAGACATAACATCCGAGTTAGGGGGGTACCGGAAAACCTGGATGCAGGTTCACTACCCCAGACTATCTGTAACATCTTTAATGATTTATTAGACCGGCCGCCAGACTCCCCCATTGAGATGGAGAGACTCCACCGGGCCCTCAGACCGCCCCCTCGAGATAATGAACCCCCGAGTGATGTTATCTGCTGTGTAGTGAATTTCCCGCTCAAGGAAGAAATCCTGAGAAAGGCCAGGGAAAGAGGCAATTTACACCACAATGGAACTGAAATTAAGCTCTTTCAGGACCTCTCTCCAACCACACTACAGAACAGGCGCGCCTTGCGCCCCCTACTGGATCTGCTTAGAACAAGGAATATACAATATCGATGGAAATTCCCGTTCTGCCTGTCCGCCACCGCCAGAGGTCGTACTGCCCTCTTGAGATCACCAGATGACCTTCAGGCTTTTTGTGAGCAACTCGATCTACCAGCGATAGAACTTCCGGATTGGTGTGCGTTCCATTTCCCGTCTGAGCCATGGAAGCCGGTGACACACAACCCCTCACCCAAAGCACAGAGGCACCGCTCTAGACGCAGGAGATCGGGACCCCCGTCCCCCGGAGCACACTCCTCCCGGCGAGACCTGGAATACCAAGCTAGGGGTCAACCGGTAACCCCACGCAGGAATCACCAGGAGGCCTAACAGAGTCATGGCCAATTTGTTCTGGCAGCGGGACACTATCAAAGTAGGTCTGTTGTTTTCTGTCTTGTTTAGAGAGATTCATCCTCCTGTTTTGGCTCATAGTTTTCATCTTTTTAGTTTATGGAATTTTTGACTCACCCCCAGTACACACGCTAGAACTATGCAAAACCTCACCTATGCAGAAAGGACCGTGACTCCCTAGCTCGCTGTTTCCCCCTTTAAAATACCTGGCATTATAACTCTAATCAAGGTCCGGCAGAACTCTCCTGACCAGAACAGAGTAACCAGAATAGAATGAAAAACCCTTATAGGCCCACGCGGAAAGAATGTTTCCTGACCATGCAGCGAAAAATCGGAATACCTTCATTTTACTGGACTCTTGAGATCTTGGCAATATCTCCTACGCCCTACGAGCATTCTGCTGATGCGCTCACCTGCCTCCTTTATGACAGAAGCGGTTTATCAGCATGCTCAGAAGCTAGCACCTCGTCTTCCTGAGACTTTTCCTGTACATTGGGTCTTTAGAGGATTACACGCACACCAATTCTTTGGAAAACAACGTTTGTATACGCTGAATACCTACGCTGCTCTTAGATATCTGGGACTCGAAATATCGGTATTGGTAAAATGACCGGTTTTAACATATTTTGCCTAGGGACACCTTCACTCTTCCCCCCTATCCCCACCCGTGCCTTCACTCTCCCCTTCCCCATTCCTCCCTCCCCACATTACCTCCCTTCCCTCCCTCTTTCCTTATCCGACCCTCTTACCCCCCCCCCCCTTTCCTCCCCCTCTCATACCCCGACCCCCAACCTCTTTTCATATGGATATATACGCTAACTATCTCAATATAACATTACCGTATAAATATGTATGACGCTTGGGAGTCACCGAGGCAGACACATGCAGCTCCCCTGTTTTTCCCCTATAATTACAATTACCATCTGCCATTCAGCGAAGATGACAACGGCCTTGAGCCATAATAAATGAACAATATCCTAGGATATTATGTACTACACTAATGTACATCTCCAGGGAGCCACATAATATGCCTCGGGGGCTCATAGAGCTATGATACTATGATGCCATAAGATTTAATACGCATCATCAACACGGAAACTTGTATAACATGAATAAGATGGTAAACCCCCTATAACAAAAACCCCCAAGAAACGAGGTAGTCCCATATCCCATGCCCCTATCCCCATCGTCCGGTCCTAAGACGAAGACCCACGGTTACATGTTCCTATACGCTTTTAAAAGAAGGGAGGAGGAATTAGAATGCACATGCATAATGATGCGAAGCCCCCTATAAAACTTAGACGGGGCGGCGAGTGAACTTAGGGGTTATGATATTTATGTTTATGTACAACACATGTTCTGAATCTCTCTCAGTTTTCAGTTTTTGGTTTTCAGACATAAGACCGATACATGTTCCCCACTAGCAGGCTCTCAAGTTATTTATGTTGAGTTTAATGTCGATAGGATGCAATTGCCCCATTTCTATTTTCTTATTTGCACTTCTCCCTCCTACACCACCATCTATGCACACTCCTCTCTATGGCCAAGGAGTAGGATCCCAGACACGTTCACTAACCCCCAGCAGCAGTACTAAGAATTAGTCTGCTGACCAACCAGTTTTCTATTTTTTAGGTGGATTGGCACTTCCTTTTCCACCTCTGGTATTTCTCTCCACCCTATACTCTGTCTGCCCCTACTGATCCTCTATCCCTCTAAATTTACTTATCCTTGGCGGGACTCCCCCCTCTCCCTCCTCCCCCCCTCTTCCGCTTCGCCCCAACACATTTCGCAGCTGTTGGCTGGGCCACCCCGACTCGAACTGACACTCTTTAGAGGAAATAAATAAACGCACGGGTCCTGATCTTTCACAATGCCTCACTACGCTCCCCTAGTGTTGAAATGTGTTTCTCTCAACGCAAAAGGCCTTAACGTGCCGGAAAAGCGCTCACAGGTCTTGTCCTCTCTCACCAAGCAAAAGGCCCATTTCATCTTCCTACAGGAGACTAATTTTCGCTCTAACTCCATTCCAAAAATCTCCAACCATATCTACCAAACGGCCTTCCATTCCACCAATCCCATAGCTAAGACAAAAGGAGTCTCCATACTTGTTTCTAAACAGGCCCATTTCAGCTCTCAGACTCGCTCTTGGACCCTGAGGGTAGATTTGTATTTATTAAAGGTACCTATGCTTCTAAACCGATAACATTGGCAAACATATATGCTCCAAATGAACACCAGGTATCTTTCTTTAGGAAAATAGGTGACCTTCTGTCCTCCTTTAAAGAGGGTATTGTACTACTAGGAGGGGACTTCAATGTACCCCTCAACCCAAACCTTGATACCTCCTCAGGAACCTCAATGCTATCCTACCGAGCCCTAAGACAAATTAAATTAGAACTTCAAGGTCTAGCGCTGCACGACACATGGCGCACAATGTTCCCCTCTGTGAAGGACTACACCTTCTATTCCATTCCTTTTCAAAAATATTCAAGACTGGACTATCTTTTCCTCTCCCAACCTGACCTAACCTACCTCACACAGGCCACGATCGACCCTATGTTTCTATCTGACCACCACCCTATCTCAGTTACCCTGACCTTCCCAGACTTCACCCCTAAAACGAAAACATGGAGACTCAACTCCTCCCTACTGAAAGACACAGAGTTTACCTCACGCCTAACAGCAAGTATTGATACATATTTCAGGGAGAACTCCACCCCAGATATATCCCCTACCACTTTGTGGGAGGCCCACAAATGTGTGATCAGGGGGGAGCTGATGGCCCAAGCTGTGAAAGTTAAAAGGTCACAACAGGCCACCATAGATAACATGATCGCTGATATCAGGCGTTTAGAGGCTACACATAAACAATCTCACTCACAGCAGACCCTGCAGGAACTGATGCACTCACGCTCAACGTTATTAGAAGAACTAGGTAAACGCACCAGGCGCCAGTATGTTCTCCACCAACGAATTTTTTACGAGCAAGGCAACAAGTGTGGCAGACTACTGTCCAGAGCAGTACGTACCTCTAGACCGTCTAACACAATTTACCACATACAGTCCCAACAGGACACTCCACTATCTAAAAATGAAGATATAGCCCATGAATTCGAACTATATTACAAAAATCTATATAATCTTAGGACCCCCAATTTAAACCCGGAACAAACATTAAATAGAACGGAAGCGATAAAGAGCTTCTTGACCCAATATGGCCAACAACCAATCTCACAAACACAAGCAGAAGAATTAGAGCAACCCCTTTCGACTGAAGAACTGCAGGTCGCCATGCGACAGATGAAACCAGGTAAAAGCCCAGGTCCAGATGGATTCACCCTGCAATATTATAAATGCTTCGTCCAGTTCCTAGCCCCAAAAATGTTATCCACCTTTAATTCTCTAGCGGACCCCACAATGACCGTAGGGCGCATGTTGGAGGCACACATAACAGTGATCCCTAAGGAGGGAAAGGACAGGACACGAGTACAAAATTACAGACCTATTTCACTACTCAATGTGGACATCAAGATTTATGCCAAAATCTTAGCCAACAGAATGTCCACTTTTTGCCAAGCCTTGTCTCGTTGGACCAGGTTGGTTTTGTCCCTGGACGAGAGGCCAGGGACAACACCATTAGAGCATTAAATATCCACCACTGGCTCACGACCACAAAAACCCGAGGGTTCTTTCTGTCTTTGGATGCCGAGAAGGCGTTCGACAGAGTGGCCTGGGACTACATGGGGGAGGTCCTGAAGAGGATCGGTCTCCACCCACGCATGGTGTCCTACATCTCGGCACTATACTCGAATCCGAGTGCAGTTGTGAGAGTAAATGGCCACCTGTCGGACGCCTTCCCCTTAAGAAATGGTACGCGACAGGGCTGCCCCCTTTCACCATTAATTTTTGTACTCTCCGTGGAACCCCTTCTTAATAGAATAAGAGACAATTCCGATATCACAGGTTTGACAATTCGGGGAAAGGAGTATAAGGTATCTGCCTTTGCAGATGATGTTCTACTCTCCCTGACTTCTCCGACCACCTCCATACCTAACTTACTCAAAGATATAGAGCACTTTGGAACCCTATCACATCTGAAGATTAATTACGCGAAATCCCAAGCCTTAAATATCACCCTCACAACACAGGAACTTAAACGTTGTCAATCTTCCTTTCCATTCCAGTGGAACCAACAGGAAATAACCTACCTGGGCATCCAAATCACCACTAAATTGGAGGACATATACAAGGCCAATTTCCTTAAGGTCTTAAAGAAAACGCAACTTGATTTAAAAGCATGGGGGAACCTCAATGTCTCCTGGTTTGGTCGCTCCGCTCTTTTAAAAATGATAACTTTGCCACGATTTCTTTATATTATTCAGTGCCTACCCATCCACCTTCCAGCATCCTTCTTTGCAACATATAGGAAGATGTGCACACTTTTTTTATGGAAAGGTTCCCCTCCACGCATCAAATTCACTAGGCTCACGCGACCTAGACTAGACGGGGGCATTGGACTCCCAGACCTCCATAAATACTCTCTTGCGAGCCACCTTGCCCGAATCGTGGACTGGAATGTCCATGAGCCAGGTAAGCTTTGGGTTACCCTGGAAAAATCGATCTCTCAACTTCCACTGGAATCTCTCCATGGGTCGCCCCAAAACAAGTGCCTCAGGAGATTTTGACGCATCCCCTCATCTCAGCCTCGCTAAGATCCTTTAGACAAACAATTAAAATTAGATCAATTTCCTCGGTTCCGGGCCCGTTAACCCCACTGAGAGGCAACCCTGGGTTCACCCCAGGGCTCTCTCCATCCTTTCTAAACCAGATATGGCCACATGACAGAATGTTAGCCTATCAGTTCTTTGCAGACAAGACCCCAAGAACATATGAGAACTTAGTTGACTCATCCCCCCTCAAATCCTTCCCCTTTTGGACATACCGACAGATTAGACACTTCCTATCAACTCAAGGAACGACACTGACCTGGACTAGACAGTTAACCCCATTTGAGGAACTGTGCACCAGAACCTCCCCACAAAGGCACCTAATCTCGTATATGTATAACATACTAATAGAAGATACCTCTTGCACTCCAGATTCTGCGCAAACAGCATGGGAAGCAGATCTCCAGATGACCCTCACGGAGGAGGAATGGTCACATATCAACGAGTATATACATAAGGGCTCCCTTAACGTAGCCATCCAGGAGAATGGCTATAAAATTCAAACACGTTGGTATAGGACTCCCTCACTCTTACATAAATTCTCGCCTACAATTCCAGATACCTGCTGGAGATGCGGGAAGGCAAAAGGCACAATGCTACATATTTGGTGGAACTGCGCATCCATACAGCCATTCTGGAAAGAGGTTTATGACCTCATCACACATATCACGACTTACACTCTGACCTACTCCCCAGCCCAATACCTTCTACATCACACTCACCTGACTAGAAACGAGTACTTTAAATCTTTAGCCATGCACTTGGTGAATGCAGCCAAACTCTGTATCCCAACGCTTTGGAGATCCACCTCCACTCCCACGATTGGGGAGTGGTTTCAGAGGATTTCTAAGATGGAAGAGATGGAGGAGCTGGTGCATATTTCACAAGAACGAATCCAGAAATTTACGACCACATGGGCCTGTTGGACACATTTCAAATTTTCCCAATGCTATGCCACGTATAGCCCCTGAATACTCTTCTGATTAGACTACCAAAAATCAAGGACAGTCCAGTTCGAGTCGGGGTGGCTATACCTAATAGAGGGGGTCAGCTGAACTGAGAACTTTGTCACTACTCTCCCCTCAAAACTCCACTATCTCCCCTCTCCCCAACCCGCCATTCTTTTTCTTTTTCCTCTTTTTCTTCTTCTTTACTCTCCCTCCATATCCTCCACACGCTTCTTTTTTGCCCCCCCTTTTCTCACTTCCTACCTAAGATCCTGAACTCAATAAAGGGGCCATAAAAATTCCCATGAACGCCTCATCAAAGGTTATTTATAGAGTCACTCGAATCTATCAATAATTAACATAAACCCTGAATTGACATTTACATATCTGTATTTATGTAATATATCTTATGTGAGATTATTGTGACAAAAATTTTTCTATATGATACCCTTGTTATTGTACAAGCTATTGTTTTGTATACCTTTTTCTCAATAAAAACTATTATGGAAAAAAAAAAAAAAGTCTATGGGAGAAATCAAAAGTGCTAATTTTAAAGGCTTATATGCAAGGTATTGTCATAAAAAGTGTTTGGGGACCTGGGTCCTGCCCCAGGGGACATGGATCAATGCAAAAAAAAAGTTTTAAAAACGGCCGTTTTTTCAGGAGCAGTGATTTTAATAATGCTTAAAGTCAAACAATAAAAGTGTAATATCCCTTTAAATTTCGTAGCTGGGGGGTGTCTATAGTATTCCTGTAAAGGGGCGCATGTTCCCGTGTTTAGAACAGTCTGACAGCAAAATTACATTTTGAAGGAAAAAACCCATTTAAAACTACCCGCGGCTATTGCATTGCCGACAATACACATAGAAGTTCATTGATAAAAACGGCATGGGAATTCCCCAAAGGGGAACCCCGAACCAAAATTTTAAAAAAAAATGACGTGGGAGTCCCCCTAAATTCCATACCAGGCCCTTCAGGTCTGGTATGGATATTAAGGGGAACCCCGGCCAAAATTTAAAAAAAAATGATGTGGGGTTCCCCCTAAATTCCATACCAGACCCTTCAGGTCTGGTATGGATTTTAAGGGGAACCCCGCGCCAAAAAAAAACAAAAAAAAAAACGGCGTGGGGTCCCCCCAAAAATCCATACCAGACCCTTATCCAAGCACGCAACCTGGCAGGCCGCAGGAAAAGAGGGGGGGACGAGAGTGCGGCCCCCCCTCCTGAACCATACCAGGGCACATGCCCTCAACATTGGGAGGGTGCTTTGGGGTAGCCCCCCAAAACACCTTGTCCCTATGTTGATGAGGACAAGGGCCTCATCCCCACAACCCTGGCCGGTGGTTGTAGGGGGTCTGCGGTCTTATCGGAATCTGGAAGCCCCCTTTAACATGGGGACACCCATATCCCAGCCCCCCCCCTGTGTGAAATGGTAAGGGGGTCCTTACCCCTACCATTTCACTAAAAAACTGTCAAAAATGTTAAAAATGACAAGAGACAGTTTTTGACAATTCCTTTATTTAAATGCTTCTTCTTTCTTTTATCTTCCTTCATCTTCTGGTTCTCCTGGTTCTTCTGGTTCTTCCTCCGGCATTCTCGTCCAGCATCTCCTCCGCGGCGTCTTCTATCTTCTTCTCCTCGGGCCGCTCCGCACCCATGGCATGGAGGGAGGCTCCCGCTCTTCTCTTCTTCTTTTCTTCTCTTCTTCATTTTCTTCTCCGGGCCGCTCCGCACCCATGCTGGCATGGAGGGAGGCTCCCGCTGTGTGACGGCGCTCCTCGTCTGACAGTTCTTAACCACTTGCCGACTGCCGCACGACTATATACGTCGGCAGAATGGCACGGGCAGGCAAAAGGACTTACAGGTACGTCCTTGCCTGCCCGCGGGTGGGGGGTCCGATCGGACCCCCCCGGTGCCTGCGGCGGTCGGAAAATCTCCCCCGGCGATCGGTGGTGAGGGGGAGGCCATCCATTCCTGGCCCCCCCCTCGGGATCGCTCCCAGCCAATGGGATCATTTCCCTGCCTCTGTATTGTACACAGAGGCAGAGGAAATGATGTCATCTCTCCTCGGCTCGGTATTTTCCGTTCCGGGCCGAGGAGAGAAGACTGTAATGTGAGTGGACCAACACACTACACACACAGTAGAACATGCCAGGCACACAAAACACCCCGATCCCCCCCCAATCGCCCCCCGAACCCCCCCAATCACCCCCCCCTGTCACAAACTGACACCAAGCAGGTTTTTTTTTCTGATTACTGTATTGGTGTCAGTTTGTGACAGTTACAGTGTTAGGGCAGTGAGTGTTAGGCCCTCTTTAGGTCTAGGATACCCCCTAACCCCCCCTAATAAAGTTTTAACCCCTTGATCACCCCCCGTCACCAGTGTCGCTAAGCGATCATTTTTCTGATCGCTGTATTAGTGTCGCTGGTGACGCTAGTTAGGGACGTAAATATTTAGGTTCGCCGTCAGCGTTTTATAGCGACAGGGACCCCCATATACTATCTAATAAATGTTTTAACCCCTTGATTGCCCCCTTGTTAACCCTTTCACCACTGATCACCGTATAACCGTTACGGGTGGCGCTGGTTAGTTCGTTTATTTTTTATAGTATCAGGGCACCCGCCGTTTATTACCGAATAAAGGTTTAGCCCCCTGATCGCCCGGCGGTGATATGCGTCGCCCCAGGCAGCGTCAGATTAGCGCCAGTACCGCTAACACCCACGCACGCAGCATACGCCTCCCTTAGTGGTATAGTATCTGATCGGATCAATATCTGATCCGTTCAGATCTATACTAGCGTCCCCAGCAGTTTAGGGTTCCCAAAAACACAGTGTTAGCGGGATCAGCCCAGATACCTGCTAGCACCTGCGTTTTGCCCCTCCGCCCAGCCCACCCAAGTGCAGTATCGATCGATCACTGTCACTTACAAAACACTAAACGCATAACTGCAGCGTTCGCAGAGTCAGGCCTGATCCCTGCGATCGCTAACAGTTTTTTTGGTAGCGTTTTGGTGAACTGGCAAGCACCAGCCCCAGGCAGCGTCAGGTTAGTGCCAGTAGCGCTAACACCCACGCACGCACCGTACACCTTCCTTAGTGGTATAGTATCTGAACTGATCAATATCTGATCTGATCCGATCAGATCTATACTGGCGTCCCCAGCAGTTTAGGGTTCCCAAAAATGCAGTGTTAGTGGGATCAGCCCAGATACCTGCTAGCACCTGCGTTTTGCCCCTCCGCCCAGCCCAGCCCAGCCCACCCAAGTGCAGTATCGATCGATCACTGTCACTTACAAAACACTAAGCGCATAACTGCAGCGTTCGCAGAGTCAGGCCTGATCCCTGCGATCGTTAACAGTTTTATTGGTAGTGTTTTGGTGAACTGGCAAGCGCCAGCGGCCTAGTACACCCCGGTCGTAGTCAAACCAGCACTGCAGTAACACTTGGTGACGTGGCGAGTCCCATAAGTGCAGTTCAAGCTGGTGAGGTGGCAAGCACAAATAGTGTCCCGCTGCCACCAAAAAGACAAACACAGGCCCGTCGTGCCCATAATGCCCTTCCTGCTGCATTCGCCAATCCTAATTGGGAACCCACCACTTCTGCAGCGCCCGTACTTCCCCCATTCACATCTCCAACCAAATGCAGTCGGCTGCATGAGAGGCATTTTTATGTCCTCCCGAGTACCCCTACCCAACGAACCCCCCCAAAAAAGATGTTGTGTCTGCAGCAAACGCGGATATAGGCGTGACACCCGCTATTATTGTCCCTCCTGTCAATCCTGGTCTTTGCATTGGTGAATGTTTTGAACGCTACCATTCACTAGTTGAGTATTAGCGTAGGGTACAGCATTGCACAGACTAGGACACACTTTCACAGGGTCTCCCAAGATGCCATCGCATTTTGAGAGACCCGAACCTGGAACCGGTTACAGTTATAAAAGTTACAGTTACAAAAAAAGTGTAAAAAAAAAAAAAAACACAAACAAAAATATAAAATAAAAAATAATAGTTGTCGTTTTATTGTTCTCTCTCTATTCTCTCTCTCTCTCTATCCTCTCTATTGTTCTGCTCTTCTTTACTGTATTCTATTCTGCAATGTTTTATTATTATTATGTTTTATCATGTTTGCTTTTCAGGTATGCAATTTTTTATACTTTACCGTTTACTGTGCTTTATTGTTAACCATTTTTTTGTCTTCAGGTACACCATTCACGACTTTGAGTGGTTATACCAGAATGATGCTTGCAGGTTTAGGTATCATCTTGGTATCATTCTTTTCAGCCAGCGGTCGGCTTTCATGTAAAAGCAATCCTAGCGGCTAATTAGTCTCTAGACTGCTTTTACAAGCAGTGGGAGAGAATGCCCCCCCCCCACCGTCTTCCGTGTTTTTCTCTGGCTCTCCTGTCTCAACAGGGAACCTGAGAATGCAGTCGGTGATTCAGCCAGCTGACCATAGAGCTGATCAGAGACCAGAGTGACTCCAAACATCTCTATGAAACTGTGAAATGTGGGGACAATAAAAAATTCGCCTCTGCCTCACATCAATCCGCGCCTCGGAATCACTCAGCTATTAGATGCAGTAGACCCAAGCAGCTGCCTTAAAATTGAAACATGTAATAAACAATAAGTCTGAAAATCAAAAAAATCCGTGTCCAATCCTTGACTTGTTAAACTTATTGAGGCAGCGCTAAGTGTCCGATATTATAAAACACTGTATATAGAACCAATGTTTAAAACGACAGGAAAGTTCATAATTAAAGATGCAGACTGTGGATGTGAGGGTAAACGTAGAAATCCTTTCACCAATAGCAATCACCGCGTGAGGGGGTCACCCCCTGTGAGATTGCACTCACCACAATATCTATAACCGCAAGCCTTTGAATAATGATCTTTAAATCTTTGCCGTCTCCTTGCTTCAGCCACCAGGTGGTGCAAGACCCTCACGGTGTGTACAGCATGGGGAGAAAATGAAATGCAAAATAGTGTGATATTGCTTAAGACAGTTTATTAAACAACTCATAAAATCACATTCCCCATTTAAAATATGCGTACCAGATATATATAAAAATGAGCATTGAAAGGTGCACTGTGCCTGTATTAGTGTTCCCCGGGAGGAGTTCCTGGATGCGAGCTGTACACGGCTAAACCGTTCGCTTCCTGGTTACCTTCCGTGGAGCGCAAAACGTCACTTCCGGTTGATTACGACCCTGACGCGTTTCGTCACTTCCGGACGTCATCTGAGGGCGTAATCAACCACTCATGAGGCCGGCTTTATATAATGATGACAGATTTTCCCAGCGAATAAGGGAGGCAGAGGAACTAACCACTCCCATTGCTCTAACCAAGCTCTCAGAACTGTCAGCAGAGGAGGGCTCTGGCTCGTGACCCGCTGACACTGTTTAAACTAAACAAGCCGACAGCATTTAGAAAACCAGTGACTTTTACATCTTATTATACATCCACCTAGGATACTTATATCCTAAGTGGCATTCAAATACATTTCCTGCAAATGAATCAAATACACGAATATATAACGAATATACTAAGTGTATGTACACTCTTAATGGTGGGAACAATTAAAAAAATACAAATGAAGATACAAATAGAACAAACCTAGGAATAGGGAAGGGAATGACACAGAAAATGAAATCCACACTACCGAATGACACATATCCTCCTTTTTTATCTCTCATTACCGTTCTCATAGCGGACATGAAAGTAATATATTGAAATGAATAGGTATTAAACAGATCCTATTATGTTGATCCAATCTTTCAATGAAAGTATATGTGTTAATTTACAACCGTATATATTAGTTATTAAACCGGGAGGATGTGTTCAAAATGGCTTTGTATTTCATTATGGGATTAGGATTCTGGTCATTGCAACCGCTGTTCAAATTTAACTACACCCTGGTAGATAGAAAATTATAATACATTAAATAATAATCGATGTCCAAATATAAAGTTATGTAGATTCTACGGCATATGGAATATATTTAAAATACATTTAAAATACCATCTTAATGCGATATTTAAAATTTATAAGGTTAAATATAAAAATACAATTAAAAATAATAGATTATTAGCTATATCAACAGGGAGTATGTATACTTATACTGAATGATAAAAAAATGTTATGTATTATGTATCACTAATAAAACAATTAATATCTAGCTCTATGTTTAAGCCGCGGGGGGAGAGCACATCTACAGAATAGATCCACTGGGTTTCGTGTTTCGACAATTCACGGATACGGTTAAGACCTCTCCAGTGGGTTTGGAGTTGTTCTATCCCCCAAAATTCCAACCCCTTGGGGTCCCTGTTGTGTTTCAACCTGAAGTGCAGAGACACATTATGGTCTTTATACCCATTTTTTATATTGTTGATGTGCTCTGCAATCCTAACACGTAGCAGCCTTTTGGTCCGGCCTATATATAACAGGCCACAGGGACACCTTAGCGCATACACTACATAGGAACTATTACACGTGATAAATTGTTTTATCTCGAAAGAGCGTGCATTTACTGGAGAAATAAAGCTATTGATGCCCCTCAAAGGTCTGGTGACTTCCCTGCATGCTTTACACTTTCTGCACGCAAAGAAACCATTGCGGTCCCAGAACGTCTGTGGTTTTGAGGGGGGATCTAAAACTTTTTTAACAATTCTATCTCCAAAGTTCACTGATTTTCTGTAGATGAACTGCGGTACAGGTGGAAGTACATTTGTCAACTTTTTATCCATAAGGAGGATATGCCAGTGTGCTTTAAAGATGTTTTCAACTTCTTTAAATTGGGAATGGAATTGTGAGATGAATCCCCATTCATTCTTTCGTGCACTTTCTTTCTTTAAAAGTTTCTCCTGAGTTGGTTCTTGTAGGCATTCAGATCTGGGTAAAGTTGCCACTTCCTCTACCACTTTTTGTAGTATTTCTGTTTTGTATCCTTTAGCCTCAAACCTTTCTACGAGGATCCTAGATTGTAGATGGAATTGCGTGTCCTCAGAACAGTTTCTTCTCACCCTCATGAGCTGCCCCTTCGGAATATTTTTAAGCCACAGTGGGTGGTGCCCACTAGTAATCGGCAGATAGCTATTCCTGTCGGTTTTTTTAAAAAATACCTTGGTCTCCAGTTTGTCATTTTTTCTGTATACAGTGACGTCTAAAAAATTGATTGTTTCATTGTGCCAGTTCGAACTCAATCTAATATTGTTGTCATTACAATTTAAAATTTGTAAAACTTGTTCAAGTGACTCAGTTGATCCTGCCCAAATAAAAAACAGATCGTCTATAAAACGTTTATAAAAAATCAGTTCCGGACGTTGGTTTTTAAAAATGGTCTTATCTTCCCACTCTGCCATAAATAAGTTTGCAATGCTCGGCGCAAACTTTGCGCCCATTGCTACGCCTCTCTGTTGTGTGTAGAATTTATTGCCATACCAAAAATAATTATGGCCAAGGCAAAAATCAAGAGCGTTCCTTAAAAACACTTTCTGATTAAAAGGTAAATCATCTCTTTGGCAGAGTGCCCAATTTAATGCCAATAAAGCATCGTCATGTTGTATTTTAGAATATAACGACGCTACATCGGCTGTTACCAACAAAACTTGAGGTTTGTCCGTTAAATCCACCACCTGTAAAAAATTTAAAAAACTTTTTGTGTCCCTCAGATACGACCGAGTGTTAACTACACTTTTTTGCAAGAAACAATCCAGATACTGACCCATTCTGGCAGAGACTGACTCTATACTGTTTACTATGGGTCTTGCAGGGGGGTTTATGGCATCTTTATGGATCTTGGGCAAAGTGTATAGAGTGGGTATGCGATTACTTAATGGTACCAAGTATCGTCTCTCTTTCTCATTCAGTACCCCACTTTTGGATCCCATCTCCACGAGAGTTTTTAGTTGGTTTTTATACTCTTTCGTTGGATCTTTCTCCAGAGGCCTATACGTCACTTGATCTGACAACATTTCCATGATTTGACCATGATACATCTCCTTCGGGAGTATCACCACTCCTCCTCCCTTATCGGCGGGCCTTATGATGATGTCTTTCCTTTTTTCCAGGCTGGAGATGCCTTCACTGATGTGCCTCATGTTTATATCTTTCTTTGGTTTCAGATATTCTAAATCCCGTAAGATAAGTCCCTTAAAGACCTCCACTTGATGATTTGGGTTGTTTAAGGGATTGAACAGAGATTTATTTTTCAGGCCACTGTTAATTACTTCATTGGGTTTGCGTACAGCAGTAGTACTAGGGGGCGGACTACTTCCCAAGAAGTATTTTTTGATGTTTAATCTTCTAATAAATTTGTGAACATCAATAAAGACATTAAACTTATTAATGGGCTTTTTTAGGCCACATTTGAGACCAAGGTTTAAAATATTGGTTTCTTTCTGTGTTAATTGAACTTTGGATAAGTTGAAAATGCCCCCTACTCGGACCCCCTTCTTCTTTTTTTGGATTCTAGATCCTGCCCTACATCCTCTGTGTTGTTTTTGTCCATCACTGATTGCTGCGGGTAGTTCTTTTGTGGTTGCTGTTCCTTCCAATAAGGCATTTTTTGAAGGGTCCAGGGTTGTGGTCCTCTGTGTTGAGTTAGAGGTTGAGGGCCTCTGTACTGAGGTAATGGTTGTGGATCCCTGTACTGATTTGGGATCTGAGGATGCGAGGGGGGTCTCCCTCTGCGTGGGGGTCCCCCCCGTCCCCTCCATTGGAAGCCCCTCCCTCTTCCTAAAAAAGGACGGGTTTGAGGTTGATAATCATGATATTCTGGGTTTGCTTGGTACCCTTGCAATGGTTGAAATCTATTGTGTACCGGTACATTAGTCAACCCAGGTGCCTGATAACCCTTTTGAACATCACCCCTCTGTTTAGCCTGTTTCTTCCAACCACCTCCTTTTCCTCCCCTTCTTTGTATAGGGGTAGAAAATTTTGGAGTGGAGGTTTTCGGAGAATATGAAATATCCTCTATATGATTATTCTCATAGACATGATAATTATTAGACAAAGGATTGGGAATGACAGCTGTCTGTGTGGGGACCTGTGATCCCTGAGTGGGTGCGGATGTCCCTTCTTTGTCACTGGGAACTGATTGCCAAGAGTACATATGATTGGTTTTAAAATCTTCTAGATCCCTGTGATATTTTTTCATTTTCTTTTTTTGCGTATCTCTATCTACTTTTTCTAATCTTTTTTGGACTCTATTATTAAAATCGATGATTAACTGACTATCTTTAATGGGCTCTAATTGTTGTTGTAAATCAGTGATTTTTAGTTCAATATTAATCATTTTGCGTTTCTTCCTTTGGAGCACAAGTTCCTGTAATTTGAAACCTACTCCATTGAAGAAATCTAACCACTCCTGTGATGAGCCTACATCATCCAGCCCATCCTGCGGGGCAATATCCCACCGTAGGCTCCTTATGATGATTTTATCTTTAATGTATTGCTCAAGAGTGCAAATATCCCACCAGGTGCGTACCTGTTTCTCTAGAATATGGCCTAGTGCAGACAAAGCTCCATTGTAATTCACCTCTGTGGTGGTAGGTTCATTGCAGGTGAATAAAGCATTAACGTCTATATGCCTATTGCTCAAATAACGAAGAACATCCATGGCAGCAGAAGAAATAATAGTATACCAAACTGTGAAATGTGGGGACAATAAAAAATTTGCCTCTGCCTCACATCAATCCGCGCCTCGGAATCACTCAGCTATTAGATGCAGTAGACCCAAGCAGCTGCCTTAAAATTGAAACATGTAATAAACAATAAGTCTGAAAATCAAAAAAATCCGTGTCCAATCCTTGACTTGTTAAACTTATTGAGGCAGCGCTAAGTGTCCGATATTATAAAACACTGTATATAGAACCAATGTTTAAAACGACAGGAAAGTTCATAATTAAAGATGCAGACTGTGGATGTGAGGGTAAACGTAGAAATCCTTTCACCAATAGCAATCACCGCGTGAGGGGGTCACCCCCTGTGAGATTGCACTCACCACAATATCTATAACCGCAAGCCTTTGAATAATGATCTTTAAATCTTTGCCGTCTCCTTGCTTCAGCCACCAGGTGGTGCAAGACCCTCACGGTGTGTACAGCATGGGGAGAAAATGAAATGCAAAATAGTGTGATATTGCTTAAGACAGTTTATTAAACAACTCATAAAATCACATTCCCCATTTAAAATATGCGTACCAGATATATATAAAAATGAGCATTGAAAGGTGCACTGTGCCTGTATTAGTGTTCCCCGGGAGGAGTTCCTGGATGCGAGCTGTACACGGCTAAACCGTTCGCTTCCTGGTTACCTTCCGTGGAGCGCAAAACGTCACTTCCGGTTGATTACGACCCTGACGCGTTTCGTCACTTCCGGACGTCATCTGAGGGCGTAATCAACCACTCATGAGGCCGGCTTTATATAATGATGACAGATTTTCCCAGCGAATAAGGGAGGCAGAGGAACTAACCACTCCCATTGCTCTAACCAAGCTCTCAGAACTGTCAGCAGAGGAGGGCTCTGGCTCGTGACCCGCTGACACTGTTTAAACTAAACAAGCCGACAGCATTTAGAAAACCAGTGACTTTTACATCTTATTATACATCCACCTAGGATACTTATATCCTAAGTGGCATTCAAATACATTTCCTGCAAATGAATCAAATACACGAATATATAACGAATATACTAAGTGTATGTACACTCTTAATGGTGGGAACAATTAAAAAAATACAAATGAAGATACAAATAGAACAAACCTAGGAATAGGGAAGGGAATGACACAGAAAATGAAATCCACACTACCGAATGACACATATCCTCCTTTTTTATCTCTCATTACCGTTCTCATAGCGGACATGAAAGTAATATATTGAAATGAATAGGTATTAAACAGATCCTATTATGTTGATCCAATCTTTCAATGAAAGTATATGTGTTAATTTACAACCGTATATATTAGTTATTAAACCGGGAGGATGTGTTCAAAATGGCTTTGTATTTCATTATGGGATTAGGATTCTGGTCATTGCAACCGCTGTTCAAATTTAACTACACCCTGGTAGATAGAAAATTATAATACATTAAATAATAATCGATGTCCAAATATAAAGTTATGTAGATTCTACGGCATATGGAATATATTTAAAATACATTTAAAATACCATCTTAATGCGATATTTAAAATTTATAAGGTTAAATATAAAAATACAATTAAAAATAATAGATTATTAGCTATATCAACAGGGAGTATGTATACTTATACTGAATGATAAAAAAATGTTATGTATTATGTATCACTAATAAAACAATTAATATCTAGCTCTATGTTTAAGCCGCGGGGGGAGAGCACATCTACAGAATAGATCCACTGGGTTTCGTGTTTCGACAATTCACGGATACGGTTAAGACCTCTCCAGTGGGTTTGGAGTTGTTCTATCCCCCAAAATTCCAACCCCTTGGGGTCCCTGTTGTGTTTCAACCTGAAGTGCAGAGACACATTATGGTCTTTATACCCATTTTTTATATTGTTGATGTGCTCTGCAATCCTAACACGTAGCAGCCTTTTGGTCCGGCCTATATATAACAGGCCACAGGGACACCTTAGCGCATACACTACATAGGAACTATTACACGTGATAAATTGTTTTATCTCGAAAGAGCGTGCATTTACTGGAGAAATAAAGCTATTGATGCCCCTCAAAGGTCTGGTGACTTCCCTGCATGCTTTACACTTTCTGCACGCAAAGAAACCATTGCGGTCCCAGAACGTCTGTGGTTTTGAGGGGGGATCTAAAACTTTTTTAACAATTCTATCTCCAAAGTTCACTGATTTTCTGTAGATGAACTGCGGTACAGGTGGAAGTACATTTGTCAACTTTTTATCCATAAGGAGGATATGCCAGTGTGCTTTAAAGATGTTTTCAACTTCTTTAAATTGGGAATGGAATTATTTTTAATTGTATTTTTATATTTAACCTTATAAATTTTAAATATCGCATTAAGATGGTATTTTAAATGTATTTTAAATATATTCCATATGCCGTAGAATCTACACTACCGTTCAAAAGTTTGGGGTCACCCAAACAATTTTGTGTTTTCCATGAAAAGTCACACTTATTCACCACCATACGTTGTGAAATGAATAGAAAATAGAGTCAAGACATTGACAAGGTTAGAAATAATGATTTGTATTTGAAATAACATTGTTTTTACATCAAACTTTGCTTTCATCAAAGAATCCTCCTTTTGCAGCAATTACAGCATTGCACACCTTTGGCATTCTAGCTGTTAATTTATTGAGGTAAGCTGGAGAAATTGCACCCCACGCTTCTAGAAGCAGCTCCCACAAGTTGGAATGGTTGGATGGGCACTTCTGGCGTACCATACGGTCAAGCTGCTCCCACAACAGCTCAATGGGGTTCAGATCTGGTGACTGTGCTGGCCACTCCATTACCGATAGAATACCAGCTGCCTGCTTCTGCTGTAAATAGTTCTTGCACAATTTGGAGGTGTGTTTAGGGTCATTGTCCGGTTGTAGGATGAAATTGGCTCCAATCAAGCGCTGTCCACTGGGTATGGCATGGCGTTGCAAAATGGAGTGATAGCCTTCCTTAGCTTTTACCCTGTACAAAGCTCCCACCTTACCAGCACCAAAGCAACCCCAGACCATCACATTACCTCCACCATGCTTAACAGATGGCGTCAGGCATTCTTCCAGCATCTTTTCATTTGTTCTGCGTCTCACAAACGTTCTTCTTTGTGATCCAAACACCTCAAACTTGGATTCATCCGTCCACAACACTTTTTTCCAGTCTTCCTCTGTCCAATGTCTGTGTTCTTTTGCCCATCTTAATCTTTTTCTTTTATTGGCCAGTCTCAGATATGGCTTTTTCTTTGCCACTCTGCCCTGAAGCCCAAAATCCCGCAGCCGCCTCTTCACTGTAGATGTTGACACTGGTGTTTTGCGGGTACTATTTAATGAAGATGCCAGTTGGGGACCTGTGAGGCGTCTGTTTCTCAAACTAGAGACTCTAATGTGCTTATCTTCTTGCTTAGTTGTGCAACGCGGCCTCCCACTTCTTTTTCTACTCTGGTTAGAGCCTGTTTGTGCTGTCCTCTGAAGGGAGTAGTACACACCGTTGTAGGAAATCTTCAATTTCTTTGCAATTTCTCGCATGGAATAGCCTTCATTTCTAAGAACAAGAATAGACTGTCGAGTTTCAGATGAAAGTTCTCTTTTTCTGGCCATTTTGAGCGTTTAATTGACCCCACAAATGTGATGCTCCAGAAACTCAATCTGCTCACAGGAAGGTCAGTTTTGTAGCTTCTGGAAGGAGCTAGACTGTTTTTAGATGTGTGAACATGATTGCACAAGGGTTTGCTAATCATCAATTAGCCTTCTGAGCCAATGAGCAAACACATTGTACCATTAGAACACTGGAGTGATAGTTGCTGGAAATGGGCCTCTATACACCTATGTAGATATTGCACCAAAAACTAGACATTTGCAGTTAGAATAGTCATTTACCACATTAGCAATGTATAGAGTATATTTGTTTAAAGTTAGGACTAGTTTAAAGTTAGCTTCATTTAAAAGTACAGTGCTTTTCCTTCAAAAATAAGGACATTTCAATGTGACCCCAAACTTTTGAACGGTAGTGTACATAACTTTATATTTGGACATCGATTATTATTTAATGTATTATAATTTTCTATCTACCAGGGTGTAGTTAAATTTGAACAGCGGTTGCAATGACCAGAATCCTAATCCCATAATGAAATACAAAGCCATTTTGAACACATCCTCCCGGTTTAATAACTAATATATACGGTTGTAAATTAACACATATACTTTCATTGAAAGATTGGATCAACATAATAGGATCTGTTTAATACCTATTCATTTCAATATATTACTTTCATGTCCGCTATGAGAACGGTAATGAGAGATAAAAAAGGAGGATATGTGTCATTCGGTAGTGTGGATTTCATTTTCTGTGTCATTCCCTTCCCTATTCCTAGGTTTGTTCTATTTGTATCTTCATTTGTATTTTTTTAATTGTTCCCACCATTAAGAGTGTACATACACTTAGTATATTCGTTATATATTCGTGTATTTGATTCATTTGCAGGAAATGTATTTGAATGCCACTTAGGATATAAGTATCCTAGGTGGATGTATAATAAGATGTAAAAGTCACTGGTTTTCTAAATGCTGTTGGCTTGTTTAGTTTAAACAGTGTCAGCGGGTCACGAGCCAGAGCCCTCCCCTGCTGACAGTTCTGAGAGCTTGGTTAGAGCAATGGGAGTGGTTAGTTCCTCTGCCTCCCTTATTCGCTGGGAAAATCTGTCATCATTATATAAAGCCGGCCTCATGAGTGGTTGATTACGCCCTCAGATGACGTCCGGAAGTGACGAAACGCGTCAGGGTCGTAATCAACCGGAAGTGACGTTTTGCGCTCCACGGAAGGTAACCAGGAAGCGAACGGTTTAGCCGTGTACAGCTCGCATCCAGGAACTCCTCCCGGGGAACACTAATACAGGCACAGTGCACCTTTCAATGCTCATTTTTATATATATCTGGTACGCATATTTTAAATGGGGAATGTGATTTTATGAGTTGTTTAATAAACTGTCTTAAGCAATATCACACTATTTTGCATTTCATTTTCTCCCCATGCTGTACACACCGTGAGGGTCTTGCACCACCTGGTGGCTGAAGCAAGGAGACGGCAAAGATTTAAAGATCATTATTCAAAGGCTTGCGGTTATAGATATTGTGGTGAGTGCAATCTCACAGGGGGTGACCCCCTCACGCGGTGATTGCTATTGGTGAAAGGATTTCTACGTTTACCCTCACATCCACAGTCTGCATCTTTAATTATGAACTTTCCTGTCGTTTTAAACATTGGTTCTATATACAGTGTTTTATAATATCGGACACTTAGCGCTGCCTCAATAAGTTTAACAAGTCAAGGATTGGACACGGATTTTTTTGATTTTCAGACTTATTGTTTATTACAAACATCTCTATGGCCTAAGAAACCGGAAGCTACGAGCATTTTATGACTTTGATTTCGCCGGATGTAAATAGCGCCATTGGGAAATTGGGGAAGCATTTTATCACACCGATCTTAGTGTGGTCAGATGCTTTGAGGGCAGAGGAGAAATCTAGGGTCTAATAGACCCCAATTTTTTCAAAAAAGAGTACCTTTCACTACCTATTGCTATCATAGGGGATATTTACATTCCCTGAGATAACAATAAAAATGATAAAAAAAAAAACATGAAAAGAACAGTTTAAAAATAAGATAAAAAAGCAAAAAAAAATAAAGAAAAAAAAAAAGCACCCCTGTCTCCCCTGCTCTCGCGCTAAGGCGAACGCAAGCGTCGGTCTGGCGTCAAATGTAAACAGCAATTGCACCATGCATGTGAGGTATCACCGCAACGGTCAGATCGAGGGCAGTAATTTTAGCAGTAGACCTCCTCTGTAAATCTAAAGTGGTAACCTGTAAAGGCTTTTAAAGGCTTTTAAAAATGTATTTATTTTGTTGCCACTGCACGTTTGTGCGCAATTGTAAAGCATGTCATGTTTGGTATCCATGTACTCGGCCTAAGATCATCTTTTTTATTTCATCAAACATTTGTGCAATATAGTGTGTTTTAGTGCATTAAAATGTAAAAAAGTGTGTTTTTTCCCCAAAAAATGCGTTTGAAAAATCGCTGCGCAAATACTGTGTGAAAAAAAAAAATTAAACACCCACCATTTTAATCTGCAGGGCATTTGCTTTAAAAAAAATATATAATGTGTGGGGGTTCAAAGTAATTTTCTTGCAAAAAAAAATATTTTTTTCATGTAATCAAAAAGTGTCAGAAAGGGCTTTGTCTTCAAGTGGTTAGAAGAGTGGGTGATGTGTGACATAAGCTTCTAAATGTTGTGCATAAAATGCCAGGACAGTTCAAACCCCCCCCAAATGACCCCATTTTGGAAAGTAGACACCCCAAGCTATTTGCTGAGAGGCATGTCGAGTCCATGGAATATTTTATATTGTGACACAAGTTGCGGGAAAGAGACAAATTTTTTTTTTTTTTTGCACAAAGTTGTCACTAAATGATATATTGCTCAAACATGCCATGGGAATATGTGAAATTACACCCTAAAATACATTCTGTTGCTTCTCCTGAGTACGGGGATACCACATGTGTGAGACTTTTTGTGAGCCTAGCCGCGTATGGGACCCCGAAAAACCAAGCACCGCCTTCAGGCTTTCTAAGGGCGTAAATTTTTGATTTCACTCTTCACTGCCTATCACAATCTGGATGCTCAGGTTGCACAAAACCCCCCCAAATGACCCCATTTTGGAAAGTAGACACCCAAAGCTATTTGCTGAGTGGTATAGTGAGTACTTTGCAGACCTCACTTTTTGTCACAAAGTTTTGAAAATTAAAAAAAGAAAAAAAAATTTTTTTTTTTGTCTTTCTTCATTTTCAAAAACTAATGAGAGCTGCAAAATACTCACCATGCCTCTCAGCAAATAGCTTGGGGTGTCTACTTTCCAAAATGGGGTCATTTGGGGGGGTTTGTGCCACCTGGGCATTCCATGACCTCCGAAACTGTGATAGGCAGTGAAGAGTGAAATCAAAAATGTACACCCTTAGAAATCCTGAAGGCGGCGATTGGTTTTTAGGGTCCCGTACGCGGCTAGGCTCCTAAAAAGTCCCACACATGTGGTATCCCCGTACTCAAGAGAAGCAGCAGAATGTATTTTGGGGTGCAATTCCACATATTCCCATGACCTGTGTGAGCAATATATCATTTAGTGACAACTTTGTGCAAAAAAAAATAAATAAATTGTCACTTTCCCGCAACTTGTGTCAAAATATAAAATATTCCATGGACTCAACATGCCTCTCAGCAAATAGCTTGGGGTGTCTACTTTCCAAAATGGGGTCATTTGGGGGGGTTTGTGCCATCTGGGCATTTTATGGCCTTCAAAACTGTGATAGGTAGTGAGGAGTAAAATCAAAAATGTACGCCCTTAGAAATCCTGAAGGCAGTGATTGGTTTTCGGGGCCCCGTATGCGGCTAGGCTCCCAAAAAGTCCCACACATGTGGTATCCCCATACTCAGGAGAAGCAGCTAAATGTATTTTGGGGTGCAATTCCTCATATGCCCATGGCCTGTGTGAGCAATATATCATTAAGTGACAACTTTTTGTAATTTTTTTTTTTTTTGTCATTATTCAATCACTTGGGACAAAAAAATGAATATTCAAAGGGCTCAACATGCCTCTCAGCAATTTCCTTGGGGTGTCTACTTTCCAAAATGGGGTCATTTGTGGGGGTTTTGTACTGCCCTGCCATTTTAGCACCTCAAGAAACGACATAGGCAGTCATAAATTAAAGGCTGTGTAAATTCCAGAAAATGTACCCTAGTTTGTAGGCGCTATAACTTTTGCGCAAACCAATAAATATACACTTATTGACATTTTTTTTACCAAAGACATGTGGCCGAATACATTTTGGCCTAAATGTATGACTAAAATTGAGTTTATTGGATTTTTTTTAGAACAAAAAGTAGAAAATATCATTTTTTTTCAAAATTTTCGGTCTTTTTCCGTATATAGTGCAAAAAATAAAAACGGCAGAGGTGATCAAATACCATCAAAAGAAAGCTCTATTTGTGGGAAGAAAAGGACGCAAATTTCGTTTGGTTACAGCATTGCATGACCGCGCAATTAGCAGTTAAAGCGACGCAGTGCCAAATTGTAAAAAGTGCTCTGGTCAGGAAGGGGGTAAATCCTTCCGGGGCTGAAGTGGTTAAATAACGGGGGGCGGGGCCACCCGGTGACCCCGCCCCCCTCTGACGCATGGGACATGACGGGACTTCCCTGTGGCATTCCCCGTGACGTCACGGGGAAGTCCCGTCAAGTCACCGTGCGTCAGAAGGGGGCGGGGTCACCGGGTGGCCCCGCCCCCGTTATTTAAGAACTGTCAGACGAGGAGCGCCGTCACACAGCGGGAGCCTCCCTCCATGCCAGCATGGGTGCGGAGTGGCCCGGAGAAGAAAATAAAGAAGAGAAGAAAAGAAGAAGAGAAGAGCGGGAGCCTCCCCCATGCCATGGGTGCGGAGCGGCCCGAGGAGAAGAAGATAGAAGACGCAGCGGAGGAGATGCTGGAAGAGAACGCCGGAGGAAGAACCAGAAGAGTCAGAAGAACCAGAAGAACCAGAAGATGAAGGAAGATAGAAGAAAGAAGAAGCATTTAAATAAAGGAATTGTCAAAAACTGTCTCTTGTCATTTTTAACATTTTTGACAGTTTTTTAGTGAAATGGTAGGGGTAAGTACCCCCTTACCATTTCACACAGGGGGGGGCCGGGATCTGGGGGTCCCCTTGTTAAAGGGGGCTTCCAGATTCCGATAAGCCCCCCTCCCGCAGACCCCCACAGCCACCGGCCAGGGTTGTGGGGATGAGGCCTTTGTCCTCATCAACATGGGGACAAGGTGTTTTGGGGGGCTACCCCAAAGCACCCTCCCAATGTTGAGGGCATGTGGCCTGGTACGGTTCAGGAGGGGGTGGGCGCACTCTCGTCCCCCCCTCTTTTCCTGCGGCCTGCCAGGTTGCGTGCTTGGATAAGGGTCTGGTATGGATTTTTGGGGGGACCCCCCGCCATTTTTTTTATTTTTTGGCCGGGTTCCCCTTAAAATCCATACCAGACCTGAAGGGCCTGGTATGGAATTTAGGGGGACTCCCACGTCATTTTTTTTTTTTTATTTTGGTTCGGGGTTCCCCTTTGGGGAATTCCAATGCCGTTTTTATCAATGAACTTCTATGTGTATTGTCGGCAATGCAATAGCCGCGGGTAGTTTTAAATGGGTTTTTTTATTCAAAATGTCATTTTGCTGTCAGACTGTTCTAGACACAGGAAACATACCCCCCTTTACAGGCATATTATAGACACCCCCCCAGGTACGAAATTTAAAGGGATATTACACTTTTATTGTTTGACTTTAAACATTATTAAAATCACTGCTCCTGAAAAAATGTCCGTTTTTAAAACTTTTTTTTGCATTGATCCATGTCCCCTGGGGCAGGACCCAGGTCCCCAAACACTTTTTATGACAATAACTTGCATATTAGCCTTTAAAATTAGCACTTTTGATTATTCATGTTCGTGTCCCATAGACTTTAACGGTGTTCGCGTGTTCGAACAAACTTTTTTCCTGTTCGCATGTTCTGGTGCGAACCGAACAGGGAGGTGTTCGGCTCTTCCCTAGTTGCAACATGTGATGCTTGTCACTCAAAAATGAGCAGGAGCTTCTTTAGAGTAACAGCATCGTGTGTTGCAATTTGCTGTGATTGCAGCAAGATTTATCACGTGACAATCACGGCAAAACTGTGCTGCGATTGGGGTGCCATTAGGAGGTATCGGCATCACACAAGCATCCCGTGATTTGCCACAATTTTGAATTGCGGGCAGAATCCCAGCGATTCTGCCCCAGATTTGGATTGCTCAGGTGTGAATGGAGCCTAATACTTTCCTTATGTCTCACTTTGGCCGGCTCCCTTCATCTCTGTGACTGATCCCCCAAAGCCTCTTGTCTCAAGCACTCTGGCAGATATATGAAAGAATGTATCAGCCGCACTCCACTCTTAGCTCCTCTTGCCATGTTTGATTGTCAACATGATGACTGCATAGAACAATGTCTCCACCTGAGAACCAACCTTCCTTGACACATTTCCCCACTCCTGGCTTGCTGACAATGATAGGATCCACAGAGAGTGAAGACAGACGATAGGGGCCAGAACCGCATTGTCATTGTATAAGAGGGATGAGTCTTGAGCAGAGCTATGGATTTGGCTCTGGCAGACAGTCACACAATGATGTAATAAAGTACAATGCAGAGCTAATGGTCCTACATTGTAGGTGAGGATGATGAGTAGGGATGAGCCGAACACCCCCCTGTTCGGTTCGCACCAGAACATGCGAACAGGAAAAAAGTTTGTTCGAACACGCGAAAACCGTTAAAGTCTATGGGACATGAACATGAATAATCAAAAGTGCTAATTTTAAAGGCTTATATGCAAGGTATTGTCATAAAAAGTGTTTGGGGACCTGGGTCCTGCCCCAGGGGACATGGATCAATGCAAAAAAAGTTTTAAAAACGGCCGTTTTTTCAGGAGCAGTGATTTTAATAATGCTTAAAGTCAAACAATAAAAGTGTAATATCCCTTTAAATTTCGTAGCTGGGAGGTGTCTATAGTATGCCTGTAAAGGGGCACATGTTTCCTGTGTTTAGAACAGTCTGACAGCAAAATGACATTTCGAAGGAAAAAACCCATTTAAAACTACTCGCGGCTATTGCATTGCCGGTCCGACAATACACATAGAAGTGCATTGATAAAAACGGCATAGGAATTGCTCACAGGGGAACCCCGAACCAAAATTTAAAAAAAAAATGATGTGGGGGTCCCCCTAAATTCAATACCAGGCCCTTCAGGTCTGGTACGGATTTTAAGGGGAACCCCGCGCCAAAAAAAACAAAATATGGCGTGGGGGTCCCCCAAAGATCCATACCAGACCCTTATCCGAACACGCAACCTGGCAGGCCACAGGAAAAGAGGGGGGGACGAGAGAGCGCCCCCCCTCCTGAACCGTACCAGGCCACATGCCCTCAACATTGGGAGGGTGCTTTGGGGTAGCCCCCCAAAACACCTTGTCCCCATGTTGATGAGGACAAGGGCCTCATCCCCACAACCTTGGCCGGTGGTTGTGGGGGTCTGCGGGCGGGGGGCTTATCAGAATCTGGAAGCCCCCTTTAACAAGGGGACCCCCAGATCCCAGCCCTCCCCCCTGTGTGAAATTCTAAGGGGGTACTTACCCCTACCATTTCACTAAAAAACTGTCAAAAATGTTAAAAATGACAAGAGACAGTTTTTGACAATTCCTTTATTTAAATGCTTCTTCTTTCTTCTATCTTCCTTCATCTTCTTCTTCTGGTTCTTCTGGTTCTTCCTCCGGCGTTCTCGTCCCTCATCTCCTCCGCGGCGTCTTCTATCTTCTTCTCCTCAGGCCACTCCGCACACATGGCATGGGGGAGGCTCCCGCTCTTCTCTTCATCTTCTTCATCTTCTTCTCTTCTTCTTTTCTTCTCTTCTTCTCTTCTTCATTTTCTTCTCCGGGCCGCTCTGCATCCATGCTGGCATGGAGGGAGGCTCCCGCTGTGTGACGGCGTCTCCTTGTCTGACGGTTCTTAAATAACGGGGGCCACCCATTGACCCCGCCCCCCTCTGACGCATGGTGACTTGACGGGACTTCCCTGTGATGTCACGGGGAATGTCACAGGGAAGTTCCGTGCGTCAGAGGGGGCGGGGTCACCGGGTGGCCCCGCCCCCCGTTATTTAAGAACCGTCAGACGAGGAGACGCTGTCACACAGGGGGAGCCTCCTTCCATGCCAGCATGGATGCGGAGCGGCCCGGAGAAGAAAATGAAGAAGAGAAGAAGAGAAGAAGATGAAGAAGATAAAGATGAAGAGAAGAGCGGGAGCCTCCCCCCATGCCATGGGTGCGGAGCGGCCCGAGGAGAAGAAGATAGAAGACGCCGCGGAGGAGATGCTGGACGAGAACGCCGGAGGAAGAACCAGAAGAAGAAGAAGATGAAGGAAGATAGAAGAAAGAAGAAGCATTTAAATAAAGAAATTGTCAAAAACTGTCTCTTGTCATTTTTAACATTTTTGACAGTTTTTTAGTGAAATGGTAGGGGTAAGTACCCCCTTACCATTTCACACAGGGGGGAGGACCGGGACCTGGGGGTCCCCTTGTTAAATGGGGCTTCCAGATTCCGACCCCGCAGACCCCCACAACCACCGGCCAGGGTTGTGGGGATGAGGCCCTTGTCCTCATCAACATGGGGACAAGGTGTTTTGGGGGGCTACCCCAAAGCACCCTCCCAACGTTGAGGGCATGTGGCCTGGTACGGTTCAGGGGGGGCGCACTCTCATCCCCCCCTCTTTTCCTGCGGCCTGCCAGGTTGCGTGCTCGGATAAGGGTCTGGTATGGATTTTTGGGGGGACCCCACGCCATTTATTTTTTTTGGCGCGGCGTTCCCCTTAAGACCCATACCAGACCTGAAGGGTCTGGTATGGAGTTTAGGGGGACCCCCACATCATTTTTTTTTTTAATTTTGGTTCGGGGTTCCCCTGTGGGGAATTCTCATGCCGTTTTTATCAATGAACTTCTATGTGTATTGTCGGACCGGCAATGCAATAGCCGCGAGTAGTTTTAAATGGGTTTTTTCCTTCGAAATGTCATTTTGCTGTCAGACTGTTCTAAACACAGGAAACATGCGCCCCTTTACAGGCATACTATAGACACCCCCCAGCTATGAAATTTAAAGGGATATTACACTTTTATTGTTTGACTTTAAGCATTATTAAAATCACTGCTCCTGAAAAAACGCCGTTTTTAAAACTTTTTTTGCATTGATCCATGTCCCCTGGGGCAGGACCCAGGTCCCCAAACACTTTTTATGACAATAACTTGCATATAAGCCTTTAAAATTAGCACTTTTGATTTCTCCCATAGACTTTTAAAGGGTGTTCAGCGGCATTCGAATTTGCCGCGAACAGCCAATGTTCGAGTCGAACATGAGTTCGACTCGAACTCGAAGCTCATCCCTAATGATGAGGAACCACTCATAAGCTGGAGCATCAAGTAGAAAAGGAAAGCTCTGAATCCTGTCAGAGTATAGAATAGGGAAATATCATTCCCTATTCCTCTACCACTCTGCTTTTTGAACCGAGGGGCCTAACTGCAAGGGTGGATTTTTTTTTACTGTGTTGGGTCTTATGGGGATTTAACACATTATGATGTTAGGAAAACACATTATGATGTGGGCTACACATTCAAAGTTTTATAGTAGACAAGGTTGAAAAGAGACACAGGTCCATGAAGTTCAAACTTTGTGTATGAGTTATATGTGTTTGATCCAGAGGAAGGCAAAAAGCCTGACATGAATAGTCTAATTTTCTGAGGTGGTGAAAAAACTTCCCTACTTATTGGTTATCAGAAAAATTCCTCCAACAACCTCCTATCAAATGTAACAGTTTCCATTAGACTGTATTGTGCCCACTGAGGAAAATATCTACGTACTTTTTAAAATTCATTCACCTCTCAGCTAATACCACAACCTGGGGGAGGGAGTTGCTCATTTGCACTGCTCTAACCGTAAAGAATCCCTTTCACAGTTTTAAGATTAAATCTTGTTCCATCTAGTTTTAAATCATGGCCATGGAGGTCAGGGAGCTTAGAGTAAACAGGTTGTTATAGTTTATATAATTACCTTTTATATACAGTATTTATACATTGTGTCATATTCTTCTTTACTTAAATTATAATTGTTAATATTGCCTGATAAGATCTCATACACTACTCTAATAACATCCTGTAATACTTCAACTTTACATATGATTACATCATACTATTGGTTTCTGAATACTGGTACTCTGACTTTCTTGTACCTGTTTAGATAAAAGTATGGTTGTTTATGATACTGTAAATATTTTATAGACTAAAATCAATAAAAAACATAAAAGATCCTGTTCTATGGAACTTCAAAATTGATCCATCAACTTCCCCTGAGACCAGAACAATTAAGGGTCTCTCCACCTCTCTGCTCATTATCTTATCTAGTAATACAGAATTGTATTTATTTTCATGGAGATCAGATTACTTTATAAAACTCCAGTGAATATAATAAAAAAAAAAATTAATGGACTACAGACCTCAATATTGTCATCCATGTGTAGAGACGGTGATAACGCCATACACAGGATGAGCACAGAATACACTATAATCTCCTTGTGTATGGAGCATGAATGGTATCAGCAGACAGTGTGAGGCCGGAATCAGCATTGCTAGTGATTGGACGGGATGATTCTTATCTGATATTCTATATCTCTGCTGATAAGAGCTCTGTACTCATAGGAAGTAATGGGGAGATCCCCTGACACTGGATAGCAGATGGTCATCTCAGGTGACAGGAAGCTCATATGAGGCTCTGATTGGTCATTGCAGTAAGATCAGATTTCCCTGTGTATGATCACCTACAATAACATCTATATTACTACTTATTGGACTTCATAGAATATCGGATTATAACAAGGTTACAGGAAAAGACTATTTTATGGCTGATAACAGAGTGTGATAAGATCCAAGAATTAGGCTGCTCATACACAACAATTCATGTAAAAATCTCATCTGATGGCTGTATGATTTTTGTTCAAAATTATTTCAAAATTCTGTACACTTTTTACCATTTGATTTTGGACTTCACTGAATGAAAATCACACACACTATTAGGAACTTTATTATATATGTAGCAATAACTCACGGTGGAGCTGCTGGTTTAAAGCGGGCTCTTACCGTGACCTTTGTTACCTCAAGTTCACCGGAACCGGGTCTAGGGTCCTGTTGAGCTTAATACCAAATGATATAGACACTGGACACTTGAGTATCTTTTCCAAGGTTTTAATAAAGAGTAACTGAAGGAAGCAGCAGGAAAGAGGTAGAAGAAAAGTTGCAGGGAAGTTCAAATACCTTTTCTTAGTGTAGTATTAGGAATTGTAATCTTGTAGATGAATGTACTCTCCTTTTAGAGTTGAATCTTTGCCCGCCCGGATAGGTTTCTCTCACTAACCTAGCAGCTGACACGCAGCACGAACAAAAGTCTCTGCCACAGACTTGAATGTAATAGAAACCCGTACGATCCTCTGCCACAGGATGTAATGGTTTACGATGGATAGCAAACACAGCACTAGAACCTTTAAGCCGACCCGGTGTTACTATGCGGTAGGTTAACTTTAGGATACGTCCTTTAACTGAGTCACCAGGCCCCTCTCCAGACCAGCACTCTGCATGATCCTTCCATGATGGGTCCTCCCCTGGGATCTTCTCAGTTGTCCAGCTTCTTCCCGTAGGACAGACAGCACAGGACCATTCCTTCGCCGCTGTGGTAGGCCCCAGACAGGCTTCTGGGCCCACCCACATGCTGCAGCAACGTGGTCCTCCCGGTCAGAGGACCACAAGGTAGTACTCCTAACACATACCTGTCGGCCAGGAGGGCCAGCAGGTGGAACGAAAAAGAACCCTAAAACATGGCGTCTGTCCCATAAATACCCTCTACCAGAATGCAACTTGGAGGACCACCTCCACCGAGTCATCTCCAGGACAGAGGAGCACTTATACACTTTAACGTGTTGCCTTTCCAACACCGACCCATGGCGACAACGACACCCACAGGCACAGTGTGAAACTACATGCAACATAACCAAACTGGAACAGAGGCTAAATCTGACTATGTATGAACAGGTAACCCACTAAATTTACCTATAAGCGGTAGATTGAAAAATCTACCAGCACTACATATACAAGGCTGCAGTACTGGTATATATAACGTTCAAACAACATAAATGTGAAAATATAACAATAAAAGTGAGACTCCTCAACACAAAAGTCTTTATAAGCTTCACACTTTGCATTTTACCCAAGCAAGACATCATCAGGGTCTCGGAGGATCTCCTATTCAGATGAAATACATAAGGAGGAACTTTTTAAGGCTGCTGTTGATGTTATTGTATATGGCACCAATCATACAGATAACAACTTACTTTTTTGGCATATATGAAAGCTTTTATATTTTACTTTAGGAGATTGTTATAATAAAGAAAGTCTTGGGTCATCTACACTATTGGAGGATTTCTCTTTTTGTGGACACCAATTACTAAATGTGACATGAGAAGTGGATGAGGTGGTGTGATCCATTCATTATTCCTGTATGGGGATTGGACCATACACACTCACACTGACCTCTAGGCTTTCACCTCCAACCTTCTGCTAAGTCTTGTATTCAGTTGTGGAGATTCACGTTGATGGTCACAGAAGTCTTACATATGTTGTAAAAACTCTGTTAAAACAAAGTGACATTGTTGTACTTTAGGATTTCCTTTGAACATTATGGTGGAGGGTTTTCATATTATGGTGTGAATGAATTTTCATTATTACCAGTTTTTTGGGGGGATTTTTTAATGAGTCTCACTACTATTGCTTACTGAATGACATATCGATATGGATGTCACACCACTTCCTCAAACTCAATCTTTCTTTTTTTTTTTTTTTTGAAAAATTTTTTATTGAGATTTGCATAGTATAGACAGGTACATTGCAGTAATATCATAGCATGTTATCTTGTATACATACAAATAGATGCATTTGACTGAGCATATATAAAGCGGGAGCAAAACAAATCCATCTTGGAATAATGGGGAGGGGGGGGGGGGAAGGGGGATCTGCCAAGCGGATCACTGCTTCTGAAAGACTAAGAACTGACCAACCTAATACCCATAATGATGGGTGCATAACAGTACATCACAATACAACCTCAGGAGTGGAAGCATAGTATAGACAACAATATCTTATAAAGATGCATTACGTTCAAGTAGTGTCAATGTAGACTGTGGGAGTAGCCAGTGTCAGAGATATGAGGGACATGGAAGTCAAGGGGCTGTGATGGTTTTGTGGCGAATTGTGGCATATGTAAGCTGGGGGGGTCCTTCTGAGCGGGGTACTTAATTTTAAGGTTGCCCAGAGAATTTGAGATATCTCTTTTCAGGTACCAGTCCGTGTATTGGAATGGGCGCATGACCTCTTGCAGAGCCGTCTGAGTGAATGTGGCTTCTATATATTTGCGCCACCTCATGAAGAAGCGCGAAGTAGAGCGAAAGTTGAGTGAAATGGTGTCGAGCCTTTCCATGTAGAAAAGTGCCATCATGGCTTTTTCAACTTCGGGTAGTGTAGGTGGCGTTGGTATAATCCAATGGTTCATTATCGTTCTACTAGAAGGAGTAGTTGTGCCCATTGGGGAATATTCGTAGGTCCTCTGGTTGTTGGAGGATCTGTTTGGGGCGTGTATCCAAATAGGCATAATAGTTGATCCCTTGGGATTTGTGCTTTATTGATCCTGTCAATGTGATCTAAGACAGAGTTCCAAAATGTGGTTATGGCTGTGCAGTCCCAAAGACGATGCAACAGGGTGGGGCGTGGTACCGAACACCAGGGGCATTTCATTTGACTTGGATTGTCTTTGGTGAAGTAAAAAGGGTAGTATGCTCTATGTATAATTTTGAATTGGGTTTCCCGCCACGTTTCAGATATTGTTAGTTTGCGGACTTGTCTGTATCCTTCAAGTATTTTTTCTGACAGTTCATCATCTCCTAGGATAACAGACCATTTATGAAATGGTTTGAGGTGGTATTTTGCAGATTGGTGTTGGATGAGGTAGGAGTAGAGATTGGTGATGGAATAATCATTTTGCTGTAATACTGTGTCTATGAAGGATTTCTGGAGGGGATCAGATTTGGGTCCATAGCAAGACTTCAAATAGTCGATTAATTGAAAATAAAAGAATACATGTTTTGCTGGTAGGGAGAATTCGTTAGCCAACGACCGGAAAGGTTTGAAGCGCCCCGAGGTGCCCTGGTATATAGAGACTACTTTCGTGAGGCCATTGGATCTCCATTGATCAAACGCTTTGTGCATCGTGGATGGGAGAAACATAGGGTTTCCTTGAATGATTAAGTGCCTTGAAATGTTTGAGGGAAGTCCCAGTAGTTTTCGTACTTCTCTCCAGGCAATTACAGTGTCTCTGATAAGTGTATTGGATTTGAGGTGGGGTGAGAGAGCGTTGAGGTTAGAATGAAGGATAGCTGATAATGTGTGAGGTGAGGTCATGGCAGCTTCAAGAGAGGTATTGCAATATTTCGACTTTCCATTCAGCCAATCTAACCCTTGTCGAAGCAAACACGACAGATTATAAAAACGTAAATTGGGCAGACCCGCCCCACCCTCGGACTTCGGGAGACATAGTTTTTGTAGCGCGATACATGGTTTTTTGCGAGACCAAATAAAAGTAATTAATGCTTTATGTATTTTCTGTACATCTGAATGTTTTAATAATAAAGGTATGGTCTGCATTGGGTACAGCAGGCGTGCAAACGATACCATCTTGAATAGGTGACATCTCCCAAAGAGCGAGAGGGGGAGGGCCGCCCAAGCTTCCAACTCCTGCACAATCTTAGTTATCAGAGGTGGGTAGTTAAGTACATAGAGAGAGGAGGGTTCACGCCCTATGTGTATGCCTAGATATGTGATATATCGGGTTGTCACTGTAAATGGTGATAGATGTTTCCATTTAGTTGCCAATCGTGGGTGTAGTGGTAGGATCTCGCTTTTATCAAGGTTAATTCTAAAGCCCGAGCTTAGTTGAAAAGCCGCAAATATTTCACGCAGTTTTTCAAAGTCTGAAAGAGGATTAGTGGAAAACAACAGTATGTCATCTGCGAATAAGGCAGATCTGAGAACCTGGTCTCCTATTGTGATTCCGCTGACCCCATCTTGTGCGTTTAGTAGTCTGGAAAGTGGTTCTATGGCCAAGTTGAAAAGTAAGGGGGAAAGTGGGCATCCCTGTCTTGTTCCCTTAGTCAGGGGAATCGAGGCTGACATGAAGTCAGGAGTGACAAGTCGTGCTGTCGGGGAAGCATACATTTGTTGAAGGAAACTCAAGATAGGGCCCGTGAAACCGAATTGTTGTAGTACTCGAAACAGCCAGGACAACCTAACGTTGTCGAAAGCCTTTTCGGCATCTAGTGATATAATGGCGACATCTTGGTCTGGATGGGTTGTAGCGTAATGTAGCGCCGTTAGTACTTTTCGTATATTTAAAGTGGCAGAACGACCCGTAACAAATCCCGATTGAGCTGGGTGTAACAATGAAGGGAGAAGATGTGCTAAGCGCGACGCAACAATTTTAGAGAGGATTTTGACATCTACGTTTATGAGGGATATTGGGCGATAGGAACCTGGCAGTTGGGGGTCTTTTCCTTTTTTAGCTATTAGTTTAATGTGGGCTTGTGTCCCTGTAGGGAGATAAGGCCCCCCATCCCACATGGCTGCATATACGTGCTTTAGGGTGTCTGGGATGAAGTCTTTGGTCATTTTATAAAATTCAGCTGTGTATCCGTCGGGACCCGGGGCTTTATTAGATGACATATTTTTGATCGTGCGTCGGATATCGTCGGTTGTGATAGGTGCATTAAGTGCCTCTAGCTGTGCAGTTTGAAGTGTGGGTAGATGTACTTTAGACAGGAGGGCTTCCGTAATGGCTGGATCCGTCTGGTCGGCAGCATATAAATCTGTGTAGTATTTACTAATTATGTTACTGATTTCATCAGTAGACGTAGTTATGGATCCATCCGCATTTCTCAAAGTAGAGATGCGGGTGGGTCGTCTCGCTCCTGCACACAGTTTGGCCAGTAGCTTGCCAGCTTTGTTGCCATACCTGTGGAAATGTATTTTAGAGTATGCCAACCTAGCCGCCTCCTGATGTTCCGCCCAAAGATCAAACGTGCACTTAGCTTGTCTCCATGTTCGGATATTATCAGGCGTACGATTTAAAGTTAAGCAGTCATGAGCTGTGCGTAGCGCTTCACTAGCTTGCCGGTATTGTTGTTTAGAGTGTTTTTTGAATTGTGTGGTATATGAAATGATCGTCCCCCTGAGGAAAGCTTTGCCAGCTTCCCAAAAGAGATTAGGTTCGGTAATATGAGCTCCATTGGTGGAGACATAATCGTTCCATGCCGTGGTTAGTGTGTGTTGAAAATCCTGGTTGTCCATCAAGTAGGATGGAAAGCGCCATATGGGCGAGGGAGTTGAAGGTGCCATCTGTGTCATGTGTATAGATATAGGGCTATGATCTGATATTCTAGCGTCTAAGATCTCTGGTTCACATAGGGTGTTGATTAGTGCAGGGGAGGCAAAGAAGTAGTCGATGCGCGAAAAGGAGTTGTGTGGGGGTGAGAAAAAGGTGTATTCCCTGTCTGTCGGATGGTACAGACGCCAGACATCCGTATATTGCATGGAAGCAATAGCTTGTGCCAGTAGAGTAGAGTCAGGCGCTTGAGATGTGGGATTATGTGTTCGGTGGGTGGAATCTTTTGTGCGGTCTGCTAGTGTAGACATGACTGAGTTGAAATCTCCACCCACTAAGTGTAGTGTTTCAGGAGCGGAGAGTATCCATTGCACCATGTCTTGGAAGAAGGAGGTGTCTGGCGAGTTAGGAGCATAGATGTTAGTGATAGCCACTTGTTTGTTGCCTATTGTCAGGTGTATGGTCATTTTGCGGCCTGATGAGTCAATCCTAACGTCTCTTAATGTGTGTTATAGGTTTTTATGTATCAGTATGGCCACACCTGCTTTGCGGCCTATTGCAGGCGATCCATATATCATACCCACCCATAATTTACGTAAGCGGGTTAGATCGTCTGCAGACAGGTGTGTTTCCTGCAACAGGGCCACATCCGTCCGAAGACGTTTCAGATGTCTAAGTATAGCCATTCGCTTACATGGAGAGCGGAGTCCCTTGACATTCCATGAAGTGAACTTTAAGTGGTTCTCACCAGTTGAAGAGGCCATGTCTGATGTTGAGGAGTGTATTGGGTTGAGGAGATGGAATAAAATCTCCAATCAGACAGTGCATCTGCAATCTGAAGGTGATCTAGGTTTCCTGAGGTTATAAGTATTGAACAGGTGATTACATTTGATAAGTAAACATAACTAAGGATGATAGAAAAGAACAGCTTGGCAGAAGGTAAATGGGAAAAACCTTTAACAGGCATTATGGGCTTCACTTTTTTCCACATGAGGTTCAATTACTTTTCATGGCTCCCATCGATCTCCCATTCCACTCTCGGCTGCAGGTGTTGAGCCAGAGGGAGGGGGGGTAAAAGGGCATGGGGGAGGAGATGTTAGTAGATTGGAAGTCCTAGGGACTGAGGTTTTACACGAGACATATCCAGTCCTCACCTAGGAGGGCGGCATCTTTGAATGATTAAGTTTTGTGAAGTAAAAGCTAGAAACAAGGGAAATCAGAGAAGCGGATCAGCAACTGAAGCCTCAGTGGTGGTTAAACAGCTTAGCCCGTAGACAACACAATTTTTTAAAACAATACCACTATATTAAACCGAACAAGTATTGAACAAACGAAAACGTGCCTAAGTATAGCAGCATGTTGCAATATTAGCTGCGGGCGTTCAATCAGGCACATAGGGTATAAAAGGTGTAAAAAACAACGTAAGGTGAGATGAAAGGGAGCATGTGGGGGGAGTAATACTACCCGTCTCCCGGATAGGCGAAGCAGCATCTGTCCCTTGTAGGTCATCAGCGGTGTCCCGAACGGTCCTCTTTCTGCGTAGCACGAAGACGCTTGTATGGGGGTTTGGTCGGGCTACGTTGGGGTTTAGCAGACGAAAATGGAGGGGTCTCCGATGTTGTAGCATAGTCCTCCGTTGATTTATTATGTTCCATTTCCGTGTCCAGGGTAGAGATAAATTTTTCCGCTTCGTCAAGCGTGGTGAAAGTGAGTTGTTCTCCATCCTGTGTTTGAACTCGAAGGGTGGCCGGATAGACCAAGGAAAATCTGAGCTGATGGTTGTATAGAATGGAGCATAGTGGAGAAAAAGCCTTGCGCTTATTCATGACCTCTACAGAGTAGTCCGCGAACAGCAGCAGTTTCGCGCCATCTACCATTAGTGAGCGGGAACGACGGAACTTTTGCATGATGGCATTTTTATCTGCGTAGTTCAGGTACTTGACAATAACATGTCGGGGCTTTATGCGGGTTTCCGTGTATTGTCCAATGCGATGCGCTCTTTCTATTATGCATGGTATGCGGAGGCCCAGTTGTTCGGGAATGATCTTTGCACATATATTGGTCAGTTGTTGGGTAGTGATCGATTCAGGAAGTCCTATTATCCTTAAATTGTTTCGTCTCGAACGATTTTCGAGATCGTCGAGTTTTTCCCAGATCTCTCTGTGTGTGATGCTCATACGTGCTACTGCAGCAGATGTAGCAGTGGCTTCATCTTCCAGTGAGGAGATCCGTTCCTCTGTGTGTGAGATCCGCTGTGCTTGTGCCTGCACTTCAACATGGAGCAGCTCTAGCCCCCTGCTTACTGCTGTGTCTACTGTGGCAGCAAGAGTGGGTCCTAGCAGCGCTACAACTGCTTGGGCTATGCCTTCAGGTGATGCAGGGTCAGCAGCTATAGTTACTGGGGCTGATGGATGTAAGGTGGGCTGTTGTGGAGGCAGTGGAGGCGGCTGCAGCAGTTCAGCTTGAGAAATCACGGCCGCCATTTTAGCTGCGCCTGTCTCTGTCCCTTCAGCCTGTGTCAGTGAGGCGGACGCCGCTCGGGCGTATGATCGCTCCACAAAGCGATCCATATGTGTCCCCTCTGAGCGGCAGTATAAGGGGGGATCTCCCCGAGGCTTATGCCGGGCTTTTAGGCCGATTTTATGGAGAGCGGTGCGGGAGCTGAGGGTTCCTACCTCCTCCTCATATGGCGCCGGAACCGGAAGTCAACTCAATCTTTCTAAAACTGAGCTTGTTATATTTCCTCTTTCACTCCCCCCCTGTGACTTCACCATTAATATCAACAACACAACCATTGGTCCCTCCACACATGCCAGGGTGCTGGGTGTAATCCTTGACTCTGACCTCTCCTTCAGCCCCCATAACTAATTACTGGCTTAATCCTGCCGCCTTAACCTCCTTACATCTCCAGAATTCGACCCTTCCTGACTAATGATACCACAAAGCAACGTATTCACTCCTTGATTCTTTCCCGCCTTGACTACTGCAACTCTCTCCTTAATGGCCTACCCTTAAGCAGGCTATCCCCCTTCAGTCTATTATGAATTCTGCTGTTAGACTAATACACCTCACTAACTGATCCCTGACTGCTGCTCCTCTCTGTCAAACCCTTCAATGGCTTCATCTACCCCACCGTGTAAAATTCAAAATGCTAACCATAACATACAAGGCCATTCACAACATCGCCCCCATCTACATCACCAACCTCATCTGCAGATATCACCCAAATCGTCCCTCCACTCCTCCCAGGACCTCCTGCTCTCTAGCTCCCTTGTTATCTCCTCCCATGCTCGCCTTCAGGACTTCTCCAGAGCCTCTCACATCCTCTGGAACTCCCTGCCCCAGTATTTCCGATCAGCCCCTACCCTGTCAACCTTTAGGAGATCCCTGAAAACTCATTTATTCATGGAAGCCTATCCCACACCCACATAACAACTGTCCCCGAGCCACCCCCATCAAATCATTCTCTGCAGCTATTACCTTTTGTACCATCACCCCCTCCCTTTAGAATGTAAGCTCTACGAGCAGGGCCCTCCTATACCTTTTGTATTGGGCTGTACTGTAATTGTGTTGTCCCCCCTATACATTGTAAAGCGCTGCGTAAACTGTTGGCGCTATATAAATCGTGAAAAATAATAAATAATAATAATATTGCTGCTCTATTTTAATATATACTTTTTATATGTTCTTTTTTATTATTCAGTGAAATAGTTTTAGTACCATTGTTATATATTCACTTATAAGAAATGTTTTGTTAAGGAGTCTCACTTTTAATGTTATATTTTCACATTTGTATAGTTTGAATGTTATATACTATTGCTGCAGTCTTCCATATTGTACTATTTGGATGTATATCGGTCTTCCTGCTGGTTTCTGGTTCTCACTATCAGGCCTCATGCACACTGGATGATTTTGCTCCTAGGGGTGTCTGGCATTTTTTCCTGCCTCTAATCTCCCCTCCATGTTATCCTAATGTGTCCATTCACACATAAACTTTTAGAGGAGTTTAGTGACCGGAGAGTTTAGAGGCAGAAAAAACTTCT
Organism: Lithobates septentrionalis; assembly: GCA_037952835.1. Classification (NCBI taxonomy): domain Eukaryota; kingdom Metazoa; phylum Chordata; class Amphibia; order Anura; family Ranidae; genus Lithobates; species Lithobates septentrionalis. Next base: position 519,866 of record JBBDGP010004067.1, on the reverse strand, counting down.
CCAGTGTGTCCAGGAGCAGCAGAGTTTTGTCATAAAAACACTTGATGAATGTAAATGCATGTAAATGTGTCTAAACTCGTGGTAATGATAGGCGAGTTTAGCACTTGAGTGTTAATTTATTTCAATGGGCATAATAAATTATTTTTTCTGGCCAATGACATGAATGAATGCCCAAATGCTTGACACAGGTAAATGCTGCTAAATACATTACACACTTTTACAATCTTAAGGCTTTTTTTGGCTAAAATTCTGTCAGGAGGAAGACTTATAGGAGAGTTAAGAAAACATCCAGTGTGCATGAGGCCTTGGAGATGACACATTTTATTTTGTTTTTAATTCAGATATTTAATTTCTTTATTTTATATCCAGCTTTAAATTTGCTGACCATGCTACATATGGGTTGGTGGGAGGAGCTTTGTCTCTTCTCTTTGGACAACCCCTCTGCACACAATATAGTCTGGTATGGTCACTACATTGATGATCTGCTTATGGTGTAGGATTGGGATGACTCTTCATTGAATGAATTTATCAGTTTCATTAATGATAATGAACTCAATCTTCAGTTCAGTCTCTTTTTAATTCCCAAACATTGACTTTTTGGATATCTCCCTGTGTGGGGATCCAGATACTAAAACTATACACACCTGCACTTACAGAAAGACATGCTCGGGAAAGAATACTCTTTTTGCCACCAGTTGTCACCCATCCCACACCATCCATGTGATCCCTGTTGGAGAATTCACTCGGGACCAAAGGTTCATACAAACCCAGTTTTGATCTCTCCTGCAGGGATCAGTCCATGTGGGTGACACAGAGTCCGTGTGGAAAGGCCGGCAGTGACACATCGGGGGGAGACTCCATTCAGAGAACAAGGATCCCCCCACCATGGGGGAGGGGTGCCGGCTGTGTAAGATAAATACCGGGATGACAGATAAATGCTGCCTGTGTTCCCTGAGTCAGAATATATATGAAATGTTCAGTTTTTATCTTCTTCATTACAAAACAGAATCCCCCATCCTGTCCTGGTGTATTAGTTCATCCGTGATCATTCATTCTCCTCTTGGGTCGGGTTTGCTCAGATTTATATCTCATCCAGAGCAATGTCCCCTCCCCCTCCTCCATTCACAGCAATGTCCCCTTCCCCTCCTCCATTCACAGCAATGTCCCCTCCCCCTCTTCCATTCACAGCTGTAGCTGAGTTTCCTCTTCCGGGGTCATCACATAGAAATCTCCAGTCCTGGTCGGAGCTTTTTCAGATTTCTTAGTTCTCTTCTTGATTCCTCTGACAAGGGGTTCCAGCCAATCCTAGAAGAGAGGATATAAAGAGTCATCAGATCTCAGCAGAATTCTCTCACACTATTTCCCAGCATCCTCCAGGATATCTGATACTCACAACACACATTACAGTCTGATGTACAATCTCTGATGTACAATCTCTGTTCGATCTTACAACATGTATGTAGAGTAAGGATCTGTCTGATTGTATAGAGACTGATATGATAGTTTAGCTAGGTCCTCATATTACATCGTTCTGGAAGATATAAAGCTGATTGTACAAAGATTTTATGGTCAGATTGTACTGTGTGTGATGACCTTACACCATCCCGTCACCTTCTTGTAGGACTTTACCAACTAAGAAGTGACACTGCACAATGGAGGATGATGGGAGATATCAGATTATATAACAGGAAATATTCCTCCTCATTGGTCATTTGTCCTGTAAGAAGCGACGCAGTGCCAAATTGTAAAAAGTGCTCTGGTCAGGAAGGGGGTAAATCCTTCCAGGGCTGAAGTGGATAAACAGGAAATATTCCTCCTCATTGGTCATTTGTCCTGTAAGATCTGTTCTGTGATGTCCCAAACCCACCAATCACAGTCACACTTCTCTTTCTTTCTCATCCAAAGAGGGACACAGCAGTTCAGATAAGTTTGGGTTATACTGCCACCTACAGGAGAATCTGACACTGGCAAACAAAAAAATTGTGGGCCAGGCCAGGATAATCCCTCCCACTCCCAGCAGGCCTCAAATTTTTGCTCGTGTCCTGGGAGGATGGATGTCTTTTCTCTACTCCGATGAAAAAAGTTTAAAGCTTTATTAAACCCAAAAGCAAACATTTATTATATTGAAACCTACCAATCCTTAGATGTGATGACTGTAAAAGATTTCCTTTTTTGGCTTTCTTCTATTTTCATTTGGTGAACCAGGCAGCAGGTCTTTTCAAAAGCACAAGATCTCCAGCAGAATGTATCAGTTTACATGAATGAGACAAACCATTTAACACTGGCAGTGGTGATTAATATGATCAGCTTTTATTTATTCATGCAAAACTTTTATCCCCCAAAAACTGTTTGCTGTAACTGACTATAAAATGTAAGCTGGAGTTTGGCTTCAATTTGTTAGTGTATCTAAATCTGCTAATACATTTATCACAACCATTCAGCCGACTAAAAATGCTACTGTGCCTCCTTTTCTCATTTCTCCAGAGTTGTGTCTCACTAATACAGGAGATGTCTTACTGGCCAGACCACCAGGAGATAACAGAGGGGAAAAACAAAAACAAAAAAAAATGAATGCAGCCACCACATCTAATGATTGGTAAGCTGTGATATGACATTTTTGGCTTTGGGTTTAATACCGCTTTCACTTTTTTGCAGCTTTTTTCTTCCATTCAATAAAGATTGTTGTAGATTATTGCTGATCTGATGTGTAAATGCAGATAAGTGGATCCTCCCCATGAGACTGGAGATGTGTGAAGGATGTGTGATCCCCGGTGTCTTGTGTCTCTCACCTTCTGTCTGCAGGAATTCTATTACTTTGCTGATCTGAACTCTCTCTACAAGCTTGAGCTGTTTCCTGTCCTCTGCATTGTACATTCCAGCTTTGGATATCTCAGAGTCCATCCACTGTCCATGTTGTAGTTCTTATTATCTAATCATCAGTCAGATTTACATGTCATAACTATCACCAACAATTCGATCTTCTGTGGAGGATTATCAGCAATCTATGCTGGAGACTAGAGGGGACTTCCTCAGACTGCACTTGTACTTTAGCATAGTACCAGTACTGGTATGGGGGATGGGTGTTGTATGTAAGGCTGGGGGGTGACAATGCTGTCACCTTTTATATTCATAGGGGGTTATTTTTGATATGGGGCTTCAGACCTCTGCCGGGTTAGCCCCCCATATCAAAATTTTTGAAAAAATCTTATGCAATTTTTTTAGATCTTTGTTAGATCAGGTGAGATCAACCATTAGAAATAGAAAAAAGAAATAACCGCGCTAAGTATTGATGAATCACGTGAAGTAATCTTGAAAGCTTCCGTTAGAAAGTACATATATGTGTGCAAAACATTGGAGAATAAAAAATGGAAAAATACATGGGTCTATACATGTATCTATAAATCAGAAATAGGTGTCCATAGAAAAAAATCATGTGTGAAGTAATAATCTGAAAACAGTCCAAAAGAGACCCTTGAGTGGACCCGACTAGAGTCGGTGATGAAGATGAAAGAGACACTGCATACATTGATCCCCAAACACACAAATAATGCGCTTACAACAAGGCAAGCGAAAAACAGCTTGTATCTCGTCTTGGTATGGAAAATCCAGATGGTACACTTATTGCCTCGTTTCCACCGAGCGGATCGGTTCAGATCGGATCGGTTTGGACGGCCTAGAATGGTCCGGCCTATTCAGGCGAGCGTTTCCACTGCAAGTGGGACCGACAGGGGCCATACGTGGGTTTAGAAAAAATGCCGTCATGGCGTCACACGTCCACCAATCAGTGTAAAGTATCGTAGCTCCGCCCTAACCAAACCGTTTCATTTTCTATGGCCCCACATCTGAAGCAGGACCCTGAATGGAACGGTTCGGTTCGTTGTATGGGCCGCTTTCATAATGGAAACACCCAAAATAGCGTACCGTACCGTACTGAACCGAACCGATCCGCTCAGTGGAAACGAGGCATTAGACTGCATACAGCTTGGCTAGAAGGATGTAGTGAGGACACCAGACTTCCATCTCACAGGCATGTAAATAAAAAGAAACTGGCCATAGTGTAATACTGGCAAAATGATTTGAATGAAAAAGGGTAGAAAACTTACATAAGAACATAAGAACACAGCAAAAGAGAAACCCTAGAGTGAACGCAATCAAACTCAGCGGTGAAGATGAGAAAGGCACCACACTCTGTGATCCACCACCATACAAATATTGCGCTTACCGCAAGGCAAGCCAAAACAGCTTGTGTTCCATCCCAATATGAGAGATCCAACTGGTGTGCTGGACTGCTTACAGCATGGGCCGAGGGATATGGCAAGGACCCCAAATTAACGTCTCACAGGCATGTAGATAAAAAGAAACTGGCCATAGTGTAATACTGGCAAAAATGGTTTAATAAAATAAGATAGAAAACTCACATGAGTGGATAAAAATATAGCAAACAGCCGGCCGGCATAGAGAGCACCCGTCCACACTAAAATGGCGATGACATCAGAGCGTCAACCTCCCGACGTACGTTTCACCACAAATGGCGTCGTCTGTATGTAGTCTAATGCCCCGTACACACGGTCGGATTTTCTAACGGAAAATGTGTGATAGGTCCTTGTTGTGGGAAATTCCGACCGTGTGTAGGCTCCATCACACATTTTCCATCAGATTTTCCGACACACAAAGTTTGAGAGCAGGCTTTAAAATTTTCCGACAACAAAATCCGTTGTCGGAATTTCCGATCGTGTGTACACAAATCCAACGCACAAAGTGCCACGCATGCTCAGAATAAAGAAAAGAGATGAAAGCTATTGGCTACTGCCCCGTTTATAGTCCCGACGTACGCGTTTTACGTCACCGCGTTCAGAATGATCGGATTTTCCGACAACTTTGTGTGACCGTGTGTATGCAAGGCAAGTTTGAGCCAACATCCGTCGGAAAAAATCCTAGGATTTTGTTGTCGGAATGTCCGATCAATGTCCGACCGTGTGTACGGGGCATAAGTGTACCATCTGGATTTTCCATGCCAAGACGAGATACAGGCTGTTTTTCGCTTGCCTTGTGGTAAGCGCATTATTTGTGTGTTTGCGGATCAATGTATGCGGTGTCTCTTTCATCTTCATCACCGACTCTGGTCGGGTCCACTCAAGGGTCTCTTTTGGACTGTTTTCAGATTAATACTTCACACATGATTTTTTTCTATGGACACCTATTTCTGATTTATAGATACATGTATAGACCCATGTATTTTTCCATTTTTTATTTTCCAATGTTTTGCACACATATATGTACTTTCTAACGGAAGCTTTTAAGATTACTTGACATGTTTCATCAATACTTAGCGCGGTTATTTCTTTTTTCTATTTGTTATCTTGGTGCACATCTCACTGTTTAACTGCTGCTTTTGAGGGGTTTAGTTTTTAGTGGTAGCGCAGTATTTTTTTGTTTTTTAGATCAACCGTTCTTTGCGTTAGATCTCACACAGAAGAAGCAATATTAACAGTTATTGACCAAACAGTTAGCTATTTTGGAAGCAATTTGTTAGATCCGGTAAGATCAAGTGGTTTTAATGTCAGATCTCACATAATTAGAGACTTATTAAGTGATTAATGAGGGGGGCTGGCCCCCCTTATCAAATTTTCTGGCCAAAAATCATTCAGGCTAATAGATATTCGTTATATCCGGTAAGATCAAGTGGTTTTAACGTTAGATCTCACATCATTTCAGAGATATTCCACATCAAAATAGAGATATTAGGTGGTACATATGGACAGACTGGCCCCCCATTATCAAATTGTGTGGCCAAAAATCATTCAGGCTAATAGATATTCATTAGATCCGGTAAGATCAAGTGGTTTTAACGTTAGATCACACATCATTTCAGAGCTATTCCACATCAAAATAGAGATATTAGGTGGTACATATGGACGTTCTGGCCCCCCCTTATCAAATTTTCTGGTCAAAAATCATTCAGGCTAATAGATATTCGTTAGATCTGGTAAGAGCAAGTGGTTTTAACGTTAGATCTCACATAATTAGAGACTTATTAAGTGATTAATGAGGGGGGCTGGCCCCCCCCTTATCAAATTTTCTGGCCAAAAATCATTCAGGCTAATAGATATTCATTAGATCCAGTAAGATCAAGTGGTTCTAACGTTAGATCTCACATAATTATAGACTTATTAAGTGATTAATGAGGGGGGGCTGGCCCCCCATTATCAAATTTTCTGGCCAAAAATCATTCAGGCTAATAGATATTCGTTAGATCCGGTAAGATCAAGTGGTTTTAACGTTAGATCTCACATCATTTCAGAGATATTCCACATCAAAATAGAGATATTAGGTGGTACATATGGACGGGTTAGCCCCACCTTATCAAATTTTCTGGCCAAAAATTATTCAGGCTTATAGATATTTGTTAGATCCCGGTAAGATCAAGTGGTTTTAACGTTAGATCTCACATCATTTCAGAGATATTCCACATCAAAATAGAGATATTAGGTGGTACATATGGACAGGTTAGCCCCCCCTTATCAAATTTTCTGGCCAAAAATCATTCAGGCTAATAGATATTCATTAGATCCGGTAAGATCAAGTGGTTTTAACGTTAGATCACACATCATTTCAGAGCTATTCCACATCAAAATAGAGATATTAGGTGGTACATATGGACGTTCTGGCCCCCCCTTATCAAATTTTCTGGTCAAAAATCATTCAGGCTAATAGATATTCGTTAGATCTGGTAAGAGCAAGTGGTTTTAACGTTAGATCTCACATAATTAGAGACTTATTAAGTGATTAATGAGGGGGGCTGGCCCCCCCCTTATCAAATTTTCTGGCCAAAAATCATTCAGGCTAATAGATATTCATTAGATCCAGTAAGATCAAGTGGTTCTAACGTTAGATCTCACATAATTATAGACTTATTAAGTGATTAATGAGGGGGGGCTGGCCCCCCATTATCAAATTTTCTGGCCAAAAATCATTCAGGCTAATAGATATTCGTTAGATCCGGTAAGATCAAGTGGTTTTAACGTTAGATCTCACATCATTTCAGAGATATTCCACATCAAAATAGAGATATTAGGTGGTACATATGGACGGGTTAGCCCCACCTTATCAAATTTTCTGGCCAAAAATTATTCAGGCTTATAGATATTTGTTAGATCCCGGTAAGATCAAGTGGTTTTAACGTTAGATCTCACATCATTTCAGAGATATTCCACATCAAAATAGAGATATCAGGTGGTACATATGGACAGGTTAGCCCCCCCTTATCAAATTTTCTGGCCAAAAATCATTCATGCTAATAGATATTCATTAGATCCGGTAAGATCAAGTGGTTTTAACGTTAGATCTCACATCATTTCAGAGATATTCCCCATCAAAATAGAGATATTAGGTGGTACATGTGGACGGGTTAGCCCCCTACATGCAATTTTCTGGCCAAAAATCATCTAGGCTAATAGATAATCGTTAGATCCGGAAACATCAAGTGGTTTTAACATTAGAGATATTAGGTGGTAGTACGTAAGGATGAGATTAGATCTCACGTAATTAGAGACTTATTAAGTGATTAATGAGGGGGGGCTGACCCCCTCTTATCAAATTTTCTGGCCAAAAAATCACCCAGCTAATTGATAATCATTAGATCCTTTAAGATCAAGTGATTTTAATGTTTGATTATCCATAATTACAGGGATATTATGGATATTTGGTAACGATGCACGTATATCCATACTAGTGTCTATATCGGAGGCGGTGATGAGCATTTTCACATGTACCAGTGAGGAGTGCCATTGAGCATACCGAGGTATGCTGAAATTATGTGGGATATTAATCGACAGGTGTGTCCAAGCGCAGTGAAGCCTGAAGCACAGTGACAGAAGCCAGAGTGGAAACTTCGGAGGGCTCTGGTGAAGGAGTCAACCATGTGCCCATCTACGGTAGCTGGCTCAAAACCAATGACACGATGAGACAGCAGCAAAAGTCCAAACCCTTGCAGAGGGCCCCCATTGTTGCCTCCAAACAACCCAGTGTCCTGTTTCTTTTGAAAAATGCTGCCTGGTGTCCGAGAGTCAATGCACACCAGACTCCCAGAACTTAGCACAGATTTAAGCCCAATCAGAACCCCGCAGTGAGGAGCGCGGATACAAACCACCGAACTGGCCAGGGCCACCACTTCCTTCATGCTCCCTGACAAGCTGGTGGGACCTTCTCCTGTTGTTCCCATCCAAGTAAAGGGAGTCTACACCAAGGCCCTTCTGGATACTGGAGCTTAAGTGACTCTTCTCTACAGAGACTTCTATGACAGGCACCTCAAGCACCTGCCTTTGCAGAAGTTGGAAGAGCTGTAGATATGGGGCATTGTGACTCAGAACTTCCCCTATGATGGCTATCTACCGGTCAAGCTGACCTTCGATCCCTCCATGGCTGGGAAAGCCAAGACTTTTGAAACTCAGGCAGTGGTCTGTCCTCACCCACCAGGGGCCAGTAAGAGTTCTCTCATCTTAGAGACCAATACTGATCTTGTCAGAAGGCTGTTGACACCTCTTGTTCTGGAGCCGGGCACTTCAACTACAAGTTTGCACCCCATGCTGAGACAAGCCTACCAGCACCTGGTACAAAAACAGAAGGGAAAGATCTGGCGCTTGGACCAGTGTGAGAAGGTGTTACAGCCTGGTAAAGTGGCCTATTTACGAGCATCTGTAAAGCTAAATTGGAAGCAAGTAGGCCCTTTCATTGTCCTTGAATCAGACGGACAGAGAGAAGACATAGGAGTGGAGATAATTCCCGAGGTGGTTTCAACCAAAGGGTTGCAAAGAAGTCACGGAAAGATCTTGGTTAGTGTCCACAACATAACAGCCTCGCCAGTGAAGATGCCGGCTCAGATGTTGCTGGGACAAGTGAATCTGGCCACCCCAGTCCCGCTGTCTGATTTGGTAGGGGGAGCCAAGGATGGGATCTCTGTGGAGGAGCTCTATCCAAAAAATACTCCCGTTTTGCCTGAATGGAAAGAAAGGGCCAAGACTCAGCTCCTGAGATGGCAGGCTGCATTCTCCAAGAGTGAATTTCATGTGGGGTGTACAAAAAGTGACCAATACCAGATCCATCTCTTTGAGTGCATAAGCCATTCAGGGAAAGAGTTTGATGAATTCCTTTAGGGGACTTGGAGGATCTGCATGAACAACTGGCGGAGTTGAAGAGGGCAGGTATCATCCGAGTCTCAGAGTCTACACGCTTCCCCAATAGTGGTGGTACAGAAGAAGAATGGGTCACTGAGGCTGGGTATTGACTACCAGACGCTGAACTTAAGGACCATTCCCAACCAATATACCACACCAAAGATAGAAGATGTCTTGCAGAGCCTGTCAGGAGCAAAGTGGTTCAGCATGCTGGATTTGAAGAGTGGGTATTACCAAATCCCCATGCACCCTGAGGATCGGGAGAAGACCTATTTCATTACCCCGCAGGGGATCTTTGGATTTGACCGTATGCATCAAGGCCTGTCTGGTGCCCCAGCCACCTTCCAAAGGCTAATAGAGAAGACCGTGGGTGACATGAAACTGATCGAGGTGTTGGTGTACTTAGACGACATCATCGTTTTCAGCAAGACCCTGGAAGAGCACAAAGAGTTTCTGCAGAAGGTCCTTAAGAGACTCCATGGTGAGGGGGTTGAAGCTGTCTCTGGAAAAGTGCCAGTTTTATCAACCCTCGGTCAACTACCTTGGTCACATTGTGTCTGCTGATGAAGTGGCCACTGACCTCCTGGCCGAGGCCTACCAACGTGACTGAGCTTAGGTCATTTCTGGGATTCTGCTCTTATTACAGAAGATTTGTTAAGGGATTCGCTAAGAAACTGACCCTGATCTGGCAAAGCCTGTCAGACCAGCTGGAGGGCCCAGAAAACGCAGAGAGTCCATTCAGGAACAATTGACTCTGAAGTGTGAAGAGGTTTTAGGCAGCTGAAGTGAAGCCTAACAACCGCTCCAGTCATGGCCTATGAAGATCCAACCAGGCCATACGAGCTACACTTTGACGCCAGTCGAGATGGGTTAGGTGGGGTGCTATATCAAGAACATGACTGCCATCTACGGCCTGTTGCCTACGTGAGTCAGAACTTGGCCCTCGCCGAGAAGAACTATCCCATGCACAAACTTGAGTTTCTGGCCTCAAAGTGGGTGGATAAGCTGAGGGATTACCTGTATGGAGTGGAGTTCGTGATCAAGACCGACAACAATGCTCTCACCTACATCCTCACTACCACCAAGTTGGACGCCACGGGTCACAAATGGTTGGCTGCTCTATCAGGGTTTATTTTTAGCCTGAAGTATCGACCGGGGTCAGGAAACAAGACGCTGATGCTTTGTCAAGAAAGCCCCATTGTTCCAGAGACCCTCCAGAAGAATAGGCCCAACTGACACCTGAAGGGTACGAGCCTTATGTCAAGGAGCAGAACATCAACCTGGAGTAGGATCCGGGACCGAAGAGGTTGGAGTGTCAGCCATTGTTGTGCCCAGATGTTATTGCAATGTCGCCCAAGTCGGGGATGAAGGTCTGCCCAAGCTGTCAAAGACCTGTGGAGGGACCAGTTAGAGGACCCTCCCTGTAGCTTGGCATTCAAGGCCTTGGAGAGCCAATGCCCTGACTTGCTCCTCACTGACTCCATCTGCTGCACCGAGAGTGGGATCGGTTTCAGGTGCACAGAGAGTTGGTCTACCGAAGGGGCCCCTCTGACGATTCTGAAGAAAAATGGCAGGTATTCCTACCTAAAAAACATACGGAGACAGTATTAACTGCCCTACTATCAGAAACCATGAATCAGACCGAGACAGAAGTATAGTTAAATCACACTTCTTTAATAATCATAATAATAATAAGGTAAACAGAGTAAGCGTAGTCAAAACAAGCCAGAGTTCAGTAACTGGATCGGGTAGTCAGCCAAGCAAATGTCAGAGAGCCAGAGATAAACGTAGTAGTACAGCAAGCAGGATCAGGAGCCAGAAGAAACGTCAGCCTAGCAAGTCTTTATCAGGAATGCAGGAGAAAGACTCTGTGATGTTGACAAAGGTGAAGACAGAGATCAAGTGAGCTGGACAACTTGCTGGGTAACTGTGGAGAAAAAATGGGAGCTGGCAATTACCCAACAGCTGAGCGGCCAGTTCAGAGAAGGAAGGGCTGAGCCCAGCCCTGACACCTACATGACAACCATGGCCACCTAGGGCCCAAGAGGACTTTTCTCCTGGTGAGGGACCGGTTCTACTGGCCCTGCATGCATGCTGTAGTTAAGGACTATTGCCACTCCTGCATCAGATGTATCCAAAGGAAGACTTTGCCTCACTGAGCTGCCCCAATGGACGATCTTCAGAGCCAAGGACCCATGGAGCTGGTGTGCATTGACATTCTGTGCTTGGAGCCTGACCTGAGCGGGCAGGGAAATATCCTGGTAGTGACTGACCATTTCACTCAGTATGCCCAGGCATTTTCCACGAGGGACCAACAAGCATCCATGGTGGCCAAGATCTTCACGGAGAAATTCTTTGTGCACTATGGTCTGTCCCAATGCATCCACTCTGATCAAGCGAGAGATGTCAAGAATAGTCTCATCAAGAGACTTTCAGACCTGTTGGGCATCAGGAAGTCTAAAACCACTACGTGTCATCCTCAACCAGAGAGATTCAACTGAACACTGCTGGATATACTTGGAACTCTAAGTTCAGAACAAAAGCAGCACTGGAGCAAGCATATTGTGGCTATTGTGCATGCTTATAACAGCACCGCCAATGATGCCACAGGTTACTCTCCCTATAGTTTGATGTTCAGCCCGGCTGCCAGTAGACTTGGCATTTGGCACATCCCTCGACCATACCTTAGCAACTTTCCACAGAGGGTATGTGGATCGCCTGCAGAGACGTCTGAAAACCACCTATGATAAAGCTCAAGCTGCCTCATATGAGGATGAAGAGAAAGATTGTCTGTGACCATCTTGAATGCCAGGGCCTGCCACCCCCCTTTCTTCTCCTCCCAAGGTGACTGAGGTGACTTTCAGGCCAGAGGCTCCTGAGTTTGTACCTCAAAGTCCACCTTTTGAAGAGTTGGAAGTCCCTCAATCTTCCCTGCTGACAACAGACCCCTAAGACTTTCCATCCTTCATTGAGGAAGCTGAAGCTGATATGCAGAAAGAAGAAGAGACCAGTGTGCCTGTAACCCCAAAACCTAAAGAACAGCGAGAGCGAAGGGTTATTCACCCACCCAAAAGACTAATATATGATACTTTGAGTGAAAGCTCTGAGGAGGTCGTTCTCATTGCAAAAAGGACTCTTGAAGAAACTGACCCTTCCACTGCAGATTTGGTGGTGGACAATCCCAACTCACTGTCAGGGCTGGGCTCAGCCCTTCCTTCTCTGAACTGGCCACTCAGCTGTCATATAATTGCCAGCTCCTATCTCTCCACAGTTACTCAGCTGTTGATGATATCCTGCTCATCAGTCCTGCCTACATAAGCCGTCCAGTCCAGAGGATCTCTGTCTTCGCCTTGGTCAACATCACAGAAACAATCTCCTGCGATCCTGTTCAAGACTTGCTTTTCTGACATCCCTACTGGCTCCAGATCCTGCTTGCTGTTCCACTACATTGATCCCTGACTTCTGGCTTGGCTGACTATCCGTTCCGGTTACTGAACTTTGGCTATGTTTTGACTACGTTTGTTCTTTTTACTTTTATAATTAAACAAGTGTGATTTAACTGTACTTCTGTCTCAGCCTGATTTCTTGGTTTCTGACACTCAGCCCCTGGCACATTTAGCTGGGCCATTCCAGTTAACCTCCCCTCCTATGCTAATTGTTGGGATGTTCCTCTGCCAGGGTTTTATGCAGATGTAAATTGTATGGTTTCCTGTGCACACTAACCTGTTTTTTTTTCCGTGTGTATATCAAAAGCATGTAACAGGTCATACACTCTTTACCTCCTTTGGTGGGGGGAGTGTGTGGCGGGGGCTACTCTATTACCCATGGTCCCGCACCTCCCGCCATTCCTGCCAGCGACCGCCGGACTGATTAGACACTAACACAGGCACTTACTGAGGGAGAGCACACCTGTCAGTCCCTGTGGGGGATTTCTCCCCCTCCCTCTCCTCTTCCTGTGTCCCTATTGGCAGGGAGAGGAAGCCAATCAAGCAGCAGCTGAGGACCATGGCCCACAATACAGCCCCATTGATTTCTACAGGGGGTGGAACTACCAAGCCAAGCCTGCTTTGCAAGAAGGGGGGGGGGGGGGCTAGCTACAGACTTAAGCTTGTTGGTCTGAGGAGAGATTACCATAAGGCAGGGAGGTGAACGGAGGTGTGAGGATAGACTACACGCACCCGCTGAAGAACCATGCAAAGAAGGTTCCAGAGACCATCCAGAGACAGTTGAAGATGGATGTACCTTCTGTACCACCTAATATCTCTATTTTTTATGAAATATCTCTGAAATGATGTGAGATCTAACGTTAAAACCTCTTGATCTTACCGGATCTAACGAATATCTATAAGCCTGAATAATTTTTGGCCAGAAAATTTGATAAGGGGGGGGCAGCCCCTCCACATGTACCACCTAATATCTCTATTTTGATGTGGAATATCATTAATCACATCTATTATCTATTAGCCTGAATGATTTTTGGCCAGAAAATTTGATAAGGGGGGGCCAGGGCATCCATATGTACCACCTAATATCTCTATTTTGATGTGGAATATCTCTGAAATGATGAGAGATCTAACGTTAAAACCACTTGATCTTACCGGATCTAACAAATATCTTTTAGCCTGAATGATTTTTGACCAGAAAATTTGATAAGGGGGGGCCAGCCCCCCTCATTAATCACTTAATAAGTCTCTAATTATGTGAGATCTAACTTTAAAACCACTTGATCTTACCGGATCTAACGAATATCTATTAGCCTGAATGATTTTTGACCAGAAAATTTGCTAAGGGGGGGCCAGCCCATCCATATGTACCACCTAATATCTCTATTTTGATGTGGAATATCTCTGAAATGATGTGTGATCTAACATTAAAAACACTTGATCTTACCGGATCTAACGAATATCTATTAGCCTGAATGACTTTTGGCCAGAAAATTTGATAAGGAGGGCCAGCCGTCCATATGTACCACCTAATATCTCTATTTTGATGTGGAATATCTCTGAAATGATGTGAGATCTAATTTTAAAACCACTTGATCTTACCGGATCTAACGAATATCTATTAGCCAGAATGATTTTTGGCCAGAAAATTTGATAAGGGGGGGCCAGCCCCCCTCATTAATCACTTAATAAGTCTCTAATTATGTGAGATCTAACGTTAAAACCACTTGATCTTCCTGGATCTAATGAATATCTATTAGCCTGAATGATTTTTGACCAGAAAATTTGCTAAGGGGGAGCCAGCCTGTCCATATGTACCACCTAATATCTCTATTTTGATGTGGAATAGCTCTGAAATGATGTGTGATCTAACGTTAAAAACACTCGATCTTACCGCATCTAACGAATATCTATTAGCCTGAATGATTTTTGACCAGAAAATTTGCTAAGGGGGGGCCAGCCCGTCCATATGTACCACCTAATATCTCTATTTTGATGTGGAATATCTCTGAAATGATGTGAGATCTAACGTTAAAACCACTTGATCTTACCGGATCTAATGAATATCTATTAGCCTGAAAGATTTTTGGCCAGAAAATTTGCTAAGGGGGGCCAGCCCCCCTCATTAATCACTTATTAAGTCTCTAATTATGTGAGATCTAACGTTAAAACCACTTGATCTTGCCGGATCTAATGAATATCTATTAGCCTGAATGATTTTTGACCAGAAAATTTGATAAGGGGGGGCCAGCACCCCTCATTAATCACTTAATAAGTCTCTAATTATGTGAGATCTAACATTAAAACCACTTGATCTTACCGGATCTAACGAATATCTATTAGCCTGAATGATTTTTGACCAGAAAATTTGCTAAGGGGGGGCCAGCCTGTCCATATGTACAACCTAATATCTCTATTTTGATGTGGAATATCTCTGAAATGATGTGTGATCTAACGTTAAAAACACTTTATCTTAACGGATCTAATGAATATCTATTAGCCTGAATGATTTTTGGCCAGAAAATTTGATAGGGGGGGGGCAGCCCCCCTCATTAATCACTTAATAAGTCTCTAATTATGTGAGATCTAACGTTAAAACCACTTGATCTTACCGGATCTAACAAATTGCTTGCAAAATAGCTAACTGTGTGGTCAACTTTTTGATAAGGGGGGCTGATGACGGGTTAGCCCCCCCCAGCAAATAACTGTTAATATTGCTTCTTCTGTGTGAGATCTAACGCAAACAACGGTTGATCTAACCTGATCTAACAAAGATCTAACAAACTGCGTAAGATTTTTTCAAAAATTTTGATATGGGAGGGGCTAACCCGGCAGAGGTGGCTTCAGTCCATTATCCAGTATTAATACAATTATTTAGTACATGAGCTTCCCATTGTACCATTTTATATTCCTCTTCAAGAATACTTGAATGTCTTGTATCTCCATCATGTGTCCTCCTCCTCTGATGTATCTAGGAAGGATTTCAATGCAGTCATGCAGCACTGAGGATTTCTGACTCTGACAGCAAAGGGCATAAGCTCCTCCCCCACCTTCCCCCACATAATCTCCATCTGATCTGCACACAGCATTAGCAGCCTTTCATCTTTCATCTATCTAGACTCTGTCGGATACCGAATCTCTAAGGTCCCTGAGAGATGAACCTGTACTCGAGGAATTAGTCTTCTGCCATTACTCCCAACATAAACATTCTAAGGGCACTTTCACACTGGTGTGGACGGGCATCGGTGGTAAAGTGCTGCTATTTTTATCAGCGCTTTCCTTTTTTGCGGCGCTTTTTGGCCGCTAGCAGGGAGTTTTTAACCCCCGCTAACGGCCGAAAAAGGATTAAAAGTGGGCAGGGGCACTTAAAAGCGGGCAGGGGTGCTTTTGGAGCAGTGTATACACCGCTCCTACAGTGCCTTAAAGATGCTGCTTGCAGAACTTTTTTGAGTGTGCTACCAGCGCACCGCTCCAGTGTGAGAGCCCTCGGGCCCTGGAGTGAGAGGAGAGGCACTTTACAGGCGCTATAGTGCCTGAAAAGTGAATTAGTGTGAAAGTAGCTTTATTGACGTGGTGAGCACCACTTTAACTGCTTCAGATCCGGGCCATTGCCAAATGACGGCAACAGCGCGGATCTTAATTGCCGGGACTACGTCCATTGACGTCGTCCCGTGCACGAGCGGCCTGCGCGCCCCCTGCAGGGCGCGCGCGGCGCGCTCGGTGATCAGCGAGTCTATGAGACTCGCCTGATCACAGATCAGAGTAAGGGGTTGGTCCCAACCCCTTACCACATGATCAGCTGTCAGCCAATGACAGCTGATCATGTGATGTAAACAGAGCCGGTAATCGGCTATTTTCCTCCTCGCGCTGACAGCGTGAGGAGGAAAAAAAAAACCCGATCACCGGCGGCCGTGATCGGGACATAAGTCCCGATCATGGCGATCTTGTAACACAGCAGTGCTGCCTACCAGTGCCCACCAGATTAACCCATCAGTGCCCACAGTGCCATCAATCAGCGCCACCCATCAGTGCCCACAGTGCCACCCATCAGTGCCCACAGTGCCATCCATCAGTGCCCACAGTGCCACCCATCAGTGCCACCCATCAGCACCCACATCAGTGCCACCCATCAGCACCCACATCAGTGCAACCTATCAGTGTCACCTACCAGTGCCCATCAGTGCCGCCCATCAGTGCCCCCCATCAGTGCCGCCCATAAGTGCCGCCCATCAGTGCCCCCCATCAGTGCCCCCCATCAGTGCCCCCTATCTGTGCCACCTATCTGTGCCACCTATCTGTGCCACCTATCTGTGCCACCTATCCGTGCCACCTATCCGTGCCGCCCATCCGTGGCCATCAGTGCCGCCTTATCTGTGCCCATCAGTACCGCCTTATCTGTCCCCATCAGTGCCGCCTTAATTGTGCCTATCAGTGCCGCCTTAACTGTGCCTATCAGTGCCGCCTTAACTGTGCCTATCAGTGCCGCCTTATCTGTGCCTATCCATGCCCATCAGTGCAGCCTATCAGTGCCCACCAGTGCCGCCTCATCAGTGCATATCAATGAAGGAGAAAAATGACCTGTTTGCAAAATTTTATAACAAACTATTAAACATGATTTTTTTTTTTTCAAAATTTTCCATCTTTTTTTGTTTGTTTAGCAAAAAATAAAAATTCCTGCTGTGATTAAATACCACCAAAAGAAAGCTCTATTTGTGGGGAAAAAATGATAAAAATTTCATTTGGGTACAGTGTTGTATGACCGCGCAATTGTCATTCAAAGTGCGACAGCGCTGAAAGCTCAAAATTGGTCTGGGCAGGAGGGGGGTTTAAGTGCCCAGTAAGCAAGTGGTTAAACCTGGGAGAACAGCCAGTCTCCTCCACCAGTGCTTTCCCCAGTCTAGGCTCCTTAGGGGCTCCTAAGACCACCAAGGCCTTTCCAGTGCATCTTCTGGCTGCAGTCTTCCTTTATGGAGAATGGGAAAATCCTGACAAGCTCATTGTGTCTCCCAAGCAATCTGCCATCTTGTCAGTCCAGGAGTCTTTTATGAGGGGCTCACTCATAAATGCCGCTAGATCTATTACAACTATGAGGTGTAAATGTTTCATAAGAGTTCACATTGTCCTTAGTGGTGGTTGTTGATTTTTGAAGAATTTTGGATTGCACATGATGTTTCACTTTTGCACTATAACTATACAAATCACTAATTGGGTTATGTGTTTATATTCATTAACTGCAGTTTTACAGAAGGTTCTTAAAGTGTTATAATAGATATACATCTTATATCTTATACCAGGATATTTTGTGGAGTGCGCACTGGTGGACATTAAGGCTCCACACCTGAGCCATCGAAATCTGAGGCAGAATCACCGCAATTCTGCCCACAATTTGAAATTGCGGCAAATCACGGGATGCTTGTGTGATTCCAATACTTCTTAATAGCACTCCAATCGTGGTGCAATTTTGCCACGAGATAAATCGTGCTGCAATTGCGGAAAGTTGCAACACGTGATGCTTGTCGCTCAAAAAGGATCAGGAGAGAGAGTAACAGCATCGCGTGTTGCAATTTGCTGTGATTGCAGCAAGATTTATCATGTGACAATCACGGCAAAATTGTGCCACGATTGAGGTGCCATTAATGCCGCGTACACACGAGTGGACTTTCCAGCATATTTTGTCCGGCGTACTGGAGTCCGTCAGACAATTCGATCGTGTGTGGGCTCCAGCGGATTTTTTTTCTCAAAAGTTTGACGGACTTAGATTTGAAACATATTTCAAATCTGTCCGATGGACTCGAGTCCGGTCGAAAAGTCCGCTCGTCTGTATGCTAGTCCAACGGACAAAAACTGACGCTAGGGCAGCTATTGGCTACTGGCTATGAACTTCCTTCTTTTAGTCCGGTCCTACGTCATCACGTATGAATCTGTCGGACTTTGGTTGATCGTGTGTAGGCAAGTCCGTTCATTTGGAAAGTCCGTCGTAAAGTCCGTCGAAAAGTCAGCCGGACAAAGTCTGCCGTAAAGTCCGGTCGTGTGTACGCGGCATAAGAGGTATTGACATCACACAAGCATCCCGTGATTTGCCACAATTTTGAATTGTGGGAAGAATCCCAGCTATTCTGTCCCAGATTTGGATCGCTCAGGTGTGAATGGAGCCGAATGTAAAAATGTGGGTGTGTTTTCTTTTAAGGGAATAATACTTCCCTTGTGTCTCACTTTGGCCAGCTCCCTTCATCTATGTGACTGATCCCCCAAAGCCTCTTGTCTCAAGCACCCTGGCAGATATATGAAAGAATGTATCAGCCGCACTCCACTCTTAGCTCCTCTTGCCATGTTTATTGATTGTCAATAGGGATGAGCCGAATCAAAATCAAAAGTGCTAATTTTAAAGGCTTATATGCAAGTTATTGTCATAAAAAGTGTTTGGGGACCTGGGTCCTGCCCTAGGGGACATGGATCAATGCAAAAAAAGTTTTAAAAATGGCTGTTTTTTCGGGAGCAGTGATTTTAATAATGCTTAAAGTGAAACAATAAAAGTGTAATATTCCTTTAAATTTCATAACTGGGGTGTCTATAGTATGCCTGTAAATGGCCCCCTAAATTCCATACCAGGCCCTTCAGGTCTGGTATGGATATTAAGGGGAACCCCGCGCCAATTTTTTTTTAAAAAAAGGCGTGGGGGTCCCTCTCAAAATCCATACCAGACCTGAAGGTATGGTTTTAAGGGAAACCCCATGCCAAAATTTATAAAAAAAATGGCGTGGGGTCCCCCCAAAAATTCATACCAGACCCTTATCTGAGCACGCAACCTGGCATGCTGCAGGAAAAGAGGGGGGACGAGAGAGCAGCCCCCCTCCTGAACCGTACCAGGCCACATGCCCTTAACATTGGGAGGGTGCTTTGGGGTCCCCCCCAAAGCACCTTGTCCCCATGTTGATGGGGACAAGGGCCTCATCCCCACAACCCTTGCCTGGTAGTTGTGGGGGTCTGCGGGTGGGGGGGCTTATTGGAATCTGGAAGCCCCCTTTAACAAGGAGACCCCCAGATCCCGGCTCCCCTGTGTGAAATGGTAAGGGGTACAAAAGTACCCCTACAATTTCACAAAAAGTGTCAAAAATGTTAAAAATGACAAGAGACAGTTTTTGGCAATTCCTTTAAAGTCTTCTTCTTTCCATCTTCTTTCTTCTATCTTCTTTCTTCTATCTTCTTTCTTCTATCTTCCTTCGGTTTCTTCCTCCATCTTCTTCTTCCTCTGGTTCTTCCTCCGATCCTCTGCTTCTTGCTCGGGTGTTCTTGTCCGGCATCTTCCTCCGCGGCGTCTTCTTCCCTTCTTCATTCTCGGGCAGCTCCGCATCCATGATGGGAGGCTCCCTCTGTGTGATGCTTCTCCTCTTCTGATGGTTCTTAAATAATGGAGGGCAGGGCCACCCGGTGACCCCGCACCCTCTGATGCACAGAGACTTGACGGGGACTTCCCTATAGGTTTCCCCGTGACATTGGAGGGGGGCGGTCACCCTGTGGCCCCGCCCTCCATCATTTAATAAGTGTCAGAAGACGAGAAGTGTCACACAGCGGGAGCCTCCCATCATGGATGCGGAGCGGCCCGAGAACAAAGAAGGGAAGAAGACGCCGCGGAGGAAGATGCCAGTGGAAGAAGAAGATGGAGGAAAAAAACAAAGGAAGATAGAAGAAAGAAGATGGAAAGGAGAAGACTTTAAATAAAGGAATTGTCAAAAACTGTCTCTTGTCATTTTTAACATTTCTGACACTTTTTTGTGAAATGGTAGGGGTAAAAGTACCCCCTTACCATTTCACACATGGGGGCTGGGATCTGGGGGTCCCCTTGTTAAAGGGGGCTTCCAGATTCCGATAAACCCCCCACCCACAGACCCCCACAACCACCGGGCAAGGGTTGTGGGGATGAGGCCCTTGTCCCCATCAACATGGGGACAAGGTGCTTTGGGGTGGACCCCAAAGCACCCTCCCCATGTTGAGGGCATGTGGCCTGGTACAGTTCACTCTCTGGCCCCCCCTCTTTTCCTGCGGCCTGCCAGGTTGCATGCTCGGATAAGGGTCTGGTATGGATTTTTGGGGGGACCCCACGCCATTTTTTAAAAAAAATTTGGTGCGGGGTTCCCCTGTGGGGAAATCCCATGCCGTTTTTATCAATGAACTTGTATGTGTATTGTCGGACCAACAATTTATTAATAGCCACGAATAGTTTTAAAATACTTTTTTTTCCTTTGAAATGTCATTTTGCTGTCAGACTGTTCTAAACACGGGAAACATGTGCCCCTTTACAGGAATATTATAGACACCCCCCAGGTATGAATTTTAAAGGAATATTACACTTTTATTGTTTCACTTTAAGCATTATTAAAATCACTGCTCCCGAAAAAACGACCGTTTTTAAAACTTTTTTTTGCATTGATCCATGTCCCCTGGGGCAGGACCCAGGTCTCCAAACACTTTTTATGACAATAACATGCATATAAGCCTTTAAAATTAGCACTTTTGATTTTTCCCATAGACTTTTAAAGGGTGTTCCGCGGCTTTCGAAATTTGCCGCAAACACCCCAAATTGTTCGCTGTTCAGCGAACTGGCGAACAGCCGATGTTCGAGTCGAACATGAGTTTGACTTGAACTCGAAGCTCATCCCTAATTGTCAACATGATGACCGCATAGAACAATGTCTCCACCTGAGAACCAACCTTTCTCGACACATTTCCCCACTCCTGGCTTGCTGACAATGATAGGATCCACAGAGAGTGAAGACAGACTATATGGGCCAGAACTGCATTGTCATTGTATAAGAGGGATGAGTCTTGAGCAGAGCTATGGATTTGGCTCTGGCAGACAGTCACACAATGATGTAATAAAGTACAATGCGGAGCTAATGGTCCTACATTGTAGGTGAGGATGGTGAGGAACCACTCATAAGCTGGAGCATCAAATAGAAAAGGAAAGCTCTGAATCCTGTCAGAGTGTAGAATAGGGAAATATCATTCCATATTCCTCTACCACTCTGCTTTTTGAACCGAGGGGCCTAACTGCAAGGGTAGATTTTTTTACTGCATGGAGTTGGGTCTTACGGGGATTTAATACATTATGACTTTGGGAAAATGGGCTACATATTCAAAGTTTTATAGTAGACAAGGTTGAAAAGAGACACAGGTCCATGAAGTTCAAACTTTGTGTGTGAGTTATATGTGTTTGATCCAGAGGAAGGCAAAAAGCCCGACATGAATAGTCTAATTTTCTGAGGTGGCGAAAAAACTTCCTTACTTTTTGGTGATCAGAAAAATTCCTCCAACAACCTCCTATCAAATGTAACAATTTCCATTAGACTGTATTATGCCCACTGAGGAAAATATCTACTTTTTTAAATTCATTCACCTCTCAGCTAATATCACAACCTGGGGGGAGGGAGTTGCTCATTTGCACTGCTCTAACAGTAAAGAATCCCTTTCACAGTTTTAAGATTAAATCTTGTTCCATCTAGTTTTAAATCGTAGCCATTGAGGTCAGGGAGCTTAGAGTAGACACGTTGTAACAGTTTATATAATCACCTTTTATATACAGTATTTATACATTGTGTCATATTCTTCTTTCTTAAATTATAACTGTTAATATTGCCTGATAAGAAGATCTCATACACTACCCTAATAACATCCTGTACTACTTCCAACTTTAAATATGATTACATCATACTATTGGTTTCTGAATACTGATACTCTGACTTTCTTGTACCTGTTTAGATACAATTATGGTTGTTTATGATATTGTAAATATTTTACAGAATAAAATCAATAAAAAACATAAAAGATCCTGTTCTATGGAACTTCAAAATGGATCCATCAACTCACCCCGGGACCAGAACAATTAAGGGTCTCTCCACCTCTCTGCTCATTATCTTATCTGCATTCCCTCTAGTAATACAGAATTGTATTTATTTTCATGGAGATCAGATTACTTTATAAAACTCCAGTGAGTATAATAAAAATGTTTTGGGAAGAGAGAGAGGGGGGTGGTGCTGCGCTAACCAGAGGGGTCTCGGCTTATAGGAATAGGTAATATTTCCTAATATCCATAGATCACGAAAATTTAAATAGTGAGAAACGTCAGAAAATCGCATAGATTAAAATAAAGAGTATGCATGGATGTAGTGACTCAAAATTAATTATGTAGATCCAATCAATGCTATAGATATAAGAATAAATACTGGTGTATAAGTTGATTAAAAAAGTAATAAAAACCAATTTTACATATGTTAAAGATGTGTAAAAATTCAATATAGCCAAAGTGCTCGTGCTCTTGTGCCTTAAATCTCAAGATCAAACTCATACATATGTTAAAGTGCAAAAATGAAATAATAAATGAAAACGAACAAGTCATATATCAAGTGAAAATAAACAGAAAACAAGTGAAGCAAACAAGGAAAACAAAATGGTCGCCTGATCCTTATATTGCGACCCTGTGCGACAGTGCAAATATATTGTGAATAATCACGTGTGTGAATAAACCCACTCTGATAATTAGTGTCCAGAGTAAAAATAATAATTCAAGTGTCCAAAGAAAAAAATAGTGTTCAAAAAACCAGTGCTTAAACGCAATAACTCCAATGGCAGTGGGGTGTTATTTGCAGATCAGACACTCTATATCTTCTTCATGCAGCATGCACTAGTGTAGGTAATGGCCCCTTACCTAGCGGTGCTAGGTCAGCCGCATATAAGTTGTTAACTCTCGAGGTCCTGGGTCTCTCCTGTGTCTCTGTGTCCAGACTTGCTGACTCTACAGGATCCTATAGGGGGCTGGGATATGTCTAGCTGAGGTCCTGGGACAGTGCAGCTCCTAGCTCCTCCTCCACATCATATCTCCATTGTATGTAAGATATAGGATAAAGTACCCAGATAGTGAAGTATGTTTTTATAGGTCACTTTATTCACATAAACCATATACAAGGTACTCACATTAGCAGTTGTTCTTATAAAGCATGGTATCCTACGAGCAGCGGGCTCGTAATGCATTCAGCAAGGAAGGTAAAACGAAACAAGCCTATTCCGTCCCTACGCGTGACGTCACTTGATCACGTGACTTCTTCAGGGGAACCCCTGAAGAAGTCACGTGATCAAGTGACATCACGCGTAGGGACGGAATAGGCTTGTTTCGTTTTACCTTCCTTGCTGAATGCATTACGAGCCCGCTGCTCGTAGGATACCATGCTTTATAAGAACAACTGCTAATGTGAGTACCTTGTATATGGTTTATGTGAATAAAGTGACCTATAAAAACATACTTCACTATCTGGGTACTTTATCCTATATCTTACATACAATGGAGATATGATGTGGAGGAGGAGCTAGGAGCTGCACTGTCCCAGGACCTCAGCTAGACATATCCCAGCCCCCTATAGGATCCTGTAGAGTCAGCAAGTCTGGACACAGAGACACAGGAGAGACCCAGGACCTCGAGAGTTAACAACTTATATGCGGCTGACCTAGCACCGCTAGGTAAGGGGCCATTACCTACACTAGTGCATGCTGCATGAAGAAGATATAGAGTGTCTGATCTGCAAATAACACCCCACTGCCATTGGAGTTATTGCGTTTAAGCACTGGTTTTTTGAACACTATTTTTTTCTTTGGACACTTGAATTATTATTTTTACTCTGGACACTAATTATCAGAGTGGGTTTATTCACACACGTGATTATTCACAATATATTTGCACTGTCGCACAGGGTCGCAATATAAGGATCAGGCGACCATTTTGTTTTCCTTGTTTGCTTCACTTGTTTTCTGTTTATTTTCACTTGATATATGACTTGTTCGTTTTCATTTACTATTTCATTTTTGCACTTTAACATATGTATGAGTTTGATCTTGAGATTTAAGGCACAAGAGCACGAGCACTTTGGCTATATTGAATTTTTACACATCTTTAACATATGTAAAATTGGTTTTTATTACTTTTTTAATCAACTTATACACCAGTATTTATTCTTATATCTATAGCATTGATTGGATCTACATAATTAATTTTGAGTCATTACATCCATGCATACTCTTTATTTTAATCTATGCGATTTTCTGACGTTTCTCACTATTTAAATTTTCGTGATCTATGGATATTAGGAAATATTACCTATTCCTATAAGCCGAGACCCCTCTGGTTAGCGCAGCACCACCCCCCTCTCTCTCTTACCATTTGATTTGGGCTGGTGTTTGAGCCCTTCTTTTCGGTGCATGCAGCTTTCCAATAAGAGAAGTTGCATATAGTCTCAAAAAATCGATTATTAGACCGACTTTCCCAATTGGTAGCGCAGGAATAACCCCCGTTTTTATTTTTAAATAAAAATGTTTTAATGGACTACAGACTCCAATATTGTCATCCATTTGTAGATACGGTGATAACGCCATACACAGGATGAGCACAGAATACACTATAATCTCCTTGTGTATGGAGCATGAATGGTATCAGCAGACAGTGTGAGGCCGGAATCAGCATTGCTAGTGATTGGATGGGATGATTATCTGATATTCAATTTATCTCTGCTGATAAGAGCTCTGTACTCATAGGAAGTAATGGGGAGATCCCCTGAGACTGAATTGCGGATGGTCATCTCAGATGACAGGAAGCTCATAAGAGGCTCTGATTGGTCATTGCAGTACGATCAGATTTCCCCGTGTATGATCACCTACAGTCACATCTATATTACTACTTTTTGGACTTCATAGAATATTGGATTATACCAATTTTACAGGAAAAGACTATTTCATGGCTGATAACAGAGTGTGATAAGATCCAATAATTAGGCTGCTCATACACAAAAATTCATGTAAAAAATCTCATTAATCTGAAGGGCTGTATGAATTTTGTTCAAAATTACTTCAAAATTCTGTATACTTTTTACCATTTGATTTTGGACTTCACTAAATGAAAATCACACACACTATTAGGAACTTTATTACATACAAGGCTGCAGTACTGGTATATATAACTTTCAAACAATATAAATGTGAAAATATA
Organism: Lithobates septentrionalis; assembly: GCA_037952835.1. Lineage (NCBI taxonomy): Eukaryota > Metazoa > Chordata > Amphibia > Anura > Ranidae > Lithobates > Lithobates septentrionalis. Next base: position 494,223 of record JBBDGP010004067.1, on the reverse strand, counting down.
ACAATAAAAGTGAGACTCCTCAACACAAAAGTCCTTATAAGCTTCACACTTTGCATTTTACCCAAACAAGACGTCATCAGGGGCTCAGAGGATCTACTATTCAGATGAAATACATAAGGAAGAACGTTTTAAGTCTGATGTTGATGTTATTGTATATGACACCAATCAAACAGATAACAACTTACTTTTTTGCATATATGAAAGCTTTTATATTTTACTTTATGAGATTGTTATAATAAAGAAAGTCTTGGGTCATCTACACTATTCATAGCCACCCGCCTAGCCATTACAAGAAATTGGAAAGCCCATTTGGGTGGTATTTGTACTTTCCTGGCTTGTTAGGGTCTCAAGTAATGAGATAGGCCATCAGTACATCAGGTGTGATCAATTTTCAGTGATTGGCACCAATGTAGACTATATAACCTTCACAAAGATCAAATAATATCCAGGTCAGTGCTCATCCTTGGAGACAGCTCTGCCCGGCAGACAGGAGTTCTGGCCTAGGAATTAGGAGGGAGCCAGTGCATCAGGAAGCTGCAAGCACAGAGGTGCTGAACATCAGGTCTGGGGAAGACAGACCAAGGCCTAAGGTGAAGGGCCTGAGCAGGAGTTCTGCGTTTTTAGCCAGGAAGGCTGAATGCTGTTTGTTCTGAAGCAGGACTGTAATGCTGAATACCCCTGCGAGGGAATATGCTGTTTGTTTTTTTTAACTTTCTATTTCTTTTGAATAAAAATGGGCTGCCATGCCCTTGAAAATGCAGTCGGGACTGACACAATTTTTTCAATTCGCATGCACCACTAGAGCTTAATCACCCCGGATCGTCACAGTTGATGGAGAATGTGGGCACGGATGGTCCTGGTCCAGATCCTCGCATGCCGGAAACCGTGAGTGTCAGAGACTGTGTGTATTGCTGTTGCTGTGTGAAGCAAAGTGATGGGTGCTGTGTCTCAGCTGTAAGGAGACAGTACGCCCACAATTTTTTTGAAGGAACTCTGGATCTGTTGCTGCAAAGATGCATGTTGTTGCCTGTAGCAACAAAGGCAAGGTCGGTCGTGAGACCTATGGTAAATGGTGGAATGATCCTGATGAGAGTCCTGGCTGGTGGGCTCAAGAGGATCATTACAGTTGCTGGAGAAGCTCTGCAGGGAGAATACAGTCTCCCATAGCAAACAGTGAAGTGTCGGCTGGATGGTGGGGCTCCTATGAAGAGGTGGCTCACTGTTCCCACAAAGAGGGCTGGGAAGCCCGAGAGTCTTTCATATCACCCAGTAACAGCATGGGGAAATACAGCAGGAGAGCGCAACAGGCTGACCAGAAGTTCAAGAGGAGAGCGGTTGCCCGTAGAAACGCCTGTGATTCCAAGTCTGCAGACTGGGTGAGAAAGACTGACTATGCACATGAGAGTGGAAGTGACCCCAAATGGGAGATCCCCTGTTTGTGCTAAAAATGACTTTTCTTGCTGCAGTGCCCTGTTTAATGGGGAGGCAAGTGTTAAAGTTAAAAAGCTTGAGGTCTGCAATGAAACTTCATCTGCTCATGAGGGTGGGGTACAGCAACATGGTGTGGTTGAAAATGTGCTGCCACAATACAGGGTAAAACAAAGTGATGTATTTAATGTTGAGAAGTGTAAAACTAACAAGAGAAGTGTTTCAGGTGATGTAGAGCCTCTTGGTCTGTCTAGGTCTCATTGGGACGATGTAGTCCAACAGAGCAATACCTACTGGGATGATTTTGCCAAGAAACTAATAGCATTGCTGGAATAAGCTTTTGTGGCTAAAAGAGTAGTGGATGCTTTGGCTGCTGTTCCAGGAGAGGTGTCTGCAGAACAGCCTAAAGCCCAAGGTGCACAGGCTGTTGCAGAGACTAATCCTCTCATGACTGAAGGGCCCAGCCAGTGTAAATGCACAGCAGATGTTTTGTCCACAATGCATAAGGGAAAAATGTGTATTTTGTGACAAACCTGCTTGAAGCGGGAGTCCCACGAAAAATTTTTTTTAGATGTCAGCAGCTGCAAATACTGCAGCTGCTGACTTTTAAAATAAGGTCACTCACCTGTCCCGGGGTCCAGCGACGTCGGCACCCGAGACTGAACCATCCCTCGATCCTCGGGTGCTGCCGCCGCCATTCTCAGGCTTCACTTCCCAATTCCCTACTGCGCATGCGCGAGTCGCGCTGCGCTTTCACAATGGTCCCTGCTATCTCCTGGGACCTGTGTCTTTCCCAGGAGACAGCGAGGAAGTGCGGGAGGGGGCGTGACTCCCATGGGAGTCTATTCCCGGAAGTGGAAGCAAATACCTGTCTTAGACAGGTATCTGCACCCCCCCTCACCCCTGAAAAGTGCCAACTGTGACACCGGAGGGGGGAAGGAATCCGATGAGCGGAAGTTCCACTTTTGGGTGGAACTCCGCTTTAAGGAAATGTTAAAATCCCGGAGTGCACAGCCAGTGTATATCCTGCCGTCCTCTCCTGTGTTTGGAGAACTGGTACCACGGGGTACAGCTGATTGGAGCTGGATATTGCAGGCTGTACTGTGTAGAAATTGCAAATGTGGAATTGTTTAATGCAAGGTTTTGTATTAATGTGGAAAGTGGTCTCACAGTGTGCTGGATTGCTTCATACAAAGGTTGTGTATGAGAGGCACTCTGGAGCCCTGTTAAACAAGGCAGAGGTACCGGAAATACCAGCAGTAACAGAAATAGTAAAAACTGGTGTAGAAAAAACTGTTGTGCAAGAACAGGCACTGATGGATAGGGATGAGCCGAACACCCCCCGGTTCGGTTCGCACCAGAACCTGCGAACGGACTGAAAATTTGCACGATCGTTAAAACCCCATTGACGTCTATGGGACTCGAATGTTCGAAATCAAAAGTGCTAATTTTAAAGGCTAATTTGCATGGTATTGTACTAAAAAGGGTTTGGGGACCCGGGTCCTGCCCCAGGGGACATGTATCAATGCAAAAAAACTTTTAAAAACTGCAGTTTTTTTCGGGAGCAGTGATTTTAATGATGCTTAAAGTAATAAAAAAAAAGTGAAATATTCCTTTAAATATTGTACCTGGGGGGTGTCTATAGTATGCCTGTAAAGTGGTTTCCCGTGCTTAGAACAGTCCCTGCACAAAATGTCCTTTTTAAAGGAAAAAAAGTCATTTAAAACTGCTTGCGGGTTTAATGTAATGTCGAGTCCTGGCAATATGGATGAAAATCAGTGAGACAAACGGCATGGGTACCCCCCAGTCCATTACCAGGCCCTTTGGGTCTTGTATGGCTATTAAGGGGAACCCCGTACCCAAATTAAAAAAAGGAAAGGTGTGGGGCCACCTATATACTCTGAACAGCAGTATACAGGCGGTGCAAACAAGACAGGGACTGCAGGTTAAGTAGAATCTGTTTGTAATTTTCAACGGGTACATTTTTAAAGCGTTTAGCTCCAGCCAAAAAATCTTTTTTAAGCTTTTTGGAAAACATAGGGAAGGGTTATCACCCCTGTGAAATTTGTTTTGCTCTCTGTGCTCCTCTTCAGAAGATTTCACCTCACTTTTTGTCCCAATGACAAATGTTTTTTGAAAATTTGGGGTTTTTTGTGGAACAAGGATTGGAAAGCATCAGTGGAAAGGAGAAATGTTTTTCCCGTATCAACTCTTACAGGAGAGAATTTCCCTTCCTAGGGGTAGATTTCATCTTACTTCCTGTTGTCTCCTTCCATTTGCAAGTAGGAGTCGTTTGTAAGTTAGATGTTTGAAAGTAGGGTCCTGCCCTATATACTCAGCAGAAATTTGGGCCTTAGGTGTTGTTGTGGCCACAACACTGTAAGCCCTCACAGGGCCCTGCTGTGAAATATTAGATCAAGAATTGTAATTACATGCCCCTGTTGAACAGGGGCAGAAAAAATGGGCCTTTGGTGGTGGTGGTGGTGGTGCTGGTGCCACAACACTGTAAGTCCTCACTCGCTCTTGGTGGGTGCAGAAACGGGCCCTGCTGTGAAATATTAGATCAAGAATTGTAATTACATGCCCCTGTTGAACAAGGGCAGAAAAATTGGGCCTTTGGCGGTGGTGGTAGTGGTGCTGGTGCCACAACACTGTAAGTCCTCACTCACTCTTGGTGGGCGCAGAAATGGGCCCTGCTGTGAAATATTAGATCAAGAATTGTAATTACATGCCCCTGTTAAACAGGGGCTGAAAAATTAGGCCTAAGGCACTGGTGCTGGTGCCACAACACTGCAACCCCTCACAGATACTCTAGTTGGAACGCAGGAACGAGCCTTGCTGCAAAGCATTGCATCAAAAATTGTAATTAAATGCCCCTGCTAAACAGGGGCTGAAAAATTAGGCCTTAGGCACTGGTGCTGGTGCCACAACACTGCAACCCCTCACAGATACTCTAGTTGGAACGCAGGAACGAGCCCTGCTGCAAAGTATTGCATCAAAAATTGTAATTACACGCCCCTATTAAACAGGGGCTGAAAAATTGGGCCTTAGGCACTGGTGGTGACGCCCAGAACCAAAAATGTTCTTACAAGCTATCAGCGTGATCATTGAGGAGGAAGAGGATAATTACTCAGGATAGTCACTCAGCATAAGCATAGGCAGTCTTCGAAGGGATCTGAGATTTCCAAAAAAATTATTCGGTTACATCAGCATCAGGTGCTTGGTAGCTGGTGGTGATCCAAGACTGATTCATTTTTATGAAGGTCAGTCGATCGACCAAGTCGGTGGACAGACGCACCCTGTGATCGGTTACAAAGCCTCCAGCAGCACTAAATGTGCGTTCCAAAAGAACGCTGGATGCAGGACAGGCCAGTAGCTCAATTGCATACTGTGCAAGCTCTGGCCAGTGATCCATCCTCAAGACCCAGTAACCCAGAGGATTTTCGGTGGGAAAGGTGTCCAAGTCAGATCTTGCTCCTAGGTATTCCTGCACCATGTAAAACAGACGCTGGCGATGGTTGCTGGAACCGATCATACCTTGGGGCTGCGGATCAAAAAATTGTCTGAACGCATCGGTCAGATGGCCACCTTCTCCACCGCTCCTCCTTTGACTGACCGAAGCCTCAGCAACACGTTGTCCAGAAACAGGAGTTTGTAACCTCCCAGTCTCTGGAAACGCGTTGCACAGACCTTTCTGCAAGGCCTCCTGAAGATGTTTCATCCTCTGCTCCCTCTGCGATGGCAAGATAAGGTCCGCAACCTTACCCTTGTAATGTGGATCAAGGAGGGTTGCCAGCCAGTATTGGTCCTTCTCCTTGATACCACGAATACAAGGATCCTTACACAGGCTTTGCAGGATCAGGGAGGCCATGCAGCACAGGTTTGCTGAGGCATTCGGTCTGGAGTCCTCTGGGTCACTAAGGACGACATGGTCTGCAGCCACCTCCTCCCAGCCACGTACAAGTCCATGTGTTTCTTGGGACTGATCCCTTAAAGACTGCTGCTGATGCTGAGTGCCAGGCTCCACCTCCATACTGACACAATCTTCCTCCTCCTTCTCTTCCTCCTCGTCCTCTTCCTGTGTGATCGGCGGGCACGCAGGAACACTGTCTGGATAAAGGGGGCCTTGAGAGCTAAGGAAGTCCTCCTCTTCCTGCCTCTGTTCTGCCTCAAGTGCCCTGTCCATTATTCCATGCAGCGTGTGCTTCAACAGATGGACAAGGGGGACAGTGTCACTGATGCATGCGCTGTCACTGCTCACTATCCTCGTGGCCTCCTCAAATGGTGACAGGACAGAGCATGCATCCCTGATCATGGCCCACTGGCGTGGGGAAAAAAAAACAAGCTCCCTTGACCCTGTCCTGGTGCCAGTCGCACAGGTACTCATTGATGGCCCTCTACTGCGTGTGCAGCCGCTGCAGCATGGCCAACGTTGAGTTCCACCTGGTGGGCATGTCACAGATTAGGCGGTTCTTTAGCAGGTTAAACTCCTTTTGGAGGTCCGCCAGCCGAGCACTGTCATTATATGACCGGCGGAAATGCACACAGACTTTCCTGGCCTGCCTCAGGACATCCTGTAAGCCCGGGTACCGGCCCAAGAACCGCTGCACCACCAAGTTAAGGACGTGAGCCAAACAGGGCACATGGGTCATTTGTCCCTGTCAGAGGGCAGAGAGGAGGTTGGTGCCATTGTCGCAAACCACCATTCCTGCCTTAAGTTGGCGTGGGGTCAACCACCTCTGAACCTGGCCTTGCAGAGCTGACAGAACCCCTGCCCCAATGTGGCTCCTGTCCCCCAAGCACACCAGCTCAAGCACCGCATGGCATCTTTTGGCCTGCATACTTGAGTAGCCCATTGGATGCCTACGGAGCACCGCTGGTTTTGAGGACAAAGCACAGGAAGAGGCCATGGAGGAAGAAGAAGAGGAGGGGGTGGAGGAGAGAGGTGTGTCACAATCATTAGTAGTGGCATTTTGGAGGCGTGGTGGCGGAACAACCTCCAACACTACTGCACCTTGTCCTGCATCCTTCCCAGCTGCCAGCAAAGTCACCCAATGCGCCGTGAAACTTAGGTAACATCTCTGTCCATGCCTGCTGGACCATGAGTCAGCGGTAATATGCACCTTACCGCTGACCGCCCTGTCCAGCGAGGCATGGACATTGCCTTCCACATGCCGGTAGAGAGCCGGAATCGCCTTCCGTGAGAAAAAGTGGCGTTTGGGTACCTGCCACTGAGGAACCGCACATTCCACAAACTCACGGAAGGGGGCAGAGTGTACCAACTGAAAAGGCAGCAGTTGAAGTGCTAGCAAATTTGCCAAGCTAGCATTCAACCGCTGGGCATGTGGATGGCTGGGAGCAAACTTCTTTCGGCGGTGCAGCAGCTGGGGCAGGGAAATTTGCCTGGTACAATCTGACATCGGTGTACCAAAAGCAGATTGCCCACAAGTACTTGGCTGTGACACACCTAATTCTACACCTTCATTCCTCTCAGTGCAGGTCTCAGAGAGGACTGAAGGTATAGTGGGGTTGGAGATCTCAGCTGATGAGGAGCAAGGAGAGGTCCTCTTTGTTCTTTGGTGTAGGTCTTTTAGATATGCTTGCCAACAAACTGCATGGCAGGTCAACATATGTCTGGTCAAGCATGTGGTACCCAAGCGGGAGATGTATTGGCCATGCGAGATACGCTTGAGACATATGTTGCAAATAGCAGCGGTGCCATCTGATGCACTCGTCTCAAAAAAGGCCCACACCAAAGAACTTTTTGAATAACGCACAGAGACTGCAGCGCCCTGCACATGTGGAGCTTTGGGGTGTGATGCAGTCAGTGTGCTGCCCTTAGGCTGGCCCCTGGAGGGCATCCTGCCTCGTTGGTGATGTGCCGCCTCCTCCTCCTCCTCCTCCTCTCTCCTATCAGGCACCCACGTTGAGTCAGTGACCTCATCATCCCCTCCCTCCTCATCACTGGAGCAAACCTGGCAGTATGCTGCAGCAGAGGGACTGCCAGATTGCTGTCCTTCTTGGGCACCCCCTCTGTCCGTGCTCACGTTACTGCCTTCATCTCGCTCAGTATCATCATCAGAGCCTTCCAAACGCTGGGCATCTTCCTGGAGCATGTACCCAACACTTTGGTCAAACAGGTCGAGGGACTCCTCAGGAGGACATGGTGGGGCTAGGGAAGGAGTCACTGATGACATTGAGCCGAGGGAAGAGGCTGCTGCTTTGCCAGACAAAGTACCCTGAGCATGGGTGAGAGAGGATGAGAAGGATGAGGACGTCTTGGTCATCCACTCAACCAAGTCTTCCGCATGTTGCGGCTCAACACGGCCAGCTGCCGAAAAAAAGGCCAAGCGTGTCCCACGGCCACGTGCTGATGAGGATGCACCGTCTCCATGATCAGCACTAGATACAGAGCCTGCTTGCCCTCTTTTATTGGCTTGTGACTGTCTGCCTCTCCTTGTTGGCCTTCCAGACATACTAATGGCCTGTAGCTGCACTAAGCTGGGATATATATATAAATATACTGATACTGCAGCTAGCAAAATCAACTGCCTGCCTGTAGTATGAGAACACCACCAACCTTCTACAGGTAGCTTTAGCTGAACACTGTGCAGAGCTTGCAAAAAACTAACTTGTAGCTTTTTTAGCTGCCTGCGGTAGTGATAGGATCAGGAAAACACCAACAACCTTCTACAGGTAGCTTTAGCTGAACACTGTGCAGAGCTCGCAAAAAAATAACTTGCAGCTTATTTAGCTGCCTGCGGTAGTGATAGGATCAGGAAAACACCACCAACCTTCTACAGGTAGCTTTAGCTGAACACTGTGCAGAGCTCGCAAAAAAATAACTTGTAGGTTTAGCTGAACACTGTGAGAAGGACGCACCACACTAACTTGCAGTTTTAGCTGAACACTGTGAGCAGGACGCACTACACTAACTTGTAGCTTTAGATGAACACTGTGCAGAGGTCTAACTACACTAACTTGTGGTTTTAGCTGAATACTGTGAGCAGGACGCACTACACTAACTTGTAGCTTTAGATGAACACTGTGCAGAGGTCTCACTACACTAACTTGTAGTTTTAGCTGAACACTGTGAGCAGGACGCACAACACTAACTTGTAGCTTTAGATGAACACGGTGCAGAGGTCTCACTACACTAACTTGTAGTTTTAGCTGAACACTCTGAGCAGGACGCACTACACTAACTTGTAGCTTTAGATGAACACTGTGCAGAGCTCGCAAAAAAAATAACTTGTAGGTTCAGCTGAACACTGTGAGGAGGACGCACCACACTAACTTGTAGTTTTAGCTGAACACTGTGAGCAGGACGCACTACACTAACTTGTAGCTTTAGATAAACACTGTGCAGAGGTCTCACTACACTAACTTGTAGTTTTAGCTGAACACTGTGAGCAGTACGTATTACACTAACTTGTAGTTTTAGCTGAACACTGTGAGCAGGACGCACTACACTAACTTGTAGCTTTAGATGAACACTGTGCAGAGCTCGCAAAAAAATAACTTGTAGGTTTAGCTGAACAATGTGAGGAGGACGCACCACACTAACTTGTAGTTTTAGCTGAACACTGTGAGCAGGACGCACTACACTAACTTGTAGCTTTAGATGAACACTGTGCAGAGGTCTCACTACACTAACTTGTAGTTTTAGCTGAACACTGTGAGCAGTACGTACTACACTAACTTGTGGTTTTAGCTGAACACTGTGAGCAGGACGCACTACACTAACTTGTAGCTTTAGATGAACACGGTGCAGAGGTCTCACTACACTAACTTGTAGTTTTAGCTGAACACTGTGAGCAGGACGCACTACACTAACTTGTAGCTTTAGATGAACACGGTGCAGAGGTCTCACTACACTAACTTGTAGTTTTAGCTGAACACTGTGAGCAGGACGTACTACACTAACTTGTAGCTTTAGATGAACACTGTGCAGAGGTCTCACTACACTAACTTGTAGTTTTAGCTGAATACTGTGAGCAGGACGCACTACACTAACTTGTAGCTTTAGATGAACACTGTGCAGAGGTCTCACTATACTAACTTGTAGTTTTAGATGAACACTGTGAGCAGGACGCACTACAGTAACTTGTAGCTTTAGATGAACACAGTGCAGAGGTCTCACTACACTAACTTATAGTTTTAGCTGAACACTGTGAGCAGGATGCACCACACTAACTTGTAGCTTTAGATGAACACTGTGCAGAGCTCGCAAAAAAATAACTTGTAGGTTTAGCTGAACACTGTGAGGAGGACGCACCACACTAACTTGTAGTTTTAGCTGAACACTGTGAGCAGGACGCACTACACTAACTTGTAGCTTTAGATGAACACTGTGCAGAGGTCTCACTACACTAACTTATAGTTTTAGGTGAACACGGTGAGCAGTACGTACTACACTAACTTGTAGTTTTAGCTGAACACTGTGAGCAGGGCGCACTACACTAACTTGTAGCTTTAGATGAACACTGTGCAGAGGTCTCACTACACTAACTTGTAGTTTTAGCTGAACACTGTGAGCAGGACGCACTACACTAACTTGTAGCTTAAGATGAACACGGTGCAGAGGTCTCACTACACTTACTTGTAGTTTTAGCTGAACACTGTGAGCAGGACGCACTACACTAACTTGTAGCTTTAGATGAACACTGTGCAGAGGTCTCACTACACTAACTTGTAGATTTAGCTGAACACTGTGAGCAGGACGCACCACACTAACTTGTAGCTTTAGATGAACATGGTGCAGAGGTCTCACTACACTAACTTGTAGTTTTAGCTGAACACTGTGAGCAGGACGCACTACACCAATTTGTAGCTTTAGATAAACACTGTGCAGAGGTCTCACTACACTAGCTTGTAGTTTTAGCTGAACACTGTGAGCAGGACACACTACACTAACTTGTAGCTTTAGATGAACACGGTGCAGAGGTCTCACTACACTAACTTGTAGTTTTATGCCCCGTACACACGGTCGGACTTTGTTCGGACATTCCGATAACAAAATCCTAGGATTTTTTCCGACGGATGTTGGCTCAAACTTGTCTTGCATACACACGGTCACACAAAGTTGTCGGAATATCTGATCGTTCTAAACGCGGTGACGTAAAACACGTACGTCGGGACTATAAACGGGGCAGTGGCCAATAGCTTTCATCTCTTTATTTATTCTGAGCATGCGTGGCACTTTGTCCGTCGGATTTGTGTACACACAATCGGAATTTCCGACAACGGATTTTGTTGTCGGAAAATTTTATCTCCTGCTGTCCAACTTTGTGTGTTGAAAAATCCGATGGAAAATGTCCGATGGAGCCCACACACGGTCGGAATTTCCGACAACACGCTCCGATTGGACATTTTCCATCGGAAAATCCGTCCGTGTGTACGGGGCATTAGCTGAACACTGTGAGCAGGACGCACTACACTAACGTGTAGCTTTAGATGAACACTGTGCAGAGGTCTCACTACACTAACTTGTAGTTTTAGCTGAACACTGTGAGCAGGACGCACTACACTAACTTGTAGCTTTAGATGAACACTGTGCAGAGGTCTCACTACACTAACTTGTAGTTTTAGCTGAACACTGTGAGCAGGACGCACTACACTAACGTGTAGCTTTAGATGAACACTGTGCAGAGGTCTCACTACACTAACTTGTAGTTTTAGCTGAACACTGTGAGCAGGACGCACTACACTAACTTGTAGCTTTAGATGAACACTGTGCAGAGCTCGCAAAAAAAATAACGTGTAATTTTAGCTGAACACTGTGAGGAGGATGCACCACACTAACTTGTAGTTTTAGCTGAACATTGTGAGCAGGACGCACTACACTAACTTGTAGCTTTAGATGAACACAGTGCAGAGGTCTCACTACACTAACTTGTAGTTTTAGCTGAACACTGTGAGCAGGACGCACTACACTAACTTGTAGCTTTAGATGAACACGGTGCAGAGGTCTCACTACACTAACTTGTAGTTTTAGCTGAACACTGTGAGCAGGACACACTACACTAACTTGTAGCTTTAGATGAACACTGTGCAGAGTTCTCACTACACTAACTTGTAGTTTTAGCTGAACACTGTGCAGAGCTCGCAAAAAAATAACGTGTAGGTTTAGCTGAACACTGTGAGGAGGACGCACCACACTAACTTGTAGTTTTAGCTAAACACTGTGAGCAGGACGCACTACACTAACTTGTAGCTTTAGATGAACACTGTGCAGAGGTCTCACTACACTTATGCCGCGTACACACGGTCGGACTTTTCATCTACAAAAGTCCGACAGCCGGTCCGACAGACTTTCGGCGGACTTTCGGCGGACTTGCAGCGGACTTGTTGCAGACTTTCTAACGAACGGACTTGCCTACACACGACCACACAAAAGTCCGATGGATTCGTACGTGATGACGTACACCGGACTAAAATAAGGAAGTTGATAGCCAGTAGCCAATAGCTGCCCTAGCGTGGCTTTTTGTCCGTCGGACTAGCACACAGACGAGCGGATTTCGGGGTCCGTCGTAGTTACGACGTAAAGATTTGAAGCATGTTTCAAATCTAAAGTACGTCGGATTTGAGGCTAAAAAAGTACGTTGAAAGTTCGGAGAAGCCCACACACGATCGGATTACCAGCCAGCTTTAGTCCATCAGCGTCCGTTGGACTTTTGTAGCTGAAAAGTCCGACCGTGTGTACGCGGCATAACTTGTAGTTTTAGCTGAACACTGTGAGCAGTACGTACTACACTAACTTGTAGTTTTAGCTGAACACTGTGAGCAGTACGTACTACACTAACTTGTAGTTTTAGCTGAACACTGTGAGCAGGACGCACTACACTAACTTGTAGCTTTAGATGAACACGGTGCAGAGGTCTCACTACACTAACTTGTATTTTTAGCTGAACACTGTGAGCAGGACGCACTACACTAACTTGTAGCTTTAGATGAACACAGTGAGCAGTACGTACTACACTAACTTGTAGTTTTAGCTGAACACTGTGAGCAGGACGCACTACACTAACTTGTAGCTTTAGATGAACACGGTGCAGAGGTCTCACTACACTAACTTGTAGTTTTAGCTGAACACTGTGAGCAGGACGCACTACACTAACTTGTAGCTTTAGATGAACACAGTGCAGAGGTCTCACTACACTAACTTGTAGTTTTAGCTGAACACTGTGAGCAGGACACAATACACTAATTTGTAGCTTTAGATGAACGCTGTGCAGAGGTCTCACTACACTAGCTTGTAGTTTTAGCTGAACACTGTGAGCAGGACGCACTACACTAACTTGTAGCTTTAGATGAACACGGTGCAGAGGTCTCACTACACTAACTTGTAGTTTTAGCTGAACACTGTGAGCAGGACACACTACACTAACTTGTAGCTTTAGATGAACACTGTGCAGAGTTCTCACTACACTAACTTGTAGTTTTAGCTGAACACTGTGCAGAGCTCGCAAAAAAATAACGTGTAGGTTTAGCTGAACACTGTGAGGAGGACGCACCACACTAACTTGTAGTTTTAGCTAAACACTGTGAGCAGGACGCACTACACTAACTTGTAGCTTTAGATGAACACTGTGCAGAGGTCTCACTACACTTATGCCGCGTACACACGGTCAGACTTTTCATCTACAAAAGTCCGACAGCCGGTCCGACAGACTTTCGGCGGACTTTCGGCGGACTTGCGGCGGACTTGTTGCAGACTTTCTAACGAACGGACTTGCCTACACACGACCACACAAAAGTCCGATGGATTCGTACGTGATGACGTACACCGGACTAAAATAAGGAAGTTGATAGCCAGTAGCCAATAGCTGCCCTAGCGTGGCTTTTTGTCCGTCGGACTAGCACACAGACGAGCGGATTTCGGGGTCCGTCGTAGTTACGACGTAAAGATTTGAAGCATGTTTCAAATCTAAAGTACGTCGGATTTGAGGCTAAAAAAGTACGTTGAAAGTCCGGAGAAGCCCACACACGATCGGATTACCAGCCAGCTTTAGTCCATCAGCGTCCGTTGGACTTTTGTAGCTGAAAAGTCCGACCGTGTGTACGCGGCATAACTTGTAGTTTTAGCTGAACACTGTGAGCAGTACGTACTACACTAACTTGTAGTTTTAGCTGAACACTGTGAGCAGTACGTACTACACTAACTTGTAGTTTTAGCTGAACACTGTGAGCAGGACGCACTACACTAACTTGTAGCTTTAGATGAACACGGTGCAGAGGTCTCACTACACTAACTTGTAGTTTTAGCTGAACACTGTGAGCAGGATGCACTACACTAACTTGTAGCTTTAGATGAACACAGTGAGCAGTACGTACTACACTAACTTGTAGTTTTAGCTGAACACTGTGAGCAGGACGCACTACACTAACTTGTAGCTTTAGATGAACACGGTGCAGAGGTCTCACTACACTAACTTGTAGTTTTAGCTGAACACTGTGAGCAGGACGCACTACACTAACTTGTAGCTTTAGATGAACACAGTGCAGAGGTCTCACTACACTAACTTGTAGTTTTAGCTGAACACTGTGAGCAGGACACAATACACTAATTTGTAGCTTTAGATGAACACTGTGCAGAGGTCTCACTACACTAGCTTGTAGTTTTAGCTGAACACTGTGAGCAGGACGCACTACACTAACTTGTAGCTTTAGATGAACACGGTGCAGAGGTCTCACTACACTAACTTGTAGTTTTAGCTGAACACTGTGAGCAGTACGTACTACACTAACTTGTAGTTTTAGCTGAACACTGTGAGCAGTACGTACTACACTAACTTGTAGTTTTAGCTGAACACTGTGAGCAGGACGCACTACACTAACTTGTAGCTTTAGATGAACACGGTGCAGAGGTCTCACTACACTAACTTGTAGTTTTAGCTGAACACTGTGAGCAGGACGCACTACACTAACTTGTAGCTTTAGATGAACACAGTGCAGAGGTCTCACTACACTAACTTGTAGTTTTAGCTGAACACTGTGAGCAGGACGCAATACACTAATTTGTAGCTTTAGATGAACACTGTGCAGAGGTCTCACTACACTAGCTTGTAGTTTTAGCTGAACACTGTGAGCAGGACGCACTACACTAACTTGTAGCTTTAGATGAACACGGTGCAGAGGTCTCACTACACTAACTTGTAGTTTTAGCTGAACACTGTGAGCAGGACGCACTACACTAACTTGTAGCTGTAGATGAACACAGTGCAGAGGTCTCACTACACTAACTTGTAGTTTTAGCTGAACACTGTGAGCAGGACGCAATACACTAATTTGTAGCTTTAGATGAACACTGTGCAGAGGTCTCACTACACTAGCTTGTAGTTTTAGCTGAACACTGTGAGCAGGACGCACTACACTAACTTGTAGCTTTAGATGAACACGGTGCAGAGGTCTCACTACACTAACTTGTAGTTTTAGCTGAACACTGTGAGCAGGACGCACTACACTAACTTGTAGCTTTAGATGAACACGGTGCAGAGGTCTCACTACACTAACTTGTAGTTTTAGCTGAACACTGTGAGCAGGACACACTACACTAACTTGTAGCTTTAGATGAACACGGTGCAGAGGTCTAACTACACTAACTTGTAGTTTTAGCTGAACACTGTGAGCAGGACGCACTACACTAACGTGTAGCTTTAAATGAACACTGTGCAGAGGTCTCACTACACTAACTTGTAGTTTTAGCTGAACACTGTGAGCAGGACGCACTACACTAACTTGTACCTTTAGATGAACACGGTGCAGAGGTCTCACTACACTAACTTGTAGTTTTAGCTGAACACTGTGAGCAGGATGCACTACACTAACTGTAAATAGTCTAGCTGCCTGACTGTGGTACTAATAGGATCAAAAGAACTCCAGCAATTTTCTTCAGGTAGCTGTAAATACTGTAACAAGACAAGCCTGCCTGTCAGTAGGAAGATAACAGGAACGGATCTAGCTAAACTGAATACAGTGTATATATATATATATATATATATGCAACACCTGGGATGCATATATATACACAATACATTGTAAGTGCAGCTAACTCACTGACTGTTCTGCCTAATCTAGCTAACTCAAATGAAATGACACTGTCTCTCTGTCTATCTATGTATCTCAATGCTGGAACACACACTACACAAGGCCGCCGTGTAGGCGGCCTTATATAGTGTGGGGCATGTTCTAAACCCCCTGAGCCATAATTGGCCAAAGCCACCCTGGCTTTGGCCAATTACAGCTCTCTCTACCGGCGACGCTGTGATTGGCCAAACATGCGGGTCATAGTGTATGCTTGGCCAATCATCAGCCAGCAATGCACTGCGATGCCGCAGTGAATTATGGGCCGTGACGCACCACACAAATTTGGAGCGAGCGGCCCATAATGTTTGGAATTCGGCGAACAACCGAAAAGCCGATGTTCGAGTTGAACATGGGTTCGACTCGAACACAAAGCTCGTCCCTACTGATGGAGTGTTGGACAACAGGGGGTAATTTGAAACTGTGGTAGTTCTTATAGAGAGTAACTGCTTTTCTGTGTGTTGTCCCTCCTCAGACACTCTCCTAGCAAGCGATGGGACCAGAGTACCTGGTGGTTTTGAACTGGGTAATTTTGAGAAAGCGGTTGCCCGGGGTAACCACACAGCTATTAGTGAACCTGAAACCCAAAAAGTGCTGGGTAAAGTTGAGACAGATGTCAAAGTAGGACCCCTACAGTCTTGGGAGACTAGATCTGGGGGAGGTGAGAAGAAATGTAAGCTTCCAAAAATTAGGAAGAAGTCTGCATAGAAACACACCCAGAAAAAGAGGTGGGTGGAGTGCCCTTTTGGGAAGAAGGGTTTTGTATTTCTCCCTCCGGTGCAAAACAGCAGGGGAAGATATGTGGAGATGCAACCCCATGTCATAGGTGAATATGAGCAGTATATACCTGATTTTGGCAGGAATACTAATTGCACACCTGTGGGCTGGGTTCATAAACATCCCAGGAATAGAGGTCAGGGCTCATCCTTGGAGACAGCTCTGCCTGGCAGACAGGAGTTCTGGCTTAGGAGTCAGGAGGGAGCCAGTGCAGCATGAATATGCCCGCACACAGGTGCTGAACGTCAGGTCTGGGGAAGACAGACAAAGGCCTAAGGTGTAAGGCCTGAGCAGGAGTGCTGTGTTTTTAGCCAGGAAGGCTGAATGCTGGTTTCTTCAATTCCCATGCACCACTAGAGCTTAATCACAAGGGGTTGGTCACAAGAGACAAACATGATATAAAATATATCTCCATTATTATTATTTGATTTATCTAGTTTGGACATACCAGTCCAGGATTGGATATTTATAGACAATCTGTAGAAGAAGAGAAGAATGTTACCAGAAGAAAACAAATTTCTCCCCTAGGAATGAATGTAAGTATTCTCTACATGAATGGAACTCATTTATCCTTATTGGAATTATTAATATGAGATCACTTTATAAAACGTGATCGATCATCTACACTATTGCAGGATTTCTCTTTTTGTGGACCCCAATTACTAAATGTGACATGAGAAGTGGATGTGGTGGTGTGATCCATTCATTATTCCTGTATGGGGATTGGACCATACACACTCACACTGACCTCTAGGCTTTCACCTCCAACCTTCTGCTAAAACTTGGATTCAGTTGTGGAGATTCACTTTGATGGTGTCAGAGAACCATCACAAACGCTCGTTCCCGGGTGCCAGCCGGACGTACGGGAAGAACGAGCGAGCCCCGGACTAGGTACGCACGCGATGCGATCGTACGAACGAGGGCACGTCAGCTCGTGCACGCCCGCACTCCAACGAATCACGGCGCAAGGCGCCCTATTTAAACGATCAGCAGACTAGCATCAATGCTGGATTGTCTCAGCTCGTTCCTGAACCCTTGCTGTTGCCTTGTTTACTTGACCCTGATCTTGAACCTCTGCTTACCTTGACTACCCTCTCGGATCACCCCTATATCTCTGCCTGCCTTGCTTCCTGTATTGAACCCGGCTTGGACTCCTGACTACGGCTCTGTCTCCTGATTCGGTACCCCGCTGCCAGTTTGTTGCCAACCTCCGCCAGTCCCTGACCACGTCTCTGCCTGCCGATTGTGTACCTCGTTGCCAGCACGTTGCCAACCCCTGCCTGCCGTGACCCTGCAAGTTCCTCTGCTGGACCTCTCCTGCATCCATCCAGGGATCAGCACCTCAGCTTCCTAGGACGCTAGGACCGGGACCGTGCACGAGGCCGCCCTCGTCATTTCAGACTCCGCTGTAAGGTACGTGACAGTACAATCCAGCCAGAATGGAGTCTGAAAGGGGGGCCTCAGCTATGGATGCTCTGTGTCAACAGATCGCAAATCTCACCCAAGCAGTTCAGGGCCTGCAAGATGGCTACCAGCGACTTGAACAACGAGTGGAATCTCTCTCTCCAAACATCTCAGCACCTCAGGCCACAGCACCTGCATCATCAACTCCAGTTTCTACACCCACAGTAGTGATGCCACCCCCAGAACCACGAGTTCCTGCCCCGGAGAAGTTTATGGGTGACCGCAGCAAATTCCGTGCCTTCAGGAATGCCTGCCATTTGTACTTCTTGCTTCAGCCCCGCACCTTTTCTTTGGAGAGTACCAAGGTGGGGTTCATCATTTCATTACTGCAGGGAGAACCTCAAACCTGGGCCCATCATTTACTGGAACAAGCCAGTCCCTTGCTGGTTAACATGGACTCTTTTTTGGATGAAATGGCCAAACTGTATGATGATCCCCAGCGTACTACCACAGCCGAGGCCAGCCTCCACACCCTCCAACAGGGTCGTAGGCCCGTGGAGGATTATGTTACAGACTTTAAACGGTGGAGTACTGAAACACATTGGAACGACGCCGCTCTCCGTTTTCAGTTCCGTTTAGGGCTTTCGGAGGCACTCAAGGATGAACTAGCTCGTGTGGGGATCCCCGATTCTCTCGAAGGACTAATTCAACTGTCCATTCAGATCGATCGCCGGCTGAGGGAGCGAAGATCTGAAAGGACCAGCCAGTATCGGCCCATGTGGATGCTACCCAGAGTACCCAGTCGCCTACCTACCTCCACACCCCCACTGTCTGCTCCTACCACTGAACCTCCAGAACCAATGCAGTTGGGTTTGCTTCGTGCACCCTTGACTCCGGAAGAAAAACAACGCCGTCGTATGAATAATCTTTGTCTCTATTGTGGGGAAGCCGGTCATTACGCCAATATGTGTCCCAACAAGACCCGTAAGTGTGACTCTCCTCTTCTTGATCGTTATGCATTAACTCTAGCAAGAACGACTCACATTGCTGTTCCTGTTTCTCTACAGCTTCCAGAAGGGGTGCTTCAGATCCAGGCCATAATTGACTCCGGTGCCTGCAGTTGCTTCATTGACCGTGCCTTTGCCCTGCAACACAACATCCCGCTGCGATCGAAGCAACATAAACTGTTCATCCGATTAGCTGATGGGTCCAACATCAAATCTGGGCCTATCATCCAAGAAACCCAACCTTTGCCTGCCGACATCTTACCCAATCACTGAGAACTGTTGTGCCTGGACGTTATATCCTCACCACTTTTTCCGATCATCTTAGGAATGCCATGGTTGCAAGCACACAACCCACAGATAGACTGGACAACCGGCCAGGTAGTCTTTCAATCCTCCTACTGTCTCAAAAACTGTCTCCAGATCCTCCACACCACAGCTCCAGTTATTGGGTGCCTCAAATCAGTATCCGAATCCCAAGACCTTGTCCCATCCGTGTACCATGATTTCTTGGATGTTTTCGACAAGCAGAAAGCCAATACTCTTCCCCCGCACCGGGCCTACGATTGCCCGATTGAACTTTTACCAGGGGCGGAAATTCCATTTGGGAGGATCTTTCCTCTGTCAGAGCCTGAACTCGCAGTCCTAAAAGACTATGTGAATGAGAACCTCAAGAAGGGGTTCATCCGTCACTCAACATCACCAGCCGGGGCAGGAATATTCTTTGTTGAAAAGAAAGACCATTCGCTCCGTCCATGTGTGGATTACAGAGAGTTAAACCGGATCACCGTTAAAAATCGCTACCCCTTGCCTCTGATTCCAGAATTGCTCCAGAGACTCCGCTCTGCAAGAGTCTTCACCAAATTGGATTTACGAGGTGCTTACAATCTGATCAGAGTCAGGGAAGGAGACGAGTGGAAAACGGCCTTCCGGACTCATTTTGGCCACTTTGAATACCTCGTCATGCCCTTCGGATTATGCAATGCTCCAGCAACCTTCCAGCATTTTGTGAATAGTATATTCAGAGACTTTCTAGATCTATTCATGATCGTCTACCTAGACGATATCCTAGTTTTCTCAGCCTCTCTAGATCTTCACCGTGTCCATGTGAAACAAGTCCTTCTGAGGCTAAGACAGAATGGACTCTATGCCAAGGCCGAGAAATGCAACTTTGAACGACAGACCATCCACTTCCTCGGACTGGTGATTTCTACAGGAGGTATGGCAATGGATCCTCAAAAAGTCGCAGCCATAACGTCCTGGCCACCTCCCACTGATAAGAAAGGGGTACAACGGTTCGTCGGCTTCTCTAATTTCTACAGAAAGTTCATTAAAAACTTCTCCGGTATCATCATGCCCATCACCCAGCTCACCAAGAAACAGAACCGTTTTCAATGGACAGAGGCAGCCCAAGCTGCTTTTGATAAGTTAAAGGGACTTTTTACCTCAGCTCCGTTACTAAAGCACCCTGACCCCGCTCTTCCATACATCCTGGAGGTGGACGCCTCAGAAAGCGCCGTAGGGGCCATCCTGTCCCAGCGCCAAGGACCCAAGAATCTAATGCACCCTGTGGCCTTCTTCTCAAAGAAGTTGGGACCTTCAGAGAGGAACTATGATGTGGGGGACCGAGAACTGTTGGCAATCAAATTGGCTTTAGAAGAGTGGCGGTACCTCTTGGAAGGAGCAACACACCCAATACTGATCTTCACGGATCACAAGAATTTGGAATACCTCAGGACCGCCAAACGCCTCAGGCCCAGACAAGCAAGGTGGGCTCTTTTCTTTTCACGCTTTAACTTCCACATAACCTACCGGCCTGGCTCCAAGAATGTGAAACCTGACGCGTTATCGCGTTTGTTTACAGAAGTTGAAGTTCCACCTCAAACTGATACTATCCTGCACACTGGAAATTTTCTACTTATGCAAACCGACCTAATGTCACAGATCCGTCAAGCATCCAGGGAAGTCTCTCTGTCTCCGGATACAGACCTTCAGGAGAACGATGGGGTCTATTGGCGGGGTAATAAAATTTTCATACCACAGAATTTACGTGCTACCATCCTACAAGTGTGTCATGACTACCCACTAGCCGGCCATTTTGGGGGATACAAAACCATGGATTTGATCCAGAGACATTTCTGGTGGCCTAGTTTAGCAAAGGACTGCAGGAAATATGTTGGCTCATGTTCAATCTGTCTCAGGAACAAGAACAGCAAGAACAAAGCATGGGGACTATTAAGACCTCTACCCATTCCTGAGAGACCCTGGGATAAAATCGCAATGGACTTTATTGTAGAGCTCCCTCCATCAGAGGGGTTCTCATCTATTTTTGTAGTAGTAGACCGCCTCTCCAGGATGTCACATTTCATCCCTATGAAAGGGACCCCATCAGCAACTGAAACTGCTAAAGTCTTTGTTAAAGAAGTTGTCAGACTGCATGGAATCCCTAGTGACATTGTCTCGGATCGAGGAGTACAGTTTACTTCAAGATTTTGGAAAGCACTGTGCGAAGCGCTGGGCATCAAACTCAACTTTTCTTCGGCCTATCATCCCCAGTCCAACGGACAGACTGAGCGTACCAACCAAACGCTGGAGCAATATCTACGTTGCTTCACCTCCTTCTCCCAAGAAGATTGGGCCTCACTTCTGCCGCTGGCAGAATTTGCATTTAACAACTCTGCTCATACCGCCACCAACCAATCGCCCTTCTTTTCCAACTACGGGTTTCATCCTTCCTTCTTGCCTACATTGATTCCGGACTCTCCTTTGCCTGCAGTTCAGGACAGATTAAATTTCTTTGCTACCAATAACCAGGTGTTAAAGGATACCATTGCCAAAGCACAAGAGGTTAATAAGAGGTTCTTTGATAGAAAGAGGAGGGGAGAACTGGATTTGAAGGTTGGTGATCGTGTGTGGCTGTCAACTTTGAATCTAAAACTTACCTGCCCATCCAGGAAATTGGGACCTAAATACCTAGGACCCTTTCCGGTCAAGAGAAAAATTAATCCAGTGGCTTATGAGCTCGAACTTCCCGACTCCTTTAAGATTCACCCTGTGTTTCATACCTCCTTGTTGAAGCCTGATGTGGTTAATCCCTTTCCTGGTCGTGAAAGAGGGCCCCCAGAGGCCATAATGGTAGATGGGGAAGAAGAGTTTGAAATTGAGAACATTGTAGATTGCAGGAGAAGGCGGGGACAAAATCAATATTTAATTAAATGGAAGGGTTTTGGTCCAGAAGAAAACTCCTGGGAACCAGAAGCGAACCTCCATGCCCCAAGACTCATACAAGCCTTTCATCGTGCTCATCCGGAAAGGAGGTCTCAGGTGGGCATCCGGAGGCTGCCCTTAAGGAGGGGGCAATGTCAGAGAACCATCACAAACGCTCGTTCCCGGGTGCCAGCCGGACGTACGGGAAGAACGAGCGAGCCCCGGACTAGGTACGCACGCGATGCGATCGTACGAACGAGGGCACGTCAGTGCGTGCACGCCCGCACTCCAACGAATCACGGCGCAAGGCGCCCTATTTAAACGATCAGCAGACTAGCATCAATGCTGGATTGTCTCAGCTCGTTCCTGAACCCTTGCTGTTGCCTTGTTTACTTGACCCTGATCTTGAACCTCTGCTTACCTTGACTACCCTCTCGGATCACCCCTATATCTCTGCCTGCCTTGCTTCCTGTATTGAACCCGGCTTGGACTCCTGACTACGGCTCTGTCTCCTGATTCGGTACCCCGCTGCCAGTTTGTTGCCAACCTCCGCCAGTCCCTGACCACGTCTCTGCCTGCCGATTGTGTACCTCGTTGCCAGCACGTTGCCAACCCCTGCCTGCCATGACCCTGCAAGTTCCTCTGCTGGACCTCTCCTGCATCCATCCAGGGATCAGCACCTCAGCTTCCTACCGAAGACTTCTGGGCTTCTGATCCTGCCAGCAGGCACCTGCACCCTTCCGCTGCCCTAGCAACCCTGTCTCAACCTCCAGGGACGCTAGGACCGGGACCGTGCACGAGGCCGCCCTCGTCATTTCAGACTCCGCTGTAAGGTACGTGACAGATGGTCACAGAAGTCTCACTCATGTTGTGGAAACTTCATTGGCTAAAAGTGACACCATTGTACTTTGGGATTTCCTTTGAACATCATGGTGGAGGATTTGATCTTATGGTGTGGAGAAGATTTTATTATTATCGTTCTTTATTTGGACTTTTAAATTTGTACTAATATTGCTGCACTAATTTTATATATACTGATTATAAATTCTCTTCATTAGTTATCAGTGAAATATTCTCCATACCATTGTTATATTTACACTTATAGGGAGTTTTGTGAGGAGGAGTCTCACTTTTTTGTTATACTTTCACATTTAACAAGTAACAAGGCGCAATATGCAGATACCTTACAATATAGTACCTAATAGTCCAGGAATGTGGGTGTACAGATGTGTACACTGGTAATATAAAACCACAGTCTCAGTCAGGGCAGCCACCAAGAAACCAAAAGCGAGTTCCAATAGCTAAAAAAAGACAAGGAATAGGGGCGCCTCTGAGAAACCCCCCCCTCCCTCCCCCCTTTTTCTTCTTTTCCCTTTGCCCCCCCTTTCCCTTCCTCTTCCCCCCCCTTTCTTTTCGTCTTCTTTCCCTCCCTTTTTTTTCCCTCTCGCTATCAATCGTATGTATATGTGCCCATATACTCCGTCTCTTTTTCTCCAATATGGCATCCAGCTTATATCCTTAATTTCATATATTATATAACTCTTCCGTTACATGATTTTTTATAATTTTTTGTTTTTTCCATATTCTCCAATCATACATTCATTTATATCTATCCATTATATTTACATCCATTTATATCCATTTATTATATTTATACATGTATATTTATTTCTATAGTTTTTTATTTTCTAGCATACTTTTTTTTTTTTTTTTTTCCTGACCATATATCTATTTTTATTATTTACATATTTATTTATATTATTTAAAATATTCATATATTTATATCTACTTTTAGCTTGTCATACTTTCATCATCATTTTTTATTTATTTATTTTTCAAAAAATATTTTCTCCATTATTCTTTACCATTTTTAAATTATACACACAGTTTTCTGTCCCATTTTCTGCCCCATTTCCTGTTTTCTGCCCCATTTCCTGTTTTCACAGTTTTCTGTCCCATTTTCTGCCCCATTTCCTGTTTTCCATTTCCTGTTTTCTGCCCCATTTCCTGTTTTCTGCCCCATTTCCTGTTTTCACAGTTTTCTGTCCTATTTTCTGCCCCATTTCCTGTCTTCTGCCCCATTTCCTGTCTTCTGCCCCATTTCCTGTTTTCTGCCCCATTTCCTGTCTTCCTTAGTTCCTCCCCTTCCCCTCTTCATTAGCCTGTGTCTCCATTCATGTTTTTGGTTCCGCCCCTCGGTCCGCCTATATTAAACCCCTCCATGTATTGTGTATCCATGCTTGAAAAAGGAATGCGGCTATTCCATCCATCTATAGCTAGCAATTTCAGAAACGCGTCGCATGTTGATGACGTTACGGCTCGGCGCCGGCCTGTGCCTGCTTTCCAAGCCTCGTTTCCATCTCACATACACGGCCGTGTCTCTTCCCTCACCACACAGGGACAGTACGATCGCTGGAGATACAGCGCAGCCCTGCCATCCAGCCAGACGTCTCTCTCCTCCTTTCCACAGATATTCATGCTATTATTGGACTGATTCCTTCCTTTTCCACTGGACTACCGATACCATCCTCCAGGGACATTGCATTTCACCTATGTGTGTATGTGCTCAGTCATCTGCACCCCTGCTTGCCTGGATTGGATTGTGTTCCAGCTACACTGATCCAGCTTCTACCTACAGCCCTGTGTTTTTCAGCCTTCCAGCCTTCACTACGCTCCTGCACATGCCTTCTCCTACTTTCATGTGAGTGGATATTTTATTTAAAATAAAGTGTTTCTCAGAGGCGCCCCTATTCCTTTTTTTTTTTTATACTTTCACATTTATATTGTTTGAGTGTTATTATACTAGTGCTGCAGTCTTCCATATTATACTAGATGTGCTAACTCCACCAATAGTGATCAGCTATAACAATTCCATTCACTAAAAAAATGCACTTTCATATATGTGAGGAAGGACAGATCTCCTGTAACCTATTCACAGCTACTTCAATCTATATAATGTGCAAAAATAAATAAACATGAAGAGCAACAGTTATCTTAAAAAATTGCAAACATCAAGAGAAAGTTCATAAATATGAAAAAGCGGATTTCCTACAACCCATTCACCACTACTTCAATCTCCAATCACCATACAGTGACTTGTGCAGTAACAGAAATAAGAAGTCCCAGAGATTCATCCAGATGGTTTAAATCAATGCTGATCAGCTGCCACCTCTTTGCAGCAACTTCAATCAACCTCCACCACACCACTGAGCAAACAGGTCACTTACCAAAAGGTTTGTCCCCACAAGCAAGGCCCAGACACGCTTGTTTATATTGTTCCAGCAGCGCCACTCCACTCAAGCCGGCTTCTGATGAGAACAGACTGTGCCACAGAATGTCAGACCTCCAGGTAGTATCTCCAATATCACCCGAGGTATCCAGACCATAGCCGCAATCACATTACATAGAAAAGAAAAAGCCTCCATAGTGCATAATCCTTAAATATATATAGAAGCACAGATTGTACACTTCCATCATATACACGAGTATACACAGAACTCAGAGCACACACCGCTCTGGACTGCAGCCGTGTATGATGGAGTCCAGGCAGTGACATGGAGGCTTTTTCTTTTCTATGTAATGTGATTGGGGCCATTGTCTGGATACCTCGGGTGATATTGTATTTTTGCGCATTATATGTTATATAGACTGAAGTAGCTATGAATAGGTTGGAGGAGATCTGCCCTTCCTCACATTTAATTTTTATTATTGATCACTATTGGTGAAGTTATCACATCTACATTAGAAGTGTTGGTATTCGGACACATTGTAGGTTGCAGATTTCTCATTTGTCTCATCACACATTTTGTCACTAAGTGTAGGGCTCTATACATAGAATTATATTATACTATTTGTACTTCTATATCAGACTTCCTGCTGGCGGCTGGTTTTCATTCATTAGATTTTCACAAAGTTGTTTATGTTTTTTAGTGCAAATATTTTTTTTTTTTTTAATTTTTATATCTAGCTTTAGAGAACTGTCTGATATTGGAGATATATAGCCAGGAGATGAAATATATCTCCATTATTATTATTATTTGATCTATATAGTTTAGACATACACGATTGGTACACTATATTACCAAAAGTATTAGGACGCCTGCCTTTACAAGCACATGAACTTTAATGGTATCCCAGTCTTAAGCCTCAAACACCCGATCAGATTTTCTGATGACCTTTCGTCTGTTTTTTGTTGCATGCTAGTCTCATATCAAAAGTGAAGAGGTTACTCACAATACGAAAATTCTCGTCCAACAGAATACAACTTCAGAAGTGATGTAATGTGTTGAATAGTTTTGTATGTATTCTTTTGTTTCTGAGCATGCGTAGTCTTGCTCTTATGATTTATTTCGGACGAAAACTGTAATTATTAAATGAAAATCAGATGTTGAGTTCACGTACGATTAAAATTTTATAGTCTGCACATCCAGAATTTGTCAGACGAAAAATCTTAATCAGCTGTCGAAAGCACCATACTAACGATCCAAAAATCGGCAGATTGTTCGTTTGGACGAAATTTTACGTCTGATTTTTGTATTGTGTGTATGGGCCTTTAGTCCATATGGTTCAATATTGAGTTGGCCCACACTTTGCAGCTTTAACAGCTTCATCTCTTCTGGGAAGGCTGTCCACAATGTTTAGGAGTGTGTCTATGGGAATGGTTGACCATTCTTACAGAAGTGCATTTTTGAGATCAGGCACTGATGTTGGATGAGAAGGCCTGGCTCGCAGTCTCCACTCAAATTCATCCTAAAGGTGTTCTATATCGGGTTGAGGTCAGGACTGTGCAGACCAATCAATTTCCTCCACCCCAAACTCACTCATCTATGTCTTTATAGACCTTGCTTTGTGCACTGCCCCAAATCATTTAGTGAAGGGGGATTATGGTGTTGGTTTGTTTTTCAGGGGTTCGGCTTGGCCTCTTAGGCTGGATTCACACCTATGCATTTTTAGTGCTTTTTGCATTTTGCAGATTTGCACACCAGTCCATTTAACATGGTTTCCTATGGAACATGTTCTGTAGTGCAAATCTGCAAAATGCAAAAAGCACTAAAAATGCATAGGTGTGAATCCAGCCTTAGTTCCAGTGAAGGCAACTCTTAAGGTGTCAGCATACCAAGACAATTTCGAAAATTTCATGCTCCCAACTTTGTGGGAGTTTGGGGACGGCCCCTTCCTATTCCAACATGACTGAACACCAGTGCCCAAAGCAAGGTTTATAAAAACATGGATGAGTGAGTTTGGGGTGGAGAAACTTCACTAACCTGCACAGAGTCCTGACCTCAACCCGATGGAAACCTTTGGGGTGAGTTGGTGCAGAGACTGCAAGCCAGGCCTTCTCATCCAACATCAGTGACTGACCTAACAATTGTGCCTCTGGAAGAATGGTCAAACATTCTCTTAGACACGCTCCTAAACCTTGCGGACAGCCATCCCAGAAGAGTTGAACCTGTTATAGCTGCAAAGGATGGGCAAACGCAATATTGAACCCTACAGACTAAGACTGGGATGTCATTAAAATTCATGTGCGCGTAAAGGCAGGTGTCCCAATACTTTTGATATTATAGAGAAACAGACCGGGATTGGATATTTAGGCTCTATGCACACTGGCTTTAAAAATTTCTGCTACTACAGGAGTTTTGTGTTCTGCCTGTAGAAGCAGCTCGATGTTCTCCTATGTCTCCATACACATTGGGACGATTACAGGCATATTTTGAGCTCAACATTTAGAGGCAGGAAAAAAAACTCTTCTAGTTTGTGTTTGTGATTGGAGCTTTCTGGCAGAAAAAATGCAAAACTCTCCTAAACTTGTCTAAACTTTGTACAATAAACTCTCTATATGAACGTTTTTTTTTCTGCCAAGGGAACTAGCATTTTTTTAAGCCCAGTGTGCATGGAGCCTTATGGAGTCTAAAGATGGATTTTGATGACATTCTCATATTTCTATATTATTTATGTGCTTTAGATATAAACTGTCCCAGAATATTATTGTCTCAGTCAGTCTTGTTATACTGACCGTAGTATCTCTACCCGGCTTGTTGTCAGAGCTTCCATCAGATCCCTGAAATGAGGACCCTCCAGATTGTTCACAGACAGGCCCAGTGTCCTCAGTGTCTGGTTATTTCTTATTCCAGATGCCAGATAGGGGCAGGAACTGTCTGTCAGGTTATTATTATACAATTTGTAGAAGAAGAGAAGAATGTTACCAGAATAAAATGAATTTCTCCCCCAGGAATGAATGTAACTATTCTCTACATGAATGGAACTCATTTCTCTTTATTGGAATCAATAATATTAGATCACTTTATAAAACACGATCGATCATCTACACTATTGGAGGATTTCTCTTTTTGTGGACCCCAATTACTAAATGTGACATGAGAAGTGGATGAGGTGGTGTGATCCATTCATTATTCCTGTATGGGGATTGGACCATACACACTCACACTGACCTCTAGGCTTTCACCTCCAACCTTCTGCTAAGTCTTGGATTCAGTTGTGGGGATTCACTTTGATGGTCACAGAAGTCTCACTCATGTTGTGGAAACTTCATTGACTAAAAGTGACACCATTGTACTTTGGGATTTCCTTTGAACATCACGGTGGAGGATTTGATCTTATGGTGTGGAGAAGATTTTATTACCGTTCTTTATTTGGACCTATTTTGAAAATTTGTACTAATATTGCTGCACTAATTTTATATATGCTGATTATAAATTCTCTTCATTAGTTATCAGTGAAATAGTCTCCATACCATTGTTATATATACACTTATAGGGAGTTTTGTGTCTCAATTTTATTGTTATATTTTCACATTTATATTGTTTGAATGTTATATACTAGTGCTGTAGTCTTCCATATTATACTAGATGTGATAATTCCACCAATAGGGATCAGATATAACAATTCCATTCACTACAAAAATACACTTTCATACATGTGAGCAAGGGCAGATCTCCTGTAACCTATTCACAGCTACTTCAATCTATATAACATATAATATGCAAAAATAAATATACATGAAGAGCAACAAAGTTATCTTAAAAAATTGCAAACATCAAGAGAAAGTTTATAAAGGTGAAAAAGTGGATTTCCTACAAGCCATTCACCACTACTTCCATCTCCAATCACCATACAGTGACTTGTGTAGTAACAGAAATAAAAAGGTCCCAGAGATTCATCCAGGTGGTTTAAATCAATGCTGATCAGTTGCCACCTCTTTGCAGCAACTTCAATCAACCTCCACCACACCAGTGAGCAAAAAGGTCATTTACCAGAAGGTTTGTCCTCACAAGCAAGGCCCAGACACGCTTGTTTATATCCTTCCAGCAGCGCCACTCTGCTCAAGCCGGCTTCCGATGAGAACAGACTGTGCCATGGAATGTCAAACCTCCAGGTAGTATCTCCAATATCACCCGAGGTATCCAGACAATGGCCGCAATCACATTACATAGAAAAGAAAAAGCCTCCATAGTGCATAATCCTTAAATATATATAGAATCACAGATTGTACACTTCCATCATATACACGAGTATACACAGAACTCACAGCACACACCGCTCCAGACTGCAGCCGTGTATTATGGAGTCCAGGCAGTGACATGGAGGCTTTTTCTTTTCTATGAAATGTGATTGCGGCCATTGTCTGGATACCTTGGGTGATATTGTATTTTTGCACATTACATGTTATACAGATTAAAGTAGCTGTAAATAGGTTGGAGGAGATCTGCCCTTCCTCACATGTATGAAAGTGCATTTTTGTAGTGCATTTAATTTTTATTGTTGATCACTATTGGTGGAGTTATCACATCTACATTAGAAGTGTTGGTATTCGGCCACATTGTAGGTTGCAGATTTCTCATTTGTCTCATCACACATTTTGTCACTAAGTGTAGGGCTCTATACATAGAATTATATTATACTATTTGTACTTTTATATCAGACTTCCTGCTGGCGGCTGGTTTTCATTCATTAGATTTTCACAAAGTTGTTTATGTTTTTAGTGCAAATATTTATTTTTTTACATTTTAATATCCAGCTTTAGAGAACTGTCTGATATTGGAGATATATAGACAACCAGGAGATTAAATATATCTCATTATTATTATTTGATTTCTATAGTTTAAATATACACTATATTACCAAAAGTATTGGGACAACTGCCTTTACAAGCATATGAACTTTAATGGCATCCCAGTCTTAAGCCTCGTACACACGATCAGATTTTCTGACAACCATTCGTCTGTTTTTTATGGCATGCTAGTCTCATATCGAAAGTGAAAGGGTTACTCACCATGTGTTGAATAGTTTTGTATGTATTCTTTCATTTCTGAGCATGCATAGTCTTACTCTTATGATTTTTTTCGATTGAAAACCGTACTTATTAAATGAAAATCAGACATTGAGTTCACGTACGATGAAAATTTTATAGTCTGCACATCCAGCTTTTTTCAGACGAAAAATCAGAATCAGCTGTTAAAAGCACCATATTAACGTTCCGAAAATCATCAGCTTTCGTCTGACAAAATTTTACTTCCGATTTTCGTATTGTGTATGTGCCTTTAGTCCATAGGGTTCAATATTGAGTTGGCCCACCCTTTGCAGCTATAACAGCTTCATCTCTTATGGGAAGGCTGTCTACAAGGTTTAGGAGTGTATCTATGGGAATGTTTGACCATTCTTCCAGAAGCACATATGAGAGGTCAGGCACTGATGTTGGACGAGAAGGCTTGGCTCACAGTCTCAGGTCTGGTATGGATATTAAGGGGAACCCCGGCCAAAATTTAAAAAAAAAATGACGTGGGGTTCCTCCTAAATTCCATACCAGACCCTTCAGGTTTGGTATGGATTTTAAGGGGAACTCCGTGCCAAAAAAAAAAACAACGGCGTGGAGTCCCCCCAAGAATCCATACCAGACCCTTATCCGAGCACACAACCTGGCAGGCCGCAGGAAAAGAGGGGGGGACGAGAGTGCGCCCCCCTTCCTGAACCGTACCAGGCCACATGCCCTCAGCATTGGGAGGGTGCTTTGGGGTAGCCCCCCAAAACACCTTGTCCCCATGTTGATAAGGACAAGGGCCTCATCCCCACAACCCTGGCCGGTGGTTGTGGGGGTCTGCGGGCGGGGGGCTTATCGGAATCTGGAAGCCCCCTTTAACAAGGGGACCCCCAGATCCCGGCCCCCCCTGTGTGAAATGGTAAGAGGGTACTTACCCCTACAATTTCACTAAAAAACTGTCAAAAGTGTTAAAAATGACAAGAGACAGTTTTTGACAATTCCTTTATTTAAATGCTTCTTCTTTCTTCTATCTTCCTTCATCTTCTGGTTCTTCTGGTTCTTCTGGCTCTTCTGGTTCTTCCTCCGGCGTTCTCATCCAGCATCTCCTCCGTGGCGTCTTCTATCTTCTTCTCCTCGGGCCGCTCTGCACCCATGGCATGGGGGAGGCTCCCGCTCTTCTCCGTCTTTTCTTCTCTTCTTCTCCTCTTCATTTTCTTCTCCGGGCCGCTCCGCACCCATGCTGGCATGGAGGGAGGCTCCCGCTGTGTGACGGCGCTCCTCGTCTGACAGTTCTTAAATAACGGGGGACCCCGCCCCCCTCTGATGCACGGTGACTTGACGGAACTTCCCTGTGACGTCACGGGGAATGCCACAGGGAAGTCCCGTCATGTCCCGTGCGTCAGAGGGGGGCGGGGTCACCGGGTGGCCCCGCCCCCCGTTATTTAAGAACTGCCAGAGGAGGAGTGCCGTCACACAGCGGGAGCCTCCCTCCATGCCAGCATGGGTGCGGAGCGGCCCAGAGAAGAAAAGAAGAGAAGAGCGGGAGCCTCCCCCCCATGCCATGGGTGCGGAGCGGCCCGAGGAGAAGAAGATAGAAGACGCCGCGGAGGAGATGCTGGACGAGAACGCCGGAGGAAGAACCAGAAGAACCAGAAGATGAAGGAAGATAGAAGAAAGAAGAAGCATTTAAATAAAGGAATTGTCAAAAACTGTCTCTTGTCATTTTTAAAATTTTTGACAGTTTTTTAGTGAAATGATAGAGGTAAGTACCCCCTTACCATTTCACACAGGGGGGGGCCGGGATCTGGGGGTCCCCTTGTTAAAGGGGGCTTCCAGATTCCGATAAGCCCCCCCACCCGCAGACCCCCACAACCACCGGCCAGGGTTGTGGGGATGAGGCCCTTGTCCTCATCAACATGGGGACAAGGTGTTTTGGGGGGCTACCCCAAAGCACCCTCCCAATGTTGAGGGCATGTGGCCTGGTACGGTTCAGGAGGGGGGGCCGCACTCTCGTCCCCCCCTCTTTTCCTGCGGCCTGCCAGGTTGTGTGCTCGGATAAGGGTCTGGTATGGATTTTTGGGGGGACCCCACGCAGTTTTTTTTTTTTTTTTTGGCGCGGAGTTCCCCTTAAAATCCATACCAGACCTGAAGGGTCTGGTATGGAATTTAGGGGGAACCCCACGTCATTTTTAAAAAAAAATTTGGGCTGGGGTTCCCCTTAATATCCATACCAGACCTGAAGGTTAGGAATTTAGGGGGACTCTTTTTTTTTTTTTAAATTTTGGTTCGGGGTTCCCCTTTGGGGAATTCCCATGCCGTTTTTATCAATGAACTTCTATGTGTATTGTCGGCAATGCAATAGCCGCGGGTAGTTTTAAATGGGTTTTTCCTTCAAAATGTCATTTTGCTGTCAGACTGTTCTAAACACAGGAAACATGCGCCCCTTTACAGGCATACTATAGACACCCCCCAGCTACGAAATTTAAAGGGATATTACACTTTTATTGTTTGACTTTAAGCATTATTAAAATCGCTGCTCCTGAAAAAACGGCCGTTTTTAAAACTTTTTTTGCATTGATCCATGTCCCCTGGGGCAGGACCCAGGTCCCCATACACTTTTTATGACAATAACTTGCACATTAGCCTTTAAAATTAGCATTTTTTATTTCTCCCATAGACTTTTAAAGGGTGTTCCGCGGCATTCAAATTTGCCGTGAACACCCCAAATTGTTCGCTGTTCGGCGAACTTGCGAACAGCCAATGTTCGAGTTGAACATGAGTTCGACTCAAACTCGAAGCTCATCCCTATTGAGGAAACTTCATTGACTAAAAGTGACACCATTGTACTTTGGGATTTCCTTTGAACATCATGGTGGAGGATTTGATCTTATGGTGTGGAGAAGATTTTATTTTTACCGTTCTTTATTTGGACCTTTTTTGAAAATCTGTACTAATATTGATGTGCTAATTTTATATATGCTGATTATAAATTCTCTTCATTAGTTATCAACAAAATGGTCTCCATATCATTGTTATATATACACTTATAGGGAGTTTTGTGTTGAGGAGTCTCTCTTTTATTGTTACATTTTCACATTTATATTGTGTGAATATTATATACTAGTGCTGCAGTCTTCCATAGTATACTAGATGTGCTAACTCCACCAATAGTGATCAGCTATAACAATTCCATTCACTTCAAAAAATGCACTTTCATACATGTGAGCAAGGGCAGGTCTCCAACCTATTCACAGCTACTTCAATCTATATACCATACAATGTGCAACAAATACATAACCATGAAGAGCAACAAAGTTATCTTATAAAATTACAAACATCAAGAGAAAATTCATAAATATGAAAAAGCGGATTTCCTACAGCCCATTCACCACTACTTCCATCTCCAATCACCATACAATGACATGTGCAGTAAGACCCCTTTCACACTGCAGAGGCGCTAAAACAGCGTTAAAACGCTGGTCATTTTTGCGGTGCTTTAGTGGCACTTTTTGTGCGCTAGTGGGCCGGTGCCAACAAGACCTTTAAAAAAAATGAAAAAATATTTGTTTTGCAGTGCTTTCAAATCGCTTTGGAAGTGCTGCCAATTCAATTTAATGGGTAGGGGCATTTTGGAAGTGTTATTTATAATGCTCATAACCCGCCCCAAAGATGCTGCTTGCAGGATTATTTCTAACGTCCCACAAGCGCACCGCCCGAGTGTGAAAGCACTCATGCTAAAACACCTGAAAACTGCCTCAGTGTGGAAGGGGTCTAACAGAAATACCAGAGATTCATCCAGTTGGATTAAATCAATGCTGATCAACTGCCACCTCTTTGCAGCAACTTCAACCAACCTCCTCCACACTGGTGAGCAAACAGGTCACTTACCAAAATGTTTGTCCCCACAAGCAAGGCCCGGACACGATTGTTTATATTGTTCCAGCAGCGCCACTCCGCTCAAGCTGGCTTCCGATGAGAACAGACTGTGCCACGGAATGTCAGACCTCCAGGTAGTATCTCCAATTTCACCCGAGGTATCCAGACAATGGCCAGAATCACATTACATAGAAAAGAAAAAGCCTCCATAGTGCATAATCCTTAAATATATATATAATTACAGATTGTACACTTCCATCATATACACGAGTATACACAGAACTCAGAGCACACACCGCTCTGGACTGCAGCCGTGTATGATGGAGTCCAGGCAGTGACATGGAGGCTTTTTCTTTTCTATGTAATGTGATTGCGGCCATTGTCTGGATACCTCGGGTGATATTGTATTTTTGCACATTATGTTATACAGACTGAAGTAGCTGTGAATAGGTTGGAGGAGATCTGCCCTTCCTCACATGTATGAAAGTGAATTTAATTTTTATTATTGATCACTATTGGTGGAGTTATCACATCTACATTAGAAGTGTTGAGATTCAGACACATTGTAGGTTGCAGTTTCTCATTTGTCTCATCACACATTTTGTCACAAGTGTAGGGCTCTATACATAGAATTATATTATACTATTTTTACTTCTATATCAGACTTCCTGCTGGCGGCTGGTTTTCATTTATTAGATTTTCACAAAGTTGTTCATGTTTTTTTTTCATATTTTTTTTAGTGAAGATATTTCATTTTTTACATTTTTATGTGAAGCTTTAGAGAACTGTATGATATTGGTGCTATACAGAGACAACCAGGAGATGAAATATATCTCCATTATTATTATTTGATTCATAAAGTTTAGACATACACTATATTACCAAAAGTATTGGGACACCTGCCTTTACAAGCACATAAACTTTAATGGCATCCCAGTCTTAAGCCTCGGATGACTGTTCGTCCGGTTTTTGTGGCATGCTAGTCTCATATCAAAAGTGAAGAGGTTACTCACCATATGAAAATTCTCATTCGACAGAATACAACTTCAGAAGTGATGTACTGTGTTGAATAGTTTTGTATGTATTCTTTTGTTTCTGAGAATGCGTAGTCTTGCTCTTATTTTTTTTTTTTAAACCGTACTTATGAAACAAAAATTAGACGTTGAGTTCACGTACGATAAAAATTTTATAGTCTGCACATCCAGATTTTGTTGGATGAAAAATTGGAATTGGCTATCAAAAGCACCAGACTAACGATCTAAAAATCGTCAGATCGTTCGTTTGGATAAAATTTTACTTCTGATTTTCGGATCGTGTGTAAGGGCCTTTAGTCTGTAGGGTTTAATATTGAGTTGGCACACCCTTTGCAGCTATAACAGCTTCATCTCTTCTGGGAAGGCTGTCCACAAGGTTTAGGAGTGTATCTATGGGAATGTTTGACCAGAAGCACAATTGTTAGGTCAGGCACTGATGTTGAATGAGAAGGCCTGGCTCGCAGTCTCCACTCTAATTCATCCCAAATGTGTTCTATTGGGTTTTGTGGTGCCATTACTAGCAAAAAAATAATAATAATAAAAATGCAATAAATATATCCCCTATTTTGTAGACACTATAACTTTTGAGCAAACCAATCTATATAGGCTTATTGCTATTTTTTACCAAAAATATGTAGAATAAATATCGGCCTAAACTGATAAATGTGTTTTTTTAAATATGTTTTTGAGGATATTTGTTATAGCAAAAAGTAAAAAATATTGCTTTTTTTTCAAAATTGTCACACTTTTTTTTTTTTTGTTTTTTTTTGTTTATGGTGCAAAAAATAAAAACTGTCTTGTCTGGCCTCCATCTCTGCTCTAATTCATGCCAAAGGTGTTCTATTGGGTTGAGGTCAGGACTCAATGTTGGCCAGTCAAGTTCTTCCACCCCAAACTCGCTCAACCATGTCTTTATGGACCTTGCTTTGTGCACTGACCCAAATCATTTGGTGGAGGGGGGAATATGGTGTGGGGTTGTTTTTTGAGGATTGGGCTTGGCCCCTTAGTTCCAGGGAAGGGAACTCTTAAGGCATCAGCATACCAAGACATTTTGGACAATTTAATGCTCCAATCTTTGTGGGAACAGTTTGGGGATGGCCCATTCCTGTTCCAACATGACTGTGCACCAGTGCACAAAGCAAGGTGCATAAAGACATGGATGAGTGAGTTTGGGGTGGAGGAACTTGACTGGCCTGCACAGAGTCCTGACCTAAATCCAAAAGAACACCTTTGGGATGAATTAGAGTGGAGACTGTGAGAGCCAGGCCTTCTCATCAATAATCAGTGCCTGACCTCACAAATGCGCTTCTGGAGGAATGGTCAA
Organism: Lithobates septentrionalis; assembly: GCA_037952835.1. Lineage (NCBI taxonomy): Eukaryota > Metazoa > Chordata > Amphibia > Anura > Ranidae > Lithobates > Lithobates septentrionalis. The sequence continues at coordinate 457,806 of JBBDGP010004067.1, read as the reverse complement.
ACATTCCCATAGACACACTCATAAACCTTATGGACAGCTTTCCCAGAAGAGATGAAGCTGTTATAGCTGCAAATTGTGGGCCAACTCAATATTGAACCCTACGGACTAAGACTGGGATGCCATTAACGTTCAGGTGTGCGTAAAGGCAGGTGTCCCAATACTTTTGGTAATATAGTGTAACAGTCCAGTATTGAATATTTAGGCTCCATGCACACTGGCTTAAAAATCACTGCTACTACATGAGTTTTGTGTTCTGCCTGTAGAAGCAGCTCAATGTTATCCTATGTGTCCATACACATTGGGACGATTACAGACATATTTTGAGCTCAACGTTTAGAGGCAGGTAAAAAAAACCTTCTGGTTTGTGTTTCTGATTGGCGCTTTCTGCCAGTGAGTTTGGGGTGGAGGAACTTGACTGGCCTGCAGAGTCCTGACCTCAACCCGATAGAACACCTTTGGGATAAATTAGAGTGGAGACTGTGTGCTTGGCCTTCTCATCCAACATCAGTGCCTGACCTCACAATTGTGCTTCGGGAAGAATGGTCAAACATTCCCTTAGACACACTCTTAAACCTTGTGGACAGCCTTCCCAGAAGATGTGAAGCTGTTATAGCAGCAAAGGGTGGGTCATTGAAATATTGAACCCTACGGACTAAGACTGGGATGCCATTAAAGAGACCCCCATCCTATGCATTAAGGTGAAAAAACTTCTGACACTGACCAGCCCCCTGTTTTACTCACCTGAGCCATTTGTTGCCACGGCGGAGACACATTCTAACTCTCTGTCCATTGTCTCGGCTATTGATTGGATAGATTGATAGCAGTGCAGCCATTGGCTCCTGCTGCTGTCAATCAAATCCAATGATGCAGGCACTGGCTGGCATTCTGTGTCCATGGATTCAAACGTTGGACTCGGGAGCGCGCTCGCATGGTAACCCTCAGGGAGAGTGCTTCTCCTAGGGGGTTTACCGATGCGGAGAGGAGCTGATAGTGCTGCTGGGGGCCCGTAGAAGAGGTGAATCTGGGCCACTCTGTGCAAAACAAACTGCACAGTGGAGGTAAGTATAACATAGTAAATAAGAAAAAATAGATAAAAATGTTTTTAATGTGCCCCGTCCTGCTGAGCTTGCGTGCAGAAGCGAACGCATACGTGAGTAGCGCCTGCATATGAAAACGTGTTCAAACCACACATGTGAAGTATCACCACGATCCTTAGAGCGAGAGCAATAATCCTAGCATTAGACCTTCTCTGTAACTCAAAACATGCAACCTGTAAACATTTTTTAATATTGCATATGGAGATTTTAAAGGATAAAAGTTTGACGCGATTCCATGAGCAGGCGCAATTTTGAAGCATAACATGTTGGGTATCAATTTACTCGGCATAACATCATCTTTCACAAAGTAAAAAAATTGGGCTAACTTTAATGTTTTTTTTTTATTCAAAAATGTGTATTTTTTCCAAAAAAGTGCACTTATAAGACCGCTGCACAAATACGGTGTGACAAAGTATTGCAACGACCGCCATTTGATTCTCTAGGGTGTTAGAACCCCAAAACATTATATATATTCTTCTAGGAAACAAAAACTTATTTTAACTTGTAAACAACAAGTTTGAAAAATAGACCTGGTCTATTTTTAACGTGGTTAAAGTTCATGTGTGTGTAAAGGCAGGCGTCCCTATATTTTTGGTAATTTAGTGTAACAGTCCAGGATTGAATATTTAGGCTCCATGCACACTGGTTTTAAAATTGCTGCTACTACAGGAGTTTTGTGTTCTTCCTGTAGAAGCAGCTCCATGTTCTCCTATGTCTCCATACACATTGGGACGATTACAGGCATATTTTGAGCTCAACGTTAAGAGGCAGGAAAAGAAAAAAACTCTTCTGGTTCATGTTTCTGATTGTAGCTTTCTGGCAGAAAAAATGCAAAACTCTCCTAAACTTGTCTAAACATTGTACAATAAACTCTTTATGAACAATTTTTTCTGCCAAGGGAACTGGCATATTTTTACGCCCAGTGTGCATGGAGCCTTATGGAACCTAAAGATGGATTTTTATGTCATTCTCATATTTCTATATTATGTGGTTTATATATAAAACTGTCCCAGAATATTATTGTCTCAGTCAGTCCTGTTATACTCACTGTAATTCCTCTATCCGGCTTGTTGTCAGAGCCTCCATCAGATCCCTGAAATGAGGACCCTCCAGATTGTTCCGAGACAGGTCCAGTGTCCTCAGTGTCTGGTTATTTCTTATTCCAGATGCCAGGTGGGGGCAGGAGCTGTCTGTCAGGTGATTAGAGGACAATCTGTAGAAGAAGAGAAGAATGTAACCAGAAGAAAATGAATTTCTCCTCCAGGAATGAATGCAACTATTCTCTACATAAATGGAACTGATTTCTCTTTATTGGAATCATTTATATTAGATCACTTTAAAAAACACGATTGATCATCTACACTATTGGAGGTTTTCTCTTTTTGTGGACCCCAATTAATAAATGTGACATGAAAAGTGGATGAGGTGGTGTGATCCATTCATTATTCCTGTAGGGATTGGACATACACACTCACACTGACCTCCAGTCTTTCACCTTCAACCTTCTGCTAAGTCTTGGATTCATTTGTGGGGATTCACTTTGATGATCACAGAAGTCTCACTCATGTTGAGGAAACTTCATTGACTAAAAGTGACACCATTGTACTTTGGGATTTCCTTTGAACATCATGGTGGAGGATTTGAACTTATGGTGTGGAGAAAATTTTATTTTTACCGTTCTTTAGCTGGACCTTTTTTGAAAATTTGTACTAATATTGATGCGCTAATTTTATATATGCTGATTATAAATTCTCTTCATTAGTTATCAACAAAATGGTCTCCATACCATTGTTATATATACACTTATAGGGAGTTTTGTGTTGAGTCTCACTTTTATTGTTACATTTTCACATTTATATTGTTTGAATATTATATACTAGTGCTGCAGTCTTCCATATTATACTAGATGTGCTAACTCCACCAATAGTGATCAGCTTTAACAATTCCATTCACTTCAAAAAATGCACTTTCATACATGTGAGCAAGGGCAGATCTCCAACCTATTCACAGCTACTTCAATCTATATACCATACGATGTGCAACAAATACATAAACATGAAGAGCAACAAAGTTATCTTATAAAATTACAAACATCAAGAGAAAATTCATAAATATGAAAAAGCGGATTTCATACAGCCCATTTACCACTACTTCCATCTCCAATCACCATACAGTGACTTGTGTAGTAAGACCCCTTTCACACTGCAGAGGCACTAAAACAGCGCTAAAACGCTGGTCATTTTTGCGGTGCTTTAGCGGCACTTTTTGTGCGCTAGTGGGCCGGTGCCAATGGGACCTTTAAAAAAATGAAAAAATACTTGTTTTGCAGTGCTTTTAAATCACTTTGGAAGTGCTGCTTGCAGGACTTTTTCTAACGTCCCACAAGCGCACCGCCCGAGTGTGAAAGCACTCATGCAAATGAATGGGAGGCAGTTTTCAGGCGCCATTTCTAGTGCTAAAACACCTGAAAACTGCCTCAGTGTGAAAGGGGTCTAACAGAAATACCAGAGATTCATCCAGTTGGATTAAATCAATGCTGATCAACTGCCACCTCTTTGCAGCAACTTCAATCAACCTCCTCCACACCGGTAAGCAAACAGGTCACTTACCAAAATGTTTGTCCCCACAAGCAAGGCCCAGACACACTTGTTTATATCCTTCCAGCAGCGCCACTCCGCTCAAGCCGGCGTCCGATGAGAACAGACTGTGCCACGGAATGTCAGACCTCCAGGTAGTATCTCCAATATCACCCGAGGTATCCAGACAATGGCCGCAATCACATTACATAGAAAAGAAAAAGCCTCCATAGTGCATAATCCTTAAATATATATAGAATTACAGATTGTACACTTCCTTCATATACACGAGTATACACAACTCAGAGCACACATTGCTCTGGACTGCAGCCGTGTATGATGGAGTCCAGGCAGTGACATGGAGGCCTTTTCTTTTCTATGTAATGTGATTGCAGCCATTGTCTGGATACCTCGGGTGATATTGTATTTTTGCACATTATGTTATACAGACTGAAGTAGCTGTGAATAGGTTGGAGGAGATCTGCCCTTCCTCACATGTATGAAAGTGAATTAAATTTTTATTATTGATCACTGTTGGTGGAGTTATCACATCTACATTAGAAGTGTTGAGATTCGGACATATTGTAGATTGCAGTTTCTCATTTGTCTCATCACACATTTTGTCACTAAGTGTAGGGCTCTATACATAGAATTATATTATACTATTTGTACTTCTATATCAGACTTCCTGCTGGCGGCTGGTTTTCATTTATTAGATTTTCACAAAGTTGTTCATGTTTTTTTTTTCACATTTTTTAGTGCAGATATTTCACTTTCACTTTTTACATTTTTTTTTTTTTTTTTTTTTTTTTTAAATTTTAAGTTTTATTAAATTTTTCATGAGAATCCGTACATAGCGTGTAAAAAAGCATTATATCAACATTTCTTATTGAGCAATACAATATACATCACCATGAGTAAAGGTATCAGTCATGAAAATAGGATGTGGATTATGAAGATTTAACAATATATGTTTAACTTACACAGCAGTTGGATGGTGTCAGCACTGTCTCTCCACCCTGGCACCCCAAATTGGGCGCTCACTGTGCCATGGGGGGTGAGGCAGCCCTTCAACCACCAGTCGTGAAATATACTGCAACCAACAAAAACAATTAAAGCGGGCCAAGGAATGCGGAACTTTGAACTAGTCATCACATAGAATTATAAGTCCTACTCAGTGAAAATATGTCTAGGTTACTGTAAATAGTTGCTCAAGTAAAAATCGTCAGGTAGAGTGATATCGGTGCAAATATAGGTGGAGATGCAAGTAATGTTTCGCAGATTGTATTTTGAAAAGTCAAAATCTATTAAAGAGCCGTGCTTCTCGGATCGGATATCCAAGGTTCCCATTTTTGAAGAAACAAGGTGGTATTGAGGTTGGCTTTAGCGAAGGCAAATTCCATGTGGAAGTGGTAATTTAAAAGAACAATGAGATCTGACATAAGGGGAGGTTGTGGTGATTTCCATTTTCTCGCTAGAGCTAAGCGGGCTGCGATAAGGATATGAGTCGCCACTACTCTGATATGTTTCGGCCATGTTCTGACATCAAGACCCAAGAGAAGATCTAGGGAGGATGATGGAGGGGGGACCTTGCAAATCGTTGAAATGAGCGTAGCAACATCTAGCCAGAATCTGTGTATTAAAGGGCATTCCCACCAGATGTGTTGCAGAGTGCCTACTTCGGTGCAATTCCGCCAGCATTGAGGTGAGGTAGCTGGGTATATCTTTCCCAGTCTGGCTGGGGTATAGTACCATTTATGGAACAGTTTTTGAATTGATTCCCAATGGGAGGTGCAACGTGATACTCGAAGTGGAAGAGTTAAGGCTTTGTGCCAACTTGCGGGTGGTGGTGGAGTGGTAGTAAAGGATGACCAGAAGTCAATAGATGGAGATGATTGATTTGCAGACGGTGTCGTTAGTATTTTGTACATTCCTGAGATTCCTTTCATTGCTGGAGCTGGAGTTTCATAGAATTTCAATATATCAGCCATTGGAGCATTGTCAGTGAGTATATTGATTGGGGATATGATAGAGCGAATTCGTAGGTACAGGAAAAAGGTTGATGTTGGGATATCGAATAGCTGTTGTAGCTGTACAAATGAGTGGATCCCTATTGTGGACATCAGTTGTCCAATGTTGACAAGACCTTTCTGTGTCCATAGGTGTACGGACAGGTCAGGCGATATCATTTCTATTGCTTGAATGGGGAGTTTGGAAAGGATTGAAATGGGTATTCCCTTTGCTTGTTGTGTAAGAGCTGTCCAGACCCGTAAAGCCGATGTTGTAGATTGTAGAAAATGATGTTGTGGTTTTAAGTTGAGTAGGGTAGCCGGTAAAACGTGTTTCAGGTTTGTTGTGATAGCTGCAGACTCAATTTGGTGCCAGGTTTTCCTGGAGGTGGGTGACCACCATTCTTTTAATTGGTCCAGTATTACTGCTTTGTAGTAAGCATGAATGTTGGGGGCTCCCATTCCACCGTGTTGGACTGGTGACAAAAGAATGTTTTGTTTAGGTCTGGGTTTTTTTTGTTGCCAGATGAACTTATTGAGCAATCCTTGTAGTTGATTCAGTTGCGTGGAGAGCATTGGTATAGGGATTGTACGGAACATATACAGAATATGAGGGAGCAGGTACATTTTTAACCAGGGCTATTCTACCAGCCCATGAGACATATGCTTTACTCATGTCTTTGGCAATGCGTAAAAGCTTTTCCTGTAGCACGGCATAGTTCACTTTTATTAATGTATTGCTCGGGGAGGTAAGGTGAATCCCCAAGTATTGAAGTGAGGAGTTTTTGGACCATGTGAAAGGTGTGGTTTTCGTTATGATCTGTTTGGTCTGTTGGTCTATCCCTACGTTTAGCATAGTGGATTTACTATTATTGACTTTGTAAAGAGATATTAGGCTGAACGTTTCCAGAATTTTCAAAACGTTTGAAAGGGAGGTTTCAGCTTTTGTTAGAGTGATAATGACATCGTCTGCATACAGTCCTATTTTGTGTTCAACGTCTCCTATTTTGATACCTAAGATTGCTGTTGCGGATATGATGGCTTGTGCCAGGGGTTCCATCACCATGGCAAAAATCAGGGGTGAAAGTGGGCACCCCTGCCTTGTGCCATTAGTGATGTTGAATGGAGTGGACGTTATCCCTGATGTCCAGACTCGGGCGCTGGGGGAGGAATATAAATTTAATATCGCTGTCAGGATAGGGCCCGACAGCCCAAATTTGCATAGGACTTTTTCCATGTATGTCTAATGAACTCTATCAAACGCCTTCTCTGCGTCCAGTGAGAGGAAGAGAGAAGGCGTTTGACTGTGCTCCACCCACTGGATTAGATCGATGAGGCGTCTAGTGCCGTCCGAAGCTTGTCTGCCGGGTACAAATCCAACCTGGTCAGGGTGTATTATTTGTGGAATAATTGTGGAGAGCCCCTGAGCTAGCAATTTCGCATATATTTTGGTGTCTGTGTTTAACAGTGAGATTGGGCGGTAGTTTGCTGGTTTGTCAGGGGACTTGCCTGGTTTGGGTAGGGTAACAATCAGGGCCTCTAAAGATTCTTTGAGAATTTTGCCTATAGTAGTGTAGTAACTAAAGGTGTTACATAGTTGTGGGGTGAGTAAGTCAGAAGTATTTATAATATTCATTTGGGAATCCGTCGGGGCCAGGGGCTTTGTGTAATGGCAGTGTTTTTATTGTTTTGAGGATTTCGGTGGGAGAGAAAGCTGTAGAAATGCTTTCTAGCTGTGCGGTGGAAATAGAGGGAAGATGTATGGATGAGAGGAATTTGTCAATGTCCTCCATTTTTAGGATGGGCTTCTTGATCAGAGTCTTTAAGATTATATAGTTTGGCGTAAAATGCACTAAATTCGTTTGCAACATCTAATGGGTTATGTACTCGTTTTACCTTGGGAGTTAGTTAGGGCCTGTATTTTCATATTAGCGTTGTGTTTTTTCACTTATCTGGCCAGGAACGTTCCTGACTTGTTGGCTGAAGAGTAGTGCTGGAGTTTAAGGCGTTTTATATAATGTTCAAATTTTTTATGTAGGTGCTCACTAAGTTGGTGTCTTAAGTTTTTTAGATCATTGGATATGGTAATGGATGTTTTGTTTTTGTTGACAATTTCTAACGCACGGATTTGTTTTAATAATTTTTCAGTGGTGGCTACGTGTTGTTTTTTTGCCTGTGCTCCGAGTTTTATGAAAAGGCCACGTAAGTAAGCTTTGTGCGCATGCCAAATCATAGATTGATCGGTAATAGAAAATTGGTTGTTGTCAAAGTAGCTCTTAATCTCGGATCTAAGTTCCTTTTCCAGTGTTGGGTTGGTGAGCAGGGACGTGTTCATTCTCCAAATAGTATGTCGTGTATTTTTGTTGCTGTTAAATAATGTGATCGATATCGGTGCATGGTCAGACCAGGTAATTGTACCAATTCACGCCTCGGTGATTGTTTGTAGTAGGAATTTATCTGTAAGGAACATATCGATCCGAGAGTAATGCCCCGTACACACCGTTGGATTTTCCGATGGAAAATGTCCGATCCGAGCGCGTTGTCGGAAATTCTGACCGTGTGTGGGCTCCATCGGACATTTTCATCACGCTGCAATGTTCAAAATGGTTTAATACAGTGCACTCTCTTCTTCTTTATAATGTGACAAGAATTAAGTAGTTTTGCTGCTCATAATAACACACACTTCTCACAAACTTATTTCGTTACTATTTATCGTGATTCCCTCAATATATTTTGATTTCTCACATCTGACAACATATTTTTGTATATTTTTTTATATATTTTTTGGCTTTAATGTAGATTCTTTTTTTGTGTTTGTATTTTATTTTTATTTTTTTTTGCGATTTCGATTTGTACTCCCGAAAATGTTTGTGTGTGTTTTTCGTGACAAGTTCAGACAACACCATTGATATCTTGTTCTATTTAATCTGTAGGAGATTGTTTGGTGTTGTTGTCCCTTGTTAATTTCACATTTTATGTTAGAAATGTACCTGAATCCTCACCAACAAACTGTCCTTTTTGGATGAAAACACACACAGGAGAGTAGAATTTACCTAAAAATTTTATTAAGGGGTCACAACTAAACAAAGAGGGAGGCAACACTGGAGAAACTGCAGAAGTGGGCGAAGCCTTAGACCCCCAGGGCAGACATCAACTTTTTTTAAGCAAAATTTGTGGCCTGAGGAGTCCATATCTAAAGGAGGGCAGTCTGGTCCAGAAGTCCCAGAGATCCGGAAAGCAGCAGATGACATCTGTGTCCCCAGGCTGTGGTCATACGAGAGACTGCATCTTCTGTCAGACCAGACTGAACCCAGGGTCATCACTCTCAGGTCTTCTTTCCACGCTTCCTTCCACGCGGTGGCTGTGGTGGTGGAGTTGTGGCAGCAGGAGGAGGAGGAGGAGGAGGAGCATCGTCCAACTCAATGACATCCGTCTTGGGTGTTAGTTCCCCACTCACCCCCTTACGTAGTACTTTATAAAGCAGGTCCTCACAGAGCCTGCGTTGACCCTCCTGCATGCCCTGCAATTTGGTGGCAGCCATGCAGGCAAAGGCCTCTTCAGGAGTGGGTAAGGCTCTGAGGGACGCAGAAGCCTCCTGGATCAGCCTGAATGCTGAATCCTGCATGGGACTCAGAGTGGCCTTCCTGGCTCGTTTATATGGCAGGCGGAGGGGAGGGACCTGAGACTCAGTCAGGCTTCGACTTGTCCCAGGCTTCTCCTGGCTGACACTTAGCCCCGCCTCCTCCTGGCTGCCACTAATCCCCGCCTCCTCCTGACTGCCACATTCCACAACCTCCTCCTGGCTGAGGTCTTCCTGTGTATGAAAAAGGGACATAGTTTTAGTATTTTTTCAATCAATCACACACAATTTTCACCTCCTGACTGCTGCAAATTGAATGTTAACAAATATAACAGACTATCCTTCTGAGCCCAGCAGTTTTCATTCTTGTCCCAATTTTGGGTGCCCACTACTGTCTACTGTAAAACACTTTTTTAATCAGCAATTAGTGATCGATAATAACATCTAGTAAACATCTATTTATTGCCCAGAAATCTGTAGAAGAATGCTATACCTGACTCCAGCTGGGCTCCTCCACTTCTTCCTGGCTGGAAGGCCCAGGTTGGACATCAGAAGCCTCAGCGGGGGTGGAAGGAAGCGTGGAAGGAAGAGTAGAGAGGGATTCCCTGACTTCAGTGTGGTCTGACAGAAATCGCAGTCTCTCGTAGTACCACAGCCTGGGGACATAAACGTCATCTGCTGCAGCTCCGGATCTCTGGGAATCTGTGACCTTCTCGCGCTCCCTAAGATATGTGCTCCTCAGGCCACCAATTTTGGCTTTTAAATAGGGGATGGTTGCTGTGGGGACCACCGGCTTCACCAACTCCAGCAGTGTCTCACTTGCCACAGACAGGGCAGCTCCCTGTACTTGTCTATGAACAGGGGCAGGAAATTGTGGTCGTTGAACCCATCCATTTTCTCTGCAAGACACAACACAAGACAAAACCTAATGTCAGGCAAAACTCCCCTAATCTTGTTACAATATAGGCTTCCATTTCGAAGCAGTATAGGCGCAAGTTTAGATCTTACCTTCGTTATCACGATCGGCGTCTCCGATGCTCCTTCCTCCGCTCACAGATCGTACGTAAGACGCACGTGTGTTACGCTTTATACACACTGCGCATGCGTATAACTCCGCCCGCCTCTGACGTTCTTTGTAGTCTATTCCACGCCCATTTTCGTTCGGCGCAGTGGGGGAAGAGCACATGGCGGATAGACAGCAGGTGCGTGCTAACTGTAGCAACGAGGAGGAGGGGGAGGAAAGGCCGGAGCCTGAAACGTCCCGATCCAGAAGGAGATTTAAGGACTCAAATATGTCCTTTGGGGAGATGTTGGAGATGGTGGACATCCTGAAGAAGGCCGACTATGATGGAAAGTCTGGGCCTTACCCCAACCCCAATGTCAGAAAGGCCAAGATCATGGCGAAAGTGGTCAGGAGTCTGCACCGGAATTTCGGGGTACGACGATCGAAAGATCAGCTCAGGAACCGGTGGTCGGACCTGAAATTACGAGAACATGAGCAGTACAGAAAGATCCGGACAGTGCTGCAAAAAAGTAAGTAGTTGTGCTGTGTTCCTATTCTTTTTGTGTTTATTACGTTCGTGCTGCTCCATGTGCTTTTAGGAACTGTTGTACAGTTTAAAATGGCAACTTTCATGTTCATGGGCACATTTTTCGTTCCAAATATAAAATACCATTGTTTAGCCCATATGCATTTGGCCACCATTTTGACGCCCTATACTTGTCTTCAAAGAATTGGGTTGTGTAGATGGCTTTGTTACTAGAATGAAATGCAAACTAGATTCTGTGTAAGGAGAGGACACTGAGCAGCTGTTTTCACATCTGGACACTGGAGCACTATAGTGTGGGACAAAAGAACACCATTTTTATTAGGGGGGCCACACAGGTGCTCCAGTGTATACTATAGGGGGGTCTCCATCTGTGAAGCTTGTACAAAACAGGTAAAGTATTGCAGGTTGACAAAGGACACTAAAGCTACATCTTGGAACTCTGCTAAAATAGATAATTGTACCCCACTTCCAAGCAATGTTTCATCTTTATAGTTCTGCCATCAAATATCTGTGTGCTAAGTATACCATTTTTGTTTTACATAGGGTATAAAAGACTCGGAGGACACCCCTCATCTGAGGAGACCAGAGCCCCCCCCCCCTGGAAGAAGGGAAAATCCCCCCAACACAAGCTGAGCAGGAGGATGAAGACGTGGTGGAACTAGTCACCACAACAGGTGAGTGTCTGCAACCACAGGCTCAGATAAGAGATGGATGGCGGCATTTTTTTAAACCAAATTTATTATGGGGTTCCTCTTTTTTTAGGTGATCGTGAGGTTGTGGATCCAGATCCTTTCACAACCGAAAGTGCCCAGATCCTGATCGGAGAGATCATGGGGTGTAATTTACAATTGGAAATCATCAAGCAAAACATCAATGATGTTATTCCAAAATATAAAAACATCATTGATGTTTTGGGGCGAGTTTAAAAACCCCTCCAAATCACTTTCTTCTTTTGTGTGCTACAATGTGCTAAATGTTTTTGTGATTTTTCCCAAAGCCAAATTTGGAGGATGCACACAGTGTGTCAACATGTGCTATCTGCCATCACGGGAGATCAATGGACGCGTTTTGGGGGTGCAACCCCTTACTCAATAATAAAGTAGCGGTGAGGAAGGGGTTTTTCCCCCAAAACACATCCCTTGATCCCCCGTGATGGCAGCTAGCACATTTTCACATTGGGAAATTTGTGTGCATCTTCCAAATTTGGCTTTTCCAGGGGTGATTTCCCCCCATCTGAACGCAATATCAAACACAGTTCCTAAATACTCATGTCTGATATTGCCTTCAAATTCGACCAAATGTGACGTTTGTAAGTTCAAGATTTGTGTCTTTTCTTGTTGGTTTTACACAGGCCTGTTTTCTATAAATAAAATGGACATTTTGATTTTGGATAATGCCACCACAAAAATTGGTATATAACAAACATGTTGGTTTGTCTGAAAAACCTTTGGTAAATGCACATGTGATTGTGCAGGTATTAAAAAGATTGTTAATCAAGAATGTGTGGATTATTGTCGCTACAACACTTTTGGGGTGATGTAATTGTTGTTTTATGAGAAAATGGGGGTTATTTCCTAAGGGCAAATCCACTTTGCACTACAAGTGCAGTTTCAGTGCAGTTGCAAGTGCACTTGTAGTGAAATGTGTTTTTGCATTTAGTAAATAACAGCCAACAGTGCTTTGTATAAGGTTACACAATCACGCCATTTTCTGCACTCAAAACATTTCTGTCAGGGTCAGCTAAAACAAACACAAGCAGTAAATGTCCACAAAGAATTTTTTGTTTTTTTTTATTATAAAAAGGCTTCACAGATTGTCTGGCATATTGATACCCCCCCTACCCGCAAAGAACTCCAGGTAGCGTAACCGGACATCACGGGCACTCAGGGAGGGCAAGCCAGGACGGCCACTTTCAAGCGCTGTCAGTGTGGTTTGATGTATGATTCCGGCCTCAGGCCCAACTGAGCCAGCATAGTTGGCCGAATGTTTCCTTAAAAAGTTATGGAGAACACAGCACGCAAGTATAATATGGTTCAGTTTATACTCCGCCATATGGATGGGTGTCATAAATAGGCGGAACCGGCTGGCCAGGATTCCAAATGTGTTCTCCACCACTCTTCAGGCTCTGGCCAGCCGGTAATTAAAAACCCTCTGTTCCGGTGTGTGGGTACTCATTGTGAATGGCCGCATCAGGTGGTCCCCCAGCGCAAACGCTTCATCAGCAACGAACACAAATGGGAGTCCTTCAACATTGTCCTCTGGAGCTGGCAAGTCCAAGCTGCCATTCTGGAGACGCCTGTAGAACTCCGTCTGGGCGATGACTCCACCATCGGACATCCGGCCATTCTTCCCCACGTCCACATACAGGAAGTCGTAATTAGCCGACACCACCGCCAATATCACTATACTATTGAACCCCTTGTAATTATAATAGTACGACCCCAAGTTGGGTGGTGGGGCGATGTGGACGTGTTTCCCATCAATTGCCCCTCTGCAGTTAGGAAAGTCCCACTGCTGGGCAAAGTGGGAGGCCACAGTCTGCCATTTCTGGAGCATGGAAGGAAACTGTTGAGGAAAAAACAATAAACATTACTATTTTTTTCACAGAAACATGGCAAGCAGATTAGACACAAACATTATGGGGCAACCTCCAGATAGCATTTAGTAAGGGGAATTTAACAAGGCCAAAGTATAAGGTACACCTATCATATTCCCCCTCCCCCCTCTCATGGGCCATTTCTAACATTATAGGGGGTGTGTGGAAATCTTGGACAGGTAACCCTCTTCACTTCATTGAGAGATGAATGCCTAAATAATGGGTATTACTTTGAACAGCCCCTCCTTAGTTACGCTATTTGCAGACCACTGGACAGGTAAGAAGTGTCATAATACAAAGATATAAATACACACTGTACACATTTGAGGACATTTGGACATTCTGCTATTACCTGTCAAGATAATAATAGGATACAAAAACTTTAAACAGTACCATTTGAAAGTATACAGGCAGGCCCTTGCACTACATGCTTTGGGGAATTCATCCATAAATCTGACCAGTAAAGAGATGGGTATAGTGTGTATGGGTTTGGCAAAGTCAGCAGATAGATGATTGAGGATAGATAGAGAATTGGGATCAGCTGACTTAGCAGTTGGGGGAGGGAGGGTTACAAAAAATTATTTGGGACACCAACAAAAAAAAGCCTCTGGCACTCTGCCAGAATTTAAATCAAAAATAAAATTTCCAAACATTTTAGGGGGTGTTTGAGGTAAAGCACTACTATAGAGCTGATAAAATACATTGTTAAGTGACTACATGAGGTGAATATAGGGGCAGGAGACACCATGCTGGGGAGGTTATTGAAGGGCAAATATGTATGAAGGACCTAAAATAATAATTACATAAAAATCCAGCATGCATGAGAACAAAGGGGACATTCACAGCATATTCCAATCATGGTAATTGGGGAATAAGGAAAGAAATACAATATATTAGCAAACATTCAATACAATAAAATGTGATATAAAAGGATAAAAATCTTACCTTCATATACTCCTTCTGCAGGACCTGTATGATGGCAGAACAGGTCTCTGGGATGATACCCAGAGCCTGGGGGGAGATGCCTGTCGAGAACTTCAAGTCCTGCAGGCTTCTCCCTGTGGCCAAATACCGCAGGGTAGCGACCAGCCTCTGCTCTGGAGTGATGGCTTGCCTCATGCAGGTATCCTGCCTGCTGATATAGGGGGTCAGCGAAGCCAACAAACGGTGAAAGACAGGGACCGTCATCCTGAGAAAGTTCCTGAAATCATCATGATTGATCTCACGGAGCAAAGGCATATGAGAGAACTGGTCATGCTGCAGCAACCAATTCTTGGTCCATGAACTCCTCCCCACCCTGTTCATGGACTGGACTTGTGTCAAGGTCAGGACCCCAACACCAGGCCCCCGCACAGCACGAACTCTACGAGGAGTACGCATACGAAACATGGCTAGAAAACGGTCGGCTGCTCAGAACGAAGTAACAGAACGCACTGAAGAACAGCAAGGCCTGTGAAGAGCGACCTGAAAACCAGTAACGAACGAACAAGAATACAATGACTACCTAAAGTCACGCAGAACTTGCTTGCACGCACTGAAGAGCAGATACAAACCCACAAGCACAAACTGAACGGCAGTGTGTAGACAAAACAAGTTTGAGCCAACATCCGTCGGAAAATATCCTAGGATTTTGTTGTCGGAATGTCCGAACAAAGTCCGACTGAGTGTACGCCCTATAAGAGTGCTGAGAGTTGGAGTAGAAAGTGTAATCTCGCTCCGTATCGTGCGTGCATCTCCAGGGGTCATAAAGGTCTTCATTATGTAAAAGAGAGGAAAGTGTAGAGGGGATACGTTTGCTTGGGTTAGATGTGTCTAGAGAGTTATCAATGATTTAATTAAAGTCCCCACACAGTACTACTGGGTCGGATCTGTAAGGTGCCAATTTAGAAAGTAGATTGTTGTAAAACTTTTTTTGGCCTGTGTTGGGTGCGTAGAGATTTACTAACGTTAAGCGTTGGTTTTCAATTGTTGCGGAGAGAATCAAATATCTGCCATCTTCATCAGTTTCACAGTGGTGTAACTGGAACGAGATGGATGAACTGATTGCAATCATCACCCCTCTCTTTTTGGCAGTGGCATTGGCAAAGAAGCAGTGTGGGTAACGTTTGTGTGTGCATTTTGGTGCCTTGTCTTTGATGAAATGTGTTTCTTGTACGCAGAATATGTCTGCCCTCTGAGTCAGTGCTTCTTTCCAGAGGAGATTGCGTTTAAAGGGGGAGTTCAGACCTTTGCCATTTAGTGACGTGATTTTAATGGCCATTTTAGCAGGAGGTGACCTGGGATGGGGACAAGGGGAGCGAGATTACACTTAGAAGATTAATCAACTTTAGGTCCTGTAATGGAAGCAAGGAGCGTACAGTAACACTGAGTAGGTCAAAAAATAAAAAAATAAGTAACTTTATTATGACACTATGTATATAGAATTGATCCTTACTGAATATATCATAGGTGATTTACCACAATATTCTGCTAGTCAAGCAATACGTAAAGTACTCAAAAAGAGTAATCAAACAAACAAACACAAAAAAAAGGAACAAAAAAGGTAAGATGAACACTAATAACAAGAATATCAGTGTGCGTGGCACACTATAACCTGAGGGAGTGAGGTAACACTAAAGCAGTGTCCACAGAGGATCCTATGAATGGTCGCGACCTAAGGCCTTTGGATTTTGAAGGTTGTCGCCTCTACCAGGGATCTGATTCCGGAATGGAGCGGAATGTGGATGGGAGCCCGTGCGGTCACTCGTGGCAGGAGGGAGGGGGAGAAAACCCCAGTTGATCAATTTTTTGCACCCTTCTTTGGGGTGGGAATAGGGATTATTTGTTTATAGGTCACCAGAAGTTTGGTAGGGAAGCCCCATTTGTAAGTGATTTTTTTTTCTTGTAGAATGGAAGTGACAGGGGTGAATGCTCTTCTCATCTCCATGGTGGCTTTGGAGAGGTCATTGAACAGGAGAACATTTGCATATGGTGCTGGAAGCGGTTTGGTGGTTTTAGCTGCTTGTAAAATCTGCTCCTTAACATGAAAGTAGTGCACTCTTGCTAGAACATCCCACGGGATGTCTGGGGATAGGTGCGCAGGTTTGGCGATCCTATGCGCCCGGTCAATGGTAATATCCCGTGCATTCAAACGAGGCAATAGACGTGAGAATAACTGTAAGGATGTAATTTCATTTGATTTGACAGATTCGGGAATGCGTCTAAATTTTATGTTGTTCCTTCTGGAACGATCTTCCAAATCTGCCAATTTTAATTTCATGTGGTGTATTTCTGAGGCATGGTGTTCATGCGCATCCAGTAATTCATTGTGAGCTCTGACATGGTCATGCATGCTGTCTTCAAGCAAATGAGCTCTTCCTTCTAGGCAGTCTATCCTGTCATGTATTTGGGAGACAGATAATTGCAGTTCTCTGTGGAGATCTTTCTGCAGTGTAAGGAGCATTGATTTTAACATAGATTCAGTAACAGGGTTATCTGATGCAGGGACTGCTGCCAGAGCAGGGATGTGTGTGGTATCAGTGTCCCTGTCTGCCCACTGATGCTTCTTGAGCTGGGGCTCTTTGCTGGGGGAGAGGGCCGGAGAAGAAGCCAGCCTCTTACCTCTGTCCATGCTGGTGTGGGATACTGCAGCGTCTGGTGAGGGTATGGTATCCATCTCTTCCCTTATCAGATTGTCTCCATATGATAGCGCTGGGAAGTCTTCCTGTGAGGGGGCCGAATGGCACTCCTAATCAGCTGCTGTGCCTGAGGCATTGTTCCCGGAGCCGGCGCCATCTTGGGCCTTGTTCATGGCCGTGCTGGCGTAGTAATCAGTGAGGCGGCGTGGAGCTGGCGGTTTATTCTGCCGTCTGGACATGCCCGGGATGGTCACGGATCTTTGCCCCCTCCGTGTGACCGGAGCGGGGTCGGATTGTCGCGTTAGGTTGCTGCGGATCGGTGTCTGTGGAAGGGAGCTCTGTACTCAAGCGTCCATTCCTCTCCAGGGCAGGCCACGCCCCCCTCACTTTTTACATTTTTATGTCCAGCTTTAGAGAACTGTCTGTTATTGGTGCTATACAGAGACAACCAGAAGATGAAATATATCTTTATTATTATTTGATTCATAAAGTTTATACATACACTATATTACCAAAAGTATTGGGACACCTGCCTTTCCAAGCACATAAACTTAAATGGCATCCCAGTCTTAAGCCTCGTACACAATCAGATTGTCGGACGACTGTTCGTCTGGTTTTTGTGGCATGCTAGTCTCATATCAAAAGTGAAGAGGTTACACACCATATGAAAATTCTCATTCGACAGAATACAACTTCAGAAGTGATGTAATGTGTTGAATAGTTTTGTATGTATTCTTTCGTTTCTGAGAATGCGTAGTCTTGCTCTTACGTTTTTTTTTTAAACCGTACTTATTAAACAAAAATCAGACGTTGAGTTCACGTACGATAAAAATTTTATAGTCTGCACATCCAGATTTTATTGGACGAAAAATCAGAATTGGCTATCAAAAGCAACTAGACTAACGATCTAAAAATCATCAGATCGTTCGTTTGGATGAAATTTTACTTCCGATTTTCGGATCGTGTGTAAGGGCCTTTAGTCTGTAGGGTTTAATATTGAGTTGGCACACCCTCTGCAGCTATAACAGCTTCATCTCTTCTGGGAAGGCTGTCCACAAGGTTTAGGAGTGTATCTATGGGAATGTTTGACCATTCTTCCAGAAGCACAATTGTTAGGTCAGGCACTGATGTTGGATGAGAAGGCCTGGCTCGCAGTCTCCACTCTAATTCATCCCAAAGGTGTTCTATTGGGTTTTGTGGTGCCATTTCTAGTAAAAAAATAATAATAATAAAAATGCAATAAATATATCCCCTATTTTGTAGACACTATAACTTTTGAGCAAACCAATCCATATACGCTTATTTCTATTTTTTAACAAAAATATGTAGAATAAATATCGGCCTAAACTGATGAAGAAATGTGTTTTTTTTATATGTTTTTTAGGATATTTATTATAGCAAAAAGTAAAAAAATATTGCTTTTTTTACAAAATTGTCGCTCTTTTGTTTATGGTGCAAAAAATAAAAACCGTCTCGTCTGGCCTCCATCTCTGCTCTAATTCATGCCAAAGGTGTTCTATTGGGTTGAGGTCAGGACTCGGTGTTTGCCAGTCAAGTTCTTCCACCCCAAACTCGCTCATCCATGTCTTTATGGACCTAGCTTTGTGCACTGACCCAAATCATTTGGTGGAGGGGAAATATGGTGTGGGGTTGTTTTTTGAGGGTTGGGCTTGGCCCCTTAGTTCCAGTGAAGGGAACTCTTAAGGCGTCAGCATACCAAGACATTTTGGACAATTTCATGCTCCAATCTTTGTGGGAACAGTTTGGGGATGGCCCATTCCTGTTCCAACATGACTGTGCACCAGTGCACAAAGCAAGGTGCATAAAGACATGGATGAGTGAGTTTGGGGTGGTGGAACTTGACTGGCCTGCACAGAGTCCTGACCTAAATCCAATAGAACACCTTTGGGATGAATTAGAGTGGAGACTCTGAGAGCCAGGCCTTCTCATCAATAATCAGTGCCTGACCTCACAAATGCGCTTCTGGAGGAATGGTCAAACATTCCCATAGACACACTCCTAAACCTTATGGACAGCTTTCCCAGAAGAGATGAAGCTGTTATAGCTGCAAATTGTGGGCCAACTCAATATTGAACCCTACGGACTAAGACCGGGATGCCATTAACGTTCAGGTGTGCGTAAAGGCAGGCGTCCCAATACTTTTGGTAATATAGTGTAACAGTCCAGTATTGAATATTTAGGCTCCATGCACACTGGCTTAAAAAACACTGCTACTACAGGAGTTTTGTGTTCTGCCTGTAGAAGCAGCTCAATGTTATCCTATGTGTCCATACACATTGGGACGATCACAGACATATTTTGAGCTCAAAGTTTAGAGGCAGGTAAAAAAAACCTTCTGGTTTTTGTTTCTGATTGGAGTTTTCTGCCAGAAAAACTGCAAAACTCTCCTAAACTTGTCTAAACTTTGTACAATAAACTTTCTATATGAAAGTTTTTTCTGCCGAGGGAACTGGCATTTTTTTTAAGCCCAGTGTGCATGGAGCCTTATGGAGTCTAAAGATGGATTTTGATGATATTATCATATTTCTATATTATTTATGTGGTTTAGATATTAAACTGTCCCAGAATATTATTGTCTCAGTCAGTCCTGTTATACTCACTGTAATTCCTCTATCCGGCTTGTTGTCAGAGCTTCCATCAGATCCCTGAAATGAGGACCCTCCAGATTGTTCCCAGACACTTTCAGTGTCCTCAGTGTTTGGTTATTTCCTATTCCAGATGCCAGGTGGGGGCAGGAACTGTCTGTCAGGTGATTATTACCCAATCTGTAGAAGAAGAGCAGAATGTTACCAGAAGAAAATGAATTTCTCCCCCAGGAATGAATGTAACTATTCTCTATGAATGGAACTCATTTCTCTTTATTGGAATCATTAATAATATATCACTTTATAAAACACGATTGATCATCTACACTATTGGAAAATGTCTCTTTTTGTGGACCCCAATTAATAAATGTGACATGAGAAGTGGATGAGGTGGTGTGATCCATTCATTATTCCTGTATGGGGATTGGACCATACACACTCACACTGACCTCTAGGCTTTCACCTCCAACCTTCTGCTAAGTCTTGTTTTCAGTTGTGGGCATTCACTTTGATGGTCACAGAAGTCTCACTCATGTTGTGGAAACTTCATTGACTAAAAGTGACACCATTGTACTTTGGGATTTCCTTTGCGCCTCATGGTGGAGGATTTGATCTTATGGAGTGGAGAAGATTTTATTATTACCATTCTTTATTCGGACCTTTTGTAAAGATTTGTACTAATATTGCTGCACTAATTTTATATATGCTGATTATAAATTCTCTTCATTAGTTATCAGTGGAATAGTCTCCATACCATTGTTATATATACACTTATAGGGAGGTTTGTGATGAGGAGTCTCACTTTTATTGTTATATTTTCACATTTATATTGTGTGAATGTTATATACCAGTGCTGCAGTCTTCCATATTATACTAGATGTGATAACTCCACCAATAGTGATCAGATATAAAAATTACATTCACTACAAAAATACACTTTCATACATGTGAGGAAGGGCAGATCTCCTCCAACCTATTCACAGCTACTTGAATCTATATAACATATAATGTACAAAAATACATAAACATGAAGAGCAACAAAGTTATCTTAAAAAATTGCAAACATCAAGAGAAAGTTCATAAACGTGAAAAAGCAGATTTCCTACAACCTATTCACCACTATTTCCATCTCCAATTACTATACAGTGACTTGTGCAGTAAGACCCCTTTCACACTACATTTTTATGTCCAGCTTTAGAGAACTGTATGATATTGATGCTATACAGAGACAACCAGGAGATGAAATATATCTCCATTATTATTATTTGATTCATAAAGTTTAGACATACACTATATTACCAAAAGTATTGGGACACATGCCTTTACAAGCACATAAACTTTAATGGCATCCCAGTCTTAAGCCTTGTACACACAATCAGATTGTCGGAGGACTGTTCGTCTGGTTTTTGTGGCATGCTAGTCTCATATCAAAAGTGAAGAGGTTACACACCATATGAAAATTCTCATTCGACAGAATACAACTTTAGAAGTGATGTAATGTGTTGAATAGTTTTGTATGTATTCTTTCGTTTCTGAGAATGCGTAGTCTTGCTCTTACGTTTTTTTTTTAAACTGTACTTATTAAACAAAAATCAGACGTTGAGTTCACGTACGATAAAAATTTTATAGTCTGCACATCCAGATTTTGTTGGACGAAAAATCTGAATTGGCTATCAAAAGCACTAGACTAACTATCTAAAAATCGTCAGATCGTTCGTTTGGATGAAATTTTACTTCCGATTTTCGGATCGTGTGTAAGGGCCTTTAGTCTGTAGGGTTTAATATTGAGTTGGCACACCCTTTGCAGCTATAACAGCTTCATCTCTTCTGGGAAGGCTGTCCACAAGGTTTAGGAGTGTATCTATGGGAATGTTTGACCATTCTTCCAGAAGCACAATTGTGAGGTCAGGCACTGATGTTGGATGAGAAGGCCTGGCTCGCAGTCTTCACTCTAATTCATCCCAAAGGTGTTCTATTGGGTTTTGTGGTGCCATTACTAGTAAAAAAATTATAATAATAAAAATGCAATAAATATATCCCCTATTTTGTAGACACTATAACTTTTGAGCAAACCAATCCATATACGCTTATTGCTATTTTTTACCAAAAATATGTAGAATAAATATCGGCCTAAACTGATGAAGAAATGTGTTTTTTTTTTTTTATGTTTTTGAGGATATTTATTATAGCAAAAAGTAAAAAATATTGCTTTTTTTCCAAATTGTCGCTCTTTTTTTGTTTATGGCACAAAAAATAAAAACCGTCTCGTCTGGCCTCTATCTCTGCTCTAATGCATGCCAAAGGTGTTCTATTGGGTTGAGGTCAGGACTCGGTGTAGGCCAGTCAAGTTCTTCCACCCCAAACTCACTCATCCATGTCTTTATGGACCTTGCTTTGTGCACTGCCCCAAATCATTTGGTGGAGGGGGGAATATGGTGTGGGGTTGTTTTTTGAGGGTTGGGCTTGGCCCCTTAGTTCCAGTGAAGGGAACTCTTAAGGCGTCAGCATACCAAGACATTTTGGACAATTTCATGCTCCAATCTTTGTGGGAACAATTTGGGGATGGCCCATTCCTATTCCAACATGACTGTGCACCAGTGCATAAAGACATGGGTGAGTGAGTTTGAGGTGGAGGAACTTGACTGGCCTGCACAGAGTCCTGACCTAAATCCAATAGAACACCTTTGGGATGAATTAGAGCGAAGACTGTGAGAGCCAGGCCTTCTCATCAATAATCAGTGCCTGACCTCACAAATGCGCTTCTGGAGGAATGGTCAAACATTCCCATAGACACACTCCTAAACTTTATGGACAGCTTTCCCAGAAGAGATGAAGCGGTTATAACTGCAAATTGTGGGCCAACTCAATATTGAACCCTACGGACTAAGACTGGGATGCCATTAACGTTCAGATGAGCGTAAAGGCAGGTGTCCCAATACTTTTGGTAATATAGTGTAACAGTCCAGTATTGGATATATAGGCTCCATGCACACTGGCTTAAAAATCACTGCTACTACAGGAGTTTTGTGTTCTGCCTGTAGAAGCAGCTCAATGTTATCCTATGTGTCCATACACATTGGGACGATTACAGACATATTCTGAGCTCAACGTTTAGAGGCAGGTAAAAAAAACCTTCTGGTTTGTGTTTCTGATTGGAGTTTTCTGTCAGAAAAAATGCAAAACTCTCCTAAATTTGTCTAAACTTTGTACAATAAACTTTCAATATGAACATTTTTTCTACCGAGGGAACTGGCATTTTTTTAAGCCCAGTGTGCATGGAGCCTTATGGAGTCTAAAGATGGATTTTGATGATATTATCATATTTCTATAATATTTATGTGGTTTAGATATTAAACTGTCCCAAAATATTATTGTCTCAGTCAGTCCTGTTATACTCACTGTAATTCCTCTATCCGGCTTGTTGTCAGAGCTTCCATCAAATCCCTGAAATGAGGACCCTCCAGATTGTTCCCAGACAGGTTCAGTGTCCTCAGTGTCTGGTTATTTCTTATTCCAGATGCCAGGTGGGGGCAGGAACTGTCTGTCAGGTGAATAGAGGACAATCTGTAGAAGAAGACAAGAATGTTACCAGAAGAAAATGAATTTCTCTCCCAGGAATAATTGTAACTATTCTCTACATGAATGGAACTCATTTCCCTTTATTGGAATCATTAATATTAGATCACTTTTTAAAACACGATCGATCATCTACACTATTGGAGGATTTCTCTTTTTGTGGACCCCAATTAATAAATGTGACATGAGAAGTGGATGAGGTGGTGTGATCCATTCATTATTCCTGTATGGGGATTGGACCATACACACTCACACTGACCTCTAGGCTTTCATCTCCAACCTTCTGCTAAGTCTTGGATTCAGTTGTGGGGATTCACTTTGATGGTCACAGAAATCTCACTCATGTTGTGGAAACTTCATTGACTAAAAGTGACACCATTGTACTTTGGGAATTCCTTTGCGCCTCATGGTGGAGGACTTGATCTTATGGAGTGGAGAAGATTTTATTATTACCATTCCTTATTTGGACCTTTTGTGAAAATTTGTACTAATATTGCTGCACTAATTTTATATATGCTGATTATAAATTCTCTTCATTAGTTATCAGTGGAATAGTCTCCATACCATTGTTATATTTACACTTATAGGGAGGTTTGTGATGAGGAGTCTCACTTTTATTGTTATATTTTCACATTTATATTGTGTGAATGTTATATACTAGTGCTGCAGTCTTCCATATTATACTAGATGTGATAACTCCACCAATAGTGATCAGATATAAAAATTACATTCACTACAAAAATGCACTTTCATACATGTGAGAAAGGGCAGATTTCCTCCAACCTATTCACAGCTACTTGAATCTATATAACATATAATGTACAAAAATATATAAACATGAAGAGCAACAAAGTTATCTTAAAAAATTGCAAACATCAAGAGAAAGTTCATAAAAGTGAAAAAGTGGATTTCCTACAACTTTTTCACCACTATTTCCATCTCCAATTACTATACAGTGACTTGTGCAGTAAGACTCCTTTCACACTACATTTTTATGTCCAGCTTTAGAGAACTGTCTGATATTGGTGCTATACAGAGACAACCAGGAGATGAAATATATCTCCATTATTATTATTTGATTCATAAAGTTTAGACATACACTATATTACCAAAAGTATTGGGAAACATGCATTTACAAGCACATAAACTTTAATGGCATCCCAGTCTTAAGCCTCGTACACACAATCAGATTGTCGGACGACTGTTTGTCCGGTTTTTGTGGCATGCTAGTCTCATGTCAAATGAAGAGGTTACTCACCATATGAAAATTCTCATTCGACAGAATACAACTTCAGAAGTGTTGTAATGTGTTGAATAGTTTTGTATGTATTCTTTCATTTCTGAGAATGCGTAGTCTTGCTCTTACGGTTTTTTTTTAAACTGTACTTGGTAAACAAAAATCAGACGTTGAGTTCACGTACGATAAAAATTTTATAGTCTGCACATCCAGATTTTGTTGGACGAAAAATCGGAATTGGCTATGAAAAACACCAGACTAACTATCTAAAAATCGTCAGATCGTTCGTTTGGATGAAATTTTACTTCCGATTTTCGGATCGTGTGTAAGGGCCTTTATTCTGTAGGGTTTAATATTGAGTTGGCACACCCTCTGCAGCTATAACAGCTTCATCTCTTCTGGGAAGGCTGTCCACAAGGTTTAGGAGTGTATCTATGGGAATGTTTGACCATTCTTCCAGAAGCACAATTGTTAGGTCAGGCACTAATGTTGGATGGGAAGGCCTGGCTCGCAGTCTCCACTCTAATTCATCCCAAAGGTGTTCTATTGGGTTTTGTGGTGCCATTACTAGTAAAAAAATAATAATAATAAAAATGCAATAAATATATCCCCTATTTTGTAGACACTATAACTTTTGAGCAAACCAATCCATATACGCTTATTGCTATTTATTACCAAAAATATGTAGAATAAATATCGGCCTAAACTGATGAAGAAATGTGTTTTTTTTTTATATGTTTTTGAGGATATTTATTATAGCAAAAAGTAAAATATATTGCTTTTTTTTCAAAATTGTCGCTCCTTTTTTTATTTATCTCGCAAAAAATAAAAACCATCTCGTCTGGCCTCCATCTCTGCTCTAATTCATGCCAAAGGTGTTCTATTGGGTTGAGGTCAGGACTCGGTGTAGGCCAGTCAAGTTCTTACACCCCAAACTCGCTCATCCGTGCCTTTATGGACCTTGCTTTGTACACTGCCCCAAATCATTTGGTGGAGGGGGGAATATGGTTTGGGATTGTTTTTTGAGGGTTGGGCTTGGCCCCTTAGTTCCAGTGAAGGGAACTCTTAAGGCGTCAGCATACCAAGACATTTTGGACAATTTCATGCTCCAATCTTTGTGGGAACAGTTTGGGGATGGCCCATTCCTGTTCCAAGATGACTGTGCACCAGTGCACAAAGCAAGGTGCATAAAGACATGGATGAGTAAGTTTGGGGTGGATGAACTTGACTGGCCTGCACAGAGTCCTGACCTAAATCCAATAGAACATCTTTGGGATGAATTAGAGTGGAGACTGTGAGAGCCAGGCCTTCTCATCAATAATCGGTGCCTGACCTCACAAATGCGCTTCTGGAGGAATGGTCAAACATTCCCATGGACACACTCCTAAACCTTATAGACAGCTTTCCCAGAAGAGATGAAGCTGTTATAGCTGCAAATTGTGGGCCAACTCAATATTGAACCCTACGGACTAAGACTGGGATGCCATTAACGTTCAGGTGTGTGTAAAGGCAGGCGTCCCAATACTTTTGGTAATATAGTGTAACAGTCCAGTAGTGGATATTTAGGCTCCATGCACACTGGCTTAAAAATCACTGCTACTACAGGAGTTTTGTGTTCTGCCTGTAGAAGCAGCTCAATGTTATCCTATGTGTCCATAAACATACGGAGGATTACAGACATATTTAGAGGCAGGTAAAAAAAACCTTCTGGTTTGTGTTTCTGATTGGAGTTTTCTGCCAGAAAAATGCAAAACTCTCCTAAATTTGTCTAAACTTTGTACAATAAACTTTCAATATGAACGTTTTTACTGCCGAGGGAATTGGCATTTTTTTAAGCCCAGTGTGCATGGAGCCTTATGGAGTCTAAAGATGGATTTTGATGATATTATCATATTTCTATAATATTTACGTGGTTTAGATATTAAACTGTCCAAGAATATTATTGCCTCAGTCAGTCCTGTTATACTCACTGTAATTCCTCTATCCGGCTTGTTGTCAGAGCTTCCATCAGATCCCTGAAATGAGGACCCTCCAGATTGTTCCCAGACAGGTTCAGTGTCCTCAGTGTCTGGTTATTTCTTATTCCAGATGCCAGGTGGGGGCAGGAACTGTCTGTCAGGTCATTATAGGACAATCTGTAGAAGAAGACAAGAATGTTACCAGAAGAAAATGAATTTCTCCCCCAGGAATGAATGTAACTATTCTCTACATGAATGGAACTCATTTCTCTTTATTGGAATCATTAATATTAGATCACTTTATAAAACACGATCGATCATCTACACTATTGGAGGATTTCTCTTTTTGTGGACCCCAATTACTAAATGTGACATGAGAAGTGGATGAGGTGGTGGGATCCATTCATTATTCCTGTATGGGGATTGGACCATACACACTCACACTGACCTCTAGGCTTTCACCTCCATCCTTCTGCTAAGTCTTGGATTCAGTTGTGGGGATTCACTTTGATGGTCACAGAAGTCTCACTCATGCTGTGGAAACTTCATTGACTAAAAGTGACACCATTGTACTTTGGGATTTCCTTTGCACCTCATGGTGGAGGACTTGATCTTATGGAGTGGAGAAGATTTTATTACCATTCCTTATTTGGACCTTTTGTGAAAATTTGTACTAATATTGCTGCACTAATTTTATATATGCTGATTATAAATTCTCTTCATTAGTTATCAGTGGAATATTCTCCATACCATTGTTATATATACACTTATAGGGAGGTTTGTGATGAGGAGTCTCACTTTTATTGTTATATTTTCACATTTATATTGTGTGAATGTTATATACTAGTGCTGCAGTCTTCCATATTATATTAGATGTGATAACTCCACCAATAGTGATCAGATATAAAAATTACATTCACTACAAAAATACACTTTCATACATGTGAGGAAGGGCAGATTTCCTCCAACCTATTCACAGCTACTTGAATCTATATAACATATATAATGTACACAAATACATAAACATGAAGAGCAACAAAGTTATCTTAAATTGCAAACATCAAGAGAAAGTTCATAAACGTGAAAAAGCGGATTTCCTACAACCTATTCACCACTACTTCCATCTCCAATTATTATATAGTGACTTGTGCAGTAAGACCCCTTTCACACCGCAGAGCCGCTAAAACAGCACTAAAGCGCTGGTCATTTTTGCAGTGCTTTAGTGATGTTTTAGCTGCGCTTTATGTGCGCTAGTGGACCGGCGAAAACAGGACCTTAACCACTTCATCCCCAGAAGGATTTACCCCCTTCCTGACCAGAGCACTTTTTACAATTTGGCACTGCGTCGCTTTAACTGCTAATTGCGCGGTCATGCAATGCTGTACCCAAACGAAATTTGCGTCCTTTTCTTCCCACAAATAGAGCTTTCTTTTGAAGGTATTTGATCACCTCTGCCTTTTTTATTTTTTGCGCTATAAACGGAAAAAGACCGAAAATTTTAAAAACATTTTTTTTTACTTTTTGTTATAAAAAAATCCAATAAACTCAATTTTAGTCATACATTTAGGCCAAAATGTATTCGGCCACATGTCTTTGGTAAAAAAAAAATTGTCAATAGACGTATATTTATTGGTTTGCGCAAAAGTTATAGTGTCTACAAGCTAGGGTACATTTTCTGGAATTTACACAGCTTTTAGTTTATGACTGCCTATGTCATTTCTTGAGGTGCTAAAATGGCAGGGCAGTACAAACCCCCCCAAATGACCCCATTTTGGAAAGTAGACACCCCAAGGAAATTGCTGAGAGGCATGTTGAGCCCATTGAATATTATTATTTTTTTGTCCCAAGTGATTGAATAATGACAAAAAAAATTACAAAAAGTTGTCACTAAATGATATATTGCTCACACAGGCCATTGGCATATGTGGAATTGCACCCCAAAATACATTCAGCTGCTTCTCCTGAGTACGGGGATACCACATGTGTGGGACTTTTTGGGAGTCTAGCCGCGTACGAGGCCCCGAAAACCAATCACCGCCTTCAGGATTTCTAAGGGCGTACATTTTTGATTTCACTCCTCACTACCTATCAGTTTTGAAGGCCATACAATGCCCAGATGGCACAAAACCCCCCAAATGACCCCATTTTGGAAAGTAGACACCCCAAGCTATTTGCTGAGAGGCATGTTGAGTACATGGAATATTTTATATTTTGACACAAGTTCCGGGAAAGTGACAAATTTTTTTTTTTGCACAAAGTTGTTACTAAATGATATATTGCTCACACAGGCCATGGGCATATGTGGAATTGCACCCCAAAATACATTTAGCTGCTTCTCCTGAGTATGAGGATAGCATATGTGTGGGACTTTTTGGGAGCCTAGCCGTGTACGGGGCCCCCCGAAAACCCATCACCGCCTTCAGGATTTCTAAGGGTGTAAATTTTTTTATTTCACTCTTCACTGCCTATCACAGTTTCGGAGGCCATGCAATGCCCAGGTGGCACAAAACCCCCCCAAATGACCCCATTTTGGAAAGTAGACACCCCAAGCTATTTGCTGAGAGGCATGGTGAGTATTCTGCAGCTCTCATTTGTTTTTGAAAATGAATAAAGACAAGAAAAACATTTTTTTTTTCTTTTTTTAGTTATCAAAACTTTGTGACAAAAAGTGAGGTCTGCAAAATACTCACTATACCTCTCAGCAAATAGCTTGGGTTGTCTACTTTCCAAAATAGGGTCATTTGTGGGGGGGGGGTTGTGCCACCTGGGCATTCCATGTCCTCCAAAACTGTGATAGGCAGTGAAGAGTGAAATCAAAAATGTACGCCCCTTTAGAAAGCCCGAAGGTGGTGCTTGGTTTTCGGTGTCCCCTATGCGGCAAGGTGCCCCAAAAAATCTCACACATGTGGTATCCCCGTACTCAGGAAAAGCAACAGAATGTATTCTGGGGTGTAATTTCACATATTCCCATGGCATGTTTGAGCAATATATCATTTAGTGACAACTTTGTGCAAAAAAAATAAAAAATTGTCTCTTTCCCGCAACTTGTGTCACAATTTAAAATATTCCATGGACTCGACATGCCTCTCAGCAAATGGCTTGGGGTGTCTACTTTCCAAAATGGGGTCATTTGGGGGGGTTTGAACTGTCCTGGCATTTTATGCACTTTATTTAGAAGCTTATGTCACACATCACCCACTCTTCTAACCACTTGAAGACAAAGCCTTTCTGACACTTTTTGTTTACATGAAAAAAATATTTTTTTTTGCAAGAAAATTACTTTGAACCCCCAAACATTATATATTTTTTTTAAGCAAATGCCCTACAGATTAAAATGGTGGGTGTTTCATTTTTTTTTCACACAGTATTTGCGCAGCGATTTTTCAAACGCATTTTTTGTGGAAAAAACACTTTTTTTAAATTTTAATGCACTAAAACACACTATATTGCCCAAATGTTTGATGAAATAAAAAAGATGATCTTAGGCCGAGTACATGGATACCAAATATGACATGCTTTAAAATTGCGCACAAACGTGCAGTGGCAACAAAATAAATACATTTTTAAAAGCCTTTAAAAGCCTTTACAGGTTACCACTTTAGATTTAAAGAGGAGGTCTACTGCTAAAATTACTGCCCTCGATCTGACCTTCGCGGTGATACCTCACATGCATGGTGCAATTGCTGTTTACATTTGACGCCAGACCGACGCTTGCGTTCGCCTTAGCGCGAGAGCAGGGGGGGACAAGGGTGCTTTTTTTTTCTTTATTATTTTTTTGATTTTTTTATCTTATTTTTAAACTGTTCCTTTCATTTTTTTTAAATCATTTTTTATTGTTATCTCAGGGAATGTAAATATCCCCTATGATAGCAATAGGTAGTGACTCTTTTTTGAAAAAATTGGGGTCTATTAGACCCTAGATCTCTCCTCTGCCCTCAAAGTATCTGACCACACCAAGATCGGTGTGATAAAATGCTTTCCCAATTTCCCAATGGCGCTGTTTACATCCGGCGAAATCTAAGTCATGAAATGCTCGTAGCTTCCGGTTTCTTGGGCCATAGAAAAGTTTGGAGCCACTCTGGTCTCTGATCAGCTCTGTGGTCAGCTGGCTGAATCACCGGCTGCATTCTCAGGTTCCCTGTTGAGACAGGAGAGCCAGAGAAAAACACAGAAGATGGTGGGGGGGCATTGGGGGGGGCATTCCCTCCCACTGCTTGTAAAAGCAGTCTAGAGGCTAATTAGCCGCTAGGATTGCTTTTACATGAAAGCCGACCGCTGGCTGAAAAGAATGATACCAAGATGATGCCTAAACCTGCAGACATCATTCTGGTATAACCACTCAAAGTCGTGAATGGCGTACCTGAAGACAAAAAAATGGTTAGCAATAAAACACAGTAAACGGTAAAGTATAAAAAATTGCATACCTCCATATGGAGATCAAAGCCCCCTAGGTATAGCTGGGCAACATTGGTATGCCCGACCTCCCCAAGGTGGCCTGGCATGTCCAGATTTCCATAAATATTACTTGGCTTCTCAGCTAGTAACTATGGCCTGGTGGCTTAACCCAGATACCTCAAATTCCACTACTCAGGTAGAAGCAGCAGTGCTGGGATCCCTAGAGGCGCTGAAATTTTTGATCTTTCGGGGCCCTCGTGCTCCATATTCATTGACACCATCTATGCTTACCACGCTACGTGCATGGGGAGAGGGCCTCAAAATTGAACGATATCCCCTACAGGCAATATCACCTAAAGCTCCCCTCTGGTTAAATCCCACTCTGGAGCATTTCTATTCACTACCCGACCCCTATGCTTGGACTAATTTTAAGATAAAAACAGTGACACAGATCATTTTGGATAAATCTTTGATTTCTTTTTCCCAATTAATCTCTGATTTCAATATCCCCCAGTCGTATTCTTTTCGTTTCCTTCAACTCTCCCATGCCTTCAGCTGTCAATTCTCTGGCTCTCCTCTACAACTAGTCCAATCTGCCTTAGAGAAGCTTCTTAGGTTGGATTGCACAAAGAATGCCGCATCTAAATTGTATCTTCACTTAACAGCCTCTCTCCCTGATTTAGAGAAATTAAGATCAAAATGGTCTAAGGATATCCCTGAACTTAATGAGGATGATTGGGTAATATATGGGACTCTCCCTTCAACTCTCTCGTCTCCTTGAGAGACAGACTTATTCAGTTTAAGATAGTCCACAGGGCATACTACACCCCCCATATATTAAATAAAATTAATTCAGACTCTGCTCCTGGCTGTTGGCGATGTGGGGAGATTCCTGGAGACTTTACCCATATATTCTGGACTTGTCCAGCTATCGTAAGGTATTGGGAAGAAATACTAGCTTTTATATTCAAAATAACATATATCCCACTGCAACGATCAATGCCAATATGTATTTTAGGTCTGATAGAGCAATTTATTCCTACGACAGCAGGGCGTACTTTGGTGGGGCTGCTTTTTGTTCTACGCTCGTAAAGCCATAGCTCTCAGCTGGAAGAAAACCACCCCCCCATCGCTGACTTTGTGGAAACAACTCATTAATAATAGCTTACCATTATACAAAGAAACATATATAAATAGGGGTTGTCTCCTCAAATATGAAAAAGTTTGGTCCAAATGGCTCACGGACCCCTCTACAGCCTCAATAGCCTCCTAGAGGAATATGACTCTTTGCAATCTCTCCATTAGTTATTGGGCTCTAGGTGTACATTTGTAACACGGGATGACACCTTTCTCTAAAATTGAACTGGCATAGGAACCAGGTATGACCAATGTATGTATGTATGTATGTATTATGGTTGCCACCTCATCCCTTTAAACCCGAACACATATTAATTACACAGGTTCTGTGGCTGATTAAGGTGGTAATTAAACTCACTTGGTGCCTTATCAGCATTTAATTATCCTCAGAACCTGTGTAATGCAAAGGTGTTCGGGTTTAAAGTGATGAGGTGGCAACTCTAGTATGTATGTGGGGTTTGTTTTGTTTTTGTTGTTTTTTTTTTTTTTTTTTTTTGTGTTTTGTTTTCTATGTATATAGTTTCTTTAATTGCTGCAAATATTCATTTTTGTTTGTCTGTTTTTTTTGAAAATTAATAAAAACGTATATTTAAAAAAAAAAAAAAAAAATTGCATACCTGAAAAGCAAACATGATAAAACATAATAACAATAAAACATTGCAGAATAAAATACAGTAAAAAAGAGCAGAACAATAGAGAGAGAATAGAGAGAGAGAGAACAATAAAACGACAACTATTTTTTTTCATTTTATATATTTTTTTGTTTTTTACACTTTTTTTTTTTGTAACTAACTTTTGTAACTGTAACCGATTCCAGGTTCGGGTCTCTCAAAATTTGATGGCATCTTGGGAGACCCTGTGAAAGTGTGCCTAGTCTGTGCAATGCTGTACCTTACGCTAATACTCAACTATTGTATGGTAGCGTTCAAAACATTCACCAATGCAAAGACCAGGATTGTCAGGACAGGAGGGACAATAATAGCGGGTGTCGCGCCTATATCCGCGCTTGCTGCAGACACGACATCTTTTTTGGGGGGGGTTAGTTGGGTAGGGGTACTCGGGGGGGACATAAAGAAAATGCCTCTCATGCAGCCGACTGCATTTGGTTGGGGATGTGAATGGGGGAAGTACGGGCGCTGCAGAAATGGTGGGTTCCCAATTAGGATTGGCAAATGCAGCAGGAAGGGCATGATGGGCACGACGGGCCTGTGTTTGTCTTCTTCTTGGTGGCAGCGAGACACTACTTGTGTTTGCCACCTCACCAGCTTGAACTGCATTTATGGTTCTCGCCACGTCACCAAGTGATACTGCAGTGCTGGTTTGACTATGACCGGGGTGTACTAGGCCGCTGGCGCTTGCCAGTTCACCAAAACGCTACCATCAAACGGTTAGCGATCGCAGGGATCAGGCCTGACTCTGCGAACACTGCAGTTATGCATTTAGTGTTTTGTAAGTGACAGTGATTGATTGATACTGCACTTGGATGGGCTGGGCTGGGCCGGGCGGAGGGGCAAAACGCAGGTGCTAGCAGGTATCTGGGCTGATCCCGCTAACACTGCATTTTTGGGAACCCTAAACTGCTGGGGACGCTAGTACAGATCTGATCGGATCAGATATTGATCCGTTCAGATACTATACCACTAAGGGAGGTGTACAGTGCGTGCGTGGGTGTTATCGCTACTGGCACTAACCTGACGCTGCTTGGGGCTGGTGCTTGCCAGTTCACCAAAATGCTACCAAAAAAACTGTTAAAGATCGCAGGGATCAGGCCTGACTCTGCGAACACTGCAGTTATGCGTTTAGTGTTTTGTAAGTGACAGTGATCGATCGATACTGCACTTGGGTGGGCTGGGCTGGGCGGAGGGGCAAAATGCAGGTGCTAGCAGGTATCTGGGCTGATCCCACTAACACTGCATTTTTGGGAACCCTAAACTACTGGGGACGCTAGTATAGATCTGATCGGATCAGATATTGATCCGTTCAGATACTATACCACTAAGGGAGGCGTATGCTGCGTGCCTGGGTGTTAGCTGTACTGGCGCTAATCTGACGCTGCCTGGGGTGATGCATATCACCACCGGGTGATCAGGGGGCTAAACCTTTATTAGGCAATAAACGGTGGGTGCCCTGACACTATAAAAAATAAACGAACTAACCAACGTCACCCGTAACAGTTATACGGTGATCACTGGTGAAAGGTTTAACTAGGGGGCAATCAAGGGGTTAAAACATTTATTAGATAGTATATGGGGGTCCCTGACGCTATAAAACGCTGACGGCGAACCTAAATATTTACCTCCCTAACTAGCGTCACCAGCGACACTAATACAGCAATCAGAAAAATGATCGCTTAGTGACACTGGCGACTAGGGGTGATCAAGGGGTTAAAAATTTATTGGGGGGGGTTAGGGGGTACCCTAGACCTAAAGGGGGCTAATACTAACTGCCCTACCACACTAACTGTCACAAACTGACACTATGCAGTAATTAGAAAAAAAAAACTGCTTGGTGTCAGTGTGACGGGGGGGGGGGGGGGGAGGGGTGATTAGGGGGTGATCGGGGGGGAATCGGGGGGTAAAGGGGGGTGTAAAGTATGCCTGGTATGTTCTACTGTGTGTGTGTTGTGCACTCAGTCGGATGTCTTCTCTCCTCGGCGCCGGAACGGAAAATACCGAGCCGAGGAGAGATGACATCATTTCCTCTGCCTCTGTGTACTATACAGAGGCAGGGGAATGATCTCATTGGCTGGGAGCGATCGCGAGGGGGGGCACGAATGGATGGTCTCCCCCTCATCTCTGAATGCTCCCAGTCAGAAGCCGACTGCCTCGGGCACCGGGGAGGTCCGATCAGACCCCCCGCCCGCGGGAAGGCAATCGCGTACCAGGTACGTGATTTTGCCTGCCCGTGCCATTCTGCCGCAGTTTATCTGCGTTAGGCGGTCGGCAACTGGTTAAAAAAAGAAAAAAGTTCAGTTTTGCGGCGCTTTAAAAGCACTTCGGAAGTGCTTCCCATTCATTTCAATGGGTAGGGGCATTTTGGGAGCGCTTTTTTTAGCGCTCATAACCCGCCCCAAAGATGCTGCTTGCAGGACTTTTCTAACGTCCTACAAGCTCACAGCCCCATTGTAAAAGCACTTACGCAAATTAATGGGAGGCAGTTTTCAGGCGCCATTTCTAGTGCTAAAACGCCTAAAAACTGCCTCAGTGTGAAATTGGTCTAACAGAAATAACAGAGATTCATCCAGATGGATTAAATCAATGCTGATTAACTTCCACCTCTTTGCAGCAACTTCAATCAACCTCCTCCACACCAGTGAGCAAACCGGTCCCTTACCAATAGGTTTGACCACCCAAGCAAGGCCCAGATACGCTTGTTTATATGCTTCCAGCAGCGACACTCCGCTCAAGCCGGCTTCCGATGAGAACAGACTGTGCCACGGAGTGTCAGACCTCCAGGTAGTATCTCAAATATCACCCGAGGTATCCAGACAATGGTCGCAATCACATTACATAGAAAAGAAAAGCCTCCATAGTACATAATCCTTAAATACTCAGAGCACACACCGCTCCAGACTGCAGCTGTGTATGATGGAGTCCAGGCAGTGACAGGGAGGCTTTTTCTTTTCTATGTAATGTGATTGCGGCCATTGTCTGGATACATCGGGTGATATTGTATTTTTGCACATTACATGTTATACAGATTGAAGTAGCTGTGAATAGGTTGGAGGAGATCTGCCCTTCCTCACATGTATGAAAGTGTATTTACTTTTTATTATTGATCACTATTGGTGGAGTTATCACATCTACATTAAAAGTGTTGGTATTCGGACACATTGTAGGCTGCAGATTTCTCATTTGTCTCATCACACATTTTATTACTAAGTGCAGGGCTCTATACATAAAAATATATTATACTATTTGTACTTCTATATCAGACTTCCTGCTGGCGGCTGGTTTTCATTCATTAGATTTTCACAAAGTTGTTCACGTTTTTTAGTGCAGATATTTCATTTTTTTTTAATTTTTTTATATCCAGCTTTAAAGAACTGTCTGATATTGGTGATACATAGAGACAACCAGGAGATGAAATATATCTTTATTATTAAGTGTTCTTGCATAGCAAGACCACTTACTGTTATCTCACATATATATTATTAGTGGGAATGCTTTAGCAGTCCCACTATTGTTATTCGTTTATTTATTTATTTTTCTTCTTCTTATTCTTCTTATTCCGTACGTTTTTTGGTTCTGCGTAACTTCTGCATACTTTCAGCTATTAAAACCATTCAACTATTAAAATGTTCGTCTCTTTTAGCTGATGTGTGCTCTTTTTCAACTTTTTTTCTACCATTTAAACTTTTTAAAATATTAAGCTTTTTAACACTTTTTTTTTAACATTGAAGTCAATGGGAGCATGCTTGAAATCCTTAAATTCTTCTTCTGCTCCCAAAAGTTTCAGCTCCTTCATACTTTCACCTAGAGACACCAAACAAACTTTAAAATGTTCACAAAATATTCAGCTATCTGGCTATATCTTTTCAGTTTGATATCTTTTACAGTTTTTGAGAAAAAGCTTTTTGTTTAGAGGTCATTTCAGGAAATTTTAGCCATTAATCAGAGTGTACTGTGTTTGTTTTGTTGCCATGGTTACCAAAGCTTCTGTTATACACAGGGGGGGAGGTGGCTGGAGCATCTCAGCTCTGATTACAGAGCCCGGGGGAGGGGACAGACACACCATGTACTGATTTATAATAGAGGAATATGATGGGGCAGTTTTGATGGGGCAATTCGGATGGGGCAGTTTTGATGGTGGCAATATGACGGGGCAGTTTTGATGGGGCAATTCTGATGGGGCAGTTTTGATGGTGGCAATATGATGGGGCAGTTTTGATAGGGCAATTCTGATGGGGAATTTTTGATGGTGGCAATATGATGGGGCAGTTTTGATGGGGCAATTCTGATGGGGCAGTTTTGATGGGGCAATTCTGATGGGGCAGTTTTGATGGTGGCAATATGATGGGGCAGTTTTGATGGGGCAGTTTTGATGGGGCAGTTTTGATGGGGCAGTTTTGATGGGGCAGTTTTGATGGGGCAGTTTTGATGGGGCAATTCTGATGGGGCAGTTTTGATGGTGGCAATATGATGGGGCAGTTTTGATGGGGCAATTCTGATGGGACAGTTTTGATGATGACAATTTTTATGGAGCAGTTTTAAAGGTGGCAATATGATGGGGCAGTTTTGATGGTGGCAATATGATGGGGGCAGTTTTGATGGGGCAATTCTGATGGGGCAGTTTTGATGGTGGCAATATGACGGGGCAGTTTTGATGGGGCAATATGATGGGGCAGTTTTGATGGGGCAATTCTGATGGGACAGTTTTGATGATGGCAATATGATGGGGCAGTTTTGATTGGGCAATTCTGATGGGGCAGTTTTGATGGTGGCAATATGATGGGGCAGTTCTGATGGGGCAATTCTGATGGGGCAGTTTTGATGGTGGCAATTTTGATGGGGCAATTCTAATGGGGCAGTTTTGATGGCAATATGATGGGGGCAGTTTTGATGGTGGCAATATGATGGGGCAATTCTGATGGTACAGTTTTGATGGTGGCAATATGATGGGGCAGTTTTGATGGGGCAATTCTAATAGTGGCAATATGATGGGACAATTTTGATGGAGCAATTCTGATGGGGCAGTTTTGATGGTGGCAATATGATGGGGCAGTTTTAATGGTGACAATTTTGATGGGGCAATTCTGATGGGGCAGTTTTGATGGCTGTATGATGGGGCAGTTATGATGGCGGCCGTATTAGCAATTTAGCTATTCAGCATTCCCACGCATTTTCCCCAGGAAATGCATTTTCTAGTTTTTCTTATTATTCTTCTTATTCCGTACGTTTTTGGTTCTGCGTAACTTCTGCATACTTTCAGCTATTAAAACCATTCAACTATTAAAATGTTCGTCTCTTTTAGCTGAGGTGTGCTCTTTTTCAACTTTTTTTCTACCATTTATACTTTTTAAAATATTAAGCTTTTTAACACTTTTTTTTAACATTGAAGTCAATGGTAGCATGCTTGAAATCCTTAAATTCTTCTTCCGCTCCCAAAAGTTTCAGCTCCTTCATACTTTCACCTAGAGACACCAAACAAACTTTAAAATGTTCACAAAATATTCAGCTATCTGGCTATATCTTTTCAGTTTGATATCTTTTACAGTTTTAGAGAAAAAGCTTTTTGTTTAGAGGTCATTTCAGGAAATTTTAGCCATTAATCAGAGTGTACTGTGTTTGTTTTGTTGCCATGGTTACCAAAGCTTCTGTTATACACAGGGGGGAGGTGGCTGGAGCATCTCAGCTCTGATTACAGAGCCCGGGGGAGGGGACAGACATACCATGTACTGATTTATAATAGAGGAATATGATGGGGCAGTTTTGATGGGGACAATTTTTATGGAGCAGTTTTAAAGGTGGCAATATGATGGGGCAGTTTTGATGGTGGCAATATGATGGGGGCAGTTTTGATGGGGGAATTCTGATGGGGCAGTTTTGATGGTGGCAATATGACGGGGCAGTTTTGATGGGGCAATTCTGATGGGGCAGTTTTGATGGTGGCAATATGACGGGGCAGTTTTGATGGGGCAATTCTGATGGGGCAATTCTGATGGGGCAGTTTTGATGGTGGCAATATGATGGGGCAGTTTTGGTAGGGCAATTCTGATGGGGCAGTTTTGATGGGGAAATACTGATGGGGCAGTTTTGATGGTGGCAATATGATGGGGCAGTTTTAATGGGGACAATTTTGATGGGGCAATTCTGATGGGGCAGTTTTGATGGCAGTATGATGGGGCAGTTTTGATGGCGGCCGTTTTAGCAATTTAGCTATTCAGCATTCCCACGCATTTTCCCCAGGAAATGTATTTTCTAGTTAAGTGTTCTTGCATAGCAAGACCACTTACTGTTATCTCACATATATATTATTAAGTGTTCTTGCATAGCAAGACCACTTACTGTTATCTCACATATATATTATTATTATTATTATTATTATTAAGTGTCCTTGCATAGCAAGACCACTTACTGTTATCTCACATATATATTATTATTAAGTGTTCTTGCATAGCAAGACCACTTACTGTTATCTCACATATATATTAATAAGTGTTCTTGCATAGCAAGACCACTTACTGTTATCTCACATATATATTATTAAGTGTTCTTGCATAGCAAGACCACTTACTGTTATCTCACATATATATTCTTCTTCTTCTTATTAAGTGTTCTTGCATAGCAAGACCACTTACTGTTATCTCACATATATATTATTCTTATTATTATAGCCAAATTTACCACCCTAACTCCTCCCACAGTTTTTACACTACATAGACAAGTAATATACCGAAACGTGCGGATTGTTCCCGAATGGTGTGCTATTACTTTGTGGAACGTTTCGCCGAATGGTTCACGAAATATCGTCGTTTTTGCAGCAAAATTGGTCCCATAGGAATGAATAGGGAAACTAGAGTGGGAGATGACAAAAGCTGGAAAATCAGAACATGATTTCTAAACTGCCGCCACTCCCTCATTTTCAAGTCCACCTACACAAATCTTATATCAAAACGTTCAGCTATCCCTGCTGCCACTAAACATGTCCACAGCTAAGCCATAGTCCTGATAGTTTTCACAATATGACCATTTGTTTGCAACTCACGCCGTCCATTGACATTCATTGAAACTACACTCTAGCCCCCTCCAAATTTGAAGGGCAATTTCTAAACTGCGACTGTGCCTTCATTTTTAATATTTCAGAGACATACTATATATCAAAATCTAGGTCTGGTTCTTGTGATTCTCACAATATAAAGATCTTCGCTGTAGGATGTATAGTTTTTAAAATACGGCCATTTGTTTAGAGGTCATTTCAGGAAATTTTAGCCATTAATCAGAGTGTACTGTTAGTGTTTGTTTTGTTGCCATGGTTACCAAAGCTTCTGTTATACATAGGGGGGAAGGTGGCTGGAGTATCTCAGCTGATTACAGAGCCCGGGGGAGGGGACAGACACACCATGTACTGATTTATAATAGAGGAATATGATGGGGCAGTTTTGATGGGGTAATTCTGATGGGGCAGTTTTGATGAAGCAGTATTTGGGAAGCATAAACAGGGCATGAGCGTTGCTAGGAAACAGTGGTTGTAAACACAAGATGCTGAGACACTCCAAATGCATGTGACTTCATCTGCTAGACTTGATAATGCTTGTAGACTCCTCCCACAGTTTTCACACTACAGAGACAAATAATATACCGAAACGAGCGGATTGTTCCCGATTGGTGTGTTATTACTTTGTGGAATGTTTTGCCGAATGGTCCACGAAATGACGTTTTTGCGGCGAAATTGGTCCCATAGGAATGAATGGCGAAATGTTCAAAACTAGAGTGACCGCCCCATGTAAAAAAAAAATATTTTTGAAAAAAAAAAATATTTTTGAAAAAAAAAAATCATTTTTGAAAAAAAAAATATATATTTTTGAAAAAAAAAAAAATTTTTGAAAAAAAAAATATTTTTTTAAAAAAATTACTTTTAAAAAAAAAAATATATTTGAAAAAAAAAAATATTTTTGAAAAAAAAAAATTATTTTTGAAAAAAAAATTACTTTAACCACTTGACCACTGGGCACTTAAACCCCCTTAATAACCAGACCAATTTTCAGCTTTTGGTGCTCTCACATTTTGAATGACAATTACTCAGTCATGCAACACTGTATCTATATGAATTTTTTGTCCTTTTTTTCACACAAATAGAGCTTTCTTTTGGTGATATTTAATCACCACTGGGTTCTTTATTTTTTGCGCTATAAAAGAAAAAAGACCGAAAAATCTGTAAAAAAATGAATTTTTCTTCGTTTCTGTTATAAAATTTTGAAAATTAGTAATTTTTCTTCATATATTTTGGCCAAAATTTATACCGCTACATATCTTTGGTAAAAATAACCCAAATTAGTGTATATTATTTGGTCTTTGTGAAAGTTATAGCGTCCACAAGCTATGGTACCAATATCTGAAAATTGATCACACCTGAAGTACTGACGGCCTATCTCATTTCTTGAGACCCTAACATGCCAGAAAAGTACAAATACCCCCCAAATGACCCCTTCTTGGAAAGAAGACATTCCAAGGTATTTAGAAAGATGCATGATGAGTTTTTTGAAGTTGTCATTTTTTCCCATAATTCTTTGCAAAATCAAGTTTTTTTTTTTTTCGTTTTTTTTTTTTTTTACAAAATTGTCATATTAGCAGGTTATTTCTCACACACAGCATATGCATACCACAAATTACACCCCAAAACACATTCTGCTATTACTCCTGAGTATGGCGATACCACATGTGTGAGACTTTTACACAGCGTGGCCACATACAGAGGCCCAACATGCAGGGGAGCACCTTCAGGCGTTCTGGAGCACCCAGGCCAATTCTGACATTTCTCTCCTACATGTAAAAATCATCATTTATTTGCTAGAAAATTACGTAGAACCCCAAAACATTATATATGTTTTTTTAGCAAAGACCCTAAAGAATACAATAGCGGTCATTGCAACTTTTTATCTCGCACGATATTTGCGCAGCAATTTTTCGAACGCGTTTTTTTTGGAAAAAAAACTGTTTTTTGCTTTAAAAAAAAACAAAACAGTAAGGATAGCCCAATGTTTTTGCATAATATGAAAGATGAAGTTACGCCAAGTTAATAGATACCTGACATGTCACCTTTCAAAATTGCACACGCTTGTAGAATGGTGCCAAACTTCGCCACTTAAAAATCCCCATAGGCGACGCTTTAAAATTTTTTACTGGTAACAAATTTTGAGTTACAGAGGAGGTCTAGGGCCAAAATTATTGCTCTCGCTCTACCGATCGCAGCGATACCTCACATGTGTGGTTTGAACACCGTTTTCATATGTGGGCGGGACTTACGTATGCGTTCGCTTCTGCATGCGAGCACACGGACAGGGGCGCTTTAAAAAATTTTTTTTTTTTATTGTTCATTTTACTTTAATTATTTTAGTTTGACACTTTTTTCCAAAAAAAAAATTTTTTTGATCACTTTTATTCCTATTACAAGGAATGTAAACATCCCTTGTAATAGGAATATGGCATGACAGGTCCTCTTTACAGTGAAATATGGGGTCAATAAGACCCCACATCTCACCTCTAGGCTGTTCCTGAAATTAAAAAAAAAAAAAAAAAAAAAAATCCTGGCTTCGATCGTAGCGGTGAGTCGGTAGAAGCACCGGAGGGCGGCGGGAGGGGGGGCGTCCCCTCTCGCCTCCCGTAAGAACGATCAAGCAGTGTAACAGCCGCTATGATCATTCTCATGGTATAGGGAATCGCCGGCTGAAAAATATGATATCTGAATGATGCCTGTAGCTGCACCCATCATTCAGATATCCCTGCGCAAAGTCAAGGACGTCGTATGACGGAAGGCGGGAAGTGGTTAAAACGCTTTTTTTTTTTTAACACAAAGTTGTCCATTTATACAATATTTCTAACACATAGCATGTATATACCAAAAATGACCCCCCAAAATAGATTCTCCTACTCCTCCTGAGTACGGTGATACCACATGTGTGAGACTTCCACAGCCTGGTCACAGAGGCTGGGTATGGCTGAGCATGGCTGGGTATTGCAGAGTATCGCCGAGTATGACTGGGTATGGCAGAGTATGGCTGGGTATCACCAAGTATTGCAGAGTATGGCTGGGTATCACCGAGTATTGCAGAGTATGGCTGGGTATTGCGGGGTATTGCAGAGTATGGCTGGGTATGGCAGAGTATTGCAGATTTTTGCGGGGTATTGCAGAGCATGGCTGGGTATGGCAGAGTATGGCTGGGTATGGCAGAGTATTGCAGATTTTTGCGGGGTATTGCAGAGCATGGCTGGGTATGGCAGAGTATGGCTGGGTATCACTGAGTATTGCAGAGTATGGCTGGGTATCACTGAGTATTGCAGAGTATGGCTGGGTATTGCGGGATATTTCAGGGTATTGCAGAGTATTGCGGGGTATTCCAGGGTATGGCAGAGTATTGCAGAGTATTGCGGAGTATGGCAGAGTATTGCGGGGTATGGCAGAGTATTGCGGGGTATGGCAGAGTATTGCGGGGTATTTCAGGGTATTGCGGGGTATTTCAGGGTATTGCGGGGTATTTCAGGGTATTGCGGGGTATTTCAGGGTATTGCGGGGTATGGCAGAGTATTGCGGGGTATGGCAGAGTATTGCGGGGTATTTTGGGGTATGGCAGAGTATTGCGGGGTATGGCAGAGTATTGCGGGGTATTCCAGGGTATGGCAGAGTATTGCGGGGTATTCCAGGGTATGGCAGAGTATTGCGGGGTATTCCAGGGTATGGCAGAGTATTGCGGGGTATTCCAGGGTATGGCAGAGTATTGCGGGGTATTCCAGGGTATGGCAGAGTATTGCGGGGTATAGCAGAGTATTGCGGGGTATTTTGGGGTATGGCAGAGTATTGCGGGGTATTCCAGGGTATGGCAGAGTATTGCGGGGTATTCCAGGGTATGGCAGAGTATTGCGGGGTATTCCAGGGTATGGCAGAGTATTGCGGGGTATTCCAGGGTATGGAAGAGTATTGCGGGGTATTCCAGGGTATGGCAGAGTATTGCGGGGTATTCCAGGGTATGGCAGAGTATTGCGGGGTATTCCAGGGTATGGCAGAGTATTGCGGGGTATTCCAGGGTATGGCAGAGTATTGCAGGGGTATTCCAGGGTATGGCAGAGTATTGCAGGGGTATTCCAGGGTATGGCAGAGTATTGCAGGGGTATTCCAGGGTATGGCAGAGTATTGCAGGGGTATTGCGGGGTATGGCAGAGTATTGTGGGGCATTGCAGAGGGAATTGCAGAGCATGCAGAGTAGTGGGGATGGCTGAGCATGGATGGATGGATGGCTGGATGTCTCTGTGCAGCGCTGTGGGCACTACACATACAG
The DNA here is from genome assembly GCA_037952835.1 of Lithobates septentrionalis. Classification (NCBI taxonomy): domain Eukaryota; kingdom Metazoa; phylum Chordata; class Amphibia; order Anura; family Ranidae; genus Lithobates; species Lithobates septentrionalis. Next base: position 413,880 of record JBBDGP010004067.1, on the reverse strand, counting down.
CCCACAGCGCTGCAGACATCCATCCATCCCCCTCCCCGCTCACTGTGTACCGATCGGTACACAGGAGGGGAGGAGAGGGGGAGGAGAGGAACCGGCGTCATCAGATGACGCCGGTTTGTTGACATGTGATCGCTCCGTCATTTGACAGAGCGATCACATGGTAAACGGCCGCGATCAGCGGCCATTTACCGGGATCTGTGATGCGCCGGGTCCTCTGGACCCGGCGGTCACGGATGCTCTCGAGTGCGCGCCCTAGGGGGCGCGCGAGAGCAGAATTCTGGGAGGACGTCCCTGGACGCCCTCCCAGAGTAAAACAACCGCCCTGTAGCCGTCATTTGGCTATGGGCCGGTTGTTAAGTGGTTAAAAAAAATAATAATTTTGAAAAAAAAATTATTTTTCAAATAAAAAAATTCATTTTTGAAAAAAAAAATTACCTTTGAAAAAAAAAATTACTTTTGAAAAAAAAAATCATTTTTGAAGAAAAAAAAATCATTTTTGATTAAAAAAAATTCATTTTTGAAAAAAAAAATTACTTTTGAAAAAAATGTTCAGCTCTTTCAGCGAATGATGGAACTTTTTTACTACTATTTATACTTTTTAAAATATTAAGCTTTTTAACACTTTTCACAGTTACTCAAGCCACTCCACCCCACCCAGTTACTCCGCCCACTCCAGTTGTAGAAGCAAGAACACTTTCACAATTTCCCCAGAAATTGTACCTTTTCTAGTTATTATTATTATTATAGCCAAATTTACCACCCTAACTCCTCCCACAGTTTTTACACTACATAAACAAGTAATATACCGAAACGTGCAGATTGTTCCCGAATGGTGTGCTATTACTTTGTGGAATGTTTCGCCAAATGGTTCACGAAATATCGTCGTTTTTGCAGCAAAATTGGTCCCATAGGAATGAATGGGGAAACTAGAGTGGGAGATGACAAAAGCTGGAAAATCAGAACATGATTTCTAAACTGCCGCCACTCCCTCATTTTCAAGCCCACTTACACAAATATTATATCAAAACGTTCAGCTATCCCTGCTGCCACTAAACATGTCCACGGCTAAGCCATAGTCCTGATAGTTTTCACAATATGACCATTTGTTTGCAACTCATGCCGTCCATTGACATTCATTGAAACTGCACTCTAGCCCCTTCAAATTTGAAGGGCAATTTCTAAACTGCGACCGTGCCTTCAATTTTAATATTTCAGAGACATACTATGTATCAAAATCTAGGTCTGGGTCTTGTGATTCTCACAATATAAAGATCTTCACTGTAGGATGTATAGTTTTTAAAATACGGCCATTTGTTTAGAGGTCATTTCAGGAAATTTTAGCCATTAATCAGCGTGTACTGTGTTTGTTTTGTTGCCATGGTTACCAAAGCTTCTGTTATACACAGGGGGGAGGTGGCTGGAGCATCTCAGCTCTGATTACAGAGCCCGGGGGAGGGGACAGACACACCATGTACTGATTTATAATAGAGGAATATGATGGGGCAGTTTTGATAGGGCAATTCTGATGGGGCAGTTTTAATAGGGCAATTATGATGGGGCAGTTTTGATGGTGGCAATATGATGGGGCAGTTTTGGTGGGGCAATTATGATGGGGCAGTTTTGATGGTGGCAATATGATTGGGCAGTTTTGATAGGGCAATTCTGATGGGGCAGTTTTGATGGTGGCAATATGATGGGGCAATTCTGATGGGGCAGTTTTGATGGTGGCAATATGATGGGGCTGTTTTGATAGGGCAATTCTGATGGGGCAGTTTTGATGGTGGCAATATGATGGGGCAGTTTTGATGGGGCAATTCTGATGGGGCAGTTTTGATGGGGCAGTTTTGATGGGGCAATTCTGATGGGGCAGTTTTGATGGGGCAGTTTTGATGGTGGCAATATGATGGGGCAGTTTTGATGGGACAATTCTGATGGGGCAGTTTTGATGGCAGTTTTTGAAAAAAAAAATATTTTTGAAAAAAAAAATTTCATTTTAAAAAAAAAAAAAAAATCATTTTTGAAAAAAAAAAATTCATTTTTGGAAAAAAAACGTTTGAAAAAAATGTTCAGCTCTTTCAGCTAATGATGGGACTTCAACTTTTTTACTACTATTTATACTTTTTAAAATATTAAGCTTTTTAACACTTTTCACAGTTACTCCGCCCACTCCATCCAGTTACTCCGCCCACTCCAATTGTAGAGGCAAGAACACTTTTCACAATTTCCCCAGCAATTGTACCTTTTCTAGCTCTTATTAGTGGGAATGCTTTAGCAGTCCCACTATTGTTATTCGATTTTATTAGTGGGAATGCTTTAGCAGTCCCACTATTGTTATTCGATTTTATTTATTACTTTTAATCTACTTAATTTTAATTTTATTCCGTACGTTTTTCGGTAATGCGTAACTTCTGCATACTTTCAGCTATTAAAACCATTCAACTATCAAAATGTTCGTCTCTTTTAGCTGAGGTGTGCTCTTTTTCAACTTTTTTTCTACCATTTATACTTTTTAAAATATTAAGCTTTTTATCACTTTTTTTTAACATTGAAGTCAATGGGAGCATGCTTGAAATCCTTAAATTTTTCTTCCGCTCCCAAAAGTTTCAGCTCCTTCATACTTTCACCTAGAGACACCAAATAAACTTTAAAATGTTCACAAAATATTCAGCTATCTGGCTATATCTTTTCAGTTTGATATCTTTTACAGTTTTTGAGAAAAAGCTTTTTGTTTAGAGGTCATTTCAAGAAATTTTAGCCATTAATCAGAGTGTACTCAGAGTGTACTGTGTGTGTTTTGTTGCCATGGTTACCAAAGCTTCTGTTATACACAGGGGGGGAGGTGGCTGGAGCATCTCAGCTCTGATTACAGAGCCCGGGGGGAGGGGACAAAAGCTGAAAAATCAGAACATGATTTCTAAACTGCCGCCACTCCCTCATTTTCAAGCCCACCTACACAAATCTTATATCAAAACGTTCAGCTATCCCTGGTGCCACTAAACATGTCCACGGCTAAGCCATAGTCCTGATAGTTTTCACAATATGACCATTTGTTTGCAACTCACACCGTCCATTGACATTCATTGAAACTACACTCTAGCCCCTTCAAATTTGAAGGGCAATTTCTAAACTGCGACCGTGCCTTCAATTTTAATATTTCAGAGACATACTATGTATCAAAATCTAGGTCTGGGTCTTGTGATTCTCACAATATAAAGATCTTCGCTGTAGGATGTATAGTTTTTAAAATACGGCCATTTGTTTAGAGGTCATTTCAGGAAATTTTAGCCATTAATCAGAGTGTACTGTGTTTGTTTTGTTGCCATGGTTACCAAAGCTTCTGTTATACACAGGGGGGGAGGTGGCTGGAGCATCTCAGCTTTGATTACAGAGCCCGGGGGAGGGGACAGACACACCATGTACTGATTTATAATAGAGGAATATGATGGGGCAGTTTTGATGGGGTAATTCTGATGGGGCAGTTTTGATGGTGGCAATATGATGGGGCAGTTTTGATGGTGGCAATATGATGGGGCTGTTTTGATAGGGCAATTCTGATGGGGCAGTCTTGATGGTGGCAATATGATGGGACAGTTTTGATGGCAATATGATGGGGGCAATTTTGCTGGGGGCCGTTTTAACAATTCAGCATTCCCACGCATTTTCCCCAGGAAATGCATTTTCTAGTTAGTGGGAATGCTTTAGCAGTCCCACTATTGTTGTTTGTTTTTTTATTTATTTTTCTTATTCTTCCGTACGTTTTTCGGTAATGCGTAACTTCTGCATACTTTCACCTATTAAAACCATTCAACTATCAAAATGTTTGTCTCTTTTAGCTGAGGTGTGCTCTTTTTCAACTTTTTTTCTACCATTTATACTTTTTAAAATATTAAGCTTTTTATCACTTTTTTTTTAACATTGAAGTCAATGGGAGCATGCTTGAAATCCTTAAATTTTTCTTCCGCTCCCAAAAGTTTCAGCTCCTTCATACTTTCACCTAGAGACACCAAACAAACTTTAAAATGTTCACAAAATATTCAGCTATCTGGCTATATCTTTTCAGTTTGATATCTTTTACAGTTTTAGAGAAAAAGCTTTTTGTTTAGAGGTCATTTCAAGAAATTTTAGCCATTAATCAGAGTGTACTGTGTTTGTTTTGTTGCCATGGTTACCAAAGCTTCTGTTATTCACAGGGGGGAGGTGGCTGGAGCATCTCAGCTCTGATTACAGAGCCCGGGGGAGGGGACAGACATACCATGTACTGATTTATAATAGAGGAATATGATGGGGCAGTTTTGATGGGGACAATTTTTATGGAGCATTTTTAAAGGTGCCAATATGATGGGGCAGTTTTGATGGGGCAATTCTGATGGGGCAGTTTTGATGGTGGCAATATGATGGGGCAGTTTTGATGGGGCAATTCTGGCAGTTTTGATGGTGGCAATATGACGGGGCAGTTTTGATGGGGCAATTCTGATGGGGCAGTTTTGATGGTGGCAATATGATGGGGCAGTTTTGGTAGGGCAATTCTGATGGGGCAGTTTTGATGGGGAAATACTGATGGGGCAGTTTTGATGGTGGCAATATGATGGGGCAGTTTTAATGGGGAAAATTTTGATGGGGCAATTCTGATGGGGCAGTTTTGATGGCAGTATGATGGGGCAGTTTTGATGGCGGCCGTTTTAGCAATTTAGCTATTCAGCATTCCCACGCATTTTCCCCAGGAAATGCATTTTCTAGTTAAGTGTTCTTGCATAGCAAGACCACTTACTGTTATCTCACATATATATTTATTATTATTATTATTATTAAGTGTTCTTGCATAGCAAGACCACTTACTGTTATCTCACATATATATTATTATTAAGTGTTCTTGCAAAGCAAGACCACTTACTGTTATCTCACATATATATTATTAAGTGTTCTTGCATAGCAAGACCACTTACTGTTATCTCACATATATATTATTCTTATTATTATAGCCAAATTTACCACCCTAACTCCTCCCACAGTTTTTACACTACATAGACAAGTAATATACCGAAACGTGCGGATTGTTCCCGAATGGTGTGCTATTACTTTGTGGAACGTTTCGCTGAATGGTTCATGAAATATCGTTGTTTTTGCGGCAAAATTGGTCCCATAGGAATGAATGGGGAAACTAGAGTGGGAGATGACAAAAGCTGGAAAATCAGAACATGATTTCTAAACTGCCGCCACTCCCTCATTTTCAAGCCCACCTACACAAATCTTATATCAAAACGTTCAGCTATCCCTGCTGCCACTAAACATGTCCACGGCTAAGCCATAGTCCTGATAGTTTTCACAATATGACCATTTGTTTGCAACTCACGCCGTCCATTGACATTCATTGAAACTACACTCTAGCCCCCTCCAAATTTGAAGGGCAATTTCTAAACTGCGACCGTGCCTTCAATTTTAATATTTCGGAGACATACTATGTATCAAAATCTAGGTCTGGGTCTTGTGATTCTCACAATATAAAGATCTTCGCTGTAGGATGTATAGTTTTTAAAATACGGCCATTTGTTTAGAGGTCATTTCAGGAAATTTTAGCCATTAATCAGAGTGTACTGTTAGTGTTTGTTTTGTTGCCATGGTTACCAAAGCTTCTGTTATACACAGGGGGAAGGTGGCTGGAGCATCTCAGCTGATTACAGAGCCCGGGGGAGGGGACAGACACACCATGTACTGATTTATAATAGAGGAATATGATGGGGCAGTTTTGATGGGGTAATTCTGATGGGGCAGTTTTGATGAAGCAGTATTTGGGAAGCATAAACAGGGCATGAGCGTTGCTAGGAAACAGTGGTTGTAAACACAAGATGCTGAGACACTCCAAATGCATGTGAATTCATCTGCTAGACTTGATAATGCTTGTAGACTCCTCCCACAGTTTTCACACTACAGAGACAAATAATATACCGAAACGAGCGGATTGTTCCCGATTGGTGTGTTATTACTTTGTGGAATGTTTTGCCGAATGGTCCACGAAATGACGTTTTTGCGGCGAAATTGGTCCCATAGGAATGAATGGCGAAATGTTCAAAACTAGAGTGGGAAGTGACAAAAGCTGACAACCCCATGATCAGCCAAAACATTATGACCACCCCATGATCAGCCAAAACATTATGACTGCCCCATGTAAAAAAAAAAAATCATTTTTAAAAAAAAAAAATATTTTTGAAAAAAAAAATATTTTTGAAAAAAAAAAATTATTTTTGAAAAAAAAAATATTTTTGAAAAAAAAATTACTTAAAAAAAATAATTTCGAAAAAAAAATTATTTTTGAAATAAAAAAATTCATTTTTGAAAAAAAAAATTACCTTTGAAAAAAAAAATTACTTTTGAAAAAAAAATCATTTTTGAAGAAAAAAAAATCATTTTTGATTAAAAAAAATTCATTTTTGAAAAAAAAAATTACTTTTGAAAAAAATGTTCAGCTCTTTCAGCGAATGATGGAACTTTTTTACTACTATTTATACTTTTTAAAATATTAAGCTTTTTAACACTTTTCACAGTTACTCAAGCCACTCCACCCCACCCAGTTACTCCGCCCACTCCAGTTGTAGAGGCAAGAACACTTGCACAATTTCCCCAGAAATTGTACCTTTTCTAGTTAAGTGTTCTTGCATAGCAAGACCACTTACTGTTATCTCACATATATATTATTCTTATTATTATAGCCAAATTTACCACCCTAACTCCTCCCACAGTTTTTACACTACATAGACAAGTAATATACCGAAACGTGCGGATTGTTCCCGAATGGTGTGCTATTACTTTGTGGAACGTTTCGCCAAATGGTTCACGAAATATCGTCATTTTTGCGGCGAAATTGGTCCCATAGGAATGAATGGGGAAGCTAGAGTGGGAGATGACAAAAGCTGGAAAATCAGAACATGATTTCTAAACTGCCGCCACTCCCTCATTTTCAAGCCCACCTACACAAATCTTATATCAAAACGTTCAGCTATCCCTGCTGCCACTAAACATGTCCACGACTAAGCCATAGTCCTGATAGTTTTCACAATATGACCATTTGTTTGCAACTCACGCCGTCCATTGACATTCATTGAAACTACACTCTAGCCCCTTCAAATTTGAAGGGCAATTTCTAAACTGTGACCGTGCCTTCAATTTTAATATTTCAGAGACATACTATGTATCAAAATCTAGGTCTGGGTCTTGTGATTCTCACAATATAAAGATCTTCGCTGTAGGATGTATAGTTTTTAAAATACGGCCATTTGTTTAGAGGTCATTTCAGGAAATTTTAGCCATTAATCAGAGTGTACTGTTAGTGTTTGTTTTGTTGCCATGGTTACCAAAGCTTCTGTTATACACAGGGGGGAAGGTGGCTGGAGCATCTCAGCTGATTACAGAGCCCGGGGGAGGGGACAGACACACCATGTACTGATTTATAATAGAGGAATATGATGGGGCAGTTTTGATGGGGTAATTCTGATGGGGCAGTTTTGATGAAGCAGTATTTGGGAAGCATAAACAGGGCATGAGCGTTGCTAGGAAACAGTGGTTGTAAACACAAGATGCCGAGACACTCCAAATGCATGTGACTTCATCTGCTAGACTTGATAATGCTTGTAGACTCCTCCCACAGTTTTCACACTACAGAGACAAATAATATACCGAAACGAGCGGATTGTTCCCGATTGGTGTGTTATTACTTTGTGGAATGTTTTGCCGAATGGTCCACGAAATGACGTTTTTGCGGCGAAAATGGTCCCATAGGAATGAATGGCGAAATGTTCAAAACTAGAGTGGGAAGTGACAAAAGCTGACAACCCCATGATCAGCCAAAACATTATGACCACCCCATGATCAGCCAAAACATTATGACCGCCCCATGTAAAAAAAAAAATATTTTTGAAAAAAGTAAAAAAATAATTTTTGAAAAAAAAAAATCATTTTTGAAAAAAAAAATATTTTTGAAAAAAAAAAAAATTATTTTTGAAAAAAAAAAATATTTTTGAAAAAAAAATTTCTTTTAAAAAAAATATATTTGAAAAAAAATATATATTTGAAAAAAAAAATTATTTTTGAAAAAAAAAATATATTTTTGAAAAAAAAAATATATTTTTGAAAAAAAAATTACTTTAAAAAAAATAATAATTTCGAAAAAAAAAATATTTTTGAAATAAAAAAATTCATTTTTGAAAAAAAAAATTACTTTTGAAAAAAAAAATCATTTTTGAAGAAAAAAAAATCTTTTGATTAAAAAAAATTCATTTTTGAAAAAAAAAATTACTTTTGAAAAAAATGTTCAGCTCTTTCAGCGAATGATGGAACTTTTTTACTACTATTTATACTTTTTAAAATATTAAGCTTTTTAACACTTTTCACAGTTACTCAAGCCACTCCACCCCACCCAGTTACTCCGCCCACTCCAGTTGTAGAGGCAAGAACACTTTCACAATTTCCCCAGAAATTGTACCTTTTCTAGTTATTATTATTATTATAGCCAAATTTACCACCCTAACTCCTCCCACAGTTTTTACACTACATAGACAAGTAATATACCGAAACGTGCAGATTGTTCCCGAATGGTGTGCTATTACTTTGTGGAATGTTTCGCCAAATGGTTCACGAAATATCGTCGTTTTTGCAGCAAAATTGGTCCCATAGGAATGAATGGGGAAACTAGAGTGGGAGATGACAAAAGCTGGAAAATCAGAACATGATTTCTAAACTGCCGCCACTCCCTCATTTTCAAGCCCACCTACACAAATCTTATATCAAAACGTTCAGCTATCCCTGCTGCCACTAAACATGTCCACGGCTAAGCCATAGTCCTGATAGTTTTCACAATATGACCATTTGTTTGCAACTCACACCGTCCATTGACATTCATTGAAACTACACTCTAGCCCCTTCAAATTTGAAGGGCAATTTCTAAACTGCGACCGTGCCTTCAATTTTAATATTTCAGAGACATACTATGTATCAAAATCTAGGTCTGGGTCTTGTGATTCTCACAATATAAAGATCTTCGCTGTAGGATGTATAGTTTTTAAAATACGGCCATTTGTTTAGAGGTCATTTCAGGAAATTTTAGCCATTAATCAGAGTGTACTGTGTTTGTTTTGTTGCCATGGTTACCAAAGCTTCTGTTATACACAGGGGGGAGGTGGCTGGAGCATCTCAGCTTTGATTAGAGCCCGGGGGAGGGGACAGACACACCATGTACTGATTTATAATAGAGGAATATGATGGGGCAGTTTTGATGGTGGCAATATGATGGGGCAGTTTTGATGGTGGCAATATGATGGGGCTGTTTTGATAGGGCAATTCTGATGGGGCAGTTTTGATGGTGGCAATATGATGGGACAGTTTTGATGGCAATATGATGGGGGCAATTTTGCTGGGGGCCGTTTTAGCAATTCAGCATTCCCACGCATTTTCCCCAGGAAATGCATTTTCTAGTTATTTTTAATCTACTTAATTAGTGGGACTGCTTTAGCAGTCCCACTATTGTTATTCGATTTTATTTATTCTTCTTTTTCTTCTTATTATTCCGTACGTTTTTTGGTTCTGCGTAACTTCTACATACTTTCAGCTATTAAAACAATTCAACTATTAAAATGTTCGTCTCTTTTAGCTGATGTGTGCTCTTTTTCAACCTTTTTTCTACCATTTATACTTTTTAAAATATTAAGCTTTTTAACACTTTTTTTAACATTGATGTCAATGGGAGCATGCTTGAAATCCTTAAATTCTTCTTCCGCTCCCAAAAGTTTCAGCTCCTTCATACTTTCACCTAGAGACACCAAACAAACTTTAAAATGTTCACAAAATATTCAGCTATCTGGCTATAGCTTTTCAGTTTGATATCTTTTACAGTTTTTAAGAAAAAGCTTTTTGTTTAGAGGTCATTTCAGGAAATTTTAGCCATTAATCAGAGTGTACTGTTTGTTTTGTTGCCATGGTTACCAGAGCTTCTGTTATACACAGGGGGGGAGGTGGCTGGAATATCTCAGCTCTGATTACAGAGCCCGGGGGAGGGGACAGACACACCATGTACTGATTTATAATAGAGGAATATGATGGGGCAGTTTTGATGGGGTAATTCTGATGGGGCAGTTTTGATGGTGACAGAATGATGGGGCAGTTTTGATGGGGCAATTCTGATGGGGCAGTTTTGATGGTGGCAATATAATGGGGCAGATTTGATGGGGACAATTTTAATGGAGCAGTTTTAAAGGTGGCAATATGATGGGGCAGTTTTGATGGGGCAGTTTTGATGGGGCAATTCTGATGGGGCAGTTTTGATGGTGGCAATATGATGGGGCAGTTTTGATGGGGACAATTTTGATGGGGCAATTCTAATGGGGCTGTTTTGATGGCAATATGATGGGGGCAGTTTTGATGGTGGCAATATGATGGGGCAGTTTTGATGGTGGCAATATGATGGGGCAGTTTTGATGGTGGTAATATGATGGGGCAATTCTGATGGGGCAGTTTTGATGGTGGCAATATGATGGGGCAGTTTTGATGGGGCAATTCTGATGGTGGCAATATGGTGGGACAATTTTGATGGGGCAATTCTGATGGGGCAGTTTTGATGGCAGTATGATGGGGCAGTTTTGATGGCGGCCGTTTTAGCAATTTAGCTATTCAGCATTTCCACGCATTTTCCCCAGGAAATGCATTTTCTAGTTTATTTTTAATAATCTTAATTTTATTCCTTCCTTTTTTTTGTTCTGCATAACTTCTGCATACTTTCAGCTATTAAAACCATTCAACTATCAAAATGTTCGTCTCTTTTAGCTGATGTGTGCTCTTTTTCAACTTTTTATCTACCATTTATACTTTTTAAAATATTAAGCTTTTTATCACTTTTTTTTAACATTAAAGTCAATGGGAGCATGCTTGAAATCCTTAAATTCTTCTTCCGCTCCCAAAAGTTTCAGCTCCTTCATACTTTCACCTAGAGACACCAAACAAACTTTAAAATGTTCACAAAATATTCAGCTATCTGGCTATATCTTTTCAGTTTGATATCTTTTACCGTTTTTGAGAAAAAGCTTTTTGTTTAGAGGTCATTTCAGGAAATTTTAGCCATTAATCAGAGTGTACTGTTTGTTTTGTTGCCATGGTTACCAAAGCTTCTGTTATACACAGGGGGGAGGTGGCTGGAGCATCTCAGCTCTGAATACAGAGCCCGGGGGAGGGGACAGACACACGGTGTACTGATTATAATAGAGGAATATGATGGGGCAGTTTTGATGGTGGCAATTATGATGGGGCAGTTTTGATGGTGGCAATATGATGGGCAGTTTTGATAGGGCAATTCTGATGGGGCAGTTTTGATGGTGGCAATATGATGGGGCAGTTTTGATGGTGGCAATATGATGGGGCAGTTTTGATGGGGACAATTTTGATGGGGCAATTCTGATGGGGCAGTTTTGATGGCGGCCATTTTAGCAATTTAGCATTCCCACGCATTTTCCCCAGGAAATGCATTTTCTAGTTATTATTATTATTATTATTATAGCCAAATTTTCCACCCTAACTCCTCCCACAGTTTTTACACTACATAGACAAGTAATATACCGAAACGTGCAGATTGTTCCCGAATGGTGTGCTATTATTTTGTGGAACGTTTCGCCGAATGGTTCACGAAATATCGTCGTTTTTGCGGCAAAATTGGTCCCATAGGAATGAATGGCGAAATGTTCAAAACTAGAGTGGGAGGTGACAAAAGCTGACAACCCCATGATCAGCCAAAACATTATGACCACCCCATGATCAGCCAAAACATTATGACCGCCCCATGTAAAAAAAAAAATATTTTTGAAAAAAAAAAAAATATTTTTGAAAAAAAAAAAATAATTTTTGAAAAAAAAAAAATAATTTTTGAAAAAAATAAAAATAAAATCATTTTTGAAAAAAAAAATATTTTTGAAAAAATAATCATAATTTTTGAAAAAAAAATCATAATTTTTGAAAAAAATGTTCAGCTCTTTCAGCTAATGATGAGACTTCAACTTTTTTACTACTATTTATACTTTTTAAAATATTAAGCTTTTTAACACTTTTCACAGTTACTCCAGCCACTCCAACCAAACAACAGTTACTCAAGCCACTCCACCCAGTTACTCCGCCCACTCCAGTTGTAGAGGCAAGAACACTTTTCACAATTTCCCCAGAAATTGTACCTTTTCTAGTTATTATTATTATTAGATTTATATAGTTTATACATACACTATATTACCAAAAGTATTGGGACACCTGCCTTTACAAGCACATAAACTTTAATATCATCCCAGTCTTAAGCCTCGTACACACGATCAGATTTTCGGACGACCGTTTGTCCATATTTTTTTTTGTGGCATGCTAGTCTCATATCGAAAGTGAAGAGCTTACTCACCATGCAAAAATTCTCATCTGACAGAATACAACTTCAGAAGTGATGTAATGTTTTTTTTATGTATTCTTTCATTTCTGAGCATGCGTAGTCTTGCTCTTATGATTTTTTTAGACGAAAACCATAATTATTAACCACTTAAGGGCAAAGCGCCATTGCTGTACGTCAGCCGCTTTAAGACCAATAGGGGGCATGCAATGACGGAGCCGGTGCGCATGCCTGGTGGCTGCGATATCAGCTGGGCACCCGCGATCGCTCCTGAGAGAGACAGAATGGAGATCTGTCAATGTAAACAGACTGTTCAATGTTCTGTCAGGAGAGAGGAGACAGATCTGCTGTTCATACTGGTTATGAACAGCGATCTGTCTCCTCCTCCAGGCAGTCCCATCCCCCACAGTTAGAATCACTCCCTAGGACACACACTTAACCCCTTGATCGCCCCCTAGTGTTAACCCCTTCTCTGCCAGTGACATTTATAAATAAAAATGCCATAAATGTATCCCCTATTTTGTAGATGCTATAACTTTTGCGTAAATCAATCAATATACGCTTATTGCAATTTTTTTACCAAAAATATGTAGAAGAATAAATATCGGCCTAAACTGATGAAGAAATTAGTTTTTTTATTTGTTTTTGGGGATATTTATTATAGCAAAAAGTAAAAAAATATTGCTTTTTTTCAAAATTGTCACTTTTTTTGTTTATAGCGCAAAAAACTAAAAACTGCCTTGTCTGGCCTCCATCTCTGTTTTAATTCATCCCAAAGGTGTTCTATCGGGTTGATGTCAGGACTCGGTGCAGGTCAGTCAAGTTCCCCCATCCCAAACTCGCTAATTCATGTATTTTATGGACCTTGCTTTGTGCACTGCCCCAAATCATGTGGTGGAGGGGGGATTATGGTGTGGGGTTGTTTTTCGAGGGTTCGGCGTGGCCCCTTAGTTCCAGTGAAGGGAACTCTTAAGGCGTCAGCATACCAAGACCTTTTGGACAATTTCTTGCTCCAAACTTTGTGGGAACAGTTTGGGGATGGCCCCTTCCTGTTCCAACATGACTGCGCACTAGTGCACAAAGCAAGGTCCATAAAGACATGGATGAGTGAATTTGGGGTGAAGGAACTTGACTGTCCTGCACAGAGTCCTGACCTCAACCCAATAGAATACCTTTGGGATGAATTAGAGCGGAGACTGCAAGCCAGGCCTTCTCATCCAACATCAGTGCCTGACCTCACAAATGCGCTTGTGGAGGAATGGTCAAACATTCCCATAGACACACTCCTAAACCTTGTGGACAGCATTCCTAGAAGAGTTCCTCAGTTTAGGCCGATATGTATTCTTCTACATATGTTTGGTAATAAAAATCGCCAAAAGCATATATTGATTGGTTTGCACAAAAGTTATAGCGTCTACAAAATATGGGATATATTTATGGCATTTTTATTATTTTTTTTTTTACTAGTAATGGCGACGATCTGCGATATTTAATCGGAACACTTTTGACACATTTTTGGGACTATTGACAATTATACAGCGATCAGTGCTATAAAAATGCACTGATTACTGTGTAAATGTCACTGGCAGAGAAGGGGTTAACTGTGTTCCCTATGTGTGTGTTATAACTGTGGGGGATGGAAGTGACTATAGATAGATAAGATAAGAGATTGTGGTTCCCAGCTAGTAGGAACTCATGATCTCTCTCTCTCTCCTCTCCTCAGAGAACTGGGATGTGTGTGTTTACACACATACATCCCTGTTCTGCCTCTCGTGCCTGCAATCACTCATGGCCGGTGGTCATCGCGACCACCGGTCATGAGCATCGGCACCCCCTCAGTGTACCTCGCATGCCTGCTATCTCGCAAAGAGAAGGCAAATTTATTAAATACTTTCTTCAGCTCTGTGTGTACAAATGAGCATGGGGGAGCTCATGTCTATAATGGGTGTGGTAGTGACACAGCCCCAAATGATCCACAATGGCTCAAAAGTGATATGGTCCAGAAATATTTAGACAAATTAAAGGTGGATAAAGCACCTGACCAGATGGCATCCACCCACGGATCCTAAAAGAATTGAGCTCTGTCATTTCAAGGCCATTGTTTCTAATATTTAGGGACTCGGTAATGACTGGAATAGTACCACTGGATTGGCGCAGGGCCAATGTGGTGCCCATATTTAAAAGGGGATCAAAGTCTTTGTCAAGTAACTATAGACCTTTTAGTTTAACTTCTATAGTCGGGAAGATACTGGCAAGTTTAATAAAAGACCACATAGATGAGTTCTTGCTGGAAAAAAATATTTTAAGCAACAGACAGCATGGATTCGTGAAAGACAAGTTGTCAAACAAACCTGATTTCTTTTATGAGGAGGTAAGTAAAACCTTGGACAAAGGGGCGGCTGTGGTAATGGTATACTTGGAAAGAGGCATGGCTGTGGATGTGGTAATGGTATACTTGGATTTTGCAAAAGCGTTTGACACAGTTCCCCACACACGGCTCATGTGTAAGGTAAAGTCTACAGGCTTGGAAAGATCAATTTGTAAATGGATAGAAAACTGGCTAAAAGACAGAATTCAGAGAGTAGTGGTTAATGATTCTTAATCTAAATGGTCTAAGGTTATCAGTGGTGTACCCCAAGGTTCAGTGTTGGAACCCTTACTTTTTAATATTTTTATAAATGATATTGGGTCTGGGATAAAAAGTACAATTTCTGTCTTTGCAGATGACACTAAGTTATGCAGTGGAATAACGTCCTTACGAGATGTCTCCAATTTACAAGCCAACCTCAATGCTCTGTCTAATTGGGCAACTAAGTGGCAAATGAGGTTTAATGTTGATAAATGTAAAGTTATGCACATGGGGGCTCAGAATATGCATGCATCATACATACTAGGGGGAGTACAACTGGGGGAATCCATAGTGGAGAAGGATCTGGGGGTTTTAGTAGAGCTTAAGCTCAATAATAGCATGCAATGCCAAGCTGCGGTTTCCAAAGCGAGCAAAGTCCTTTCTTGTATTAAGAGAAGTATGGACTCCACAGAGTGAGGTATCATTTTCCCCTATACAAATCATTAGTAAGACCAGATCTGGAATATGCAGTTCAGTTTTGGGCACCAGTTCTCAAAAAGGATATCAGGGAACTGGAGAAAGTGCAGAGAAGGGCAACTAAACCTATAAGAGGCATGGAGGAGCTCAGCTATGAGGAAAGATTAGAAGAACAGGGCCGAGTTTTCTAGAAAAGAAAGCAATGGGATGTAAGAGGGAATTTACACTCTGGTGCTGTGATAGAATGGCACCTACTGTATTTTCGAGACATCCACCTTAAGGACATAGGGTGATACAGGGTCTGGATGTCACAGAATTAGTGCTGTGGTAAAAAAAAGTCTTTAACTGATCAAATGCAGCTTGTGCTGAGGGTGTCCACTTAAAGCAAGTATTTTGCTTTGTCAACTGAGTAATGGAGGGGATGATAGCAGAGGAATTCTTAATAAACTTGCAATAGAAGTTGGCGAACCCCGCAAATCTCTGCATGCTCTTTCTCTCTGATGGAAAGGGTCATTCAAAGATAGACCTAACTTTCTGGGGGTCCATAGAATTACCTGAGGTAGAAATAAGTCCCAGGAATTGGATTGTTTCTTTTTCAAATTCACATTTCTCTGCATTTGCGTACAGTCCATGCTCTCCAAGGCCGCCATCAGGGTGGTACAGCCCATACACTTGTAAGGGGCCCCAGCATCTGGACGGGCCCAGCCGACTGGCAGTGATGTGAGAAGGCGGGGCGGTTGCAGAGGAGCTCTGTGGATTCTCCTGTATGTGTGAGAGTCGGCAGGCTGCTGCTCCGTCATCAGCTGGCATTGGGCTCTTTGCTACCACCTCTGGCCATTTCCTGCATGTGCACTCCTCTACATGTGGAAACAAGAGCTGGGACTAGGACCACCAAGTAAGGGCTGTTGTGCAGGGGGGGCTGTGTGTGTGACTGTGTACATGCCTGTGTGTGTACATTTCTCTGTGTGTACATGTCTCTCTGTGTGTACATGCCTGTGTACATTGTACATGTCTCTGTGTGTACATGTCTCTGTATGTGTACATGCCTGTGAGTGTGTACATGCCTGTGAGTGTGTACATGCCTGTGAGTGTGTACATGCCTGCGAGTGTGTACATGCCTGTGAGTGTGTATATGTCTCTGTGTGTATACATGCCTGTTTGTGTACATGTTTCTGTATGTGTACATGTCTTGTGTGTGTATATATGCCTGTGTGTACGTGAATGTCATATATACACATGTGAGTGGTGCTGGGAGTGTACAGGTGTGAGGGGGGCTGAGATCGTACAGGTGTGAGGGGGGCTGAGAGCGTACAGGTGTGAGGGGGCTGAAAGCGTACAGGTGTGAGGGGGGCTGAGAGCGTACAGGTGTAAGGGGGGCTGAAAGCGTACAGGTGTGAGGGGGGCTGAGAGCGTACAGGTGTGAGCGGGGCTGAAAGCATACAGGTGTGATGGAAGCTGAGAGCGTACAGGTGTGATGGAAGCTGAGAGCGTACAGGTGTGAGGGGGCTGAGAGCGTACAGGTGTGAGGGGGCTGAGAGCGTACAGGTGTGAGGGGGCTGAGAGCGTACAGGTGTGAGGGGGGCTGAGAGCGTACAGGTGTGAGGGGGGCTGAGAGCGTACAGGTGTGAGGGGGCTGAGAGCGTACAGGTGTGAGGGGGCTGAGAGCGTACAGGTGTGAGGGGGGCTGAGAGCGTACAGGTGTGAGGGGGGCTGAGAGCGTACAGGTGTGAGGGGGGCTGAGAGCGTACAGGTGTGAGGGGGGCTGAGAGCGTACAGGTGTGAGGGGGGCTGAGAGCGTACAGGTGTGAGGGGGGCTGAGAGCGTACAGGTGTGAGGGGGGCTGAGAGCGTACAGGTGTGAGGGGGGCTGAGAGCGTACAGGTGTGAGGGGGGCTGAGAGCGTACAGCTGTGAGGGGGGCTGAGAGCGTACAGGTGTGAGGGGGGTTGAAAGAGTACAGGTGTGAGGGGGCTGAGAGTGTACAGGTGTGAGGGGAGCTGAGAATGTACAGGTGTGGGGGGGCTGAGAGATTACAGGTGTGAGGGGGCTGAGAGGTTACAGGTGTGAGGGGGGCTGAGAGCATACAGGTGTGGGGGGGCTGAGAGTGTACAGGTGTGAGGGGGGCTGAGGCACTGAAGGACTTGGTGGGATGGCTAGTGGGCAGATTTGGTGGGATGGCCAGCGGGTGGGACCCTGGGAAATGTTGGTGGTCAGGCTCAGGGGGGCCCAGGCCTAAAGCTGTATACAATTTCTGATGGCTGTCCTGATGCTCTCTTAGATGGCCATGTTCCTTTTTAGCATGTTCATGGTGCACTACTTTGGATATTGAGAAGGATGTCGTCAAGGTACACAATCATGAAAAGGTCAAGAAAGTCTCTGAAAATATTGTTTACAAAATTCTGAAAGGTTGCTGGTGCATTGCACAACCCAAAGGGCCTGACAAGATAGTTCTAGTTCAGAGAGGGGAATAATGCGCCCAAAGGGTAGCTCAGCACCTGGCAAAAGTTCAATTGGGCAGTCATATGGGGGATGGGATGGCAAGATGTCAGTCTTCTTTTTATCACATGTCCAGAAACTCGTGGTATGCTGGAGGCACAAGCTGTGATGCAGAGGGATCAGAGTGTAGAAAAAATAAAAATGGGTTGCCTGCTGCACTAGATAACACTAGAACTTAAAAAATATATAATAACAGGATGAGCAGCCAGCACAGTATTGGTGAATAGGGATGAGCTTCGTGTTCGACTCGAACATCGGCTGTTCGGTCGTTCGCCGAATTGCGAACGATATGGGCCGTTCGCGCCAAATTCGTGTGGCGCGTCACGGCCCATAATTCACTGCAGCACCGCAGTGCATTGCTGGCTGATGATTGGCCAAGCATGCACTATGACCCGCATGCTTGGCCAATCACAGCGCCGCCTGAACAGAGAGCCGTAATTGGCCAAAGCCAAGGAGGCTTTGGCCAATTATGGCTCAGGGGATTTAGTACACGCCCCACACTATATAAGGCCGCCTGCACGGCGGCCCTGTGTAGTGTGTGTTCCGGCGTTCACTGAGAGAGAGAGAGAGAGAGAGGGACAGACAGTGACATTTGATTTGAGTTAGATAGATTAGGCGGAAGAGGCAGTCAGTTAGCTGCACTTACAGTGTATTGTGTATATATATGCATCCCAGGTGTTGCATATATATATATATATATATATATATATATATATATATATATATATATATATACACTGTATTCAGTTTAGCTAGATCCATTCCTGTTATCTTCCTACTGACAGGCAAGCTTGTCTTGTTACAGTATATACAGCTACCTGAAGAAAATTACTGGTGTTCTTTTGATCCTATTAGTACCACAGTCAGGCAGCTAGACTATCTACAGTTAGTGCAGTGCGTCCTTCTCACAGTGTTCAGCTAGATCCGTTCCTGTTAACTTCTTACTGACAGGCAGGCTTGTCTTGTTACAGTATATACAGCTACCTGAAGAAAATTACTGGTGTTCTTTTGATCCTATTAGTACCACAGTCAGGCAGCTAGACTATTTACAGTTAGTGCAGTGCGTCCTGCTCACAGTGTTCAGCTAGATCCGTTCCTGTTAACTTCTTACTGACAGGCAGGCTTGTCTTGTTACAGTATATACAGCTACCTGAAGAAAATTACTGGTGTTCTTTTGATCCTATTAGTACCACAGTCAGGCAGCTAGACTATTTACAGTTATTGCAGTGCGTCCTGCTCAGTGTTCAGCTAGATCTGTTCCTGTTAACTTCTTACTGACAGGCAGGCTTGTCTTGTTACAGTATATACAGCTACCTGAAGAAAATTACTGGTGTTCTTTTGATCCTATTAGTACCACAGTCAGGCAGCTAGACTATTTACAGTTAGTGCAGTGCGTCCTGCTCACAGTGTTCAGCTAAACCTACAAGTTAGTGGGGTGCATCCACCTCACAGTGTTCAGCTAAAGCTACCTGTAGAAGGTTGGTGGTGTTCTCATATTACAGGCAGGCAGTTGATTTTGCTAGCTGCAGTATCAGTATATATATATATATATATATATATATCTCTATCCCAGCTTAGTGCAGCTACAGGCCATTAGTATGTCTGGAAGGCCAAGAAGGAGAGGCAGACAGTCACAAGCCAATAAGAGAGGGCAAGCAGGCTCTGTGTCTAGTGCTGGTCGTGGAGACAGTGCATCCTCATCAGCATGTGGCCGTGGGACACGCTTGGCCTTTTTTTCAGCACCTGGCCGTGTTGAGCCGCAACATGCGGAAGACTTGGTCGAGTGGATGACCAAGCCGTCCTCATCCTCCATCCTCTCTCACCCATGCCCAGGGTGCTTTGTCTGGCAAAGCAGCGGCCTCTTCCCTCGGCTCAATGTCATCAGTGACTCCTTCCCTAGCCCCACCATGTCCTCCTGAGGAGTCCCTCGAACTGTTTGACCACAGTGTCGGGTACATGCTCCAGGAGGATGCCCAGCATTTGGAAGGCTCTGATGATGATACTGAGCTCGATGAAGGCAGTAACATTAGCACGGACAGAGGGGGTGCCCAAGAAGGACAGCAATCTGGCAGTCATGCTCCCTCTGTTGCAGCATACTGCCAGGTTTGTTCAAGTGATGAGGAGGGAGGGGATGATGAGGTCACTGACTCAACGTGGGTGCCTGATAGGAGGGAGGAGGAGGAGGAGGCGGAACATCACCAAAGAGGCAGGGTGCCCTCCAGGGGCCAGCCTAAGGGCAGCACATTGACTGCATCACACCCCAAAACTCCACATGTGCAGGGCGCTGCAGTCTCTGCACGTTATTCAAAAAGTTCTTTGGTGTGGGCCTTTTTTGAGATGAGTGCATCAGATCGCACTGCTGCTATTTGCAACATATGTCTCAAGCGTATCTCGCGTGGCCAAAACATCTCCCACTTGGGTACCACATGCTTGACCAGACATATGTTGACCTGCCATGTAGTTCGTTGGCAAGCGTATCTAAAAGACCCACACCAAAGAACAAAGAGGACCTCTCCTTGCTCCTCATCAGCTGAGATTTCCAACCCCACTATACCTTCAGTCCTCTCTGAGACCTGCACTGAGAGGAATGAAGGTGTAGAATTAGGTGTGTCACAGCCAAGTACTTGTGGGCAATCTGCTTTTGGTACACCGACGTCAGATTGTACCAGGCAAATGTCCCTGCCCCAGCTGCTGCACCGCCGAAAGAAGTTTTCTCCCAGCCATCCACATGCCCAGCGGTTGAATGCTAGCTTGGCAAAATTGCTAGCACTTCAACTGCTGCCTTTTCAGTTGGTAGACTCTGCCCCCTTCCGTGAGTTTGTGGAATGCGCGGTTCCTCAGTGGCAGGTACCCAAACGCCACTTTTTCTCACGGAAGGCGATTCCGGCTCTCTGCCGGCATGTGGAAGGCAATGTCCATGCCTCGCTGGACAGGGCAGTCAGCGGTAAGGTGCATATTACCGCTGACTCATGGTCCAGCAGGCATGGACAGGGACGTTACCTAAGTTTCACCGCCCACTGGGTGACTCTACTGGCTGCTGGGAAGGATGCAGGACAAGGTGCAGTAGTGCTGGAGGTTCTTCCGCCACCACACCTCCAAAATGCCACTACTAATGATTGTGACACACCTCTCTCCTCCACCCCCTCCTCCTCTTCTTTTTCCTCCATGGCCTCTTCCTGTGCTTTGTCCTCGGAACCAGCGGTGCTCCGTAGCCGTTCAAGGGGCTACGCAAGTACGCAGGCCAAAAGATGCCATGAGCTGGTGTGCTTGGGGGACAGGAGCCACACTGGGGCAGAGGTTCTGTCAGCTCTGCAGCTGCAGGTTCAGAGGTGGTTGACGCCACGCCAACTTAAGGCAGGAATGGTGGTTTGCGACAATGGCACCAACCTCCTCTCTGCCCTCCGACAGGGACAAATGACCCTGTGCCCTGTTTGGCCCACGTCCTTAACTTGGTGGTGCAGCGGTTCTTGGGCAGGTACCCGGGCTTACAGGATGTCCTGAGGCAGGCCAGGAAAGTCTGTGTGCATTTCCGCCGGTCATATAATGCCAGTGCTCAGCTGACGGACCTCCAAAAGGAGTTTAACCTGCCCACGAACCGCCTAATCTGTGACATGCCCACCAGGTGGAACTCAACGTTGGCCATGCTGCAGCGGCTGCACACGCAGCAGAGGGCCATCAATGAGTACCTGTGCGACTATGGCACCAGGACAGGGTCGGGGGAGCTTGTTTTTTTTCCCCACACCAGTGGGCCATGATCAGGGATGCATGCACTGTCCTGTCATCATTTGAGGAGGCCACGAGGATGGTGAGCAGTGACAATGCATGCATCAGTGACACTGTCCCCCTTGTCCACCTGTTGGAGCACATGCTGCATGGAATAATGGACAGGGCACTTGAGGCAGAACAGAGGCAGGAAGAGGAGGACTTCTTTAGCTCTCAAGGCCCCCTTTATCCAGACAGTGTTCCTGCGTGCCTGTCGATCACACAGGAAGAGGAGGAGGAGGAGGAGGAAGATTGTGTCAGTATGGAGGTGGAGCCTGGCACTCAGCATCAGCAGCAGTCTTTAAGGGATCAGTCCCAAGAAACACATGGACTTGTATGTGGCTGGGAGGAGGTGGCTGCGGACCATGTCGTCCTTAGTGACCCAGAGGACTCCGGACCGAATGCCTCAGCAAACCTACGCTGCATGGCCTCCCTGATCCTGCAAAGCCTGCGTAAGGATCCTCGTATTCGTGGTATCAAGGAGAAGGACCAATACTGGCTGGCAACCCTCCTTGATCCACGTTACAAGGGTAAGGTTGCGGACCTTATCTTGCCATCGCAGAGGAAGCAGAGGATGAAACATCTTCGGGAGGCCTTGCAGAAAGGTCTGTGCAACGCGTTCCCAGAGACTGGGAGGTTACAAACTCCTGTTTCTGGACAACGTGTTGCTGAGGCTTCGGTCAGTCAAAGAAGGAGCGGTGGAGAAGGTGGCCGTCTGACCGATGCATTCAGACAATTTTTTGGTCCGCAGCCCCAAGGTATGATCGGTTCCAGCAACCATCGCCAGCGTCGGTTTTACATGGTGCAGGAATAACTAGGGGCAAGATCAGACTTGGACACCTTTCCCACCGAAAATCCTCTGGGTTACTGGGTCTTGAGGATGGATCACTGGCCAGATCTTGCACAGTATGCAATTAAGCTACTGGCCTGTCCTGCATCCAGCGTTCTTTCGGAACGCACATTCAGTGCTGCTGGAGGCGTGGTAATAGATCACAGGGTGCGTCTGTCCACCGACTCGTTCGATCGCCTGACCTTCATAAAAATGAATCAGTTTTGGATCATCACCAGCTACCAAGCACCTGATGCTGATGTAACCGAATATTTTTTTTTGAAATCTCAGATTCCTTCAAAGACTGCCTATGCTGATGCTGAGTGACTATCCCTGAGTAATTATCCTCTTCCTCCTCAATGATCACGCTGATAGCTTGTAAGAACATTTTTGGTTCTGGGCGCCACCACCAGTGCCTAAGGCACAATTTTTCTGCCCCTGTTTAACAGGAGCGTGTAATTACAATTTTTGATGCAATACTTTGCAGCAGGGCTCGTTCCTGCGTTCCAACTAGAGTGTCTGTGAGGGGTTGCAGTGTTGTGGCACCAGCACCAGTGCTTAAGGCCTAATTTTTCAGCCCCTGTTCAACAGGGTCATGTAATTACAATTCTTGATCTAATATTTCACAGCAGGGCCCATTTCTGCACCCACCAAGAGCGAGTGAGGACTTACAGTGTTGTGGCAACAGCACCACCACCACCACCCCCAAAGGCCCAATTTTTCTGCCCCTGTTCAACAGGGGCATGTAATTACAATTCTTGATCTAATATTTCACAGCAGGGCCCTGTGAGGGCTTACAGTGTTGTGGCCACAACAACACCTAAGGCCCAAATTTCTGCTGAGTATATAGGGCAGGCCCCTACTTTCAAACATCTAACTTACAAATGACTCCTACTTGCAAACGGAAGGAGACAACAGGAAGTGAGATGAAATCTACCCCTAGGAAGGGAAATTCTCTCCTGTAACAGTTAATATGGGAAAAACATTTCTCCTTTCCACTGATGCTTTCCAATCCTTGTTCCACAAAAAACCCCAAATTTTCAAAAAACATTTGTCACAGGGGTGATAACCCTTCCCCATGTTTTCCAAAAAGCTTAAAGATTTTTTGGCTGGAGCTAAACACGTTAAAAATGTACCCATTCAAAATTACAAACAGATTCTACTTAACAACAAACCTACAGTCCCTGTCTTGTTTGCACCGCCTGTATACTGCTGTTCAGAGTATATAGGGCCCCGGTGGCCCCACACCTTTCCTTATTTTAATTTGGGTGCGGGGTTCCCCTTAATATCCATACAAGACCCAAAGAGCCTGGTAATGGACTGGGGGGTACACATGCCGTTTGTCTCACTGATTTTCATCCATATTGCCAAGACCCGACATTACATTAAACCCGCAAGCAGTTTTAAATGAGATTTTTTCCTTTAAAAATGACATTTGGTGCAGGGACTGTTCTAAACATGGGAAACACGTGCCACTTTACAGGCATACTATAGACACCCCCCAGATACGATATTTAAAGGAATATTTCACTTTTTTTTACTTTAAGCATCATTAAAATCACTGCTCCCGAAAAAACGGCCGTTTTTAGAACTTTTTTTGCATTGATACATGTTCCCTGGGGTAGGACCTGGGTCCCCAAACCCTTTTTAGGACAATACCATGCAAATTAGCCTTTAAAATGAGAACTTTTGATTTCGAACGTTCGAGTCCCATAGACGTCAATGGGGTTCTGTCAGGGTACTCACCAGGGCCGAGATGCTGAGAGCGGCTCCCCTTGCAGCTGAGTGCGTGATACCCCTGGAGGTGGCACAGAGGGTATCGGGCACAGAGAGGCACGGGTCGCCAGGCACTAGTAGGAGCCTGCGTGTTGAACTTCTGTCTGGTAGTAGTCCGTGCAGGGTACACCCGGACGGTGATCAGCAGAGGAATCAGACTGGGGCTCCAACACCTTGGTCCTGAAGTAGATAACTGGAACAAAGTATGTAGAGAAGCCAGGGGGTCAAACACAGCAAGCCGGTAGGAAGGAAGTCCGTTTAAACAAGCCAAGGTCATACACAGGAATCAATCAATAGGAGAGTCCAAGACAGGCCGGGGGTCAAACACTGGAGCAGGCAGTAGCGAAGTCTTTAAAGAGAAGCCGGGGGTCAGACACTGGAGCAGACTGAAGAGGAATCCGTTAAGCAAGCCGAGGTCAAGGTGCAGGAGAAGTTCAAGGATGGTCAAGGAAATCCGGGTCACAACAGGCAGGAGTCAATAGCAGAACAAGGAACAGGAACACAGAAGCTGAAATGACAAACCAGCAATAAGCCAGAGAGCTGGGCTGCCTTTTATAGGGCTAATAAGGGAACCCACGTGTGCGGCTAAGGTGTGTACGTGCTTACGCCGTTTCGCCGTCCGCTGACTTGCACGTCTATGTGTGCCGTTACGCCGTGACGCGGTCTGCTAAATCGCGTACCCGCATACGCCTATTAGCCATTCTGCCACGCAGGCGTACAGGGAAATGCCGGTATTGGCAAACAAAGTTTCTGCTATTCCTCTGACAGGTTCTAACATTCGTGCAAATTTTCGGTCCGTCCGCAGGTTCTGGTGTGAACCGAAGCGGGGGGTGTTCGGCTCATCCCTGGCAGACAGTATATATATTTTATGCACTGCAGATCACTGAATCACCTGCCTGCCTGTATTTTAAAATGTACACCAGGAAAGGCCTGTAGTCAGGTATAGGCTTGGCTAGACTAGAATGCAGTGGATATATATGTAGGAGACAGTATATATATTTTATGCACTGCAGATCACTGAATCGCCTGCCTGAAAGCGTATTTGAAAAAGTATACCAGGAACTACCTGCAGTCAGATATAGGCTTGGCTAGACTAGAATGCAGTGGATATATATATATATATATATATATATATATATATATATATATATATATGTAGGAGACAGTATATATATTTTATGCACTGCAGATCACTGAATCGCCCGCCTGCCTAAAAATGTGTTTGAAAACGTACACCAGGAAAGGCCTATAGTCAGGTATAGGCTTGGCTAGACTAGAATGCAGTGGATATATATATCTAGGAGACAGTATAAATATTTTATGCACTGCAGATCACTGAATCGCCTGCCTGCCTGAAAGCGTATTTGAAAATGTATACGAGGAACTACCTGCAGTCAGCTATAGGCTTGGCTAGATTAGAATGCAGTGGATATATATGTAGGAGACCGTATATATATATTTTTTCTGCACCGCGGATCACTGAATCACCTGCCTGCCTGCCTGCCTGAAAGTGTATTTGAAAACGTACACCAGGAAAGTCCTGTAGTCAGGTAAAGGCTTGGCTAGACTAGAATGCAGTGGATATATATGTAGGAGACAGTATATATATTTTATGCACTGCAGATCACTGAATCACCCGACTGCCTGCAATCGTATTTGAAAGAGACCGTAACCAAGGCTCAACAGGATAATAAAAGAGCTTTCGATAGGAAGAGGAGAGGGGAACTCATTCTGCAACCAGGGGACCGGGTTTGGTTGGCAACAACAAATCTGAGACTGGCCTGCCCGTCAAAGAAGTTGGCCCCTAAATTCCTTGGGCCGTTTCCTGTGAGGAGAAGGATTAATGATGTTTCCTACGAACTATCCCTACCAGAATCCTTCAGCATACATCCGGTATTTCATGTATCTTTATTAAAGCCCGCATTGCCTGATCCCTTTCCTAATCAGGAGTCTAGACCACCTGAGCCGGTGATGGTCAGTGGAGACGAGGAGTTCGAGGTGGAAGCGATTGTAGACTGTAGAAGGAGAAGGGGTCAATTACAATATCTGATCAAGTGGAGAGGTTATGGACCGGAGGAGAACTCCTGGGAACCAGAGCGGAATGTACATGCTATGGACTTAATACGTGCCTTCTTCCGCAGTCATCCCCTGAAGAGGAACCAACTGGGCATCCGGAGGCTGCCCGTAAGGGGGGGCAATGTCAGGGAAGTCATCCGCAGAATACAGCTAATGCTCGCAAGCATACACCTGTGCGCAGGCGCCGGCAAGGGATTCACAGAACAACTACGGGCGCATCAGCGAATGCGCGATCGCGTGTTCACGCGTGCGCGCGTTCGCGTGTGCGCATGCCTGTCATCAGAACTGGCGTCAGACGGCCTATTTAAACACAGACTTAGTACTGGCTGGTTGCTGCTTGGTCTACAGCGTGTACCTGAATTCTTGCTACCTGTGTTGACTTCCGATCATCGTTCCGGCCTGCTACCTGACTTCTCTCCTGCCTGCTGTTTGTACCTGATCTGCCTACCTGCTGCCGAACCTGCCTGTGACCTGACCTCTCTCTTGCCTGCTGTTGTACCTGATCTGCCTAGCCCTTGCCAAATCTGTCTGTGACCTGACCACGTTCCTGCCAGCCGAGTCATCTGATCTGTCTCTCTGCTGCCGAGACCTGCCAGTGATCCAGCGACTCTCCTGTCTGCTTCCAGTCAAGTCCAGCCGTCCACCTGTGTGTTCCGGCAACTTCCTGCTCAGACTTCGGGACTTCCATAGGCACTCTTACCCTGCCTTGCTCCAGCGCCAGCTGTTCCACTACCAGCGGCCCTTGAGCTGGAGTTGTACGGGAGGCCTTCCTCTACACGTCAGGCTCGTCATCAGGTACGTGACAGTGGGACACTTGAAAGATGGGATCTTTAATTTAAGTAAGGTACAACTCAATAATAATTAAATATATTGAGTTTGGGGTTGAAATGTGCACCCCGCAAACCCATTAACAAATTTGAGGTATATATAGACACCCATAAGTTCATCCGCACTTTGAATATAAAAAAAATTTCCTTAGTCACCCAGTTGCCCCGAGGGGGCGAACTACTAGGAGTTCTACTAGAATAGATATAGGCCTTAAAAATAAATCATTATTCAATCCCCAAAACTCCAATTACCACTTTATAGAGGTTTTTAAAAATCTGGTCCTGGATGATTTGGAACGATTGAACCCTGTTAAGAGTCAATCCGGACTACATCATCAACGGGATCAAATCACTAGAAGAGAGGAATGAAATCATTATCTGGCCAGCGGATAAAGGGGGAGGTGTGGTAATTTTAGAGAGACTTTTATCACAATCAATTGCTGGAGATGTTGAGTGACCGAACCACTTATTGTAAATTACCATCAGATCCTACCAATAGCTATAAAACACAACTTGGTGCTTTGGTGGCATGGGGGTTTAATAACAATGCCCTTAGTGCTAAGGAAAAAAGTTATCTTGTACCTAGTGCATACCGTATTCCAGTCATCTATACCCTACCGAAAATTCACAAAGATATAAGAACACCACTAGCACATCTTATTGTGAATGGTATAGGGTCAGTCACAGCCAGACTGGGGGAATTTTTAGATAAGTTCCTCCAACCTAGCGTGAGGGTCACTAAAGCGTATCTTAAGGATACAACTGATCTACTCATATTTGGTCACGGCTGATGTGGCCTCATTGTATACTATTATCCAACATGAGGATGCGGCATTGGCACTTAATTGGGCACTTAGCAAGAGGGATGATATCCCCCACATACAGAAGGTTTTTGTTGGTCACGCTTTAGATTTCTGCATGACACACAATTATTTTTGGTTTAACAGTCATTTTTTCTCACAGAAGGTTGGCGTGGCGATGGGAGCTAAGTATGTTCCCAGCCTTGCTAATCTTTTTTTAGCAGAATGGGAGGACAGACAAGTTTTCAACAGCAGACCACCCCAGCTGCAGTTCTACCGTAGATTCATAGATGACCTCCTGTTCATTTGGGAGGGGTCGAGGGAATCTGCGTTAGATTTTGTGTCATGACTCAATAACAACTCCAACAATATTCGACTGGATCATGTCATTAGTGACACCCTAGTCAATTTTCTTGATGTAACTATCACTAAAACCAATAAAATCTTGAGTACAAAAGTTTTTTTTTAAGACCACAGACCGAAATAGTTATCTGTCCATTAGGAGTGGACACCATCCCGCCTGGATAAAGAACATACCAAAAGGACAAATGTTGAGGGTAAGACGCAATTGTTCGGATCTGAACACCTATACCCCTCAAGCTAACCTATTGAAGGAGAGATTTCTCCAAAAGGGATATGAGAATAATACTATAGATAATATCATCCAGGAAGTAGCAAACATCCCTAGGGAACAGTGTTTGAAGGACAAGGATGCTGGGGCACCAACAAACCAGCATCAGTTGGGATTCATTTCTAATTTTCATCATCAGTATAGAGATGTTGAAATGATTTTCAAAAAACACTGGCACATCCTGTGCAGAGATAGACATTTGGGGGAGATTTTGCCTAATCACCCCAAATTTATCTATAGACGGGCACCAAATTTTGGCCATAGGGTGGTTAGGAAAATTCTTAATCAACCCAACCAGCAAATGATCAGAATTGACCTTTTAAGGGTTTTTTTTATGTAGAAAGTGCATTTGTTGTAGAAAGGTGCGGGTGACTAGTAGAGGTACTACTGAAATTACCAATGTTGATGAGGAAACGTTCAAGATCAGTGAATTTATCAAGTGCAATTCCTCCTTTGTAGTTTATCTCTTGTGGTGCCCGTGTGGTTTGTTCTATGTAAGACGCACCAAGAGACTACTGAGGGTGCGAGTTGCTGAGCATTTAGCAAATATCAAAAATGGTTTTCAATACCATAGTGTTTCTCTCCATTTCAAGGAGAAACATAATCAGGACCCAAGTTTGCTACAATTTTGTGGCATAGATGTAGTTCATCAATCTTGGAGGGGCTTCAATAGGGTCAGGGATCTCTCTCAGAGAGATCTACTTACTCAAAAGTTTATTCCCTAGAGGAATGAATATTGAACTGGATTTGAATTGTTTCATCAGCAATTCTTAGGTATATCTTATCACATAGTTTACTTTTAGGGGGATTCCATACTGTCTAATCATTGAGCTCATGCCCTGTGGTTGTAGGCAGTGGTTTAACCACTTCAGATCCGGGCCATTGCCAAATGACGGCAACAGCGCAGATCTAAAATACCGGGACTATGTCTATTGATGTCGTCCTCTTTCCTCGTTCCCAGCGCGTTCTCATGAGCGTGCCTCGGGGAAAATCTGTGTTGGCCATGTCCCTTGGACACAGCCAATCACAGATCGCTTGAAACGGACAATCACATCGGCCGTTTACAGCGCGATCGCAGCCTCCAATGAGAGATGATCTGAAATGTAAACAATTGAGATCATCTCTCATTGCCAGCTCTCTATCCTCACACAGACAGCGTGTGAGGAGAGAGAGCTTTTGTGAGTAAATTTTACAAAGTCTAAAAGCGAAGTGTGCCCAAAAAGTGCCCAACAGTGCCCACAGTGACATCAATCTAGTGCCATCAGTGCCCACCTGTGCCCATCAGTGCCCATCTGTGCCCATCAGTGCCCGTCTGTGCCCATCAGTGCCCATCTGCAATCAGTGCACATCTGTGCAATCAGTGCGCATCTGTGCAATCAGTGCGCATCTGTGCCAACTCATCAGTGCCCATCTGTGCCACCTCATCAGTGCCCATCTGTGCCACCTCATCAGTGCCCATCTGTGCCACCTCATCTGTGCCCATCTGTACCAATCAGTGCCCATCTGTGTCGCCTCAGTACTCATCTGTGCCGCCTTATCAGTGCCCATCTGTGCCGCCTTATTAGTGCCCATCTGTGCTGCCTTATCAGTGCCCATCTGTGCCGCCTCACCAGTGCCCATCTTTGCCACCTCACCAGTGCCACATCAGTGCATATCTGTGCCCACCTGTGCCACCTCATTAGTGTAAATCTGTGCAATCAGTGCACATCTGTGCTGCCTCAGTGCCCATTTGTGCTGCCTCATCAGTGCCCATCTGTGCGATTAGTGCCCATCTGTGCTGCCTCATCAGTGCCCATCTGTGCGATTAGTGCCCATCTGTGCTGCCTCATCAGTGCCCATCTGTGCGATTAGTGCCCATCTGTGCTGCCTCATCAGTGCCCATCTGTGCGATCAGTGCCCATCTGTGCAGCCTCATCAGTGCACATCTGTGCCATCAATCAGTGCCACCTCATCAGTGCAGGCTTAGCACACAGCTGTGCAATCTCATAACCACCAGCAGCCATGTCCAAAAAAAGCTTTTCCGCCGAGGAGGTATACCAAATTCTTTCTACGGCTGATGAGAGCAACGGGGAGCTCTCTATTGCGGATTCCCTTACCAATTCAGATTCTGACGTAAATTACGAGCCAGTCCTCAGTAGTGGAACATTAGAGACTCAGAGGAGGAAGAAACTCGGCCCGCCAAATGAAGGCATTCTAGTGTGGAGGCAGTGGCATCCGCCAGCACCGCAGTGGCATCCACTAGCACCGCAGTGCCATCCACCAGCACCGCAGTGCCTCGGCAAGAAAGGCCAAGTACCAGTGGGGTGTCACCCCAGCCCCAAAGGGTTAGGTCCCATGCCAGCCTTCCCTTTGCACTTCAAAACGCCTTGTGGCTTCCTCCTAATTCAGGAGAAGCTAGCGTTCCCCCTTTCACTGCCCAGCCAGGAGTCCAGGTGGATACAGAGAATTTCACCCCAATTAATTTTTTTAATTTAATTTTTACGGGGGACATGTTGGCGTCAATTGTGCCCGTCCCTATGAGTGGAGAGACCTGACAGTGGAGGAATTCAAGGTTTTTTTTGGGCCTCACATTTAATATGGGGCTCACCAAAAAAAACAAATTCCGTTCCTATTGGTCAACCCACCCCCTCCACCACATGCCGCTCTTCTCCGCGGTAATACCCAGAACCAGGTATCTGATGATAATGAGGTTCCTACATTTCAGCAACAATTCCCAGTGCCCTCCCCAAACTGATCCAAATTATGACAGGCTTTACAAAATTCAGCCAATATTAAATTATTTAAATTAGTCCCTTGTTAAATTTAGCGGCAGGCTTAAAATTAAGCAATTTATCCCCAGCAAAAGGGCCCGCTATGGGGTGAAGGTGTACAAACTATGTGACCGAGCCACAGGGTACACATATTCCTTCATAGTGTACGAAGGGAAGGACACCCAGCTGCAGCCCCCTAATTGCCCAGACTACTTGGGAACCAGCGGGAAAGTTGTTTGGGACCTCATATACCCCCTACTCGACAAGGGATGCCACCTGTATGTAGACAACTTCTACACTTCTCTGCCCCTGTTCCACAACCTTCATCAGAAGAAGACGCCAGCATGTGGCACTGTAAAAAAAAATCGGAAGGGCTTTCCTCAAAGTCTTGTTAATAAGAAGTTGAGAAAAGGAGAAACGGCAAGTCTGCGTAACAAAGACATTCTGGTAGTGAAGTGGAGGGACAGAAGGGATGTGTATATGTTGTCTTCCATCCATAATAACACCTATGTGGAAATCCCCAGAAGGAATGGCCCCATCCAGAAACCCACATGCATCCATGAATACAATTTGTTTATGGGGGGAGTCGACTTCAACAATCAAATGTTGGAACCATACCTTGCCACAAGAAGGACATACAATTGGTACAAAAAAGTAGCAATGTATTTTTTTCAATTGGCCATATACAACTCCTATATCATTTACCGCAACTCCACCCAAAACCCCCAACCCTTCCTTGGCTACCAGGAGGAAATTTACACTGCCCTTATATTCCCGAACGGCCCACCAGAAAACATCCGATCAGATGTTGTTAGTCGACTCTCCGAACGCCACTTTCCAGATAAACTCCCTCCCAAACCAACAGGCCAAAGACGTCAAAAAAGATGTAAGGTGTGTACCAGAGCAGGAGTCAGAAGAGACACATCTTATTATTGTGCACAATGTCCTTCCCAACCAGGCCTCTGTATAGGTCAATGCTTCCGCCGTTACCATACTTCACTAAATTATTAGTGAAGTATGGTAAACGTAATCCTCAGTTCCTGCCTTCACACCCCTTATGCCACTGCCTGCTCTGTAACTGACCCTGGCTTGTTATTTGACCACGCTTCTGCCTGCCGATTCTGTACATAACTCTGCCTGATATGGAACTGACCCTGGACTGTTATTCGACCATGCTTCTGCCTAACGATTCTGTACATACCTCTGCCTGATCTGGAACTGACCTTGGACTGTTTGACCATGCCTCTTGCCTGCCTCTTGGACTGATCTTGTACCCTGCAACTGGACTAGTGGGATTCAACACAGGGGTCTCACATATGTGAGGGGCTCCAGAATAGTTTTTCTGGATGAAGAAAACAATTTTCTTTGTTTTCTCATTCCTAAATTAGGGTCTGGAGACTCGGAGGCTTCAAAGAGATTTGGGTGGGAGAAGCCTCTACCCCTGTCCCCATTCTGTCCTGAACGAGGCCCTACTTCTGCCTGCTGCCTGTAGGACTTACTGCCGTCATGCCTCTGTTTGTCACACTGACCACAGCACATGGACCTTGTTCCTGCCTACTACCAAGACCAATATTTTGGCACTGCTGACAATCTCTGCCTGCACTGACCCTACACTGCACTGACCTATGGACAGTATCCCTGCCTGCTACCTGTACTAACTATGGACAGTATTTCTGCCTGCTGCCTGAAAAATTGTGTTCGCTGTTGCTGACCGAGTCCCTGCCTGCTGCCTGGACCAGTGCTATCCTCCTGTGGACAACTGTACTACTAAAACAACAGGTAATCTTTTGTTTCTCTTTGCTCAGCATAATGTATTTTGAGGTGTAATTCTTGGTATGTGCATGCTATGTGTCCCTGGAACACCTGATGATGTTCCTTGCACGTTGGATGTCTGTATGTGGCCAGGCTGTGTAAAGGTCTCACACATGTGGTATCGTTATACTCAGGAGGAGTAGCAGAATGTATTTTGGGGTGTTATTTTTGCTATGTAAATGCTATGTGTTGGAAATATCTTATAAACAGACAACTTTGTGTAAAAAAAAAATGCATTTTCATTTTTTTTTCCACATATTCCAAAAACTTCTGGAAAAAATGAACCATTCAAAAGACTCATTATGCCTCATAGATTAATCTTTGGGTGTTAGCTTTCCAAAATGGGGTCATTTTGTGGGCGTTTCCATTGTCCTGGTGCTCCAGGGCCTTAAAAAGTGTAATAGGTGGGTGAGAAATGAAATGTGTAATTTATGCTCGTAGAATGCCTGAAGGTGCTACTTCAATGTTAGGCCTCTGTATGTGGTCAGGCTGTGTAAAAGTCTCACACATGTGGCATCGGTATACTCAGGAGGAATAGCAGAATGTATTTTGGGGTGTTATTTTTGCTATGTAAATGCTATGTGTTGGAAATATCTTATAAACAGACAACTTTGTGTAAAAAAAAAAATGCGTTTTCATTTTTTTCCACATTTTCCAAAAACTTCTGGAAAAAAATGAACCATTCAAAAGACTCATTATGCCTCATAGATTAATCGTTGGGTGTTAGCTTTCCAAAATGGGGTCATTTTGTGGGCGTTTCCATTGTCCTGGTGCTCCAGGGCCTTCAAAATTGTAATAGGTGGGTGAGAAATGAGATGTGTAATTTATGCTCCTAGAACATCTGAAGGTGTTACTTCAATGTTAGGCCTCTGTATGTGGTCAGACTGTGTAAAAGTCTCACACAAGTGGTATCGTTTTACTCAGGAGGAGCAGCAGAATGTATTTCGGGGTGTTTTTTTTTTTGCTATGAAAATGCTATGTGTTGGAAATATCTTATAAACGGACAACTTTGTTTAAAAAAAAAATGCGTTTTCATTTTTTTCCACATTTTCCAAAAACTTCTGGAAAAAAATGAAACGTTCAAAAGTCTCATTATGCCTCATAGATTATACCTTGGGTGGTGTGCTTTCCAAAATGGGGTCATTTTGTGGGCGTTTCCATTGTCCTGGTGCTCCAGGACCTTCAAAAGTGTAATAGGTGGGTGAGAAATGAGATGTGTAATTTATGCTCGTAGAACACCTGAAGGTGCTACTTCAATGTTAGGCCTCTGTATGTGGTCAGGCTGTGTAAAAGTCTCACACATTTGGAATCGTTTTACTCAGGAGGAGTAATTTGGGTTATTTTTTACCAAAGATATGTAGCAGTATAAATTGTGGCCAACATTTATGAATAAAAATTGCTAATTTGCAAAATTTTATCACAGAAACAAAGAAAAAAGCATTTTTTTCAAAATTGTCGGTCTTTTTTCATTTATAGCGCAAAAATTAAAAAACCCAGAGGTGATCAAATACCACCAAATGAAAGCTCTATTTGTATGAAAAAAGGACAAAAAATCATTTGGGTACAGTGTTGCATAATTGAGTAATTGTCATTCAAAGTGTGAGAGCACTGAAAGTTGAAAATTGGTCTGGGCAGGAGGGGGGTTTAGGTGCCCAGTAAGCAAGTGGTAATCACATTTATACACATCTGTGCAGTTTACTTTCAGTTTTTTTTTGTATTTTCATTTTTATTTCTATTTCCATTTCTATTTTTATTTCTAATTTTATTTTAATTTTACTTTTATTTTTATATTTTTTCATTCATTTTTTTGTATTTTTATTTTTACTTTTATTTTTATATTTTTTTATATTTTTTCATTCATTTTTTTTATTTTTATTTTTATTTTTTTTATCTTTTATTTATTTTTTATTTTTATTTTTGTTTATTTTCATTTTTATTTTCATTTTTTACTTTTACCTTTATTTATCTATTTATTTGGGTTTGAATGTTTACTCTAGCATATGGGTAATCATACTACCTATATGTTATAATTCATGCTAATATTCATCCTTTTCTGTTTTTATATTATTATTCATCATTTGGATTGGAGAGTCATATTTGGTATATGCTATATATCATTACTGATGAGCCTACCTTAGATCTGGTCCAGGCTTTGGGTCTTAATATATGTTTTTTGCCTATACATTTGATCTTTGAGGAGTCTTGCTGATGTATTATGGACACGGGGACACAGGAAGTGTGTAGACGCCAAGCGATTGACGCCCGCCCATTGTACATCGGAATTTGCATAAAGCCATGATTGCCTTGCCGAGTAGCCAACCCCATGATTAAGTCCCTGTGCCGAAACATGTCGGGGCGTGGCTACACGGCAATCGTAGACGTCTGTTAGAGGAAGGTGTGACGGGTGATGGAGCAGGGATCAGCTGAGGAATGTGGGCTGTGAACTGGTGAGATGATCGCCGGCATTCACACTCCCTGGGTCCACTGTGGCCGTCCTGCGCTAGTGTTACTGCATGCTCTGCTGTGTTCTGCTGTGATACAGTTCCATTTGCTGTGAATTGAAGTGCCCAGTTTATTTTATTCATGTGAGTGCATATGTTTTGATTTTAGTTTGAAATTAAATGTTTTAAACGATATCACGCCATTGGAGCATTTTATGCACCGCAGATCACTGATTCATCTGCCTGCCTGAAAGTGTATTTGAAAACGTACACCAGGAAAAGCCTGTAGTCAGGTAAACTCAGGTAAAGGCTTGGCTAGACTAGAACGCAGTGGATATATATATGTAGGAGACCGTATATATATTTTATGCACTGCAGATCACTGAATCACCTGTCTGCCTGAAAGTATATTTGAAAACTTATACCAGGAAAGGCCTGTAGTCAGGTATAGGCTTGGCTAGACTAGAATGCAGTGGATATATATATGTAGAAGAAAGTATATATATTTTATGCACCGCAGATCACTGAATCACCTGCCTGTCTGCCTGAAAGTGTATTTGAAAACGTACACCAGGAAAGGCCTGTAGTCAGGAAAAGGCTTGGCTAGACTAGAATGTAGTGGATATATATGTAGGAGACAGTATATATATTATATGCACTGAAGATCACTGAATCACCTGCCTGCAGGGCCGGACTGGGAATAAAAACCAGCCCTGGAAATAATTTCATACCAGCCCCAGGGACGTAGCGTGGGTTGTCAGCACCCAAGGTAGGCAAGTAAATTGCACCCTAACCGGCGGACATTTAGCGCTCCCCGAGTCTCTTCCACTCAAACTGTATTAAACCCCTTATGGTACATTTTAGGATGTACCACTCCTCTTTGTTCTCCTTTCTTTCCCCTTTATTTCTCTCTATCATAATTTCTTGTTTTTTTCCCCCATCTCTCTCTCTCTATCCATCTTTCTTGTTCTCTCTCTTATTATGTCTCTCCCCCTCTTTTCCATGCATTCTCTCTTTTTTCCCCTCTCTCATTTCCTTTCTTGCCCCCTTTCCGGAAAGTAAATGGCTACATGCCCATTTATTGCATAAAATGATAGAGATATAGATATATCTATATCTATATAGAGATATATAGAGATATAGAGATATATTATATACACACACACACACACACACACACACACACACAATGTGAGTTCTGTATGTGTAAAAAAACAAAATCATACTTGGGGGGCACACCCTACAATGCGTTTACATTCAAGATGGTGCTGATAAGACCAACAAACAGTAAAAATATTACAGCGCACACATACAAAAATGACATTAAAATCCTGCAAGGATATTTAAAAAAAACAAACATTCAAAAAAAATGGGGATTTGGTCACACTATATGGCAGCCCACTTACTGCATCAAAGTACCCCTTAATTAGTGGGTCCTACACTAATAAAAGAATGAAAGACCCTGCGTCTCAACCATTGGAGATACACTCCTCTTTATGGGAGAACTCCACCCCCCCCATTACCTCTTATTAGTGTCCACCAGTTCATAGGAGGAGTCTCTTCAGTTCTCCCATAAAAGAGGAGTGTATCTCCCATGGTTGAGACGCAGCACCTTTCATTCTTTTACTAGTGTAGGACCCACTAATAATGGGGTACTTTGACAAAGTAAGTGGGCTGCCATATAGTGTGACCAAATCCCCATATTTTTTGAATATGTTCTGGTGTTTTTAAATAGCCTTGCAGGAATTAAATGTCATTTTTGTATGTGTGTAAGACACACTACAATAGATGGTCAGAGACTGCAGATATGATGCAAGAGATGGTCAGAGACTGCAGACATGATACAGGAGATGGTCAGAGACTGCAGACATGATACAGGAGATGGTCAGAGACTGCAGACATGATACAGGAGATGGTCAGAGACTGCAGACATGATACAGGAGATGGTCAGAGACTGCAGACATGATACAGGAGATGGTCAGAGACTGCAGACATGATACAGGAGATGGTCAGAGACTGCAGACATGATACAGGAGATGGTCAGAGACTGCAGACATGATACAGGAGATGGTCAGAGACTGCAGACATGATACAGGAGATGGTCAGAGACTGCAGACATGATACAGGAGATGGTCAGAGACTGCAGACATGATACAGGAGATGGTCAGAGACTGCAGACATGATACAGGAGATGGTCAGAGACTGCAAACATGATACAGGAGATGGTCAGAGACTGCAGACATGTTACAGGAGATGGTCAGAGACTGCAGACATAGTACAAGAAATGGTCAGAGACTGCAGACATAGTACAGGAAATGGTCAGAGACTGCAGACATAGTACAGGAAATGGTCAGAGACTGCAGACATAGTACAGGAAATGGTCAGAGACTGCAGACATAGTACAGGAAATAGTCAGAGACTGCAGACATAGTACAGGAGATGGTCAGAGACTGCAGACATGATACAGGAGATGGTCAGAGACTGCAGACATGATACAGGAGATGGTCAGAGACTGCAGACATGATACAGGAGATGGTCTGGGATTGCAGACACATTAGAGGAGATGGTCAGAGACTGCAGACTAAGGATGAGCTCCGGTGTGTTTGCAAAGCCCATGGGCAGAGCCGGCCAGGAAGTTGGCACTGTGCTGATCACAGGCAGTGAGACATTTCCCGATATCTGCAGCTGCGCACTGTGATTAGCGCAGCACCGGCTTCCTGGTGGGCTCTGCACATGGGCTGTGCGAACACACCCCGGAGCTCATCCTTACTGCAGACATGATACAGGGGATGGTCAGAGACTGCAGACATGATACAAGGGATGGTCAGAGACTGCAGACATGATACAAGAGAAGGTCAGAGAATGCAGACATGATACAAGAGATGGTCAGAGACTGCAGACATGATACAAGAGATGGTCAGAGACTGCAGACATGATACAAGAGATGGTCAGAGACTGCAGACATGATACAAGAGATGGTCAGAGACTGCAGACATGATACAAGAGATGGTCAGAGACTGCAGACATGATACAAGAGATGGTCAGAGACTGCAGACATGATACAGGAGATGGTCAGAGAATGTGGACACATTAGAGGAGATGGTCAGAGACTGCAAACTAAGGATGAGCTCCGGCGTGTTTGCACAGCCCATGTGCAGAGCCCGCCAGTAAGCCGGCATTGCGCTGTGCTAATCACAGGCAGTGAGACATTTCCCGATCTCTGCAGCCGCACACTGTGATTAGCGCAGTGCTGACTTTCTGGCGGGCTCTGCATGTGGGCTGTGCGAACACGCCGGAGCTCATCCTTACTGCAGACATGATACAGGGGATGGTTAGAGACTACAGACATAGTACAGGAGATGGTTAGAGACTGCAAACATAGTACAGAAGATGGTCAGAGACTGCAGACATGGTACAGGAGCTGGTCAGGGACTGCAGACATAGTACAGGAGATGGTCAGAGACTGCAGACATAGTACAGGAGATGGGCAGAGACTGCAGACATAGTACAGGAGATGGGCAGAGACTGCAGACATAGTACAGGGGATGGTTAGAGACTGCAGACATAGTACAGGAGATGGTCAGAGACTGCAGACATAGTACAGGAGATGGTTAGAGACTGCAGACATAGTACAGGAGATGGTTAGAGACTGCAGACATAGTACAGGAGATGGTCAGAGACTGCAGACATAGTACATGAGATGGTTAGAGACTGCAGACATATTACAGGGGATGGTTAGAGACTGCAGACATAGTACAGGGGATGGTTAGAGACTGCAGACATAGTACAGGGGATGGTTAGAGACTGCAGACATAGTACAGGGGATGGTTAGAGACTGCAGACATAGTACAGGAGATGGGCAGGGAATGCATGTATGGCTGAACTCAATGTAAAAGCATATAGTAGGGCTGCGCCACTCTACTTAAACCAGCTCTTCAAGATCAAGTTAGTAATCCTCCTTTTAAAGTACAACTAAGTGCCAGAAGACAGCAACACATCCAATTTCCAAAATTCTAATTGTCTTACAATGAACTGGTCAGGATTAGTGGAGAACTTTAAAGAGTTAATGAGTCTGTGAAGCTTCCAGCCTGAATCAGCAGTAAATCATCCAAAAAAAACATCAAACTGTGCAGAACAGACAGAGCTCTGGCTAAATAGCTGAGCTGAAATGGTTAACAGATAGCCATGTGTGACCTGTCACTGGACACAGAATGCGGAGTCTCCCAGAGATGTCATCAGTGTGCAGATTAGGAAGCTAAAACAAGAGTACAGAGGCAGACAGGAGGGAGGGGAGGCTGATAGTAACCTGCACACTGCCCGAAGGCAGAGATTTCTGGATGACACCGGCCAGCATTACATCTGACATTGCTCTTGTTTCCATTCAGCCAGAGCTCTTGTGTGCTGCAGGATTCGTTTGGCTGTGGCTGTGGCCATACCTTCCTCTATCTCAGCTCAGTTTCAGGTACTGTGTATCTCCCTCCCGACGGCCCCATTCATCCCCGATGCAGCACCTCGGCACATTTAAATGTGGCGGGCTGGAGAGGGAGGGGGGTACACTGTATGCTGCACGATGGTTCCTCGCTCCTCCCCCCCTCCCTGCTACATATTTCCTCAGCCAGCCCCGCCTCCTGATCACAGCACAGCCGCTTCTCTCTCAGCTGTTCTTAAAAAAAAAAAAGTTACAAAGCTCCCAGCTGACAGCGGCCTCAGAGCAGGCAGCCTACCGGGATATTTCCCGCTATCCCGGTAGGCCAGTCCGGCCCTGCCTGCCTACCTGCAAGTCTATTTGAAAACAAACACCAGGAAAGGCCTTTGGTCAGGTATAGGCTTAGCTAGACTAGAATGCAGTAGATATATATGTAGGAGACAGTATATATATTTTATGCACTGCAGATCACTGAATCACCTGCCTGCAAGTGTATTTTAAAACGTACACCAGGAAAGGCCTGTAGTCAGGTGTAGGCTTGGCTAGACTAAAATGCAGTGGATATATATGTAGGAGACAGTATATATATTTTATGCACTCCAGATCACTTAATCACCTGCCTGCCTGCCTGAAAGTGTATTTGAAAACGTACACCAGGAAAGGCCTGTAGTCAGGTAAAGACTTGGCTAGACTAGAATGCAGTGGATATATATGGAGGGGACATTATATATATTTTATGCACTGCAGATCACTGAATCACCTGCCTGCCTGAAAGTGTATTTGAAAATGTACACCAGGAAAGGGCTGTAGTCAGCTATAGGCTTGGCAAGACTAGAATGCAGTGGATATATATAAGTAGGAGACAGTATATATATTTTATGCACTGCAGATCACTGAATCACCTGCCTGCTTGCAAGTGTATTTGAAAATGTACACCAGGAAAGGCCTCTGGTCAGGTATAGGCTTGGCTAGACCAGAATGCAGTGGATATATATGTAGGAGACAGTATATATATTTTATGCACTGCAGATCACTGAATCGCCTGCCTGCCTGAAAGTGTAATTGAAAAAGTACACCAGGAAAGGCCTGTAGTCAGCTATAGGCTTGGCTAGTCTAGAATGCAGTGGATATATAGGAAGGAGACAGTATATATATTTTATGCACTGCAGATCACTGAATCACCTGCCTGTCTGCAAGTGTATTTGAAAATGTACACCAGGAAAGGCCTGTAGTCAGGTATAGGCTTGGCTAGACTAGAATGCAGTGGATATATTTGTAGGAGACAGTATATATATATTTTATGCACTGGAGATCACTGAATCACCTGCCTGTCTAGAAGTGTATTTGAAAACGTACACCAGGAAAGTTCTGTAGTCAGGTATAGGCTTGGTTAGACTAGAATGCAGTGGATATATATGTAGAAAACCATAGATATATAAATTTATTATGCACTGCAGATCACTGAATCACCTGCCTGCCTGCCTACCTTAAAGTGTATTTGAAAACGTACACCAGGAAAGGCCTGTGGTCAGGTATAGGCTTGGCTGGACTAGAATGCAATGGATATAAATATGTAGGAGACAGTATATATATTTTATGCACTGCAGATCACTGAATCACCTGCCTGCAAGTGTATTTTAAAACGTACACCAGGAAAGGCCTGTAGTCAGGTATAGGCTTGGCTAGACTAGAATGCAGTGGATATATATGTAGGAGACAGTATACCGTATTTATCGGCGTATAACACGCACCGGCGTATAACACGCACCCAACTTTTAAGGAAAAAAAACTTTTAGGAGGGAAGTTGAAGGGAAAAAAACTTACATTTAAATGCCCATCATTGCAGCCTTAGTGAAGCCTTGCCCCAGTGCAGCCATGTCAGTGCAGCCTTCCCCAGTGCAGCCATGTCAGTGCAGCCTTCCCCAGGGCAGCCATGTCAGTGCAGCCATGTCAGTGCAGCCATGTCAGTGCAGCCATCCCCAGTGCAGCCTTCCCCAGTGCAGCCTTCCCCAGTGCAGCCTTCCCCAGTGCAGCCTTCCCCAGTGCAGCCTTCCCCAGTGCAGCCTTGCCCCAGTGCAGCCTTGCCCCAGTGCAGCCTTGTCAGTGCAGCCTTCCCCAGTGCAGCTTTGCTCCAGTGCAGCCTTCGATCCCCTGTCCCTGCCATCCTGGGCTTCAAAATCACCGACCGCGATTTGAAAATGGCGCCGCCGGCACCAAAATACACAGAGCCGGTCCTCGGCTCTTTCCGGCGGCTCTCGTTTACTTTCGGCTCCACTCGTAGTCCTGAGCGGAGCTATCCGAACCCACTCGGATAGCTCCGCTCGGGACTACGAGTGGAGCCGAAAGTAAACGAGAGCCTCCGGAAAGAGCCGAGGACCGGCTCTGTGTATTTCAGCGCCGGCGGCGCCATTTTCAAATCGCGGTCGGCGATTTTAAAGTTTTGACAGCTCGGGATCGCAGGAGATTGGTGTATAACACGCACCTGTGACTATCCCCTGATTTTAAGGGGAAAAAAGTGCGTGTTATACGCCGATAAATATGGTATATATATATATTATGCACTGCAGATCACTGAATCACCTGCCTGCCTGCCTGAAAGTGTATTGTACACCACGAAAGGCCTGTAGTCAGATATAGGCTTGGCTAGATTAGAATGCAGTGAATATATATATGTAGGAGACAGTATATAAATTTTATGCACTGCACATTACTGAATCGCCTGCCTACCTGAAAGTGTATTTGAAAAGGTATACCAGGAACTACCTGCAGTCAGATAAAGGCTTGGCTAGACTAGTATGCAGTGGATATATATGTAGGAGACAGTATATATATTTTATGCACCGCAGATCACTGAATCACCTGCCTGCCTGCCTGAAAGTGTATTTGAAAACATACACCAGGAAAGGCCTCTAGTCAGAAAAAGGCCTGGCTAGACTAGAATGCAGTGGATATATATGTAGGAGACAGAATATATATTTTATGCACTGCAGATCAATGAATCACCTGCCTGCCTGCAAGTCTATTTGAAAATGTACACCAGGAAAGGCCTTTGGTCAGGTATAGGCTTGGCTGGACTAGAATGCAGTAGATATATATGAAGGAGACAGTATATATATTTTATGCACTGCAGATCACTGAATCACCTGCCTGAAAGTGTATTTGAAAACGTACACCAGGAAAGGCCTGCAGTCAGGTATAGGCTTGGCTAGACTAGAATGCAGTGTATATAAATATGTAGGAGACAGTATATATATTTTATGCACTGCAGATCACTGAATCACCTGTCTGCCTGAAAGTGTATTTGAAAACCTACACCAGGAACTACCTGCAGTCAGATATAGGCTTGGCTAGACTAGAATGCTGTGGATAAATATGTAGGAGACAGTTTATATATTATATGCACTGCAGATCACTGAATCACCTGCCTGCCTGCAGGTCTATTTGAAAACAAACACCAGGAAAGGCCTTTGGTCAGGTATAGGCTTGGCTAGACTAGAATGCAGTAGATATATATATATATATATATGAAGGAGGCAGTATATAAATTTTATGCACTGCAGATTACTGAATCACCTGCCTGCCTACCTGAAAGTGTATTTGAAAAGGTATACCAGGAACTACCTGCAGTCAGATATAGGCTTCGATACACTAGAATGCAGTGGATATATATATGTAGGGGACAGTATATATATTTTATGCACTGCAGATCATTGAATCACCTGCCTGCCTAAAATTCTATTTGAAAACATACACCAGGAAAGGCCTG
This sequence comes from Lithobates septentrionalis, assembly GCA_037952835.1. NCBI lineage: Eukaryota > Metazoa > Chordata > Amphibia > Anura > Ranidae > Lithobates > Lithobates septentrionalis. Next base: position 370,050 of record JBBDGP010004067.1, on the reverse strand, counting down.
TAGTCAGGTAAAGGATTGGCTAGACTAGAATGCAGTGGATAATTATGTAGGAGACAGTATATATATTTTATGTACTGCAGATCACTGAATCACCTGCCTGCCTAAAAGTTTATTTGAAAACGTACACCAGAAAAGGCATGTAGTCAGGTATAGGCTTGGCTAGACTAGAATGCAGTGGATATATATATATGAAGGAGACAGTATATATATTTTATGCACTGCAGATTACTGAATCACCTGCCTGCAAGTGTATTTTAAAAAGTACACCAGGAAAGGCCTGTAGTCAGGTATAGGCTTGGCTAGACTAGAATGCAGTGGATATATATGTAGGAGACAGTATATATATTTTATGCACTGCAGATCACTGAATAACCTGCTTGCCTGCCTGAAAGTGTATTTGAAAACGTACACCAGGAACTACCTGCAGTCAGATATAGGCTTGGCTAGACTAGAATGCAGTGGATATATATATGTAGGAGACAGTGTATATATATTGTATGTACCGCAGATCACTGAATCACCTGCCTGCCTAAAAGTGTATTTGAAAACGTACACCAGGAAAGGCCTGTAGTCAGGAATAGGCTTGGCTAGACTAGAATGCAGTGGATATATATATGTAGGAGACAGTATATATATTTTATGCACTACAGATCACTGAATCGCCTGCCTGCCTGAAAGTGTATTTGAAAACGTACACCACGAAAGGCCTGAAGTCAGATATAGGCTTGGCTAGACTAGAATGCAGTGGATATATATATGTAGGAGACAGTATATAAATTTTAATGCACTGCAGATCACTGAATCGCCTGCCTGCCTACCTGAAACGGAATTTGAAAATGTATACCAGGAACTACCTTCAGTCAGATATAGGCTTGGCTAGACTAGACTGCAGTGGATATATATGTAGGAGACAGTATATATATTTTATGCACTGCAGATCACTGAATCACCTGCCTGCCTGAAAGTGTATTTGAAAACGTACACCAGGAAAGGCCTGTAGTCAGGTATAGGCTTGGCTAGACTAGAATGCAGTGGATAATTATGTTGGTGACAGTATATATATTTAATGTACTGCAGATCACTGAATCACCTGCCTGCCTAAAAGTTTATTTGAAAACGTACACCAGGAAAGGCCTGTAGTCAGGTATAGGCTTGACTAGACTAGAATGCAATGGATATATATATGTAGGAGACAGTATAAATATTTGTATGCAATACAGATTACTGAATCACCTGCCTGCCTGAAAGTGTATTTGAAAACGTATACCAGGAACTACCTGCAGTCAGATATAGGCTTGGCTAGACTAGAATGCAGTGGATATATATGTAGGAGACACTATATATATTTTATGCACAGCAGATCACTGAATCAACTGCCTGCCTGCCTGCCTGAAAGTGTATTTGAAAACGTACACCAGGAAAGGCCTGTAGTCAGGTAAAGGCTTGGCTAGACTAGAATGCAGTGGATATATATATGTAGGAGACAGTATATATATATTTTATGCACTGCAGATCACTGATTCACCTGCCTGCAAGTCTATTTGAAAACTTACACCAGGAAAGGCCTTTGGTCAGGTATAGCCTTGGCTAGAAAAGCATGCAGTAGATATATATGTAGGAGACAGTATGTATATTTCATGCACTGCAGATCACTGAATCACCTGCCTGAAAGTGTATTTGAAAACGTACACCAGGATAGGCCTATAGTAAGTTATAGGCTTGGCTAGACTATAATGAAGTGGATATATATATGTAGGAGACAGTATATATATATATTATGCACTGCAGATCACTGAATCACCTGCCTGCCGGCAAGTGTATTTGGAAACCTACACCAGGAAAGTCCTGTAGTCAGGTATAGGCTTGGCTAGACTAGAATGCAGTGCATATATATGTAGGAGAGAGTATATATATTTTATGCACTGCAGATCACTGAATCACCTGCCTGCCTGCAAGTCTATTTGAAAATGTATACCAGGAAATACCTGCAGTCAGATATAGGCTTGGCTAGACAAGAATGCAGTGGATATATATGTAGGAGACAGTATATATATATTATGCACCACAGATCACTGAATCACCTTCCTGCCTTCCTGAAAATATATTTGAAAACGTACACCAGGAAAGGCCTGTAGTCAGGTAAAGGCTTGGCTAGACTAGAATGCAGTGGATATATATGTAGGAGACAGTATATATATATATATTATGCACTGCAGATCACTGAATCACCTGCCTGCCTGCAAGTCTATTTGAAAAAGTACAGCAGGAAAGGCCTTTGGTCAGGTATAGGATTGGCTAGACTACAATGCAGTAGATATATATGTAGGAGACAGTATATATATATTTTATGCACTCAAGATCACTGAATCACCTGCCTGCAAGTGTATTTGAAAACGTACACCAGGAAAGGCCTGTAGTCAGGTATAGGCTTGGCTAGACTAAAATGCAGTGGATAAATATGTAGTAGACAGTATATATATTTTATGCATTGCAGATCACTTAATCACCTGCCTGCCTGCCTGAAAGTGTATTTGAAAATGTACACCAGGAAAGGCCTGCAGTCAGGTCAAAGCTTGGCTAGGCTAAAATGCAGTGGATATATATATGTAGGAGACAGTATATATTTTTTATGCACTGCAGATCACTGAATCGCCTGCCTGCCGGCAAGTGTATTTGGTAACCTACACCAGGAAAGGCCAGTAGTCAGGTATAGGCTTGGCTAGACTAGAATGCAGTGGATATATATGTAGGGGAGAGTATATATATTTTTTGTACTGCAGATCACTGAATCACCTGCCTGCCTGCAAGTCTATTTGAAAATGTACACCAGGAAAGGGCTGTAGACAGGAATAGTCTTGGCTAGACTAGAATGCAGTGGATATATATGTAGGAGACAGTATATATATTTTATGCACTGCAGATCACTGAATCACCTGCCTGCCTGAAAGTGTATTTGAAAACGTACACCAGGAAAGGCCTGTAGTCAGGTATAGGCTTGGCTAGACTAGAATGCAGTGGATATATATATGTAGGAGACAGTATATATATTTTATGCACTGCAGATCACTAAATCACCTGCCTGCAAGTGTATTTTAAAACGTACACCAGGAAAGGCCTGTAGTCGGGTAAAGGCTTGGCTAGACTAGAATGCAGTGGATATATATGTAGGAGACAGTGTATATATATATATTATGAACTGCAGATCACTGAATCACCTGCCTGCCTGAAAGTGTATTTGAAAACGTACATCACGAAAGGCCTGTAGTCAGATATAGGCTTGGCTAGACTAGAATGTAGTGGATATATATATGTAGGAGACAGTATATATATTTTATGCACTGCAGATCACTGAATCACCTTCCTGTCTGCCTGCCTGAAAGTGTATTTGAAAAAGTACACCAGGAAAGGCCTGCAGTCAGGTAAAGTCTTGGCTAGACTAGAATGCAGTGGATATATATATGTAGGAGACAGGTGTATATATATATTTTATGCACCGCTGATCACTGAATCACCTGCCTGCCTGAAAGTGTACTTGAAAACGTACACCAGGAAAGGCCTGTAGTCAGGTAAAGGCTTGGCTAGACTAGAATGCAGTTGATATATATGTAGAAGACAGTATATATATTTTATGCACTGCAGATCACTGAATCAAATGCCTGCCTGTAAGTGTATTTAAAAACGTACACCAGGAACTACCTGCAGTCAGATGTAGGCTTGCCTAGACTAGAATGCAGTGGATATATATATATAGGAGACAGTATATATATATTTTATGCACTGCAGATCACTGAATCGCCTGCCTGCCTAAAAGTCTATTTGAAAACGTACACCAGGAAAGGCCTGTAGTCAGGAATAGGCTTGGCTAGACTAGAATGCAGTGGATATATATATGTAGGAGATAGTATATATATTTTATGCACTACAGATCACTGAATCACCTGCCTGCCTGCCTGAAAGTGTATTTGAAAACGTACACCACGAAAGGCCTGTAGTCAGATATAGGCTTGGCTAGACTAGAATGCAGTGGATATATATATGTAGGAGACAGTATATAAATTTTAATGCACTGCAGATCACTGAATCGCCTGCCTGCCTACCTGAAACGGAATTTGAAAATGTATACCAGGAACTACCTGCAGTCAGATATAGGCTTGGCTAGACTAGAATGCAGTGGATATATATATATGTAGGAGACAGTATATATATTTTATGCACTGCAGATCACTGAATCACCTGCCTGCCTGAAAGTGTATTTGAAAACGTACACCAGGAAAGGCCTGTAGTCAGGTATAGGCTTGGCTAGACTAGAATGCAGTGGATAATTATGTTGGTGACAGTATATATATTTAATCTACTGCAGATCACTGAATCACCTGCCTGCCTAAAAGTTTATTTGAAAACGTACACCAGGAAAGGCCTGTAGTCAGGTATAGGCTTGACTAGACTAGAATGCAATGGATATATATATGTAGGAGACAGTATATATATTTTTATGCACTACAGATCACTGAATCACCTGCCTGCCTGAAAGTGTATTTGAAAACGTATACCAGGAACTACCTGCAGTCAGATATAGGCTTGGCTAGACTAGAATGCAGTGGATATATATGTAGGAGACACTATATATATTTTATGCACAGCTGATCACTGAATCAACTGCCTGCCTGCCTGAAAGTGTATTTGAAAACGTACACCAGGAAAGGCCTGTAGTCAGGTAAAGGCTTGGCTAGACTAGAATGCAGTGGATATATATGTGTAGGAGACAGTATATATATATTTTATGCACTGCAGATCACTGAATCACCTGCCTGCAAGTCTATTTGAAAACTTACACCAGGAAAGGCCTTTGGTCAGATATAGCCTTGGCTAGAAAAGCATGCAGTAGATATATATGTAGGAGACAGTATATATATTTCATGCACTGCAGATCACTGAATCACCTGCCTGAAAGTGTATTTGAAAACGTACACCAGGATAGGCCTGTAGTAAGTTATAGGCTTGGCTAGACTATAATGAAGTGGATATATATATATATGTAGGAGACAGTATATATATATTTTATGCACTGCAGATCACTGAATCACCTGCCTGCCGGCAAGTGTATTTGGAAACCTACACCAGGAAAGTCCTGTAGTCAGGTATAGGCTTGGCTAGACTAGAATGCAGTGGATATATATGTAGGAGACAGTATATATATTATGCACTGCAGATCACTGAATCACCTGCCTGCCTGAAAGTGTATTTGAAAACGTATACCAGGAACTAACTGCAGTCAGATATAGGCTTGGCTAGACTAGAATACAGTGGATATATATGTAGGAGATAGTGTATATATATTCTATGCACTGCAGATCACTGAATCACCTGCCTGCCTGCAAGTCTATTTGAAAACGTACACCAGAAAAGGCCTTTGGTCAGGTATAGGCTTGGCTAGACTAGAATGCAGTAGATATATATGTAGGAGACAGTATATATATTTTATGTACTGCAGATCACTGAATAACCTGCCTGAAAGTGTATTTGAAAACGTACACCAGGAAAGGCCTGTAGTCAGGTAAAGGCTTGGCTAGACTAGAATGCAGTGGATATATATGTAGGAGACAGTATATATATTTTTTGCACTGCAGATCACTGAATCACCCGCCTGCCTGCAGGTCTATTTGAAAACGTACACCAGGAAAGGCCTTTGGTCAGGTATAGGCTTGGCTAGACTAGAATGCAGTAGATATATATGTAGGAGACAGTATATATATTTTATGCACCGCAGATCACTGAATCACCTGCCTGCAAGTGTATTTTAAAACAAATACCAGGAAAGGCCTGTAGTCAGGTATAGACTTGGCTAGACTAAAATGCAGTGGATATATATGTAGGAGACAGTGTATATATATATTATGAACTGCAGATCACTGAATCGCCTGCCTGAAAGTGTATTTGAAAACGTACATCACGAAAGGCCTGTAGTCAGATATAGGCTTGGCTAGACTAGAATGTAGTGGATATATATATGTAGGAGACAGTATATATATTTTATGCACTGCAGATCACTGAATCACCTTCCTGCCTGCCTGCCTGAAAGTGTATTTGAAAAAGTACACCAGGAAAGGCCTGTAGTCAGGTAAAGGCTTGGCTAGACTAGAATGCAGTTGATATATATGTAGAAGACAGTATATATATTTTATGCACTGCAGATCACTGAATCAAATGCCTGCCTGTAAGTGTATTTAAAAACGTACACCAGGAACTACCTGCAGTCAGATGTAGGCTTGCCTAGACTAGAATGCAGTGGATATATATATATAGGAGACAGTATATATATATTTTATGCACTGCAGATCACTGAATCGCCTGCCTGCCTAAAAGTCTATTTGAAAACGTACACCAAGAAAGGCCTGTAGTCATTTAAAGTTTTGGCTAGACTAGAATGCAGTGGATATATATATATGTAGGAGACAGTATATATATTTTATGCACCGCAGATCACTGAATCACCTGCCTAGCTGCCTGCCTGAAAGTGTATTTGAAAACGTACACCAGGAAATTCCTGTAGTCAGGTATAGGCTTGGCCAGACTAGAATGCAAAGGATATATATATGTAGGAGACAGTATATATATTTTATGCACTGCAGATCACTGAATCACCTGCCTGCCTGAAAGTGTATTTGAAAACGTATACCAGGAACTAACTGCAGTCAGATATAGGCTTGGCTAGACTAGAATACAGTGGATATATATGTAGGAGATAGTGTATATATATTCTATGCACTGCAGATCACTGAATCACCTGCCTGCCTGCAAGTCTATTTGAAAACGTACACCAGAAAAGGCCTTTGGTCAGGTATAGGCTTGGCTAGACTAGAATGCAGTAGATATATATGTAGGAGACAGTATATATATTTTATGTACTGCAGATCACTGAATAACCTGCCTGAAAGTGTATTTGAAAACGTACACCAGGAAAGGCCTGTAGTCAGGTAAAGGCTTGGCTAGACTAGAATGCAGTGGATATATATGTAGGAGACAGTATATATATTTTATGCACTGCAGATCACTGAATCACCCGCCTGCCTGCAGGTCTATTTGAAAACGTACACCAGGAAAGGCCTTTGGTCGGGTATAGGCTTGGCTAGACTAGAATGCAGTAGATATATATGTAGGAGACAGTATATATATTTTATGCACTGCAGATTACTGAATCACCTGCCTGCCTGCAAGTCTATTTGAAAATGTACACCAGGAAAGGCTTTTGGTCAGGTATAGGCTTGGCTAGACTAGAATGCAGTGGATATATATATAGGAGACAGTATATATATTTTATGCACCGCAGATCACTGAATTACCTGCCTGCAAGTGTATTTTAAAACAAACACCAGGAAAGGCCTGTAGTCAGGTATAGACTTGGCTAGACTAAAATGCAGTGGATATATATGTAGGAGACAGTATATATATTTTATGCACTGCAGATCACTTAATCACCTGCCTGCCTGAAATTGTATTTGAAAACGTACACCAGGAAAGGCCTGTGGTCATGTATAGGCTTGGCTAGACTAGAATGCAGTGGATATATATGTAGGAAACATTATATATATTTTATGCACTGCAGATCACTGATTCACCTGCCTGCAAGTGTATTTTAAAACGTTCACCAGGAAAGACTAGAATGCAGTGGATATATATGTAGGAGACAGTATATATATATTATGCACTGCAGATCACTGAATCACCTGCCTGCCTGAAAGTGTATTTGAAAATGTACACCACGAAAGGCCTGTAGTCAGATATAGGCTTGGCTAGACTAGAATGTAGTGGATATATATGTAGGAGACAGTATATATATTTTATGCACTGCAGATCACTGAATCTTCTTCCTGCCTGCCTGCCTGAAAGTGTATTTGAAAACGTACACCAGGAACTACCTGCAGTCAGATATAGGCTTGGATAGACTAGAATGCAGTGGATATATATATATGTAGGAGACAGTATATATATTTTATGCACCGCAGATTACCGAATCACCTGCCTGCCTAAAATTCTATTTGAAAACGTACACCAGGAAAGGCCTGTAGTCAGGTAAAGACTTGGCTAGACTAGAATGCAGTGGATAATTATGTAGGAGACAGTATATATATTTTATGTACTGCAGATCACTGAATCACCTGCCTGCCTAAAAGTCTATTTTAAAACGTACACCAGGAAAGGCCTGTAGTCAGGTATAGGCTTGGCTAGACTAGAATGCAGTGGATATATATATATGAAGGAGACAGTATATATATTTTATGCACTGCAGATTACTGAATCACCTGCCTGCCTGCCTGAAAGTGTATTTGAAAACGTACACCACGTAAGGCCTGTAGTCAGATATAGGCTTGGCTAGACTAGAATGCAGTGGATATATATATGTAGGAGTCAGTATATATATTTTATGCACTGCAGATCACTGAATCACCTGCCTGCCTGCCTGCCTAAAAGTCTATTTGAAAATGTACACCAGGAAAGGCTTTTGGTCAGGTATAGGCTTGGCTAGACTAGAATGCAGTGGATATATATGTAGGAGACAGTATATATATTTTATGCACCGCAGATCACTGAATCACCTGCCTGCAAGTATATTTTAAAACTTACACCAGGAAAGGCCTGTAGTCTGGTATAGGCTTGGCTAGACTAGAATGCAGTGGATATATATATTTAGGAGACAGTATATAAATTGTATGCACTGCAGATCACTAAATCGCCTGCCTGCATACCTGAAAGTGTATTTGAAAACGTATACCAGGAACTACCTGCAATCAGATATAGGCTTGGCTAGACTAGAATGCAGTGGATCTATATATGTAGGAGACAGTATTTATATTTTATACACCGCAGATCACTGAATCACCGGCCTGCCTGCCTGTCTAAAATTCTATTTGAAAACGTACACCAGGAAAGGCCTATAGTCAGTAAAGGCTTGGCTAGACTAGAATGCAGTGGATATATATGTAGGAGAAAGTATATATATTTTATGTACTGCAGATCACTGAATCACTTGCCTGCCTGAAAGTTTATTTGAAAAGGTATATTAGGAACTATCTTCAGTCAGATATAGGCTTGGCTAGACTAGAATGCAGTGGATATATATATGTAGGAGACAGTAAATATATTTTATGCACTGCAGATCACTGAATCGCCTGCCTGCCTAACTGAAAGTGTATTTGAAAACATACACCAGAAACTACCTGCAGTCAGATATAGGCTTGGCTAGACTAGAATGCAGTGGATATATATATGTAGGAGACAGTATATATATTGTATGCACTGCAGATCAGTGAATCACCTGCCTGCCTGCCTAAAATTCTATTTGAAAACATACACCAGGAAAGGCCTGTAGTCAGGTATAGGCTTGGCTAGACTAGAATGCAGTGGATATATATGTAGGAGACAGTATATATATTTTATGCACTGCAGATCACTGAATTGCCTGCCTGAAAGTGTATTTGAAAACATACACCAGGAACTACCTGCAGTCAGATATAGGCTTGCCTAGACTAGAATGCAGTGGATATATATATGTAGGAGACAGTAAATATATTTTATGCACTGCAGATCACTGAATCGCCTGCCTGCCTAACTGAAAGTGTATTTGAAAACATACACCAGAAACTACCTGCAGTCAGATATAGGCTTGGTTAGACTAGAATGCAGTGGATATATATATATATGTAGCAGACCGTATATATATTTTATGCACTGCAGATCCCTGAATCGCCTGCCTGCCTGAAAGTGTATTTGAAAACGTACACCAGGAAAGGCCTATAGTCAGGTAAAGGCTTGGCTAGACTAGAATGCAGTGGATATATATGTAGGAAACATTATGTATTTTATACACTGCAGATCACTGAATCGCCTGCCTGAAAGTGTATTTGAAAACTTACACCAGGAACTACCTGCAGTCAGATATAGGCTTGCCTAGACTAGAATGCAGTGGATATATATATGTAGGAGACAGTAAATATATTTTATGCACTGCAGATCCCTGAATCACCTGCCTGCCTAACTGAAAGTGTATTTGAAAACATACACCAGGAACTACCTGCAGTCAGATATAGGCTTGGTTAGACTAGAATGCAGTGGATATATATATATATATGTAGCAGACCGTATATATATTTTATGCACTGCAGATCCCTGAATCACCTGCCTGCCTGCCTGAAAGTGTATTTGAAAATGTACACCAGGAAAGGCCTATAGTCAGGTAAAGGCTTGGCTAGACTAGAATGCAGTGGATATATATGTAGGAGACATTATGTATTTTATACACTGCAGATCACTGAATCACCTGCCTGCCTGCCTAAAAGTGTATTTGAAAACTTACACCAGGAAATGCTTGTAGTCAAGTATAGGCTTGGCTAGACTAGAATGCAGTGGATATATTTATGTAGGAGACAGTGTATATATATATTTTATGCACTGCAGATCACTGAATCACCTGCCTGCCTGCCTGCCTAAAAGTGTATTTGAAAACGTACACCAGGAAAGGCCTGTAGTCAGGTATAGGCTTGGCTAGACTAGAATGCAGTGGATATATATATGTAGGAGACAGTAAATATATTTTATGCACTGCAGATCACTGAATCACCTGCCTGCCTAACTGAAAGTGTATTTGAAAACATACACCAGGAACTACCTGCAGTCAGATATAGGCTTGGTTAGACTAGAATGCAGTGGATATATATATATATATATATATGTAGCAGACCGTATATATATTTTATGCACTGCAGATCCCTGAATCACCTGCCTGCCTGCCTGAAAGTGTATTTGAAAACGTACACCAGGAAAGGCGTATAGTCAGCTATAGGCTTGGCTAGACTAGAATGCAGTGGATAAATATATGTAGGAGACAGTATATATATTTTATACACTGCAGTAGAGCTGCACAATTAATCGTCAAGACTCGTTATCGTGATTAATCGCCAAGAATCGTTATCGCAATCTTGACTAAAGTTTTTTACAATTCTTTCTATGCAAAGAATTCTCTCTGCTCTTTTGAAGCCACAGCCCTCAAAAGAAAGGAAGAGAAAAACCAGGCAGTCTGCCAAGAAACAAAACATTCTTTATCCGTTTTACTTAAGTATAAACATTGTAACAATTTGTCAAAGTTTGTCAAACAATTTGTCAAATGGAATAGACTTCCTGTGTAAGTGAAAAAAGTTTAACCACTTAAACACTAAACCTTTTTCTGACACTTGTTGGTTTCAAGTTAAAATCATTTTTTTTTTGCTAGAAAACCCCCAAACATATATATTTTTTTAGTAGACACCCTGGAGAATAAAATAGTGGTTGTTGCAATATTTTATGCCACACTGTATTTGCGCAGCGGTCTTTCAAATGCAATTTTTTTGGAAAAAATTACTTTAATGAATTAAAAGAAAAAAAAAATCTAACCAGTAAAGTTAGCTCATTTTTTTTGTATAATGTGAAAGATTTTACGTCACGAGAATCGTGATCTTTTTATTCTATGCAATAAAATCATGATTCTCATTTTGGCCAGAATCAAGCAGCTCTACACTGCAGATCACTGAATCACCTGCCTGCCTGAAAGTGTATTTGAAAACGTACACCAGGAAAGGCTAATAGTCAGCTATAGGCTTGGCTAGACTAGAATGCAGTGGATATATATGTAGGAGACAGTATATATGATTTTTGCACTGCAGATCACTGAATCACCTGCCTGTCTGCAAGTGTATTTGAAAACGTACACCAGGAAAGGCCTGTAGTCAGGTAAAGGCTTGGCTAGACTAGAATGCAGTGGATATATATGTAGAAGACAGTATATATATTTTATGCACTGCAGATCACTGAATCACCTGCCTGCCTGCAAGTGTATTTGAAAACATACACCACTAAAGGCCTGTAGTCAGGTATAGGCTTGGCTAGACTAGAATGCATTGGATATATATGTAGGAGACAGTATATATATTTTATGCATTGCAGATCACTGAATCACCTGCCTGCCTGAAAGTGTATTTAAAAATGTACACCAGGAAAGGCCTGTAGTCAGGTATAGGCTTGGCTAGACTAGAATGCAGTGGATATACATATGTAGTGCTGGTCGATTTATGATCTAAAATCTAATAGGTAAATTTAGTAAATTGCTCATTGAAAGAAGTTAGATTTGCCTCTGTTCCAGCTTGGCTGACGTTGCATGTGCTTCCATACTGAGACGGTGGGTGTCATTGTTACCATTGGCTAGTATTAGAAAGGCAGTGTGACAAAGCGTATGGGTGCTCTTCTGTCCCGGAGACAACTCGGTGGAGGTGGTCCTCCGAATTGCATTCTGGGGGAGGGTATTTATGGGACAGACGCCATGTTCTAGGGTTATTTTACAGCCACGTGCTGGCCCTCCTGGCCGACAGGTATGCGTTAGAGTGCTACCTTGTGGTCCTCCATCTCGGAGGCCCATGCCGCTCCGGCGCGTGGGTGGGCCTAGAAGTTTGTCTGGGGCCTACCACCGATGCCAAGGAATGGTCCTGAGCTGTCTATCCAGAGAGAAGAAGCTGGACAACCTACGAGATCCCAGGGGAGGACCCATCATGGAAGGATCATGCAGAGTGCTGGTCTGGAGAGGGGCCTGGTGACTCGGTTGGAGGACGTATCCCAAAGTTACTTTGCAGCATAGTATTGCTGGGTCGGCTTAAAGGTTCAAGTACTGTGTCTGAAGTTCATTGCAACACTTATACATCCTGTGGCAGAGGATTGTACAGTTTCATCTCAAGCAAGTCTGTGGCAGAGACTTTTGTTCGTGCTATGTACTGGCTGCTAGGCAAGTAAGAGAGGCCTATCCAGGTGAGCAAAGAATGTTTCCCACAAATGGATAGTATCCGATTACAATGTTAAATTCTAAAGGATATTCAAAAAGAATCCGACAAAAGGTATTTGAGCTTCCCTGCAGTTCCTTTTCCGCCTCTTTCCTGCTACTTCTTTCGTTAATTGTTCAATAAAGCATTGGAAACTTACTCAAGTGTTGGTGCTTATCGTCCGGAGGTAAACTCAACGGAACCCTAGACCCGGTGCCGGTGAAACAAAGGGAAGAAGAGTGAAGGTAACCAGCCCGTTTAAATCAGCAGCTCCACCGAGAGTTATTGCTACACATATGTAGGAGACATTATATATATTTTTTGCACTGCAGATCACTGAATCACCTGCCTGCACGTGTATTTTAAAACATACACCAGGAAAGGCCTGTAGTCAGGTATAGGCTTGGCTAGACTAGAATGCAGTGGCTATATATATAGGAGAAAATATATATATTTTATGCACTGCAGATCACTGAATCACCTCCCTGCCTGCCTGCCTGAAAGTGTATTTGAAAACGTATACCAGGAACTACCTGCTGTAAGATATAGGCTTGGCTAGACTAGAATGCAGTGGATATATATATGTAGGAGGCAGTATATATATTTTATGCACCGCAGATCACTGAATAACCAAATGCCTGCCTAAAAGTGTATTTGAAAACGTACACCAGGAAAGCCTGTAGTCAGGTAAAGGCTTGGCTAGACTAGAATGCAGTGGATATATATGTAGGAGACAGTGTATATATTTTATGCGCTGCAGATCACTGAATCACCTGCCTGCCTGAAAGTCTATTTGAAAACGTACACCAGGAAAGGCCTGTAGTCAGGATTAGGCTTGGCTAGACTTGAATGCAGTGGATATATATATGTAGGAGACAGTATATATATTTTATGCACTGCAAATCACTGAATCACCTGCCTGCCTGCAATTCTATTTGAAAACGTACACCAGGAAAGGCCTGTAGTCAGGAATAGGCTTGGCTAGACTAGAATGCAGTGGATATATATGTAGTAGACAGTATATATATTTTATGCACTGCAGGTCACTGAATCACCTGCCTGCGTGCCTGCCTGAAAGTGTATTTGAAAACGTATACCAAGAACTACCTGCAGTCAGATTTAGGCTTGGCTAGACTAGAATGCAGTGGATATATATATGTAGGAGACAGTATATATATTTTATGCACTGCAGATCACTGAGTCACCTTCCTGTCTGCCTGCCTGAAAGTGTATTTGAAAACGTACACCAGGAAAGGCCTGTAGCCAGGAATAAACGTGGCTAGACTAGAATGCAGTGGATAAATGTAGGAGACAGTATATATATTTTATGCACTGCAGATCACTGAATCACCTGCCTGCAAGTGTATTTTAAATCGTACACCAGGAAAGGCCTGTAGTCAGGTATAGGGTTGGCTAGACTAGAACGCAGTGGATATATATGTAGGAGACAATAATATATATTTTATGCACTGCAGATGACTGAACCCCCTTCCTGCCTGCCTGAAAGTGTATTTGAAAACGTACATGAGGAACTACCTGCAGTCAGATATAGGCTTGCCTAGACTAGAATGCAGTGGATATATATATGTATGAGACAGTATATTTATTTTATGCACTGCAGATCACTGAATCACCTGCCTGCCAGCTTGCCTGAAAGTGTATTTGAAAATGTACACCAGGAACTACCTGCAGTCAGATATAGGCTTGGTTAGACTAGAATGCAGTGGATATATATATGTAGGAGACAGTATATATATTTTATGCACTGCAGATCACTGAATCACCTGCCTGCCTGAAAGTGTATTTGAAAACGTACACCAGGAAAGGGCTATAGTCAGGTATAGGCTTGGCTAGACTAGAATGCAGTGGATATAAATGTAGGAGGCATTATATATATATTTTATGCACTGCAGATCACTGAATCGCCTGCCTGCCTGCCTGCCTGAAGTGTATTTGAAAACGTACACCAGGAAAAGCCTGTAGTCAGGTATAGGCTTGGCTAGACTAGAATGCAGTGCATATATATGTAGGAGACAGTATATATATTTTATGCACTGCAGATCACTGAATCACCTGCCTGAAAGTGTATTTGAAAACGTACACCAGGAAAGGCCTGTAGTCCTGTATAAGCTTGGCAAGTCTAGAATGCAGTGGATATATATGTAGGAGACAGTATATATATTTTATGCAGTGCAGATCACTGAATCACCTGCCTGCCTGAAAGTGTATTTGAAAATGTATGCCAGGAATAGGGATGAGCCGAACATCCCCCTGTTCGGTTCGCACCAGAACATGCGAACAGGAAAAAAGTTCGCTCGAACACCGTTAAAGTCTATGGGACACACACATGAATAATCAAAAGTGCTAATTTTAAAGGCTTATATGCAAGTTATTGTCAAAAAAAGTGTTGGGGACCCGGGTCCTGCCCCAGGGGACATGGATCAATGCAAAGAAAAGTTTTAAAAATGGCCTTTTTTTCAGGAGCAGTGATTTTAATAATGCTTAAAGTCAAACAATAAAAGTGTAATATCCCTTTAAATTTCGTACCTGGGGGGTGTCTATAGTATGCCTGTAAAGGGGCACATGTTTCCCGTGTTTAGAACAGTCTGACAGCAAAATTACATTTCGAAGGAAAAATTCCATTCAAAACTACCCGCGGCTATTGCATTGCCCACAATACACATAGACGTTTATTGATAAAAACGGCATGGGAATTCAACACAGGAAAACCCCGAACCAAAATTTAAAAAAAAAATGACGTGGGGTTCCCCCTAAATTCCATACCAGACCCTTTAGGTCTGGTATGGATTTTAAGGGGAACCCCCGCGCCAAAAAAAAAAAAAAAACGGCGTGGCGTCCCCCCAAAAATCCATACCAGACATTTACCCGAGCACGCAACCTTGCAGGCTGCAGGAAAAGAGGGGGGATGAGAGTGCGGCCCCCCTCCTGAACCGTAGCAGGCCACATGCCCTCAACATTGGGAGGGTGCTTTGGGGTAGCCCCCCAAAACACCTTGTCCCCATATTGATGAAGACAAGGGCCTCATCCCTATAATCCTGGCCGGTGGTTGTGGGGGTCTGCGGGCGGGGGGCTTATCGGAATCTGGAAGCCCCCTTTAACATAGGGACCCCCAGATCCCGGCCCCCCTCCGTGTGAAATGGTAAGGGGGTACTTACCCCTACCATTTCACAAAAAAACTGTCAAAAATGTTAAAAATGACAAGAGACAGTTTTTGACAATTCCTTTATTTAAATGCTTCTTCTTTCTTCTATCTTCCTTCATCTTCTTCTGGTTCTTCTGGCTCTTCTGGTTCTTCCTCCGGCGTTCTCATCCAGCATCTACTCCGCGGCATCTTCTATCTTCTTCTCCTCGGGCCGCTCCGCACCCATGGCATGGGGGGAGGCTCCCGCTCTTCTCTTCATCTTCTTCTTCATCCTCTTCTCTTCTTCCTTCTTCTCTTCTTCATTTTCTTCTCCGGGCCGCTCCGCACCCATGCTGGCATGGAGGGAGGCTCCCGCTGTGTGACGGAGTCTCCTCGTCTGATGGTTCTTAAATAACGGGGGCGGGGCCAACCGGTGACCCCCTTCTGACGCACGGTGACTTGACGGGACTTCCCTGTGACGTCACGGGGAATGCCACAGGGAAGTCCCGTCATGTCCCGTGTGTCAGAGGGGGCGGGGTCACCGGGTGGCCCTGCCCCCGTTATTTAAGAACCGTCAGACGAGGAGACGCCGTCACACAGCGGGAGCCTCCCTCCATGCCAGCATGGATGCAGAGTGGCCCGGAGAAGAAAATGAAGCAGAGAAGAAGGAAGAAGAGAAGAGGATGAAGAAGAAGATGAAGAGAAGAGCGGGAGCCTCCCCCCATGCCATGGGTGCGGAGCGGCCGAGGAGAAGATAAAAGACGCCGCGGAGGAGATGCTGGACGAGAACGCCGAAGGAAGAACCAGAAGAGCCAGAAGAAGAAGAAGATTAAGGAAGATAGAAGAAAGAAGAAGCATTTAAATAAAGGAATTGTCAAAAACTGTCTCTTGTCATTTTTTTAACATTTTTGACAGTTTTTTAAGGAAATGGTAGGGGTAAGTACCCCCTTACCATTTCACACGGGGGGGCGGGATCTGGGGTTTCCCTTGTTAAACGGGGCTTCCAGATTCTGATAAGCCCCCCGCCCGCAGACCCCCACAACCACCGGCCAGGGTTGTGTGAATGAGGCCCTTGTCCTCATCAACATGGGGACAAGGTGTTTTGGGGGGCTACCCCAAAGCACCCTCCCAATGTTGAGGGCATGTGACCTGGTACGGTTCAGGAGGGGGGGCGCAATCTCGTCCCCCCTCTTTTCCTGTGGCCTGCCAGGTTGCGTGCTCGGATAAGGGTCTGGTATGGAATTTAGGGGGAACCCCACGTCTTTTTTTTTTTTTTAATTTTGGCCGGGGTTCACCTTAATATCCATACCAGACCTGAAGGGCCTGCTATGGAATTTAGGGGGACTCTCACGTCATATTTTTTTTTAAATTTTGGTTCGGGGTTTCCCTGTATTGAATTCCCATGCCATTTTTATCAATGAACTTCTATGTGTATTGTCGGCAATGCAATAGCCGCGGGTAGTTTTAAATGGAATTTTTCCTTCGAAATGTCATTTTGCTGTCAGACTGTTCTAAACACGGGAAACATGCTCCCCTTTACAGGCATACTATAGACACCCCCCAGGTACGAAATTTAAAGGGATATTACACTTTTATTGTTTGACTTTAAGCATTATTAAAATCACTGCTCCTGAAAAAACGTCCGTTTTTAAAACTTTTTTTGCATTGATCCATGACCCCTTGGGCAGGACCCGGGTCCCCAAACACTTTTTATTAAAATAACTTGCATATAAGCCTTTAAAATTAGCACTTTTGATTTCTCCCATAGACTTTTAAAGGGTGTTCTGCGGCATTCGAATTTGCCGCGAACACCCCAAATTGTTCACTGTTCGGCGAACTTGTGAACAGCCAATGTTCGAGTCAAACATGAGTTTGACTCGAATTCGAAGCTCATCCCTAACCAGGAACTACCTGTAGTCAAATATAGGCTTAGCTAGACTAGAATGCAGTGGATATATATATATATATATATATATATATATATGTAGGAGACAGTATATATATATTATGCACTGCAGATCACTGAATCACCTGCCTGCCTGAAAGTGTATTTGAAAACGTACACCATGAAAGGACTGTAGTCAAGTACAGGCTTGGCTAGACTAGAATGCAGTGGATATATATATGTAGGAGACAGTATATATATTTTATGCACTGCAGATCACTGAATCGCCTGCCTGTAAGTGTATTTTAAATCGTACACCAGGAAAGGCCTGTAGTCAGGTATTGGCTTGGCTAGACTAGAACGCAGTGGATATATATGTAGGAGACAATATATATATTTTATGCACTGCAGATGACTGAACCCCCTTCCTGCCTGCCTGAAAGTGTATTTTAAAACGTACACCAGGAAATACCTGCAGTCAGATATAGGCTTGCCTAGACTAGAATGCAGTGGATATATATATGTATGAGACAGTATATTTATTTTATGCACTGCAGATCACTGAATCACCTGCCTGCCTGCCTGCCTGAAAGTGTATTTGAAAATGTACACCAGGAACTACCTGCAGTCAGATGTAGGCTTGGTTAGACTAGAATGCAGTGGATACATATATATGTAGGAGATAGTATATATATTTTATGCAGTGCCGATCACTGAATCACCTGCCTGCATCAAAGTGTAATTGAAAATGTACACCAGGAAAGGGCTATAGTCAGGTATAGGCTTGGCTAGACTAGAATGCAGTGGATATAAATGTAGGAGGCAATATATATATATTTTATGCACTGCAGATCACTGAATCGCCTGCCTGCCTGCCTGGAAGTGTATTTGAAAACGTACACCAGGAAAAGCCTGTAGTCAGGTATAGGCTTGGCTAGACTAGAATGCAGTGGATATATATGTAGGAGACAGTATATAAATTTTATGCACTGCAGATCACTGAATCACCTGCCTGAAAGTGTATTTGAAAATGTACACCAGTAAAGGCCTGTAGTCAGGTATAAGCTTGGCAAGTCTAGAATGCCGTGGATATATGTGTAGGAGACAGTATGTATATTTTATGCAGTGCAGATCACTGAATCACCTGCCTGCCTGAAAGGGTATTTGAAAACGTACACCAGGAACTACCTGCAGTCAGATATAGGCTTAGCTAGACTAGAACGCAGTGGATATATATATGTAGGAGACAGTGTATATATATATTATGCACTGCAGATCACTGAATCACCTGCCTGCCTGCCTAAAAGTGTATTTGAAAACGTACACCATGAAAGGACTGTAGTCAAGTACAGGCTTGGCTAGACTAGAATGCAGTGGATATATATATGTAGGAGACAGTGTATATATTTTATGCACTGCAAATCACTGAATCACCTGCCTGCCTGAAAGTGTCTTTGAAAACGTATACCAGGAACTACCTTCAGTCAGATATAGGCTTTGCTAGACTTGAATGCAGTGTATATATATATATATATATATATATATATATATATATATATATATATATATATATATATATATATATATATATATATATATATATATATATAATATGTAGGAGACAGTGTGTGTGTATATATATATATATATATATATATATATATATATATATATATATATATATATATATATATATATATATATATATATATATATTATGCACCACAGATCACTGAATCACCTGCCTGGCTGCCTGATAGTGTATTTGAAAACGTACACCAGGAAAGGCCTATAGTCAGATATAGGCTTGGCTAGTCTAGAATGCAGTGGATATATATGTAGGGGACAGTATATATATTTTATGCACTGCAGATCACTGAATAACCTGCCTGCCTGAAAGTATATTTGAAAATGTACACCAGGAAAGGCCTGTAGTCAGGTAAAAGCTTGGCTAGACTAAAATGCAGTGGATATATATGTAGGAGACAGTATATATATTGTATGCACTGCAGATCACTGAATCATCTGCCTGCCTTAAAGTGTATTTGAAAACGTACACCAGGAAAGGCCTGTAGTCAGGTATATGCTTGGCTAGACTAGAATGCAGCGGATATACATGTAGGAGACAGTATGTATATTTTATGCACTGCAGATCACTGAATGATCTGCCTTCCTGCCTGGAAGTGTATTTGAAAACGTACACCAGGAAAGGCCTGTAGTCAGTTATAGGCTTGGCTAGACTAGAATGCAGTGGATATATATATGTAGGAGACAGTATATATATTTTATGCACTGCAGATCACTGAATCACCTGACTGCCTGACTGCCTGGAAGTGTATTTGAAAACGTATACCAGGAACTACCTGCAATCAGATATAAGTTTGGCTAGACTAGAATGCAGTGGATATATATATATGGAGGAGACATTATATATATTTTATGCACCGCAGATCACTGAATCACCTGCTTGCCTGCCTGAAAGTATATTTGAAAACGTACACCAGGAAAGACCTGTAGTCAGGTATAGGCTTGGCTAGACTAGAATGCAGTGGATATACATCTAGGAGACAGTATATATATTTTATACACTGCAGATCACTGAATCACCTGCCAGCCTGCCTGAAAGTGTATTTCAAAACGTACACCAGGAAAGGCCTATAGTAAGGTATAGGCTTGGCTAGACTAGAATGCAGTGGATATATATGTAGGAGACAGTATATATGTTTTATGCACTGCAGATCACTGAATCACCTGCCTGCCTGCAAGGGTATTTGAAAACGTACACCAGGAAAGGCCTGTAGTCAGGTATAGGTTTGGCTAGTCTAGAATGCAGTGAATATATATGTAGGAGACAGTATATATATTTTATGCACTGCAGATCACTGAATCACCTGCCTGCCTGCCTGAAAGTGTATTTGAAAACGTAGATCAGGAACTACCTGTAGTCAGATATAGGCTTGGCTAGACTAGAATGCAGTGGATATATATGTAGGAGACAGTAAGTATATTTTATGCACTGCAGATCACTGAATCACCTGCCTGCCTGTCTGAAAGTGTATTTGAAAATGTACACCAAGAACTACCTGCAGTCACATATAATCTAGTTAGAGGACAGAGAACAGTTTTCCCTGAAGCACCACATCCCAAACTCAGAAAATATACAGGCATTGAAATGGGGCAATTATATCCCCGGGATTTTATCGGTGCTCGAGATAATAAAAAGTAACTTGAACTAACAAGGAATTCATATGTATATATGCAACTTAACAAATTATATAAAAAAACACTTTTTATTTGAAAAAATACACATAATCACACAATTAAAATTAAAAAGGGAGATCCACTTTTTGAAACGGCACATAGGCCCATCATTTCATAGATACCAATTTGCGACTCAACATGTTTCGCTCAACTTCTTGAGCTTCATCAGGAGTTTATGGTACATAAAAGGTCTCAACTGTGGATGACAGAGAGGATATAAATATAAACCACTAGGTTTTGAATATAAACATAAATATTTAACATATAAAATATAATAGAACAAGTTTGATACCTGAAATATTCTGAGGGGTTGAAAAGGAATGAAAAAATACCTTAAATTGAATCAACAGTGAGTATTTGTAAGGGGCTTTACAAAGGCCTGTCAGAATATAGAGTCATTTGTTTGCAGGTCTCAAATAAAATGACAGCTGCTTACAGACTGGATCAATGAGGTTGTCAGAACCCAGCAATGCACATATGCTGCAGAGAAAGAATAACAGTTCCCCACACGATTTAGTGGTCAGAAAATAAGGGCTTACATTTTCCATTTCTCACATTTTTCACATTTAATTCTTATTTGTTCTGGCTTTTTTTACAAAAAAGCCAGACCTATTCATACAATCAGATGCCTGACCCGGTTTGACCATAGTATTTATTTAATTTTAATATTAGGTTCTTTCCAATTATTATTAATATTTTCAGATTATAAACCATCTAATCAGGGCAGTATACCTGGTCAAATCTATTTTGTTGCTATTTTTTCGCTTTAGGGTACCATGCAGCTACCTTTGTGATTAAGGCTTTTTTTCCATCTATAAAGATGGCGCTCAAGGACTCCCACCATAGAGGGAGAATCTACCCTGTGCGCCGCCGTTGGTCGGTGCATGCGCGGTGATCCATTCAGCGCCATTGACGTATTAATCTCAGGCACCGGCCGGATTGGCCGGTTTAACCTAACGTTACTTCCTACCCGCCCCTCGCCGTGACACTGCATCGCTATGGGGAAATGCCTCACTTTGTGTCCGCATCGCGGCGGTGACGTCAGACGCTGCCGTGATGGATGGGACTATATGTGGCGGCCTCGCAGCCGCCACCGCTCTGTCAGAGGCTTCTTGGTGTAAGGGGAGGTGGTGCTTTCCCTCCCCGTCCCCGCTGGCCCGCTTATCTCATCACACTCAGGTAACCCCGATTGCCTATCTGCTCAAAACCTGTGCACTCTGTATTGGTGAAAAAGGCCATTTATTGATACCTGTTATTCTTTCTCTGCAGCATATGTGCATTGCTGGGTTCTGACAACCTCATTGATCCAGTCTGTAAGCAGCTGTCATTTTATTTGAGACCTGCAAACAAATGACTCTATATTCTGACAGGCCTTTGTAAAGCTCCTTACTAATACTCACTGTTGATTCAATTTAAGGTATTTTTTCATTCCTTTTGAACCCCTCAGAATATTTCAGGTATCAAACTTGTTCTATCTGGCCTTTAATTTAATTTATCTACAGATCCTTTATATTTATTTTGCAGTGTTTTACCACAACTTCTCACACTAGTCCCTCTGTGACCATTATATGTGGGAGGTACTGGTATTGGAGGACCGGTTCAATAGTGGAAACGTGACATCCTGTGTTCCTATATTCGCAATCAATTCACAGTGTTTTGTCTTTGAAACAGGCTTGGTAAGATAGTTGTATTTACATTTCTGTGAACCTATATATGCCTTTTTAACATTATGTCCATACATTGAGATTTGACTGTCATAGTGCAATATTTCTTATTAATATCTATTAACAATATTGATGTAATTCCTTGTAATTTTTGTAATAACCATATGCAACTAACGTCTTTCACCCATGCACTAGCAGCATGGTTTATATTCAAAACCTAGTGGTTTATATTTATATCCTTTCTGTCATCCACAGTTGAGACCTTTTATGTACCATAAACTCCTGATGAAGCTCAAGAAGTTGAGCAAAACATGTTGAGTCGCAAATTGGTATCTATGAAATGATGGGCCTATGTGCCGTTTCAAAAAGTGGATCTCCCTTTTTAATTTTAATTGTGTGATTATGTGTATTTTTTCAAATAAAAAGTGTTTTTTTATATAATTTGTTAAGTTGCATATATACATATGAATTCCTTGTTAGTTCAAGTTACTTTTTATTATCTCGAGCACCGATAAAATCCCGGGGATATAATTGCCCCATTTCCATGTCCGTATATTTGCAGTCAGATATAGGCTTGGTTAGACTAGAATGCAGTGGACATATTTATGTAGGAGACAGTATATATATTTTATGCACTGGATATCACTGAATCACCTGCCTGCCTTAAAGTGTATTTGAAAACGTACACCGGGAAAGGCCTATAGTCAGGTATAGGCTTGGCTAGACTAGAATGCAGTTGATATATATGTAGGAGAAAGTATATATATTTTATGCACTGCAGATCACTGAATTGCCTGCCTGCCTGCATGAAAGTGTATTTGAAAACATACACCAGGAACTACCTGCAGTCAGATATAGGCTTGCCTAGACTAGAATGCAGTGGATATACCGTATATATGTAGGAGACAGTATATATATTTTATGCACTGCAGATCACTAAATCACCTGCCTGAAAGTGTATTTGAAAACGTACATCAGGAACTACCTGCAGTCAGATATAGGCTTGGCTAGACTAGAATGCAGTGGAAATATATATGTAGGAGACAGTATATATATTTTATGCACTGCAGATCACCGAATCGCCTGCCTGCCTGAAAGTGTATTTGAAAACGTACACCAGGAAAGGCCAGTAGTCATATATAGGCTTGGCTAGACTAGAATGCAGTGGATATATATGTAGGAGACAGTATATATATTTTATGCACTGCAGATCACTGAATCACCTGCTTGCCTGCCTGAAAGTATATTTGAAAACGTACACCAGGAAAGACCTGTAGTCAGGTATAGGCTTGGCTAGACTAGAATGCAGTGGATATACATGTAGGAGACAGTATATATATTTTATGCACTGCAGATCACTGAATCACCTGCCTGCCTGAAAGTGTATTTGAAAACGTACACCAGGAACGGCCTGTAGTCATATATAGGCTTGGCTAGACTAGAATGCAGTGGATATATATATATATGTTGGAGACAGTATATATATTTAATGCACTGCAGCTAACTGAATCAACTGCCTGCCTGAAGTAAAATAGAAACAGTACACCAGGAACGGACTGCAGTGAGATCTACCTAAAGTGGATATATATATATATATATAATCAGTCTGACTGTATATATTTTAAATACACTGCAGCTAACTAAATCAACTGCCTGGCTGAAGTAGATTAGAAACAGTACAGCAGGAACGGTCTGCAGTGAGATCTAGCCAACTTAATAAACTGCCTGCTCAAAGTAAATGAAATGACTCTCTCTATCTCTATCTCTCTCTCACACTACACAAAGCTGACGTGCAGGTGGCCTTATATAGTGTGGGGCATGCACTTAACCCCCTGAGCCATAATTGGCCAAAGGCAGGGACTCTGCCTTTGGCCAATTATGGCTCTCTTTGCTGATGGCGCTGTGATTGGCCAAAGCATGCGGGCCATAGTGCCTGCTTGGCCAATCATCAGCCAGCAATGCACTGCGATGAGGCAGTGCATTATGGGGCATGACGCGCCGCTCGAATTTGGCGCAAATGCCCCATAATCTTCCATCTTCGTCGAACGGCCAAACGGCCACTGTTCGAGTCACACTCATGTTTGACTCAAACTCGAAGCTCATCCCTAGTCGTGACCTGCCTGTTCTCTGGAACAACCGCCACCAGTAGCTCACTTTCCTATTGACCTCAATAGTTAGTTACTGGAGGTTTTCTCCGAGAGACAATAGCGGAGTATACGAGATGATACCTGAGGAGTATGAGCCCGATTTGCAGATACTTTTTTAAAAGAAGTCAGGCTGTAATGTGGAGTTTGCAAACAAAGAAGTTTAAAAACAAAATGTCCAAGCTGCAGGCAGCAACAATGCTCTTGCAATGGAATATTGTGGGAAGATCTGAGAGAATTGAAAGTGAGTATCCGCATAGGGGACCTTTCATTTTCAATCTGCAGTGTTGTCATTTTCTCAAAAATGCAATATGGCAACCTGGAGGTATTCTGTATACAGATGGTATAGAGAGATGGTGTACACAGATGGTGTACAGCACACACCCTGAAAATGTCATGTCCTGCTTGTGTGATTGGCTCACTGATTTTCCCAGAAGTCTGCACTAAGATACAAGTCTGTTTTTGGGCATCCACTGCAACAAAAATTTCATTTTTGGTGAGATACTGCCAAAGTGAAATCACGTCTAAAGAGATGTAGACCCTGTCACTTTCCTTATTAGAGCCCTGCAAGTGCAGCAGCTTATTGAGAACTATAAAATCACTCCCATTCACATTTAATCTGCACATGGACATATAAACAGCAATTTCTTCAGAATACCAAAAGCTATGAATCTGCAACAAATTTTTTTACAATCCCTGAAATGTATACAGATCAACTAGTGGGAAGGGTTTTTTCAAAGGGTCAAATGAAGGATCCAGGGAAGGCTCCAAAATCGTAGCTGTATCAAAATCAATAGATGAAGGATGACCAGGGGGGAGAGGTGAGGGTTAGAAAAACACTGATCCATCAAAGTGTATAGGAATGCTTCTTATCTATGCTGTTGTGACTTTTGTGAGTTAACATAAAAGGCTATGGGGCTGAATTTGCACTGAAGTCCACCAGGAACCTTTTCCAAAATTGCACTGTGCTGAGATGATCAATGGGGCATCATTGAATATAATGCGATTTCCCTTGTCATGCAATTTGTGAACTTCTAAAGTAGCATTGAAGTTGCATCAAAGTCACATCAAATGTGCAAGCAAGTAGCACTGCATAGTCACACTGGAAATTGCATTAGGATAGTGGGAAGTGATATGTGGAAAACACAACACAAACGTGGTAAAAACACATCATGTGTTATGTTAAATGTAACAATTAGGGATGGGCCGAACACCCCCCTGTTCGGTTCGCACCAGAACATGCGAACAGGCAAAAAATGTGTTCGAACACGCAAAATTGTTAAAGTCTATGGGACACGAACATGAAAAATCAAAAGTGATCATTTTAAAGGCTTATATGCATGGTATTGTCTTAAAAAGTGTTTGGGGACCTGGGTCCTGCCCCAGGGGACATGTATCAATGCAAAAAAAAGTTTTAAAAATGGCCGTTTTTTCGGGAGCAGTGATTTTAATAATGCTTAAAGTGAAACAATAAAAGTGTAATATTCCTTTAAATTTCGTACCTGGGGGGTGTCTATAGTATGCCTGTAAAGGGGCTCATGTTTCCCGTGTTTAGAACAGTCTGACGGCAAAATTACATTTCTAAAGGAAAAAAAGTCATTTAAAACTACTCGCGGCTATAATGAATTGTTGGTCTGGCAATACACATAAAAGTTCATTGATAAAAACATCATGACTGTAAAAATTGTAGAATCAACCTGCGCTAATGAGCAAAGCGTATAAACAAACAGGTGCAGCTGCAAATAAAACTCCAAATATCTATGAAGTGACAAACATAAAATAAACTTAATTGCGCTAGCAGAAATGGAAACAATTAAATAAAAGTGCTAAGAAAACACCATACATGTGATGACAGTGAGTGCATAAACATCTTATCCAAAAATACAAAAAAATTAAAGGTCAATAATCATAGGCAGAAGCCGTCTGTGATCAGTCCATAATAATATGAATCTCATTAAATCAAGCTAAAAAAAGCTAAAAAAAGTCCGCTCCATGTGTTTCATCACCACACGCCAAGGATTGATAAGCCAAAATACTTCTGTTCAGGTATACAGTGACAACGATGAGAGAAGTAATAGATGTGCGCTTACCCCAAGTGTTGGACCTCCCCTGTGGCAAGGTCTTATGAGCTTGCAGATTTCACCCTCTGCAGGGACAAGTTGTTAATCTCCTGGTCTTGGCAGCGTGTACCGCCGACTTCCGTGTGGCCGGGATGATCCAACTATTCGAACCTCAGAGGGGGGACTCAGGAATGCAAAAAGTCCATAAAACAGGAGAGGGAGGCAAACGGAGAAAAAACTCCAATAGTGTGATATCGTTTTTAGGGTATTTATTGGTTAAAACATACCACAAGAGATCATTTAAAACTCAAGTAAAAAAATCATTAAAAGAGCCGGCATATTCAAAGGCAGAACGCCCGTGCAAACAAATTATTCAAAACACGTGATGGCTAGCACTGCAAGGCCACGCCCTACATGTTTCGTCATACGTGACGTCTACGGGGGCACCGTAGACGTCACGTATGACGAAACATGTAGGGCGTGGCCTTGCAGTGCTAGCCATCACGTGTTTTGAATAATTTGTTTGCACGGGCGTTCTGCCTTTGAATATGCCGGCTCTTTTAATGATTTTTTTACTTGAGTTTTAAATGATCTCTTGAGGTATGTTTTAACCAATAAATACCCTAAAAACGATATCACACTATTGGAGTTTTTTCTCCGTTTGCCTCCCTCTCCTGTTTTATGGACTTTTTGCATTCCTGAGTCCCCCCTCTGAGGTTCGAATAGTTGGATCATCCCGGCCACACGGAAGTCGGCGGTACACACTGCCAAGACCAGGAGATTAACAACTTGTCCCTGCAGAGGGTGAAATCTGCAAGCTCATAAGACCTTGCCACAGGGGAGGTCCAACACTTGGGGTAAGCGCACATCTATTACTTCTCTCATCGTTGTCACTGTATACCTGAACAGAAGTATTTTGGCTTATCAATCCTTGGCGTGTGGTGATGAAACACATGGAGCGGACTTTTTTTAGCTTTTTTTAGCTTGATTTAATGAGATTCATATTATTATGGACTGATCACAGACGGCTTCTGCCTATGATTATTGACCTTTAATTTTTTTGTATTTTTGGATAAGATGTTTATGCACTCACTGTCATCACATGTATGGTGTTTTCTTAGCACTTTTATTTAATTGTTTCCATTTCTGCTAGCGCAATTAAGTTTATTTTATAAAAACATCATGGGATGCCCCCACAATGCGTGGGCGTCCCCCCAAATTCCATACCAGCCAGAACCAAAAGTAAAAAAAATGGCGTGGGGGGTCCCCCTCAAAATCCATATCAGACACTTCAGGTCTGGTATAAGAATTGTACGAAGAACCCCCTAACGGGGCTTTAAAGCAGCCAGTAAATACAAAATGAATAGTAAAAACATAATTTTATTAATACAAAAGGTAGTATATAACAAATGAATTCTGACCTATAGAGTCAGGACATGAACTGGGGTACAATATATAGTAAAAAATATAAAAAAATACAACGGACAGTGCCGTAATTGGGAACAATGTATACAATGTATTAGGACAACAGGAAAATATTAAATATTAAAATTCTGACGCGTTTCGACCCTAACTGGGTCTTCTTCAGAGGATAATTGTCAACTGTAGAAATATAAGCATGTATCAAACAAAATATGAAACTCAACGATAACAGACTCATGTATTTAACACAGCATATCTACAAAACTTGCATAATTACCAGTCACAAAATTCCCGATAGTGTTAGGTGTTCATGATGAAGAGGATATGGTCCCTCCTGAGTTTTATGCCTCCCCAGTACTAGGTCAACTCCTCAAAGAGCGGGTGGTATGCCCCTGCACCTACATTTTAACACCAGTAAACTGTTCTAAATTAGGGGAATCAGTATCTCTCTCAGAGAACTAATTATTTCTTGCTTTTAATCTGATTCCAGTATTACCGTCACTCCATCTTGGGTGCAGTGTGTGCCTGACGCTGTCCGTTCCTCCCTTTTTTCCCCCCCTGTGGGGGGTAATATATGCATGATTCCTCGCAAGGCATGTCTGGCCTACCACCCGCTCTTTGAGGAGTTGACCTAGTACTGGGGAGGCATAAAACTCAGGAGGGACCATATCCTCTTCATCATGAACACCTAACACTATCGGGAATTTTGTGACTGGTAATTATGCAAGTTTTGTAGATATGCTGTGTTACATACATGAGTCTGTTATCGTTGAGCTTTATATTTTGTTTGATACATGCTCTTATTTCTACAGTTGACAATTATCCTCTGAAGAAGACCCACTTAGGGTCAGAATTAATTTGTAATATACTACCTTTTGTATTAATAAAATTATGTTTTGACTATTCATTTTGTATTTACTGGCTGCTTTAAAGCCCGTTAGGGGGTTCTTCGTACAATTCGTATGCACTTTATGGGGTGCGCAGCCCATCTGTTTGCACTCACGTGAGTGTCTCTTGTTGAATACACTTCAGGTCTGGTATGGATTTTAAGGGGAACCCCATGACAAAATAAAAAAAATGGCGTGGAGTCCCCCCAAAAATCCATACCAGACCCTTATCCGAGCATACAACGTGGCAGGCCGCAGGAAAATAGAGAGAGTGTAACCGAGTGACCCCACCCCCTCTGACACTACGGGAAATCCATAGGGATGTCCCCGTGCGTCAGAGGGGGCAGGGTCATCCGGCGGTGTCATCTTGTGGCCCCGCCCTCAGTTATAAAAGAACTGTCACCTGAGAGGCCCGTCATTACAGTGGGTGCCTCCCATTGAGGCAGACCGTAGGGGGCTTGCGGCTTTTTTTTTTCTTTTTCGGTCCATTGGAGCGCGAGAAGAAGAAGACTCCGTGGGACAGTTATTTTTTAATAAAGGACTTGTCCCAAGGCATGTAGTGTCTTTTATTTACCATTTTCACACATTTTTTGTGAAATGGTAGGGGTACATTTGTACCCCGTTATTTCACACAGGGGGGGACCGGGATCTGGGGGTCCCCTTGTTAAACAGGGCTTCCAGATTCCGATAAGCCCCCCACCCACAGACCCCCACAACCCTTGGCCGGTGGTCCTTCTCCCCATCAACATGAGGACAAGGTGCTTTGGGGGGCCGCTACCCCAAAGCACTCTCCCAATGTTGAGGGTATGTGGCCTGGTACGGTTCAGAAGGGGGTGCGTTCTCTCATTCCCCTCTTTTCCTGCAACCTGCCAGGTTGCGTGCTCGGATAAGGGTCTGGTATGGATTTTTGTGGGGACCCCATGCCATTTTGTTTTTAAATTTTGGTGCAGGGTTCCCCTTAAAATCCGTACCAGACCCTTTAGGTCTGGTATGGATTTTGAGGGGACCCCCACGCCATTTTTAAAAAAAATTTTGCCCTGTGGCAATCCCATGCCATTTTTATCAATGAACTTTTATGTGTATAGACGGCCCGACAATTCTTTTAATAGCTGCGAGTAGTTTTAAATGACTTTTTTTCCTTTAGAAATGTCATTTTGCTGTCAGACTGTTCTAAACATGGGAAACATGCGCCCCTTTTACAGGCATACTATAGACACCCCCAGGTACGAAATTTAAAGGAATATTACACTTTTATTGTTTAACTTTAAGCATTATTAAAATCACTGCTCCCGAAAAAACTGTAGTTTTTAAAACTTGCATTGATACATGTCCCCTGGGGCAGGACCCCAAATTGTTCGCTATTCGGCAAACACCCGATGTTCGAGTCAAACTTATGTTCGACTCGAACATCGGGACCATCCCTAGTAACAATACAGGAAAACCACTGCAAAAGTGCAGCAAAAACTCATGCATTTTTTGTACATTTTTGATACAAAGTAGTGTGAAAGTAACCTAAAGCACACTGGTTTATTCACATATATTCATTCACATCCACTTTTTAACATGCACTGCACCCACCCTGATCAGTTTTCTATCAATCAAAAGGTAAAAACCCAACTTCATTCATCTCTTCTTTCTGGATAAGATTCAAAAATTTATAAGAAATGTATTTCTCTTTTGGTTACAACGATCTACCACATGTTACCTCCAGAGTGTGTTGTAGGCCCAAATTACAGTACATAGCTGTCAGCATTAGATGGAGAGGGTTGTTGGTGGTATTTCCACCCTTTAACCATCCTTTACTCTATTCAAAAATAAAAAAAATAAAAGGTTTTGCCTTTAGTTCTACTTTAAAATGGAAGTGAACCCCATTCCTGAAAATTGACCTGGGCACATATATCTGTAGTGTTTACTTATCTCTCTTCAAAGCTCCATTTCCAGTGTCTTTCTGCTGCTTCGTTCCTCTGTTATCAGCATGATTACTTCTGACAAGCTCTTTGACACAGGAGATAAACGCAGCTGGAAATTTGTGTCGGGGTGAGTGCTATAATAATATTAGTAGAGAGCTTGTCTATTCACAGAACAGCTCTGCATGTTTCTTCTTTACTCTGCCTACGTGGAAGGGGTGTGTGCTTTTCCTCCATCATCTCACACAGTGTATGCCCAGACTCCACACCCAGTGCTGAAAAAGGAAGACAAAAAATCTAACACGATGTTCACTTTCTAAATAGTGTATAAAGCTGGAGATAGCAGATAAACATGTAAAACTTATGTAGGAGGATTTGTTTTATCTCTGTGTATCATCTGAGGCTGTTAACTTCACTGGGTATATGTGAGGGTTTACATTCACTTTAAGTCTTATCTGATGTATTCAGATAAATAAGATGTGCACAGTCTGCATATAACAGAAAACAAATCACACCGATAATTAGTCATTTCTCTGGAAAAAACACCTGAAAATACCAATTTATTACAGCAATGTGATTATTCAGATGAAATATTTACCTCAAACTCTTGATATTGTGTAGAGTCGGTATAAGTTTCCTCAATCCTTCACTCCGAATATTACATGACTCTAGATCTACTTCTGTCTCTCTGCAGGATTGAAGGATAAAAGACAGCACAGAGCAGTCCAGAGGGCTGAGGGGGACCTTAGAAAAGTCAACTTTGTTTGATCCAATACATTGTGACACCAGAGCCTTATTCCTGCTCTCATAGAGATAGTAGAATACATTAAGAAGCTCTCTCTTGTCTTTTATAGATTTGTGAGATCTTTGTTCTGGTATTTTCTTCTGGATCCAGGTGATGACATCTCTGGCAGCCTGAGTAGACAATTCTCCCACATGAGACTTTAACATGGATCTAGTAGAAGAGTCTGAGAGACCGCAGAGGAAACGGAGGAATATTTCAGCACGACCGTCTTTGTAATATTCAGCATCATCAAGTGTTTCCTGTAATCTTTTAGGATTATTGTTCATAAAGTGGACTAAAGCAGCAAAAAACTCCTGAAGAGTGAGATGTAAGAAGGTGTAATCCACATCAGGAGGCTGACCAGATTCCATCATGAAAGATGAAAAGACATGATTATCATTTCTCACACTGAATGACTCCAGATGACGATCATCAAATACAATTTTAATTTCAAATGCTTACAATACAGGTTACTTTGTGTGGTCATCCATATTACTGGAGAACAGAGATTTATTTTTCCTCAGCAATATATAAACACTTTTTATCCTTTTAAAGACATGACAAGTACAGAAAAATACCAGATATACTTGTCCCCTAAATACCTCTTATGACAGATAACACACAGCCCTAGACAGTTCAGGTTTTCTATATTCTATTACTTGAAAACCATGAAAGAAAGGAAATGGCGCTCACAGTGATAAATAAATATCTTGATAAGGTTCAGATATACAATGATGTCTTAAGTGGAAAAACATAATAATAATAAATTGCCAAAATCGGTAACAAAAAACAATGCAAAGCAATATAGAAAGTCCAATGTGACAGTTCCCAACACCAAATAAGAGCTTCAATGTAGAGATATCTTCTAGTTCTTCTCACCACTGGTGCTCAAAGGATAGATGGCAGTTTTGATGGGGCAGTTTTAATGGGGGCAGTTTTGATGGGGCAATTTGATGGGGTAATTTTGATGGGGCAATTTGATGGGGCAGTTTTAATGGGGGCAATATGATGGGGCAGTATGATGGGGGCAGTATGATGGGGGCAGTATGATGGGGGCAGTATGATGGGGCAGTATGATGGGGCAGTATGATGGGGGCAGTATGATGGGGGCAGTATGATAGGGGCAGTATGATAGGGGCAATTTGATGGGTCAATTTCAATGGTGGCAGTTTTGATTGTGCAATTTTGATGGGGCAATTTTAATGCGGCAATTTTGATGGGGCAATTTTGATGGGGGCAATATGATGGGGAGGTTTTTATAGGGCAGTTTTGATGGGGCAGTATGATGGGGCAGTTTTGATGGGTCAGTATGATGGGGCAATTTTGATATGGGCAGTATGATGGGGCAGTTTTGATGGGGCAATATGATGGGGTAATTTTGATGGGGGCAGTTTTGATGGGGCAGTATGATGGGGCAATTTTGATGGTGGCAGTATGATGAGGCAATTTGATGGGAGCAATTTGATGGAGGCAGTTTTGATGATGGGGCAGTATGATGCGGCAATTTTGATGGTGGCAGCATGATGGGACAGTTCTGATGGGACAGTTTTGATGGGGCAATTTTGATGGGGCAGTATGATGGGGCAATTTTGATGGGGCAATTTTGATGGGGCAGTGTGATGGGGCATTTTTGATGGTGGCAGTATGATGGGGCAGTTTTGATGGGGGTAGATTTGATGGGGCAGTATGATGGGGCAATTTGATGGGGGAAATTTGATGGGGCAGTTTTGATGTAGGCAATATGATGGGGCAGTTTTGATGGGGCAGTATGATGGGTAAATTTTAATGGAGGCATTATGATGGGGCAGTTTTGATGGGGGCAATTTTTATGGGGCAGTATGATGGGGCAGTTTTGATGGGGCAGTATGATGGGGCAATTTTGATGATGACATTATGATGGGGAAATTTGATGGGGGCAAATTGATGGGGACAGTTTTGATGATGGGGCAGTTTTGATGGGGCATTTTTGATGGGGGCAGTATGATGGGGCAGTATGAGGGGGCAGTATAATGGGGCAGTTTTGATGGGGGCATTTTGATGGTGGCAGTTTTGATGGGGCAATTTTGATGGTTGCAGTATGATGGGGCAATTTGATGGGGGCAGTTTTGATGGGGCAGTATGATGGGGCAATTTTGATGGTGGCAGCATGATGGGGCAATTTTGATGGGGCAATTTTGATGGGGCAATTTTGATGGGCAGTATGATGGCAGCAGTAGGATTGGGGCAATTTGATGGGGCAGTTTTGATGGGGGCAATATGATGGGGCAATTTTGATGGTGACAATATGATGGGGCAGTTTTGATGGGGGCAGTATGATGGGGGCAGTATGATGGGGGCAGTATGATGGGGCAATTTGTTTGGGGCAATTTGATGGGGCAGTTTTGATGGGGGCAATATGATGGGGCAGTTTTGATGGGGCAGTATAATGAGGGCAATTGTGATGGTGGCAGTATGATGGGGCAATTTTCATGAGGGCATTTTAATGGGGGCAGTTTTGATGGGGCAATTTTGATGGGGCAGTATGATGGGGCAATTTTGATGGTGGCAGCATGATGGGGCAATTTTGATGGGGCAATTTTGATGGGCAGTATGATGGCAGCAGTAGGATTGGGGCAATTTGATGGGGCAATTTTGATGGTGACAATATGATGGGGGCAGTTTTGATGGGGGCAGTATGATGGGGGCAGTATGATGGGGGAAGTATGATGGGGCAATTTGTTTGGGGCAATTTGATGGGGCAGTTTTGATGGGGGAGTATAATGAGGGCAATTGTGATGGTGGCAGTATGATGGGGCAATTTTCATGAGGGCATTTTAATGGGGGCAGTTTTGATGGGGCAGTTTTGATGGGGCAATTTTGATGGGGCAATTTTGATTTTGGCAGTATGATGGGGCCATTTTGATGGTGGCAGTATGATGGGACAATTTCGATCGTGGCAGTTTTGATGGGAAATTTTTGATGGGGCAATATTGATGGGGCAGTATGATGGGGGCAGTTTTGATGGGGCAATTTTTAAGGGGGCAATATGATGGGGCAGTTTTAATGGAGCAATTTTGATGGGTGGCAGTTTTGATGGGGCAATTTTGATGGGGCAGCATGATTGGGCAATTTTGATGGTGGCAGCATGATGGGGCAATTTTGATGGGGCAGTTTTGATGGGGCAATTTTGATGGGGCAGTATGATGGTGCAATTTTGATGGGCAGTATGATGGCAGCAGTAGGATTGGGGCAATTTGATGGGGCAGTTTTGATGGGGGCAATATGATGGGGCAGTATGATGGGGCAATTTTGATGGTGACAATATGATGGGGCAGTTTTGATGGGGGCAGTATGATGGGGGCAGTATGATGGGGCAATTTGTTTGGGGCAGATTGATGGGGCAGTTTTGATGGGGGCAATATGATGGGGCAGTTTTGATGGGGCAGTATGATGAGGGCAATTGTGATGGTGGCAGTATGATGGGGCAATTTTCATGAGGGCATTTTAATGGGGGCAGTTTTGATGGGGCAATTTTGATGGGGCAATTTTGATTTTGGCAGTATGATGGGGCCATTTTGATGGTGGCAGTATGATGGGGCAATTTGATGGGTCAATTTCGATGGGGCATTTTTGATGGTGGCAGTTTTGATGGGAAATTTTTGATGGGGCAATATTGATGGGGCAGTTTTGATGGGGCAATTTTTAAGGGGGCAATATGATGGGGCAATTTTGATGGTGGCAGTTTTGATGGGGCATTTTTTATGGGGCAGTATGATGGGGCAAATTTGATGGGGCAGTATGATGGGGGCAGTAGGATGGGGGCAATTTGATGCGGGGGAATTTTGATGGTGGCAGTATGATGGGGCAGTTTTGATGGTGACAATTTGATGGAGGCAATATGATGGGGTAGTATGATGGGGGCAATTTGATGGGGCAGTATGATGGGGCAATTTGATGGGGCAGTTTTGATGGGGGCAGTATGATGGGGCAATTTTGATGGGGAAATTTTGATGGGGCAGTTTTGATGGGGCAGTATGATGGGGCAGTTTTGATGGGGGCATTAAGATGGGGCAATTTTGATGGGGGCAGTATGATGGGTCAGTTTTGATGGGGCAGTATGATCGGGCAATTTTGATGGAGCAATATGATGAGGCAGTACGAAGGGGCAACTTGATGGGGGCAACTTGATGGGGGCAATTTGATGGTTCAATTTTGATGGGGCAATTTTAATGGTGGCAGTATTATGGGACAATTTTGATGGAGCAGTTTTGATGGGGCAAATTTGATGGGGCAGTTTTGATGGGGCAATTTTGATGGGGCAGTATGATGAGGCAGTATGATGGGGGCAGTTTTGATGGGGGCAGTTTTAATGGGGCAATTTTGATGGGGGCAATATGATGGGGTAGTTTAGATGGGGCAATTTTGATGGTGGCAGTTTTGATGGGGCATTTTTCATGGGGCAGTATGATGGGGCAATTTTGATGGGGCAGTTTGATGGGGCAGTATGATAGGGGCAATTTTGATGGTGGCAGTATGATGGGGCAGATTTGATGGGGGTATTTTTGATGGGGGCAGTAGGATGGTGACAATTTGATGGGGGCAATTTGATGGGGCAGTTTTGATGGGGCAATATGATGGGGCAGTATGATGGGGCAATTTGATGGGACAGTATAATTGGGCAATTTTGATGGGGCAGTTTTGATGGGGGCAGTATGATGGGGCAATTTTGATGGGGAAATTTTGATGGGGAAATTTTGATGAGGTAGTATGATGGGGCAGTTTTGATGGGGCAGTATGATGGGGCAGTTTTGATGGGGGCATTAAGATGGGGCAATTTTGATGGGGGCAGTATGATGGGTCAGTTTTGATGGGGCAGTATGACGGGGCAATTTTGATGGGGCAATATGATGGGGCAGTATGATGGGGCAATTTGATGGGGCAGTATAATTGGGCAATTTTGATGGGGGCAGTTTTGATAGGGCAGTATGATGGGGCAATTTTGATGGGGTAATTTTGATGGGGCGGTATGATGGGACAGTTTTGATGGGGGCATTAAGATGGGGCAATTTTGATGGGGGCAGTATGATGGGTCAGTTTTGATGGGGCAGTATGACGGGGCAATTTTGATGGGGCAATATGATGAGGCAGTATGAAGGGGCAACTTGATGGGGGCAATTTGATGGTTCAATTTTGATGGGGCAATTTTAATGGTGGCAGTATGATGGGGCAGTTTTGATGGAGCAGTTTTGATGGGGCAAATTTGATGGGGCAGTTTTGATGGGGCAATTTTGATGGGGTAGTATGATGAGGCAGTATGATGGGGCAGTTTTGATGGGTGGCAGTTTTGATGGGGCAATTTTGATGGGGTAGTTTTGATGGTGGCAGTTTTGATGGGGCATTTTTCATGGGGCATTTTTCATGGGGCATTTTTCATGGGGCAGTATGATGGGGCAGTTTGATGGGGCAGTATGATGGGGGCAATTTTGATGGTGGCAGTATGATGGGGCAGTTTTGATGGGGGTATTTTTGATGGGGGCAGTATGATGGTGACAATTTGATGGGGGCAATTTGATGGGGCAGTTTTGATGGGGGCAATATGATGGGGCAGTACGATGGGGGCAATTTGATGGGGCAGTATAATTGGGCAATTTTGATGGGGGCAGTTTTGATAGGGCAGTATGGTGGGGAAATTTTGATGAGGCAGTATGATGGGGCAGCATGATGGGACAGTTTTGATGGGGGCATTAAGATGGGGCAATTTTGATGGGGGCGGTATGATGGGTCAGTTTTGATGGGGCAGTATGACAGGGCAATTTTGATGCGGCAATATGAAGGGGCAACTTGATGGGGGCAATTTGATGGTTCAATTTTGATGGGGCATATTTAATGGTGGCAGTATGATGGGGCAATTTTGATGGGGCAGTTTTGATGGGGCAGTTTTGATGGGGCAGTATGATGAGGCAGTATGATGTTGCAATTTTGATGGTGGAGGTATGATGGGGCAATTTGATGGGGGCAGCTTTGATGGGGCAATTTTGATGGGGCAGTATGATGGGGCAGCATGATGGGGCAATTTTGATGGTGACAGCATGATGGGGCAATTTTGATGGGGCAGTTTTGATGGGGCAGTTTTGATGGGGCAATTTTGATGGGGCAATTTTGATGGGGCAGTTTTGAAGGGGCAGTTTTGAAGGGGCAATTTTGATGGGGCAATTTTGAAGGGGCAATTTTAATGGAGCAGTATGATAGGGCAATTTTGATGGAGCAGTATGATAGGGCAATTTTGATGGGGCAGCATGATGGGGCAATTTTGATGGTGGCAGCTTGATGGGGCAGTTTTGATGGGAGCAGTTTTGATGGGGCAGTATGATGGGGGCAGTAAGATGGGGCAGTTTTGATGGGGGGGAATATTATGGGGCAGTATGATGGGGCAATTTTGATCATGGCAGTATGATGGGGCAGTTTTGATGGGGGCAGTATGATGGGGGCAGTGTGATGGGGCAGTATGATGGGAGAAATTTCATGGGATAGTTTTGATGGGGGTAGTTTTGATGGGGCAATATGATAGGGCAGTTTTGATGGGGCAGTATGATGGGGCAATTTAGATGGTGGCAGTATGATGGAGCATATTTGATAGGGGCAGTATGATGAGGCAGTTTTGATGGGGAAAATTTTGATGTGGCAGTACGATGGGGCAATTTTGATGGTGGCAGTTTGATGGGGCAGTTTGATGGGGCAGTTTGATGGGGCAGTATGATGAGGCAGTATGATGAGGCAGTATGATGTTGCAATTTTGATGGTGGAGGTATGATGGGGCAATTTGATGGGGGCAATTTTGATAGGACAGTATGATGGGGCAGTATGATGGGGCAGTTTTGATGGGGCAGTTTTGATGGGGCAGTTTTGATGGGGCAATTTTGATGGGGGCAATTTTGATGGGGGCAATTTTGATGGGGGCAATTTGATGGGTCAATTTTGATGGTAGCAGTATGATGGGGCAATTTTGATGGGGCAGTTTTGAAGGGGCAATTTTGATGGGGCAGTTTTGAAGGGGCAATTTTAATGGGGCAGGTTTGAAGGGGCAATTTTGATGGAGCAGTATGATAGGGCAATTTTGATGGGGCAGTATGATGGGGCAATTTGATGGGGGCAGTATGATGGGGCAATTTTGATGGTGGCAGCTTGATGGTGGCAGCTTGATGGGGGCAGTTTTGATGGGGGCAGTTTTGATGGGGCAGTATGATGGGGCAGTAAGATGGGGCAAATTGATAGGGCAGTTTTGATGGGGGGGAATATTATGGGGCAGTATGATGGGGCAATTTTGATCATGGCAGTATGATTGGGGCAGTATGATGGGGGCAGTATGATGGGGGAAATTTCATGGGGTAGTTTTGATGGGGGTAGTTTTGATGGGGGCAATATGATAGGGCAGTTTTGATGGGGCAGTATGATGGGGCAATTTAGATGGTGGCAGTATGATGGGGCATATTTGATAGGGGCATTTTGATGGGGGCAGTATGATGAGGCAGTTTTGATGGGGAAAATTTTGATGTGGCAGTATGATGAGGCAATTTTGATGGGGGCAATTTTGATGGGGGCAATTTGATGGGGCAATTTTGAATGGGGACAATTTGATTGGGGCAGTATGATTGTGCAGTTTTGATGGTGGCAGTATGATGGGGCAATTTTGATGGGAGCAATTTTGATGGGGGCAGTATGATGTGGCGATTTTGATGGGAGGAATTTTGATGGGGCAATTTGGGGCAGATCCTGCAAAAGGTAATTATATTTTTAAAAGATGCTAATTGTAATTGATATATATATATACACACACACACACACACACACACACGAGATTTTATCTCTATCTATCTATCTACATCTGCACAGAAACAAGGGATATAATTTACAATTAGCATCTTTTAAAAAGTAATTACCTTTTGCAGGAGCTTTTTATATTTCTAGATTTATAATCTTTATAAATGTAGATAAACTTCCTGTTTCCTGGAGGGGGAGGGGAGGTTTCCATAGCCAAGGGGCGGCAACTTCCTCTGACACTACTGTTGCTATGGAAACCTGACCTACAACCTATTACACTGCTCGTGCTGCTCTGAGCATGTGCGAGATCTGGAGGTGCATGCTGGGTAACCAGCATGCATGGAATACAGGAAGAGATACAGTCTGGCTTCAGATGTCCACACATGAGATGATGGCGGCCTGCTGGGACTTACAAAAGTAAGAAATTAATGGTGCAAAAATACAAAACGGACCTTCAAGTACAGCAAACCTTTACTAGAATACATTAAGCATGAGGCTTATAGGGGGATTTATATCTAAAAATGTAAATTTCGGCCGTAACACCACTTTAAGTACAGTATTGTGTACACTTTAACCCTACAAAAGGGCCTGCATGTGGCCAGGTCAGTACGGTGTACAAACCTCTTTTCCCCTTCTCCTATAAGCTTATAGACACTTCAATGACCATAAGCTTATATCAGAATTGTTCAGCAGACTCTGCTGAACAATTCTATAACTCCAATGAGCTGATTACAACCCGCTGATCAGAGTTGTTACCCCTAATGTGACCCCTCATGCTGCCACTTTCCTGTCCCCAGCCTCTCTACCTCCCGCACCTCCCTTCCACCTAAAACTACTCCCCCCACTCTCCTCTCCTATCCCCTTCAACCCCTTCTCCCCTCCCCAGCACTGACCACCCCAAATTTGATCCCCTGCAGCCACCATCATAATCCGGCATCCCTCCTCTGCCGCTCCCGATGGCTTCAGATGCTGCTGGGGGCTTGGGGGTTCCCCCCATCCCTCAGATAGCCCCCCAATACTGGCCCCACACGCCTGATTGATCCCGGCTCTGGCGGCATCTCTCTCTCCCCTCCCGCAGCTTCTGCTCCGGTAAGCTGACAGGTTGGGGATCGCAGTGGGGGAGGGGGGAATGGTACGGGTGATGTTTGGGATTAAGGGGGCTTGGTAAACATGTGTTTACCACCCCTTAAGTGTGGCACCCTGGGCACATGCAGCGATCACTGTAATCGCTCCGATATGCCCACTGACATCTGAGAATAGTAACTGCAAAAAATATGCCCCCTACACACGATCGGATTTTCCACTGGAAAATGTTCGATGGGAGCTTGTTGTCGGAAATTCTGACCATGTGTGGGCTCCATCACACATTTTCCATAGGAATTTCCGTCACACAAAATTTGATCTGGATCTCAAATTTTCCGACAACAAAATCCGTTGTCGTAAATTCCGATCGTGTGTACACAATTCCGCTGCACAAAGATCCACGCATGCTTGTAATCAAGCAGAAGAGCAGCACTGGCTATTGAACTTCATTTTTCTCGGCTCGGCATACGTGTTGTACATCACCGCGTTCTTGACATTCAGAATTTCCGACAACATATGTGTGACTGTGTGTATGCAAGTCAAGTTTGAGCCAACATCCATTGGAAAAAATCCATGGATTTTGTTGTCGGAATGTCCAATTGTGTGTACAGGGCATTACTATGTATCAGACTGTCAGTTTATGAATGAATGGAATCTCTATACAGATTTCATTCAAGTAAAGTGATACAGAGAAAAGGACAATCTTCAGTCCCTTACTCTGTCTCAAAAAATAGATATGGGGTTCTGTTTAGACCTCTGCTATCTCAACAAACCCCCCCCCCCCCCAAAAAAAAATATTTTTATTAATTTTTTTTCATTTTATAAAAGTAAAAATGTTGAAAACAAACAAACACATTAAGACCCCCAGGTCCCCCCGCACTCACCCCTCCACAGGTACCTCAGCTTCTCCTCCTGGCCAACCTGATCCCTCCTGATTGGCCAGAGGAGAAGCCGGAAGACAAGGGAGTGGGTTGGGGGCGCGATGCTCTGTGCCCTGAGCCCAGCCTTTCAAGCCAATTAGAGCCTCATGCTCTAATCATGTAGCTTGAAAAAAAAACTCATACAATCATATGAGTCCAGCGCCCTGCAGGGGGGTGGTGCCCCTAATGGACCGGTGTCTTGTCAAATACAGTCCCCTATCATATAGTGTCCTCCCTGAACTGCGCAGGCGCAGTACGGAGGACAAATGAGACGCCGAAAGTCTCCGAAGTTTAACAGCTGATCATCAGCTGTACACGGCGCCTGCGCTTTTATTCTCACCCTGTGTCCAGGTTCATTCCCTACTATCCAAGTGGACATAGAGTGAGAATAAATAGTTGCCGAGCGCAGCGAGGCCGTGCCCGAAGCATGGCGAGCGAAGCGAGCCCGCGAGGGGCCCTCTTACACAGCCATCGCTAAGAAGTGACGAAGCGCCGTGTACAGCTGATGGTCAGCTGATCAACTTTGGACACTTTCGGCATCTCCTTCTGCTCCGTACTGCG
This sequence comes from Lithobates septentrionalis, assembly GCA_037952835.1. NCBI lineage: Eukaryota > Metazoa > Chordata > Amphibia > Anura > Ranidae > Lithobates > Lithobates septentrionalis. Next base: position 327,697 of record JBBDGP010004067.1, on the reverse strand, counting down.
CAAGTGCTGCGCCTGCGCAGTACGGAGCGGACACTATCCGAAAGGAGGACAGTATATGTCAGAACACCAGCCTCTCTTGGTAAGACCCCTTTCATATGGACCATACTCTGTCAAGCAGATCTTCCTGCTCAGCGGGGATCTGTCTGCTGATCCCCGCTGAGCAGGCAGATGACAGGTCTGCTCTGCTAATGCAAAGCAGACACTGACACAGCCCACTGTTCTCGATGGGGGCCTGTCCATTTCCATCAGATGCCATCCAATCTGATCTGCTAGATGGATGGGGAATGGAATCCCCATCTGTCAGTTTTTAGTGGACTGGATCAGGTGCAGGCGGGTATAAACAGACGCATACCCATTTATATCAGTCTCTCCATAGAGAACAATGGGTGGTCTGATTTGGGCTGCCTAAAAAACGAACAGGCAGACCCAGTGTGATTGTGTGAAAGGGGCCTAAGGCCTTGTTCACACAGGGTATACACAGCTTACCTTTACAGGGATGAACAGATGTTCCGTGCCTCTCTGTGCAGACAGTCCCATTGATGTCATTTGGGATGTAGCAACTACACCAACAGAGCCGTTGCTCCCAATTTTACATCCATGTAGGTCCACATGCATGTCCCTGAGCTCTCACTGCCTGTGTTCGGGGTCGTGTACCCACACCCACACAGATGTCAGATTGGGAACAGCAGCTATGCCTGTGCAGTCCTTGCATGCCAATTAAAATACATGGGACTGCCGCTATGGGGATGCACGGAACACCTGTGCATCCCTGTGTGGGTAAACATGACCCCCCCATGGGCGTACACTTTAGTATGCCACATGTGAACAATGCTTTAGTACTAATTTAGCAGGGATTTTGTAAGTTACATTGTGTTTATGTGCAATATTAATGATTTTAGTGAATTTTTAGTGAAAATAGCGATATGATGAACATTTGCGCAATTATTGCGGGGCCTAAAAAATCTGTAGCACTTTTTTTATTCTACAGGTCATGTGCTTTTAGAAAATGTCTAGTTTGAGGGGTCTTTTCAAAGCTGTAAGTAAAAAATGAATACCTCCAGATTTCTTTCTCTTTTGGGTACGTTCAATTTTTACCATTTTGCAAACAGGCGCAATTTAAAATGTACAAAATATTTGTTATTTATTAAATCCATACAGGTTAAGCTTTTATATTTAGTAAGGATTTAGCAGGAATTTTGTAAAATTAGCTGTGTTTTTATCTGCTAATAAAGGTTTTAGTGTATTTTTTGCAAATATATTGCTTTGATAAACATTTGCGCAAATACCGCGGGGTCTAAAAAAATCAGTAGCACCTTATTTTTATTCTACTGATCATGTGCTTTCAGAAAATATATGGTTTGGGGGGGTCTTTCACAAATTCTGAAAGCTATAAGTGAAAAATAAAAAAGCAAAGGAAAAAGTGCACAAATAGTCTGGCCACCTGAGTGTATAAAAAGGAGCACAGGGCATGGCAGAGAAAGGGTTAAAGTGACCTTGTGCTTAACTGAATCAAATAATGCATGTTTCCTGCAAAAAATAGAGGATTTCTACCTTTCCACACTGTCAGATGGGTAAAGAGAAATTGCCCCTGTAGACTGCAGCAGGTGAGGACTGGGCAAGGGGCATTTCATACCAATCCAGGGCTAATGAAATATGATGGGCTGGTGGACCAAAGACTTTTTATACAAATGATCACAAGTAGTTGACTTTGAACCAGACTGGCTCCTTGCCACATTGAATATATTTTCCTTATATACCTCAATACCAACTGAGTGAGGATCAAGGTGGTGGAACGCTTTCTGAAGAAAAAAAAACAGATTATCCATTACCCAGTGTATATATTCTAGAGGCTTGGGACTAGGGATGAGCCGAAGACCCCCCTGTTCGGTTCGCACCAGAACATGGAAAAAAGTTTGTTCGAACACCGTTAAAGTCTATGGGACACAAACATGAATAATCAAAAGTGCTAATTTTAAAAGCTTATATGCAAGTTATTGTCATAAAAAGTGTTCGGGGACCTGGGTCCTGCCCCAGGGGACATGGATCAATGCAAAAAAAAGTTTTAAAAACGACCATTTTTTTCGAGAGCAGAGATTTTAATAATGTTTAAAGTCAAACAATAATAGTATAATATCCCTTTAAATTTCGTAGCTGGGGGGTGTCTATAGTATGCCTGTAAAGGGGCGCATGTTTCCCGTGTTTAGAACAGTCTGACAGCAAAATGACATTTCAAAAAAAAAAAGTCATTTAAAACTACTCGCGGCTATTAATGAATTGCGGGTCCGACAATACACATAAAAGTTCATTGATAAAAACTGCATGGGAATTCCCCACAGGGGAACCCCGAACCAAAATTAAAAAAAAAATGACGTGGGGGTCCCCCTAAATTCCATACCAGAGCCTTCAGCTCTGGTATGGATTTTAAGGGGAACCCCATGCCAAAATTAAAAAAAAAATGGCGTGAGGTCCCCCCAAAAATCCATACCAGACCCTTATCCGAGCACACAACCTGGCAGGCTGCAGGAAAAGAGGGGGGACGAGAGAGCGCCCCCCCTCCTGAACCGTACCAGGCCACATGCCCTCAACATTGGGAGGGTGCTTTCGGGTAGCCCCCCAAAACACCTTGTCCCCATGTTGATGAGGACATGGGCCTCATCCCCACAACCCTGGCCGGTGGTTGTGGGGGTCTGCGGGTGGGGGGCTTATCGGAATCTGGAAGCCCCGTTTAACAAGGGGACCCCCAGATCCCGCCCCCCCGTGTGAAATGGTAAGGGGGTACTTACCCCTACCATTTCACAAAAAAACTGTCAAAAATGTTAAAAATGTCAAGAGACAGTTTTTGACAATTCCTTTATTTAAATGCTTCTTCTTTCTTCCTTCATCTTCTTCTTCTTCTGGCTCTTCTCGTTCTTCCTCCGGTGTTCTCGTCCAGCATCTCCTCCGCGGCATCTTCTATCTTCTTCTCCTTGGGCCGCTCCGCACCCATGGCATGGGGGAAGGCTCCCGCTCTTCATCTTCTTCATCTTCTTCTCTTCTTCATCTTCTTCTCCAGGCTGCTCCGCAGCCATGCTGGCATGGTGGGAGGCTCCCGCTGTGTGACGCGTCTCCTCTTCTGACGGTTCTTAAATAACGGGGGGCGGGGCCACCCGGTGACCCCACCCCCCTCTGACGCATGATGACTTGACGGGACTTCCCTGTGATGTCACGGGGAATGCCACAGGGAAGTCTCGTCATGTCCCGTGCGTCAGAGGGGCGGGGTCCCCGGGTGGCCCCGCCCCCCATTATTTAAGAACCGTCAGAAGAGGAGACGCGTCACACAGCGGGAGCCTCCCACCATGCCAGCATGGGTGCTGAGCGGCCCGGAGAAGAAGATGAAGAAGAGAAGAAGATGAAGAGAAGAGCGGGAGCCTCCCCCCATGCCATGGGTGCGGAGCGGCCCGAGGAGAAGAGGATAGAAGACGCCGCAGAGGAGATGCTGGACGAGAACACCGGAGGAAGAACCAGAAGAGTCAGAAGAACCAGAAGAAGATAGAAGAAAGAAGAAAGAAGATAGAAGAAAGAAGAAAGAAGATAGAAGAAAGAAGAAGCATTTAAATAAAGGAATTGTCAAAAACTGTCTCTTGTCATTTTTAATATTTTTGACAGTTTTTTTGTGAAATGGTAGGAAGAACCCCCTTACCATTTCACACAGGGGGGAAGGGGCTTCCAGATTCCAAAAAGCCCTCCGCCCGCAGACCCCCACAACCACTGGCCAGGGTTGTGGGGATGAGGCCCTTGTCCTCATCAACATGGGGACAAGGTGTTTTGGGGGCTACCCCAAAGCACCCTCCAAATGTTGAGGGCATGTGGCCTGGTACGGTTCAGGAGGGGGGGCGCTCTCTCGTCCCCCCCTTTCCTGCGGCCTGCCAGTTTGCGTGCTTGGATAAGGGTCTGGTATGGATTTTTGGGGGGACCCCACACCTTCTTTTTTTTTTTTTTTTTTTTTGGCGCGGGGTTCCCCTTAAAATCCATACCAGACCTGAAGGGTCTGGTATGGAATTTAGGGGGACACCCACGTCATTTTTTTAAAAAATTTTTGGCCGGGGTTCCCCTTAATATCCATACCAAACCTGAAGGGCCTGGTATGGAATTTAGGGGGACCCCCACGTCATTTTTTTTAAATTTTGGTTCGGGGTTCCCCTGTGGGGAATTCCCATGCCGTTTTTATCAATGAACTTTTATGTGTATTGTCGGACCGGCAATGCAATAGCCCCGAGTAGTTTTAAATGACTTTTTTTCCTTTGAAATGTCATTTTGCTGTCAGACTGTTCTAAACACGGGAAACATGCGCCCCTTTACAGGCGTACTATAGACACCCCCCAGGCACGAAATTTAAAGGTATTTTACACTTTTATTGTTTGACTTTAACCACTTAAGGACCGCCTCACACCGATATACGTTGGCAAGACGGCACGGGCAGGGAAAATCACGTATATGTACGTGATCTGCCTCCCGCGGGTGGGGGGTCCGATCGGACCCCCCTGGTGCCCGAGGCGGTCCTCTTTTGTCCCCCGCTGATCGGAGGTGAGGGGGAGGCCATCCATTCGTGCCCCCCCTCGCGATCGCCGCCGGCCAATCAGATCATTTCCTTTGCTGCTGTATGCTAAACAGCAGCAAAGGAAATGATGTCATCTCTCCTTGGCTCGGTATTTTCCGTTCCGGCGCCGAAGAGAGAAGACAGGAATGTGAGTAAAAACACACACACACACAGTAGAACATGCCAGGCACACTAAACAACCCTGATCACCCCCCAATCACCCTCCAATCACCCCCCCCTGTCACACTGACACCAAGCAGTGTTTTTTTTTTTTTTTCTGATTACTGCATGGTGTCAGTTTGTGACAGTTACTGTGTTAGGGCAGTTAGGGTTAGCCCCCTTTAGGTCTAGGATACCCACCTAACCCCCCTAATAAAGTTTTAACCCCTTGATCACCCCCTGTCGCCAGTGTCACTAAGCGATCATTTTTCTGATCGCTGTATTAGTGTCGCTGGTGAAGCTAGTTAGGGACGTAAATATTTAGGTTCGCCGTCAGCGTTTTATAGCGACAGGGAACCCCATATACTACCTAATAAATGTTTTAACCCCTTGATTGCCCCCTAGTTAACCCTTTCACCACTGATCACCGTATAACTGTTATGGGTGACGCTGGTTAGTTAGTTTATTTTTTATAGTGTCAGGGCACCCGCCGTTTATTACTGAATAAAAATTTAGCCCCCGGTGATATGCGTCGCCCCAGGCAGCGTCAGGTTAGCGCCAGTACCACTAACACCCACGCATGCAGCATATGCCTCCCTTAGTGGTATAGTATCTGAACGGATCAATATCTGATCCGATCAGATCTATACTAGCGTCCCCAGCAGTTTAGGGTTCCCAAAAACGCAGTGTTAGCGGGATCATCCCAGATACCTGCTAGCACCTGCGTTTTGCCCCTCCGCCCAGCCCACCCAAGTGCAGTATCGATCAATCACTGTCACTTACAAAACATTAACCGCATAACTGCAGCGTTCGCATTGTCAAGCCTGATCCGTGCGATCGCTAACAGTTTTTTTGGTAGCATTTTGGTGAACTGGCAAGCACCAGCACCAGCCCCAGGCAGCGTCAGGTTAGCGCCAGTACCGCTAACACCCACGCACGCACCGTACACCTCCCTTAGTGGTATAGTATCTGAACGGATCAATATCTGATCTGATCAGATCTATACTAGTGTCCCTAGCAGTTTAGGGTTCCCAAAAACGCAGTGTTAGCAGAATCAGCCCAGATACCTGCTAGCACCTGCGTTTTGCCCCTCCGCCCGGCCCAGCCCAGCCCACCCAAGTGCAGTATCGATCGATCACTGTCACTTACAAAACACTAAACACATAACTGCAGCGTTCGCAGAGTCAGGCCTGATCCCTGCGATCGCTAACAGTTTTTTTGGTAGCGTTTTAGTAAACTGGCAAGCACCGGCCCCAAGCAGCGTCAGGTTAGCGCCAGTACCGCTAACACCCACGCACGCACCGTACAATAAAACGACGACTATTTTTTTAAAATTTTATATATATATATATATATATATATATATATATATATATATATATATATATATATATATATATATATATATATAAAATTTAAAAAAAATAGTCGTCGTTTTATTGTTCTCTCTCTATTTTCTCTCTATTGTTCTGCTCTTTTTTACTGTATTCTATTCTGCAATGTTTTATTGTTATTATTTTTTATCATGTTTGCTTTTCAGGTATGCAATTTTTTATACTTTACCGTTTACTGTGTTTTTTTGTTAACTATTTTTTTGTCTTCAGGTATGCCATTCACGACTTTGAGTGGTTATACCAGAATGATGCCTGCAGGTTTAGCTATCATCTTGGTATCATTCTTTTCAGCCAGCGGTCGGCTTTCATGTAAAAGCAATCCTAGCAGCTAATTAGCCTCTAGACTGCTTTTACAAGCAGTGGGAGGGAATGCCCCCCCTCCCCCACCGTCTTCCGTGTTTTTCTCTGGCTCACCTGTCTCAACAGGGAACCTGAGAATGCAGCCAGTGATTCAGCCAGCTGACCATAGAGCAGATCAGAGACCAGAGTGGCTCCAAACATCTCTATGGCCTAAGATACCGGAAGCTACGAGCATTTCATGACTTAGATTTTGCCGGATATAAACAGCGCCATTGGGAAATTGGGAAAGCATTTTATCACACCGATCTTGGTGTGGTCAGATGCTTTGAGGGCAGAGGAGAGATCTAGGGTCTAATAGGTACTCTTTTTTGAAAAAATTGGGGTCTGTCACTACCTATTGCTATCATAGGGGATAATTACATTCCCTGAGATAACAATAAAAATGATTAAAAAAAAAATGAAAGGAACAGTTTAAAAATAAGATAAAAAAGCAAAAAAATTATAAAGAAAAAAAAAAAAGCACCCCTGCAAGCGTCGGTCTGGCGTCAAATGTAAACCACAATTGCACCATGCATGTGAGGTGTCACCGCGAACATCAGATCGAGCGCAGTCATTTTAGCAGTAGACCTCCTCTATAAATCTAAAGTGCTAACCTGTAAAGGCTTTTAAAGGCTTTTAAAAATGTATTTAGTTTGTCGCCACTGCACGTTTGTGCGCAATTTTAAAGCATGTCATGTTTGGTATCCATGTACTCGGCCTAAGATCATCTTTTTTATTTCATCAAACATTTGGGCAATATAGTGTGTTTTAGTGCATTAAAATTTAAAAAAGTGTGTTTTTTCCCAAAAAAATGCGTTTGAAAAATCGCTGCGCAAATACTGTATGAAAAAAAAATGAAACACCCACCATTTTAATCTGTAGGGCATTTAATTAAAAAATATATATAATGTTTGGGGGTTCAAAGTAATTTTCTTGCAAAAAAAAATAATTTTTTCATGTAAACAAAAAGTGTCAGAAAGGGCTTTGTCTTCAAGTGGTTAGAAGAGTGGGTGATGTGTAACATAAGCTTCTAAATGTTGTGCATAAAATGCCAGGACAGTTCAAACCCCCCCAAATGACCCCATTTTGGAAAGTAGACACCCCAAGCTATTTGCTGAGAGTCATGTCGAGTCCATGGAATATTTTACATTGTGACACAAGTTGCGGGAAAGACAAATTTTTTTTTTTTTTTGCACAAAGTTGTCACTAAATGATATATTGCTCAAACATGCCATGGGAATATGTGAAATTACACCCCAAAATACATTCTGTTGCTTCTCTGAGTACGGGGATACCACATGTGTGAGACTTTTTGGGAGCCTAGCTGCGTATGGGACCCCGAAAACCAAGCACCGCCTTCAGGCTTTCTAAATTTTTGATTTCACTCTTCACTGCCTATCACAGTTTCGGAGGCCATGGAATGCCCAGGTGGCACAAACCCCCCCCCCAAATGACCCCATTTTGGAAAGTAGACACCCCAAGCTATTTGCTGAGAGGTATAGTGAGTATTTTGCAGACCTCACTTTTTGTCACAAAGTTTTGAAAATTGAAAAAAGAAAAAAAAATGTTTTTTCTGGTCTTTCTTCATTTTCAGAAACAAATGAGAGCTGCAAAATACTCACCATGCCTCTCAGCAAATAGCTTGGGGTGTCTACTTTCCAAAATGTGGTCATTTGGGGGGGTTTGTGCCACCGGGGCATTCCATGGCCTCCGAAACTGTGATAGGCAGTGAAGAGTGAAATCAAAAATTTACACCCTTAGAAATCCTGAAGGCAGTGATTGGTTTTCGGGGCCCCATACGCGGCTAGGCTCCCCAAAAGTCCCACACATGTGGTATCCCCATACTCAGGAGAAGCAGCTAAATGTATTTTGGGGTGCAATTCCACATATGCCCATGGCCTGTGTGAGCAATATATCATTTAGTGACAACTTTGTGCAAAAAAAAAAAGTGTCACTTTCCCACAACATGTGTCAAAATATAAAATATTCCATGGGCTCAACATGCCTCTCAGCAAATAGCTTGGGGTGTCTACTTTCCAAAATGGGGTCATTTGGGGGGGGTTTGTGCCATCTGGGCATTTTATGGCCTTCAAAACTGTGATAGGTAGTGAGGAGTGAAATCAAAAATTTACGCCCTTAGAAATCCTGAAGGCGGTGATTGAATTTCGGGGCCTCGTACGCGGGTAGGCTCCCAAAAAGTCCCACACATGTGGTATCCCCGTACTCAGGAGAAGCAGCTGAATGTACTTTGGGGTGCAATTCCACATAGGCCCAAGGCCTGTGTGAGCAATATATCATTTAGTGACAACTTTTTGTAAATATTTTTTTTTTTTGTCATTATTCAATCACTTGGGACAAAAAAAAAAAAATATTCAATGGGTTCAACATGCCTCTCAGCAATTTCCTTGGGGTGTCTACTTTCCAAAATGGGGTCATTTGGGGGGTTTTGTACTGCCCTGCCATTTCAGCACCTCAAGAAATGACATAGGCAGTCATAAACTAAAAGCTGTGTAAATTCCAGAAAATGTACCTTAGTTTGTAGACGCTATAACTTTTGCGCAAACCAATAAATATACGCTTATTGACATTTTTTTTACCAAAGACATGTGGCCGAATACATTTTGGCCTAAATGTATGACTAAAATTCAGTTTATTGGATTTTTTTTATAACAAAAAGTAGAAAATATCATTTTTTTTCAACATTTTCGGTCTTTTTTCATTTATAGCGCAAAAAATAAAAACCGCAGAGGTGATCAAATACCATCAAAAGAAAGCTCTATTTGTGGGAAGAAAAGGACGCAAATTTTGTTTGGGTACAGCATTGCATGACCGCGCAATTAGCAGTTAAAGCGACACAGTGCCAAATTGGAAAAAGACCTCTGGTCCTTAGGCAGCATAATGGTCCGGGGCTGAAGTGGTTAAGCATTATTAAAATCATTGCTCCTGAAAAAAATGGCCGTTTTTAAAACTTTTTTTTGCATTGATCCATGTCCCCTCATGCAGGACCCAGGTCCCCAAACACTTTTTATGACAATAACTTGCATATAAGCCTTTAAAATTAGCACTTTTGATTTCTCCCATAGACTTTTAAAGGGTGTTCCGCGGCATTCGAATTTGCCGCGAACACCCCAAATTGTTCGCTGTTCGGCGAACTTGCGAACAGCCAATGTTCGAGGCGAACATGAGTTCGACTCGAACTCGAAGCTCATCCCTACCTGGGACTATCAATAATAAATACCTTCATTTTGAACACAGGTTGTTAAAACAAAGTAACCACTTCATGTCCTTTATAAATGGCCTACATTGAAGTGGGTATACCATGTTGCATCCCAGCATCCTTTTTTTTCAACTGGTGATTGTCTTTTTAGTAAAAGTAATTGGAACGGCTATACAGCTGCTGGATTACTTTTACAGGTGGGGGAAGGGGGCCCCCCTCCTGCCACCACCTTTACCGGGCTCTGATCAGGGAATCCGGTAAGGATGCGAACAGCGGCATACAGCTCCGAGCACAGAGAGAGAGGAGTGGGACATCAGAATCCAGAAGCAATGAGGATTTTGTCACTTCCAGTTTCAGTTCTGTTTTTTCCTGGTTGGTCAGTGAAGCAGCCGATCAGACCAATCTGTGTCTGATTACCTGCATTGGAGGCCAGAGAAGAGATATGGGGTCTAATAGATCTCTCCATAAAGAAAACCTGCCATGGCCCACACTATCACAAGTAGGGATGAGCTTCGAGTTCGAGTCGAACTCATGTTCTACTCGAACATTGGCTGTTCGCAAGTTCGCCGAACAGCGAACAATTTGGGGTGTTCGCGGCAAATTCGAATGCCGCGGAACACCCTTTAAAAGTCTATGGGAGAAATCAAAAGTGCTAATTTTAAAGGCTTATATGCAAGTTATTGTCATAAAAAGTGTTTGGGGACCCGGGTCCTGCCCCAGGGGACATGGATCAATGCAAAAAAAAGTTTTAAAAACGGACGTTTTTTCAGGAGCAGTGATTTTATTAATGCTTAAAGTCAAACAATAAAAGTGTAATATCCCTTTAAATTTCGTACCTGGGGGGTGTCTATAGTATGCCTGTAAAGGGGCACATGTTTCCTGTGTTTAGAACAGTCTGACAGCAAAATGACATTTGGAAGGAAAAAACTCATTTAAAACTACCCGCGGCTATTGCATTGCCGACAATACACATAGAAGTTCATTGATAAAAACGGCATGGGAATTCCCCACAGGGCAACCCCGAACCAAAATAAAAAAAAAAAAATGATGTGGGGGTCCCCCTAAATTCCATACAAGGCCCTTCGGGTCTGGTATGGATATTAAGGGGAACCCCAGCCAAAATTTTAAAAAAAAATTGACGTGGGGTTCCCCCTAAATTCCATACCAGACCCTTCAGGTCTGGTATGGATTTTAAGGGGAACCCCGCGCCAAAAAAAAAAAAAAAAAAAACGGCGTGGGGTCCCCCTAAAAATCCATACCAGACCCTTATCCGAGCACGCAACCTGGCAGGCCGCAGGAAAAGAGGGGGGGACGAGAGTGCGCCCCCCCCCCTCCTGAACCGTACCAGGCCACATGCCCTCAACATTGGGAGGGTGCTTTGGGGTAGCCCCCCAAAACACCTTGTCCCCATGTTGATGAAGACAAGGGCCTCATCCCCACAACCGTGGCCGGTGGTTGTGGGGGTCTGCGGGCGGGGGGCTTATCGGAATCTGGAAGCCCCCTTTAACAAGGGGACCCCCAGATCCCGGCCCCCCCCCTGTGTGAAATGGTAAGGGGGTACTTACCCCTACCATTTCACTAAAAAACTGTCAAAAATGTTAAAAATGACAAGAGACAGTTTTTGACAATTCCTTTATTTAAATGCTTCTTCTTTCTTCCTTCATCTTCTTCTGGTTCTTCTGGCTCTTCTGGTTCTTCCTCCGGCGTTCTCGTCCAGCATCTCCTCCGCGGCGTCTTCTATCTTCTTCTCCTCGGGCCGCTCCGCACCCATGGCATGAGGGGGGAGGCTCCCGCTCTTCTCTTCATCTTCTTCTTCATCTTCATCTTCATCTTCATCTTCATCTTCTTCTTCTTCTTCTCTTCTTCATCTCTTCTTCCTTCTTCATTTCTTCTCCGGGCCGCTCCGCAGCCATGCTGGCATGGTGGGAGGCTCCCGCTGTGTGACGGCGTCTCTTCGTCTGACGGTTCTCAAATAACGGGGGGCGGGGCCATCCGGTGACCCCGCCCCCCATCTGACGCACGGTGAATTGACGGGACTTCCCTGTGACGTCACGGGGAATGCCACAGGGAAGTCCCGTCATGTCCCGTGCGTCAGAGGGGGGCGGGGTCACCGGGTGGCCCCACCCCCCGTTATTTAAGAACCGTCAGACGAAGAGACGCCGTCACACAGCGGGAGCCTCCCTCCATGCATGGATGCGGAGCGGCCCGCAGAAGAAATGAAGAAGGAAGAAGAGATGAAGAAGAGAAGAAGAAGAAGAAAATGAAGATGAAGAAGAAGATGAAGAGAAGAGCGGGAGCCTCCCCCCTCATGCCATGGGTGCGGAGCGGCCCGAGGAGAAGAAGATAGAAGACGCCGCGGAGGAGATGCTGGACGAGAACGCCGGAGGAAGAACCAGAAGAGCCAGAAGAAGAAGATGAAGGAAGAAAGAAGAAGCATTTAAATAAAGGAATTGTCAAAAACTGTCTCTTGTCATTTTTAACATTTTTGACAGTTTTTTAGTGAAATGGTAGGGGTAAGTACCCCCTTACCATTTCACACAGGGGGGGGGCCGGGATCTGGGGGTCCCCTTGTTAAAGGGGGCTTCCAGATTCCGATAAGCCCCCCGCCCGCAGACCCCCACAACCACCGGCCACGGTTGTGGGGATGAGGCCCTTGTCTTCATCAACATGGGGACAAGGTGCTTTGGGGGGCTACCCCAAAGCACCCTCCCAATGTTGAGGGCATGTGGCCTGGTATGGTTCAGGAGGGGGGGGGGGGCGCACTCTCGTCCCCCCCTCTTTTCCTGCGGCCTGCCAGGTTGCGTGCTCGGATAAGGGTCTGGTATGGATTTTTAGGGGGACCCCACGCCGTTTTTTTTTTTTTTTGGGCGCGGGGTTCCCCTTAAAATCCATACCAGACCTGAAGGGTCTGGTATGGAATTTAGGGGGAACCCCACGTCAATTTTTTTTAAAAATTTTGGCTGGGGTTCCCCTTAATATCCATACCAGACCTGAAGGGCCTTGTATGGAATTTAGGGGGACTCCCACATCATTTTTTTTTTTAAATTTTGGTTCGGGGTTGCCCTGTGGGGAATTCCCATGCCGTTTTTATCAATGAACTTCTATGTGTATTGTCGGCAATGCAATAGCCGCGGTAGTTTTAAATGAGTTTTTTCCTTCAAAATGTCATTTTGCTGTCAGACTGTTCTAAACACGGGAAACATGCGCCCCTTTACAGGCATACTATAGACACTCCCCAGGTATGAAATTTAAAGGGATATTACACTTTTATTGTTTGACTTTAAGCATTATTAAAATCACTGCTCCTGAAAAAACGGCCGTTTTTAAAACTTTTTTTTGCATTGATCCATGTCCCCTGGGGCAGGACCCAGGTCCCCAAACACTTTTATTGACAATAACTTGCATATTAGCCTTTAAAATTAGCACTTTTGATTATTCATGTTCGTGTCCCATAGACTTTAAGGGTGTTCGCGTGTTCGAACGAATTTTTTTCCTGTTCGCATGTTCTGGTGCGAACCGAACAGGGGGGTGTTCGGCTCATCCCTAATCACAAGGTATGTTGTTCATCCCTTGTGAAAGCAATAAAGTTGATAAAAAAAAAAAGAATGCAAGTACAGTGTTAAAAAAAGGAATAAAATATATAATCATCAAATATAAAAAATAGTTTTTAAAGAACCCCGTCCCCCTGTGCTCACTTGCAAAGGCACACATGTGCACACATTCCCGCACACATATATGTAAACATCAATTTCAGCACACATGTGAGGTATTGCCACCAACGTCAGAGTGAGATCAATAATTCTAACACCAGACCTCCTATGTAACTCTAAACTGGTAACCTGTAAAGGCTTTTAAAGTGTCACCTATGGAGATTTTTAGGTACCGTAGTTTGGCATTGTTCCACGGATGTACGCAATTTTAAAGTGCAACATGTTTGGCATCTTTTTACACAACATAACATCATCTTTTATACTTTCCCAAGCAATTGGGTATTATATTTTGTTTTTGCACATTAAAATTCATTAAAATGTATTTATCCAAAAAAATACAATTGAAATACTGCTGTGCAAATATTGTGTGACATAGAAATATGCAACACTCACCATTTTATTCTTTAGGGCCTCTGCTTAAAAATATATAATGTTTGGAGGTTCTAAGTATTTTTTTAGCAAAAATGTATGATTTTTTTCATGTAGGAGAGAAATATAATTGGCCAGGACTGGAAATGGTTAAAGGCACAGCTGTGGGCGGTGCTGCTGTATCAGCATTTTATCACTCATTCGTGGGTTTTTTATAAGAACATTTAATCTGTTCTTCTGCTCTATTTACATCATTGTCTATATGTGGGTACACTATATATGTAGATGATGTGTTTGTCATTGCTCTCTGAATGTGTAACCTTTCTGAATTGTATTTTCAATGACGGCGTATTCAGCCCTGACATTTCACACACAGTATTACCTTTCTTGGAGTAAATGATCAAAAACTGAACACCTGACTTTACACAAATCCTCCTGACAGGAACACCATACTTCACTATAAAAGTGCTCATCCTGAATACCTCATCCAAGGTCTCTCTGTGTCACAGTTCCTTAAGCCTCGTACACACGGTTCCATTGTTGGAAGGGGATTGTCTGTTGACAGACTGTTGTCCTAAATTCTTACCTTTAGTATGCTCCTTTAGACAATTGTTTTCCAATTTTCGGCCAACAAATGTTGGATGACAGGCTAGTAAATTTTCGGCAGACAAAATTAGCAGAAGGGGCCCAAAGGGTGGCGCTCAAGAGCTGAAATTCCTCATATTACATCACTACATTCGTGTTTGTGGCACGACAATTGTGTAATGTTAGTATGCAAGACAAGATCCTGGCACACGCCCTTTTGACAAAAATCAGATGCTCAGTTGGCCAACAATCATACGAGGCTCAAGAGTAAAAGCATGGCAGGGGTATGTGCGGGCGTGATTGGCACTTATTGGGGTGTGTGGAAATGATTGGGCAGCCACACAGTCATCAGATCACTTCCATCTGACCAATAACAGCTGGATTGTCAGCTTTACACACACTCCCAGGAACTGCAGCCGTTGACGTTTGTGTAAACCCCCCCACTGCCATGGCTCAGTGGCATTGCTGAAGGGTGTGGGGGTGCAGTCCAAACCTGGGTGTCACTATCCCGACTCTCCCGAGGGTGAGTAAAGCCTTGTTTTTTGGGTTTTTTTCAACTGTCCCGGCCGGAACATCTCCAGTGCCGCAGCCGCGCTGCCCTGGTCTGTGTCCTTCTATCTCCTCCTACTTCCCTGCTGCTGAGCCTGTCACCAGTGGCGGCCCATCCATAGGGGGCGCCTGGGCGCCGCCCCCCCTTCAGGCAGTCAAAAAAAAAAAAAAGTTTAAAAAAAAAAAAAAAAATTTAATAATGCAATAATGCATTTGCGGGCATTTAGCCCGCCTTGCGGTGCTTCCCGAAGTGCCGAGTAGCTTCTGCCCGGCGCTTGTAGTGTATATTACTACGGCCGGGCGGTTTGATTGACATCTCTGTTTGATGTCACTTCCTGTTTTCTCTGTCTCATTGCGCCCAAGAGAGAGAGGAAACAGGAAGTATGAGGACTGCAGACTGACTCTCCGGGCACTGGAATCTGGCTGGTGATCCCTCCATCCACACCAACAGCATGACAGAGGACATGGAGAATGATGAGCATGGCCGGCCAGGGAAGGTAAGTTTTTTTCAGCCGCTCTAATGACCTCCTTCCCTCCCCCACCCACCCCACTCAAATTAAAGCCGTCCATTCAGTGACTGATCACCTAATGAGAATCCATCCCCATCCCATAATGACAGCAACAAAGCTTACAATCCGAGGTGTTGTCTCTGGCCAGGAGTGGGTGTCTGCAGCATAATGTCCTACACATATGTTTGGGCTGCTTTATGTGTATGTCATGTTATATGGCCTGCTATGTAGGACATAATGTGTATGGGACATGCTATGTGGAGGACTTGCTGTGTATGGGACATGCTATGTGGAGGACTTGCTGTGTATGGGACATGCTATGTGGAGGACTTGCTGTGTATGGGACATGCTATGTGGAGGACATGCTGTGTATGGGACATGCTATGTGGAGGACATGCTGTGTATGGGACATGCTATGTGGAGGACATGTTGTGTATGGGACATGCTATGTGGAGGACATGCTGTGTATGGGACATGCTATGTGGAGGGCTTGCTGTGTATGGGACATGCTATGTGGAGGACATGTTTTGTATGGGACATGCTATGTGGAGGACTTGCTGTGTATGGGACATGCTATGTGGAGGACATGCTGTGTATGGGACATGCTATGTGGAGGACATGCTGTGTATGGGACATGCTATGTGGAGGACATGCTGTGTATGGGACATGCTGTGTATGGGACATGCTATGTGGAGGACATGCTGTGTATGGGACATGCTGTGTATGGGACATGCTATGTGGGGGACTTGCTGTGTATGGGACATGCTATGTGGAGGACATGCTGTGTATGGGACATGCTATGTGGAGGACATGCTGTGTATGGGACATGCTATGTGGAGGACATGCTGTGTATGGGACATGCTATGTGGAGGACATGCTGTGTATGGGACATGCTATGTGGAGGACATGCTGTGTATGGGACATGCTATGTGGAGGACATGCTGTGTATGGGACATGCTATGTGGAGGACATGCTGTGTATGGGACATGCTATGTGGAGGACATGCTGTGTATGGGACATGCTATGTGGAGGACATGCTGTGTATGGGACATGCTATGTGGAGGACATGCTGTGTATGGGACATGCTATGTGGAGGACATGCTGTGTATGGGACATGCTATGTGGAGGACATGCTATGTGGAGGACTTGCTGTGTATGGGACATGCTATGTGGAGGACATGTTTTGTATGGGACATGCTATGTGGAGGACTTGCTTTGTATGGGACATGCTATGTGGAGGACTTGCTGTGTATGGGACATGCTATGTGGAGGACATGCTGTGTATGGGACATGCTATGTGGAGGACATGCTGTGTATGGGACATGCTATGTGGGGGACTTGCTGTG
Source organism: Lithobates septentrionalis (assembly GCA_037952835.1). Classification (NCBI taxonomy): domain Eukaryota; kingdom Metazoa; phylum Chordata; class Amphibia; order Anura; family Ranidae; genus Lithobates; species Lithobates septentrionalis. Next base: position 310,944 of record JBBDGP010004067.1, on the reverse strand, counting down.
TATGGGACATGCTATGTGGAGGACATGCTGTGTATGGGACATGCTATGTGGAGGACATGCTGTGTATGGGACATGCTATGTGGAGGACATGCTGTGTATGGGACATGCTATGTGGAGGACATGCTGTGCATGGGACATGCTATGTGGAGGACATGCTGTGTATGGGACATGCTGTGTATGGGACATGCTATGTGGAGGACATGCTGTGTATGGGACATGCTATGTGGAGGACTTGCTGTGTATGGGACATGCTATGTGGAGGACTTGCTGTGCAACTCATGATTTGTGGAGGATATGCTATGGGTAAAAAATTGTAGGCATAGGACATGTTATGTGAATTATGTGCAGGACGTGCTATATGTGGGACATGCTATGTGTATGTGATGTGTAGGACATGTTAAGTGGAGAACACGCAATGTATATGTCATGCTACGTATATGTTGTGCTATGTGGAGGACATGTTATGTGTATGTCATGTGGAGGACATGTCATGTGGAGGACATGTCATGTGGAGGACATGTCATGTGGAGGACATGGAGGACATGTCATGTGGAGGACATGGAGGACATGTCATGTGGAGGACATGGAGGACATGTCATGTGGAGGACATGGAGGACATGTCATATGGAGGACATGTCATGTGGAGGACATGGAGGACATGTCATGTGGAGGACATGGAGGACATGTCATATGGAGGACATGTCATGTGGAGGACATGGAGGACATGTCATGTGGAGGACATGGAGGACATGTCATGTGGAGGACATGGAGGACATGTCATGTGGAGGACATGGAGGACATGTCATGTGGAGGACATGGAGGACATGTCATGTGGAGGACATGGAGGACATGTCATGTGGAGGACATGGAGGACATGTCATGTGGAGGACATGGAGGACATGTCATGTGGAGGACATGGAGGACATGTCATGTGGAGGACATGGAGGACATGTCATGTGGAGGACATGGAGGACATGTCATGTGGAGGACATGGAGGACATGTCATGTGGAGGACATGGAGGACATGTCATGTGGAGGACATGGAGGACATGTCATGTGGAGGACATGGAGGACATGTCATGTGGAGGACATGGAGGACATGTCATGTGGAGGACATGTCATGTGGAGGACATGGAGGACATGTCATGTGGAGGACATGTCATGTGGAGGACATGGAGGACATGTCATGTGGAGGACATGTCATGTGGAGGACATGTGGAGGACATGTCATGTGGAGGACATGTCATGTGGAGGACATGTGGAGGACATGTCATGTGGAGGACATGTCATGTGGAGGACATGTGGAGGACATGTCATGTGGAGGACATGTGGAGGACATGTCATGTGGAGGACATGTGGAGGACATGTCATGTGGAGGACATGTGGAGGACATGTCATGTGGAGGACATGTGGAGGACATGTCATGTGGATGTCATGTGGAGGACATGTCATGTGGATGTCATGTGGAGGACATGTGGAGGACATGTCATGTGGAGGACATGTGGAGGACATGTCATGTGGAGGACATGTGGAGGACATGTCATGTGGAGGACATGTGGAGGACATGTCATGTGGAGGACATGTGGAGGACATGTCATGTGGAGGACATGTGGAGGACATGTCATGTGGAGGACATGTCGAGGACATGTCATGTGGAGGACATGTCATGTGGAGGACATGTGGAGGACATGTCATGTGGAGGACATGTGGAGGACATGTCATGTGGAGGACATGTGGAGGACATGTCATGTGGAGGACATGTGGAGGACATGTCATGTGGAGGACATGTGGAGGACATGTCATGTGGAGGACATGTGGAGGACATGTCATGTGGAGGACATGTGGAGGACATGTCATGTGGAGGACATGTCATGTGGAGGACATGTCATGTGGATGTCATGTGGATGTCATGTGGAGGACATGTCATGTGGATGTCATGTGGAGGACATGTCATGTGGATGTCATGTGGAGGACATGTCATGTGGAGGACATGTCATGTGGAGGACATGTCATGTGGATGTCATGTGGAGGACATGTCATGTGGATGTCATGTGGAGGACATGTCATGTGGAGGACATGTGGAGGACATACTATGTACATGTCATGTTATGTGAAGAAGAACATGCTATGTATAGGACATGCTATGTACAACATATAATTCATGGCATGTCCTACATAAGATGTTCTACACACAGCTGGTTGCTTTTTGTGTGACACAGGCTGCATGTAAGGAGCGACTCCGCTGGGGACACGTGGTGGCAGGTGACATGCTCGGGGCTCCCACTGATTCTGCATTATGGTGAGTTGAATGATTTCATTTTATATTACAATTAGGGATGAGCCGAACACCCCCCGGTTCGGTTCGCACCAGAACCTGCGAACGGACCGAAAGTTCGCACGAACGTTAGAACCCCATTGACGTCTATGGGACTCGAACGTTCGAAATCAAAAGTGCTCATTTTAAAGGCGAATTTGCATGGTATTGTCCTAAAAAGGGTTTGGGGACCCGGGTCCTACCCCAGGGGACATGTATCAATGCAAAAAAAACTTTTAAAAACGGCCGTTTTTTCGGGAGCAGTGATTTTAATGATGCTTAAAGTAAAAAAAAAAGTGAAATATTCCTTTAAATATCGTACCTGGGGGGTGTCTATAGTATGTCTGTAAAGTGACGCCTGTTTCCCGTGTTTAGAACAGTCCCTGCACCAAATGTCATTTTTAAAGGAAAAAATCTCATTTAAAACTGCTTGCGGGTTTAATGTAATGTCGGGTCATGGCAATATGGATGAAAATCAGTGAGACAAACGGCATGGGTACCCCCCAGTCCATTACCAGGCCCTTTGGGTCTTGTATGGATATTAAGGGGAACCCCGCACCCAAATTAAAATAAGGAAAGGTGTGGGGCCACCAGGCCCTATATACTCTGAACAGCAGTATACAGGCGGTGCAAACAAGACAGGGACTGTAGGTTTGTTGTTAAGTAGAATCTCTTTGTAATTTTGAACGGGTACATTTTTAACGTGTTTAGCTCCAGCCAAAAAATCTTTTTTAAGCTTTTTGGAAAACATAGGGAAGGGTTATAGCCCCTGTGACATTTGTTTTGCTGTCTTTCCTCCTCTTCAGAAGATTTCACCTCACTTTTTGTCCCAATGAAAAATGTTTTTTGAAAATTTGGGTTTTTTTGTGGAACAAGGATTGGAAAGCATCAGTGGAAAGGAGAAATGTTTTTCCCATATTAACTCTTACAGGAGAGAATTTCCCTTCCTAGGGGTAGATTTCATCTCACTTCCTGTTGTCTCCTTCCGTTTGCAAGTAGGAGTCGTTTGTAAGTTAGATGTTTGAAAGTAGGGTCCTGCCCTATATACTCAGCAGAAATTTGGGTCTTAGGTGTTGCTGTGGCCACAACACTGTAAGCCCTCACAGGGCCCTGCTGTGAAATATTAGATCAAGAATTGTAATTACATGCCCCTGTTGAACAGGAGCTGAAAAATTAGGCCTTAGGCACTGGTGCTGGTGCCACAACACTGCAACCCCTCACAGACACTCTAGTTGGAACGCAGGAACGAGCCTTGCTGCAAAGTATTACATCAAAAATTGTAATTACACGCCCCTGTTAAACAGGGGCTGAAAAATTGTGCCTTAGGCACTGGTGGTGGCGCCCAGAACCAAAAATGTTCTTACAAGCTATCAGCATGATGATTGAGGAGGAAGAGGATAATTACTCAGGGATAGTCACTCAGCATCAGCATAGGCAGTCTTTGAAGGGATCTGAGATTTCAAAAAAAATTATTCGGTTACATCAGCATCAGGTGCTTGGTAGCTGGTGGTGATCCAAGACTGATTCATTTTTATGAAGGTCAGTCGATCGACCGAGTCGGTGGACAGACGCACCCTGTGATCGGTTACCACGCCTCCAGCAGCACTGAATGTGCGTTCTGAAAGAACGCTGGATGCAGGACAGGCCAGTAGCTCAATTGCATACTGTGCAAGCTCTGGCCAGTGATCCATCCTCAAGTCCCAGTAACCCAGAGGATTTTTGGTGGGAAAGGTGTCCAAGTCCTGATCTTGCCCCTAGGTATTCCTGCACCATGTAAAACAGACGCTGGCGATGGTTGCTGGAACCGATCATACCTTGGGGCTGCGGACCAAAAAATTGTCTGAACGCATCGGTCAGACGGCCACCTTCTCCACCGCTCCTTCTTTGACTGACCGAAGCCTCAGCAACACGTTGTCCAGAAACAGGAGTTTGTAACCTCCCAGTCTCTGGGAACACATTGCACAGACCTTTCTGCAAGGCCTCCCGAAGATGTTTCATCCTCTGCTCCCTCTGCAATGGCAAGATAAGGTCCGCAACCTTACCCTTGTAACATGGATCAAGGAGGGTTGCCAGCCAGTATTGGTCCTTCTCCTTGATACCACGAATACGAGGATCCTTACGCAGGCTTTGCAGGATCAGGGAGGCCATGCAGCGTAGGTTTGCTGAGGCATTCGGTCCAGAGTCCTCTGGGTCACTAAGGATGACATGGTCCGCAGCCACCTCCTCCCAGCCACGTACAAGTCCATGTGTTTCTTGGGACTGATCCCTTAAAGACTGCTGCTGATGCTGAGTGCCAGGCTCCACCTCCATACTGACACAATCTTCCACCTCCTCCTCCTCCTCGTCCTCTTCCTGTGTGATCGGCGGGCACGCAGGAACACTGTCTGGATAAAGGGGGCCTTGAGAGCTAAGGAAGTCCTCCTCTTCCTGCCTCTGTTCTGCCTCAAGTGCCCTGTCCATTATTCCATGCAGCGTGTGCTCCAACAGGAGGACAGTGTCACTGATGAATGCACTGTCACTGCTCACCATCCTCGTGGCCTCCTCAAATGGTGACAGGACAGTGCATGCATCCCTGATCATGGCCCACTGGTGTGGGTAAAAAAAACCAAGCTCCCCTGACCCTGTCCTGGTGCCATAGTCGCACAGGTACTCATTGATGGCCCTCTGCTGCGTGTGCAGCCACTGCAGCATGGCCAACGTTGAGTTCCACCTGGTGGGCATGTCACAGATTAGGCGGTTCTTGGGCAGATTAAACTCCTTTTTGGAGGTCCGTCAGCCGAGCACTGGCATTATATGACCGGCGGAAATGCACACAGACTTTCCTGGCCTGTCTCAGGACATCCTGTAAGCCCGGGTACCTGCCCAAGAACCGCTGCACCACCAAGTTAAGGACGTGAGCCAAACAGGGCACATGGGTCATTTGTCCCTGTCGGAGGGCAGAGAGGAGGTTGGTGCCATTGTCGCAAACCACCATTCCTGCCTTAAGTTGGCGTGGCGTCAACCACCTCTGAACCTGCCCCTGCAGAGCTGACAGAACCTCTACCCCAGTGTGGCTCCTGTCCCCCAAGCACACTTGCGTAGCCCCTTGAACGACTACGGAGCACCGCTGGTTCCGAGGAAGAGGCCATGGAGGAAGAAGAAGAGGAGGGGGTGGAGGAGAGAGGTGTGTCACAATCATTAGCATTTTGGAGGCGTGGTGGCGGAACAACCTCCAACACTACTGCACCTTGTCCTGCATCCTTCCCAGCTGCCAGCAGAGTCACCCAATGCGCCGTGAAACTTAGGTAACGTCCCTGTCCATGCCTGCTGGACCATGAGTCAGCGGTAATATGCACCTTACCGCTGACCGCCCTGTCCAGCGAGGCATGGACATTGCCTTCCACATACCGGTAGAGAGCCGGAATCGCCTTCCGTGAGAAAAAGTGGCGTTTGGGTACCTGCCACTGAGGAACCGCACATTCCACAAACTCACGGAAGGGGGCAGAGTTTACCAACTGAAAAGGCAGCAGTTGAAGTGCTATCAATTTTGCCAAGCTAGCATTCAACCGCTGGGCATGTGGATGGCTGGGAGCAAACTTCTTTCGGCGGTGCAGCAGCTGGGGCAGGGAAATTTGCCTGGTACAATCTGACGTCGGTGTACCAAAAGCAGATTGCCCACAAGTACTTGGCTGTGACACACCTAATTCTACACCTTCATTCCTCTCAGTGCAGGTCTCAGAGAGGACTGAAGGTCTAGTGGGGTTGGAAATCTCAGCTGATGAGGAGCAAGGAGATGTCCTCTTTGTTCTTTGGTGTGGGTGTTTTAGATACGCTTGCCAACGAACTGCATGGCAGGTCAACATATGTCTGGTCAAGCATGTGGTACCCAAGCGGGAGATGTTTTGGCCACGTGAGATACGCTTGAAACATATGTTGCAAATAGCAGCGGTGCGATCTGATGCACTCGTCTCAAAAAAGGCCCACACCAAAGAACTTTTTGAATAATGCGCAGAGACTGCAGTGCCCTGCACATGTGGAGCTTTGGGGTGTGATGCAGTCAATGTGCTGCCCTTAGGCTGGCCCCTGGAGGGCATCCTGCTTCATTGGTGATGTGCCGCCTCCTCCTCCTCCTCTCTCCTATCAGGCACCCACGTTGAGTCAGTGACCTCATAATCCCCTCCCTCCTCATCACTGGAGCAAACCTGGCAGTATGCTGCAGCAGGGGGAGCATGACTGCCAGATTGCTGTCCTTCTTGGGCACCCCCTCTGTCCGTGCTCATGTTACTGCCTTCATCGAGCTCAGTATCGTCATCAGAGCCTTCCAAACACTGGGCATCCTCCTAGAGCATGTACCCAACACTGTGGTCAAACAGTTCGAGGGACTCCTCAGGAGGACATGGTGGAGCTAGGGAAGGAGTCACTGATGACATTGAGCCGAGGGAAGAGGCCGCTGCTTTGCCAGACAAAGCACCCTGGGCATGGGTGAGAGAGGATGAGGAGGATGAGGACGGCTTGGTCATCCACTCGACCAAGTCTTCCGCATGTTGCGGCTCAACACGGCCAGCTGCCGAAAAAAAGGCCAAGCGTGTCCCATGGCCACGTGCTGATGAGGATGCACCGTCTCCACGACCAGCACTAGACACAGAGCCTGCTTGCCCTCTTATTGGCTTGTGACTGTCTGCCTCTCCTTCTTGGCCTTCCAGACATACTAATGGCCTGTAGCTGCACTAAGCTGGGATATATATATATATATATATATATATATATATATATATATATATATATATATATATATATATATATATATATATATATATATATATATTTATATATTGCAGCTAGCAAAATCAACTGCCTGCCTGTAGTATGAGAACACCACCAACCTTCTACAGGTAGCTTTAGCTGAACACTGTGAGCAGGACGCACTGCACTAAATGTAAATAGTCTAGCTGCCTGACCGTGGTACTAATAGGATCAAAAGAACACCAGTAATTTTCTTCAGATAGCTTTATATACTGTAACAAGACAAGCCTGCCTGTCAGTAGGAAGATAACAGGAACGGATCTAGCTGAACACTGTGAGCAGGACGCACTGCACTAAATGTAAATAGTCTAGCTGCCTGACAGTGGTACTAATAGGATCAAAAGAACACCAGTAATTTTCTTCAGATAGCTTTATATACTGTAACAAGACAAGCCTGCCTGTCAGTAGGAAGATAACAGGAACGGATCTAGCTGAACACTGTGAGCAGAACGCACTGCACTAAATGTAAATAGTCTAGAAGATAACAGGGACAGATCTAGCTAAACTGAATACAGTGTATATATATATATATATATGCAACACCTGGGATGCATATATATATACACAATACACTTTAAGTGCAGCTAACCGACTGACTGTCCTGCCTAATCTAGCTAACTCAAATGAAATGACACTGTCTCTCTCTCGCTCTATCTCTCAGCACACCGGAACACACTGCACAGGGCCGCCGTGCAGGCGGCCTTATATAGTGTGGGGCGTGTACTAAATCCCCTGAGCCATAATTGGCCAAAGCCTCCTTGGCTTTGGCCAATTACGGCTCTCTGTTCAGGCGGCGCTGTGATTGGCCAAGCATGCGGGTCATAGTGCATGCCTGGCCAATCATCAGCAAGCAATGCACTGCGATGCCGCAGTGAATTATGGGCCGTGAGGCGCCACACGAATTTGGCGCGAACGGCCCATATCGTTCGCAATTCGGCGAACGACCGAACAGCCGATTCGAACATGGGTTCGACTCGAACACGAAGCTCATCCCTAATTACAATGTAATAATAGCAATAATACGCTTCAATAATCCTGACACCATAACCATGGTGCCGAGATGATTGAAGTGCTAAAACCAGGTGTTTGGAGTATCTTTATCTGCTGATAAACTTTCTAGAATACACATATTTCTATTGTTATGTACGATCTGGGGCTACCGTCCCTCCATCCCTCTGTCCCTCTCCCTCCATCCCTCATTCATCTCAGACGCGAGCCACGCCCACTATTTCGCTGAAACCACGCCCATTTTCACCAAGTGTGAGGGGTAAAAAAGGAAGGGCGGGGTCCAGTCCCCTTATCCTAAAACTTCACCAGCCGCCACTGCCTGTCACATGTGTCACCATCTCTGCCTGGGTGGTGCAGCTGCACACTGTTCTCTCCACTCCAGCTGCTGCCCGGGACGGGTGTACTACAGTTTACCTAGCCGCCCGCCCGCCCTGCCCCTGAGCTTGTGCTCTAATGGGTGGGAGGGTGTCAGCTTTCATTGAGAGGGTGACTGCCGCCGGCCCAAGGTGAGGTGGGGGTTGCCATGGTGTCGGCATGCCACCCACTTACCCCTGAGAGCTAGTGTGGGACTGGAAGGAGTGTCTATGTCTAGCGCCCTGTGCTCGTCTGATAACCGAGGGGGGGTGCCCCCCTCTGACAGCACAGGGAAAGCCACAGGGAACTCCCGTGAATTCCCAGTGAATTCCCCGTGCATCAGAGGAGGGCGGGGTCAATGGGTGGCCGCGCCCTCCGTTTTTATATAAGAAATGTCAGAAGAAGCGAAGCGTCACACGGCTGAAGACTCCCACTGAGGCGGATCATGCGGACGGAGCGGAGAAGAAGCCTGGAGGAAGATGAGGGACGAGAAGAGCGGAGGAAGAAGAAGAAGATGAAGAAGAACACCGAAAGAACACCAGAAGAAAGAAGATGGAAGAAGAAGCCAAAAGAATAAGAAATTAATAAAGGATTTGTCAAAAACCGTCTCTTGTGTTTTTTAACCTTTTTGACACTTTTTTTGTGCAATGGTAGGGGTACATTTGTACCCCATTACCAATTCACACAGGGGGGCCGGGATCTGGGGGGCCGGGATCTGGTGGTCCCCTTGATAAAGGGGGCTTCCAGATTCCGATAAGCCCCCCGCCCGCAGACCCCCACAACCACCGGGCAAGGGATGTGGGGATGAGGCCCTTCTCCCCATCAACATGGGGACAAGGTGCTTTTGGCTACCTCCAATGCACCCTCCCAATGTTGAGGGCATGTGGTCTGGTACGGTTCAGGAGGGGGGGCGCTCTCTCATCCCCCCCCTCTTTTCCTGCGGCCTGCCAGGTTGTGTGCTCGGATAAGGGTCTGGTATGGATTTTGGGGGGACCCCACACCATTTCTTTTTTTAATTTTGGTGCGGGGTTCCCCTTAACATCTATACCAGACCTGAAGGGCCTTGTATGGAATTTAGGGGGACCCCCACGCATTTCTTTTTATTTTGGTTTGGGGTTCCCCTGTGGGGAATTCCCATGCAGTTTTTATCAATAAACTTTTATGTGTATTGTCGGACCGACAATTCATTAATAGCCGCGAGTAGTTTTAAATGACTTTTTTTCCTTTGAAATGTCATTTTGCTGTCAGACTGTTCTAAACACGGGAAACATGCGCCCCTTTACAGGCATACTATAGACACACCCAGGTACGAAACTTAAAGGGATATTACACTTTTATTGTTTCACTTTAAGCATTATTAAAATCACTGCTCCTGAAAAAACGGCTGTTTATAAAACTTCTTTTTGCATTGACACATGTCCCCTGGGGCAGGACCCAGGTCCCCAAACACTTTTTATGACAATAACTTGCATATAAGCTTTTAAAATGAGCACTTTTGATTATTCATGTTCGTGTCCCATAGACTTTAACGGTGTTCGAATTAATTTTTTGCCTATTCGCTGATGTGAACCGAACCGGGGGTGAGCGGCTCATCCCTAGGGGGGAGCCAGGACCGCACGAAGCTGCAAGCACAGAGGTGCTGAATGTCAGGTCTGGGGAAGACAGACCAAGGCCTAAGGTGTAAGGCCTGAGCAGGAGTGCTGTGTTTTTATCCAGGAAGGCTAAATGCTGGTTGTTCTGAAGCAGGACTGTAATGCTGAATACAAGGGAATCTGATGTTTATTTTTGAACTTTGTTTTGTTTGAATAAAAATGGACTGCCATGCCCTTGAAAATGCAGTCGGGACTGACATGATTTCTTTAACTCAGATGCACCACTAGAGATTAATCACCCCGGATTGTCACAGTTGGTGGAGAAATTGGCAGTGAGCACGGATGGTGGTGGTCCAGATCCTCGCATGCCAGAAACTGTGAGTGTCAGAGACTGTGTGTATTGCTGTTGCTGTGTCAAACAAAGTGATGGTTGCTGTGTCTCAGGTGTAAGGAGACAGTACGCCAAAAAAATTTCTGAAGGAACTCTGCATCTGTTGCTGCAAAGATGCATGTTCCTGATGAGAGTCCTGGCTGGTGGGCTCAAGAAGAACTGTTACAGCCAGTTGGAGAGGGCTGGAGAAGCTCTGCAGGGAGAGTGAGGTTTCCCATGGTAACCAGAGATGAAGTGTCATCTGGATGGTGGGGCTGCTATGAGGAGCTTGCTCACTGTTCCCACAGAGGGCTTGGATGCCCGAGAAAAGTCATCGGTATGATGGGGCTCCTATGAAGAGGTGGCTCTCTATTCCCACAAAGAGGGCTGGGAAGCCGGAGAGTCTTTCATTTCACCCGGTAACCATATAGGGAATTACAGCAGGAGAGAGTAACAGGCTGACTGTGCACATGGGAGTGGAAGTGACCCCAAATGGGAGATCCCCTGTTTTGTGCTAAAAAAATACTTGCCTTGCTGCAGTGCTCTGTTCAGTGGGGAGGCAAATGTTAAAATCAAAAATGACATGTGTGATAATGAAAAACTTGATGTCTGGAATGAAACTTCATCTGCTCACGGTTGTGAGGGTGGGGTACTGCAACATGGTGTGGCTAGAAATGTGTTTCCACAATGCAGGGTAAAACAAAGTGATGTGAGAAGTGTAAAACTGACAAGAGCAGTGTTTCAGATGCTATTGAGCCTCTTGGTCTGTCTAGGTCTCATTGGGACAATGTAGTCCAACAGAGCAATACCTACTGGGATGACTGAGCCAAGAGACTAATTGCAATGCTGGAAGAAAATTCTGTGGCTAAAAGAGTAGTGGACGCTATGGCTGCTAGGCCAGGAGAGGCATCTGCAGCCTATAGCCCAAGGTGCATGGGCTGTTGCAGAGACTAATCCTCTCATGACTGAAGGTCCAAGCGAGTGTAAACGCACAGCAGAAAGTTTGTCCACAATGCATAAAGGGAAAAACTTGTATTTTGTGACAGTCATGCCTAAAGTGGAGTTCCACCCAAAAGTGGAACTTCCACTCATTAGATTCCTCCCCCCCTCCGGTGACACAGTTGGCACCTTTCAGGGGGGAGGGGGGTACAGATACCTGCATATTACAGGTATTACCCACTTCCGGCATAGATACCCGCAGAATCTGCGGGTAATTACGCCACTTCCTGCTCCCTCCCCGCTGCCTGCTGGGAAACACACGGGTCCCAGAGGCAGCAGGGACCATCCGTGTTGCGCTGCGCGACTCGCGCATGCGCAGTAGGGAACCGGGAAGTGAAGCTGCACGGCTTCACTTCCTGATTCCCTTACCGAAGATGGAGGCGGCAGCACCCGAGGACGGAGAGACGCTTCGGCCTCGGGTGCCGACATCGCGGGCGCCCTGGACAGGTAAGTGTCCATGTTTTAAAAGTCAGCAGCTGCAGTATTTGTAGCTGCTGACTTTTAAAAAAAAAATTTTCGGTGGCGCTCCGCTTTAAGGATATGTTAAAATCATGGAGTGCACAGCCAGTGTATGTCCTGCCATCCTCTCCTGTGCTTGGAGAACTGGTACCATGGGGTACAGCTGATTGGAGCTGGATATTGCAGGCTGTACTGTGTAGAAATCGCAAATGGTGGAATCGTTTAATGCAATGTTTTGTATTACTGTGGAAAGTGGTCTCACAGTGAGCTGGATTGCTTTATACAAAGGTTGTGTATGAGAGGCACTCTGGAGCCCTGTTAGACAAGGCAGAGGTATCGGAATTACCAGCGGTAACAGAAATGGTAAAAACTGGTGTGGAGGGGCGTGGCTAGGAGTAGAACGTGCCTGTGAGAGCTCCACTGAGTATCTTGCTTAATCCTGTTCTAAGCACCGCCATCCGACACAACAACCCGGGATTGCCTACACTAGGTACCGTGGCTGATTTACAACACCCGGCTGGGTTTATATTGGAGCGGACATGTCCAGGAGAGGAACGCGAGCTATAGCACTGCCGGACGCCCCAGGCCATGATGGCAGCCTCCCGCCTCGTTCGGCGAAAGAGGCCTCACAGCGGCTGTTTGGCAAGAACCTGGCCACAAAAGACCTGGCACTCTCCCAGCAACCGGACCCGTGGGATGAGCAGAGCAATCCAGAGATGGGATCCATGGATGGCATCCCCAGGCTCTTGGATGCAAACCAGGCCTCACAGTAAGTAAGTGATAGGCCGCAGGCCTCCAACATGGCGGCGGCATCACACATGAGTGCAACTAACCCAGAGCCCACATTGCAGGACATTTTTACTGCTGTCACCACTTGTACCTCATCCATAGCTGATATGACAGGGGAAGTAAAGGGCATGAAGGTGGAGATATCCCTAGTGAGGCATGACATGCAGAAGCTGTGGGAGCACACGTCTGCCCTGGAGGGTCGTTTGGGTACATTGGAAGATGAATGGCAGCCCTGCAAAGAAATGTTAGTCATGTACAATCAGTGGCCACCGCCAATGCGGCCCGTTTGGAGGACATGGAGAACCGCTTACGTAGAAATAACATACGTGCGGTAGGAATACCAGAGAGGGCGGAGGGCAAAAATACAGTGGCTTTTATTGAAGAATGGCTTACAGACACTTTTGGCTGTGAGGCTTTTTCACCCATGTTTGCTGTGGAGCGGGCGCACCAGGTCCCTGCAAGACCCCCACCACCAGGCGCACCACCAAGACCCGTCCTGTTCCACCTCCTGAACTACAAAGACAGAGATGCCATCCTGAATAAGGCCAGGACGGCTGGCACACTCAAAGTTGATAATGCAAAAGTATCCCTGTTTCCTGACTTTTCTGCAGAAGTACAGAGGCAACGCTCCAAGTTCATGGATATTAAGCGGAGGCTACGTGATTTAAATGCCAAGTACTTCATGCTCTATCCTGAAAAATTGAAGGTCATCGGCAATGGCAACTCCCATTTCTTTGATAATCCTAAGGCTGCAATGCACTGGCTTGACAGAGAGGAGAGGCAACTGGCACAGCATCCGCCCTAGTAAAATAGTGTAATTTACAGATATCTAAAACTCCCTTCAAAGGTGCTTTTGAGGATTCTTAGATGATCAGCGGGGAGGATCAGAGCAGTCTGATACTTATGCCACATAGAGCCTTATTTTGGTTACGTTCACTGTGCTCTGGGGGAGTCAGTGTGTTGATCTCTGCTACTATTTCTTTTGAGTGTATTCAGCAGAGGGTGGACAGTGAGGACAAATTTGTTTTCTTGCTGTGTAAGCTCAACGAGTTAATGTGTATAATTGCTGCAATGTACATTCTTCCGCCATTTTCGGCAGCTCCCTTTAGAAGTCTGGCACAATTTATGGCTCTGTTTCCAAATTTCCCGGTGCTGGCCCTGGGTGAGTTTTTAATAATGCCCTGGACTTTCGCTTGGACAGAATGCCTTTGGCTACCAGAACGGTGAGATTGTCAGAGGGGAAGATGGCTTTTGCCTCTTTGCTCTCTAAAATGGGGCTCCATGATGTGTGGTGCGAGAGGCATGCTGACGACAGGTGCTATTCGTGTCATTCTGCCACACATGATGGACTCTTCCGTATTGATTTGGGGCTGGGTAATGAAGCACTAATGCAGCGGGTGAGGGACTCGGCTTATGAGCCGCGTCTATTATCTGATCACTCTCCATTCTGGGTAAGACTAGATGTCACAGCAGTGACGGGCCGTCCACTATGGAAAGTGAATCCTTTTTGGCTAACCCTGTTCTCATCTCCCGACGGGGTCACGGGTGCACTACGGGAGTTCCTGCAAAATAATAGGGAATCTGCTAGTGCGACTGTGGAGTGGGATTCGCTCAAAGCTTTTTTGAGGGGTTGCCTGATCAGAGAAATCAATAACATTAAAAACCGCTCCAAGGACTGGGAAGATAGAGTACGGGATGAAATGAGAGCTAGAGAACAGGCATTAGTTGCAGACCCTTACCAATCCAATCATGACTCTTGGACCAAGGTACAATCCCTATACAACTCTGTTCTGCTATCTTCAGCGGAGAAGAGAAGATATCTTTACCAGCAGAGCTACTTTGAGGAGGGAGAAAACACCAGTCACCTCCTGGCTCTTGTAGCCAGGGAACAAAGGGAGTCCGCTAACATCTTAGCCATAAGGGCAGAGAAGGAGTGACACGTACTCTCAATTCTGATATTTTAAACGATTTTCATCAGTTCTATAATGATTTGTATACATCTAAAACTTCCTATACTCCATCAGACCTGGCCCTGTTCTTACAAGACTGCCCCTTTCCCCAGCTCTCGGAGGCTGAGAGGGAGGTGGTAAATACTCCAATCACTCTGACAGAACTTATGAATGCTTTGGAAGGAGCCCCGCACCATAAATCACCTGGTTCAGACGGCTTACCAGCGGAGGTGTACTCCAGCTATAGTGAAGTCCTTTACCCTCCACTGTTACAGGCCTTAACTGAAGCTGCTGAGACAGGCTGCCTACCTGATGGCATGCAGGAGGCAATAATCATAGTACTCCCCAAGCTGGGTAAGGATAAGCTTCTGCCAAACTCCTATCGCCTGATCTCATTATTAAATGCTGACGTCAAGCTTCTGGCTAGAGTTTTGGCCACAAGACTCTCTCGGGTAATAGGCAGGCTGGTCCATCGTGACCAGTCAGGCTTTATCCCCACTCGCTCTATGGCCGATAACATTCGGCGGCTGTATATGAACCTACAGGTGCCGGTGGATAATCCTGGGGGGTAGGGCCATTCTATCGCTGAATGCCACAAAGGCTTTTGACAGTGTGGAGTGGCCCTACCTCCTGGAAATCCTGGCAAGGTTCGGACTGGGGAACCAGTTTATCACATGGGTGAAGGTGCTGTATTTTAGACCTAGAGCCAGGCTCTGCATAAACAATAATCTCTTGTCTCCATTTGAGTTGCACAGAGGCACTCAGCAAGGGTGCCCTTTGTCCCCATTAGTGTTCACTTTGGCAGTGGAGCCTTTAGCCATCTTGATACGCGCTGCGACATAGGTTTTCGGGTTCTGCAGAGGTCAGCTGGAGGACAAAATTTCTTTATATGCAGATGATGCACTCATTTATCTGGGTGACTCCGCTGCCTCTCAGCGAGCAGTGATGGGGATAACAGAATTCGGGGGCTTCTCTGGCTTCACCTTAAACTGGTCCAAATCCACCATAATGCCTATTGACCCGCAGACTACCTTCGGCTGAACCTGGGTCCACTCTTAGATAGGCAGAAAGTAAAATGCTCCAGTTGGTGTAAGCTTCCCCTATCAGTGGTGGGACAGGTGAATTTAATAAAAATGGTATGGGCCCTGCAGCTTTTGTACATTTTTCATAATTCACCTATGTGCATTTAGAACAAATGGTTTAAAAGAATTGACTCCATGATGCGAGATTTGATCTGGAAGAAGAAGGTGGCCAGGATCAGTTTAACCACTCTGCAATATGGAAAGGACAGGGGGGACTAGCAGTACCTCACCCTAAAATGTATTTCCTAGCCTCACAGCTGCAGCAGCTGGCAGGGTGGGGACAGGAGGCGGGGGGTGACCCAGTGATTCATTTGGTGACTGTGTTTGACCCTTTGCTGAAGGCGGCCTCCCATATGGATATGGACCTACCAAGCTTTCCGCATTCCGCCCCCACTAGTGTCCTCCTCAGGAAGGTGTCGAGGGAATGTCAGAAGATTTTGAAGATAGAGGGTCCACTGCCCTTCACCCCAGTGTGGAATAACCCTAAATATCTAGAGCTTAGAGATCTGCAGGAGTTTACGCCCTGGAAGGAGAGAGGGATCTGGTTCTTTCCAGTTATATGAGGGGGAGGTGTTAAAAAGATATGAAAAATTATGTCAGGAATACCAATTAACCCCTAGGGGCTTCTATAAATATCTCCAACTCCGACATGCCCTTCGGGCACAACAGCAAATCTGCTCCTTGACAACATCATCATCGCCATTTTTGATGGAAGTCCTCTGGGCAGTGGCCCGGAGAGGACGGATATCCAGGATCTACACAGTTATGTTGTCCTCGGTCCAAGACCATGCCTGCTTCAAAAGTAGAAGTAAGTAGGTGGAAGATGTAGGGGATATAGACAGGGACCAATGGGACATGGCTTTAGAATCTATACCGGCGGTATCTGTATCTGCATCCCATAAACTGTCATAACTATTTATCCTACATAGAGCCTATAGAAGGCCAGTACAATTACATAGGTGGGGAAGAAGAGACTCCCCCTTATGCCCGAAATGCAAAATACACCAGGGGGACTTTATTCATGTAAATACATATATTTAATTTTATAATACAGTTCTGAACTACATCTCTTTTATTACAACAGTGCTGAATTTCCCCTCACTGTATGAGATTGGTATATGGGGGGGGGGGGTAGCAGCATTAAACCCCCCACTGAGTTCTACAAAACACTTAAATGATGTGTGTGACTGGTAACCTAACTCCTGCAGATCTCTCTAGCCTACAGTGTACATGGCAGCTCCCTAAGATCCGTGTACAAACTGAGAAGGCTTTCTGCTGTCACCATTTTGGGCAATGATGGTTTCATCACTATTAGTTATTACATGTAGTGTATTTAATATATACATTGAAAGCTTAAACTGCCAAAAAGAATAAAGGATCAGGGAGAGAGGAACTAGTGCTGCCAAATGCAGTCAGGCAGCATTGAGTATTGTGATGACAGTGCTGGGCTGTAGTTATAATGTCAGCCTCTAGGGGGCAGCAAGGCTACTACAATGAATCACATTTATCAAAGTTGAGGAACTTATAACAACTGTACGTGGTGCCCGTTCACAAACCAATCAGATTCAGATTTGCAAATGACAGCTGAAACAGCTGGAATCTGCTCTTGTCCCATTTGACGTTACAAGCTAGGCTCAATTCACAATAACATAAATCAAGTGCTGCTTTCACCTTTTTTTTTTTTTTTTTTTTTTTTTTTTTTTTTTTCCAAGAAAAAGTTTATTGAAGGATGTATATCAGAATACAAGCTTATTAAGTGAAATTACATCAAGTTACAGTACATGGATAGCAAATGTATAAAGTAATAACTAGTAAGTAGAATCAGATAAAATAAATAAATAAATGAATAAATAAATGAATAAATAAATAAAAATAAGATATTAGATAAAAGTAGTAAGATAAAATAGAGAACAATAAATAATAACCATAGAGACATGGTACTTTTAAATTATAATGAAAGCTTGGCCTTCCACATGAAAAAAAACACAAAAAAACCCAGATCTAATCTATAATAAGTTTAGAATGATTCCAATACATTAATACGTTTGTGATTAATAAGAGAGCTGAAAACAAATAAGGTTAATTTTCTCTATAAATCGGAGTATGACCTGGGTAATATTTAATAAAGAAGTCGGGAATATTCAGAAGTTGTTTGAAATTGTTGCCAGCAAGCCCATGTGTTTCTAAATTTTGTAGATGAGTCATGAGCTTGGTGTATGAGTTCTTCCATTAAAGCTATTTTGTTTACTCTGGCTATCCAATTTGTAATTGTGGGTGGATTGGGAGATTTCCAGAGGGCCGGAATACAAAGTTTTGCAGCATTAATGAGATGTTGAACTAGTGATCTGTGGTAAATTTTCATTGGTAAGGGAGAATTCTAAGCGTATAGTTGTAATTTGGGTGATATATTGGAATACATCAGTCCAGAATTTCATAATCGAGGGACATTCCCACCAAGTGTGAAGAAGTGAACCTTCCTCCTGATTACATCTCCAACAAATGGATGGGGTACTCGGATTAATTTTGTTTAATTTGAGTGGAGTGTTATACCATCTGGAAAACAATTTAAAACCGTTCTCTTGTACATTCACATTAATTGAACCTTTATGTATTATTGTGTATATCTTTCCCCATTCTCTGTCAGAAAGGTTGATAGAAAGATCTCTTTCCCATTTTGAACTTGCAAGATTCGATTTAGGCTTTTGGTCATCAAAAAGAATGAAGTAGCTAGTTGATATGAGATGACGTTGTGGTTCTAATTGAGAACAAATGGATTCGAAATGTGTTCATTCCCTTGAGAAAGCTGATCGAGATTGTGGGGTGGTTAGATAATTTTTGAGTTGCATATATGACCATAAAGAAATCTGACTCTCCGTCCTTTGAGTATTTAATGTAGATAAAGGAAGGAGAGTGTTTTGGTCAAAGAAGTCTTCTGCTTTTGGATTGTCATTAGGTCCTAATTCTGATAAAAAGGCTCTAACAAAGTCTGGAGAAAATTCAGGATTATGTCTAATCGATGTGAGTGGACTTGGGATTGAAGAGATATGGTATTGACGACAAGTATTGGTAAAAACATGTAACGTATTGTTAATTAGTGGATGTTGTTTACATTGTTTTGGAATATTTCTAGTAGGTATCCAGGCTATATTTTGGAGTGGAAAATTTGAGAAGTCCTGTTCAATAGAAATCCAAGCTTTGGTGGTAGTATGTACATTCCAATCTACTACTCTGGCCAATTGACATGCCAGATAGTATTTTCGAATGTCCGGAAATCCCAATCCACCTTTCAATTTAGGTAAGGATAACCTGTCAAAGCTTAATCTAGCTCTTTTTCCACTCCAGATTAATTTAGAACAAGCTTTACGGAAAGATGTGAAAAATGATTTTGGTAATTTTATTGGAATCGTTTGAAGCAAATAAAGAATTTTTGGTAAAATGTTCATTTTAATAATAGAGGATCTACCAAACCAAGAAAATAAACCAGAGGACCAAGCCTCAAGATCCTTCTGGATATTTTGTAAAATTGGTACATAGTTTTTGCTATAAAGATCAGAAAGATTTGTCGGTATATGTATTCCAAGATATTTAATGGAGTTTGCGTTCCATTTGAAAGGGAAATTTGTCTGGCATAGGGTTTTAGTCTCATGTGGTAAAGATACATTAAGAGCTTCAGATTTATCGAAATTCATTTTGAGATTAGATAGATTTTCAAAAAGAGATAGATCTTTAAGGAGATTGGGGAGTGAAAGGTGAGGATCTCGTAAAAATAGTAGTATATCATCAGCAAATGCTGCTAGCTTGTATGTAGAATGATCTATGGATATACCTTTTGATATCTTGGTTGTCTCTCAAATGTTGAAGACAAGGTTCTAATGTTAGAATAAAAATTAGTGGGGAAAGAGGGCAACCTTGACGTGTCCCATTAGACACAGAGAAGGCATCCGACAGGTGTCCGTTAATTCCAACCCTAACCGTAGGCCTTGAGTAAAGTGCAAGTATGAATTGTAACATGCGATCCCGCATGCCTATCTGTTTAAGTACTTCAGTTAGATAATCCCATGCAACCCTGTCGAATGCCTTCTCTGCGTCGAAGGAGAGAAAGAAACCACCCTGCTTCTTTGAGGTCAACCATTTATGAATATTGAGAGCTTTCAGAGTATTATCTCTTGCCTCTCTACCGGGAACAAAACCTACTTGATCCAAAGAAACAAGGTGTGGTAAAAGAGGCAAGAGTCTGTTAGCTAGGATTTTCGCATACATTTTTAGATCAACATTTAATAAAGAAATCGGCCTGTAGTTGGAAACTAGAGTCTGGTCTTTATCAGGTTTTGGAAGGACAGCTATATGTGCAGTAAGGAGATCTCTAGGAGGAGATTTATCTGTAGAGAGGTAATTAAAAGCATTTAAGAAGGGTGTATACAATACATTAGTAAACGCTTTATAATATCCTACCGTTAAGCCGTCAGGTCCTGGGCTCTTACCAGGTTTCATTTGTTTGATTTACAATATCTAATTCATCTTTAGACAATGATCTTTCCAAGTTCTTTGCTTCAGTGTCTGAGATTGGTTTAGGACCATATTGTGCAAGAAAGTTTTTGATTAGATGTATTCTGTTTTCTGTGTTATGTTGGGTGGGTGTGTTTTTAATATTGTATAGTTGTGTATAATATTTGACAAATTGTTCTGCTATTTGATCATTAGAAGAAAATTTGGTTCCGTCAGGAGAATTAATAGAATGTATGAATAGAATTGTTTTGCCCGAAGTGCTCTAGCTAGTAATTTACCTGATTTGTTACCAAATTCATAAAATTGTTTTTGATAAAGTATATATTTACGTTTCGTTATTTTAGTAAGTTCCTCCATCATTTCGGTTCTAGCTAAAGTGAGTTCTTGGAGTGTCAAAATAGCTTGTGTTTTTTTATGAGATTTTTCCAAATCATGAATACGGACAGATAGATTAGATAATAATTTTTGTCTTTCACGTCGTCTTTTGGAAGCTATCGCCATTAATTCACCACGAATAGTGCATTTATGAGCTTCCCATATTATCGTTGGGGAAATTTTGGCAGAGTTGTTCTCATTGAAGAATTGAGAGAGCCTAAGTTGAATGTGTGACGCAATTTTATTATCCGTAGGTAGAGATGGATCAAGACGCCATATTTGTGAACGAGATTGAGTGATCTGAAATTCAATCAACATGGTGATAGGGTGATGATCCGATAAAAACATTGGTTCTATAGTTGCTTTAAGGAGCATGGGAAGATCTCTCTGTGTAATAAATAAATAGTCAATCCTGGAATAACTTCCATGAGGATTAGAATAAAAAGTATAATCTTTAGTGGTAGGATGTAAAGTACGCCAGGAGTCATGCAAGGTAAGTTCTTGGAGGGATTTCTTAATATTACGTAATGCCTTAAATGGTAATTTAGATGAGCCTGAAGAGGTATCTTGAATAGGATTTAAAGGGACATTAAAATCTCCCCCTACTATTAACATTCCTTCTTGAAAAGAAGCGAGATCCTGCATTGTACTTGTGAAAAAGGAAACTTGTTTAATATTGGGGGCATAAATATTAGCCAGGGTTATGCGTTTGTTAAACAAGGAACCTTTAAGAAATAGGAAACGACCATCTTTGTCTATCTGTGAGTCTGTCATTTGAAATGGGCAATTTTTTGAAAAAAGAATTGAAACCCCTTTAGTTTTAGATTCCTTAGTGGTGGCATGTATTACCGTTGGAAAGTGGTGATTTGAAAATTTTGGTACATTATCGGTCTTGAAATGTGTTTCTTGTATGAACACAATATCCGCTTTTAATTTATGTAAGGAGTGAAGTATTTGCGAACGTTTTTCAGGAACATTAAGACATTTAGCATTTAAAGAAATGATTTTGGCTGTAGCATTATGGTTAACCTTAGGAGGGGATGTAACCTTATTAGGCGGTATTGTGTGTTTTGACCCAGAATTTTTTGTAGGCATGTTTTTAGATGGAAATAAATAAATAAATAGATTAATAAATAGATTAATAAATGAATGAATAAATAAATATTCCGGAGACTTGCAAGACCTGCTCGCTAGTCCAAATGCAGTAAATACGTAAATGTATATGCAGCCGGATTGAGTCAGTGGTTTTTGTATAAAGAGATGTGGAGAAAAAAAAAAAAACACAAATTAGTTCAGGAGAACCAAAAAATCAGAGGAAACCACTGTGTGGGAGAATAGGTCAACACTGGAGTGTGGTGTAACTTTTGCAATAAGAAGTCAGTCTCGCTGACTTCGGGAGAATATTCTTATAATAATAATTCTGAAGAAGGTGTTTATAAGTTTGTTTGAATCTGATCAAATGAGTTTTATGAGGACGGCATGGAGTATGGAAATAGAATCAATATGATAACATATCTTAAACTAAATGGAAAGGATAACTGTTAGAATCATTTAGAATCCTAGATATATAGTATGTAATTTATATCTGAAGAATTGGTATATATTACTATAGAATAAGTTATATGACTATATTGTATTAAATTTAGACAACAACAAGCTAGTAAAGAAAAAAAATAAATAAAAATAAAACAATGGCTCTTAAATGTAGAGAAAGAGATATTATCAAAGAATCTTTCCCTTTTAATTTTTGTCACTACCTTCTGCTCCCTCCTCTTTTCCTTTCTCTGTATTGTATTTCTTTGCTCTTACTTTCCTTTTCTTTTAGCAAAGAGATTACCTACTTATAAACAATGTATCTCTATGTAACAGTTTTAACTGAGGAAATAATAAATAACTAAAAGTTGACCAATTTAATCCCAAAATATTTCTTAAGTAAATCTCAAAGCTTTCAGCCCTCCAATCAGTAGTTAGAAGACTTAAGGCTAAGAAAAAAAAAAATCAGGAGAATCCTTGCATTTAAATAAGAAAATGAATAAGTCAAATAAACAGGATAGTCCAAACCAAAACAAAGTTTAGCATTTTTGAAAAAAGAGAATCTCCATATTTTAGATTAATAGTGAAGATGAATTTGTGGAGAAATTGTGTAGCAATACCTATTAAACTGAAGAAAAGGGAGGAACAGAGATAGGATCAATATTGAAGCCACAAAGAAAACAGAATTAGACTGAATGAGAGTATCCCTCTAAGAATACAGTTTGTGGACCAGTCTTTCATCTATCTCGTCTGGCTTTATGGGTGCGCCTGGGTTTCATCGGGTTGTTGATTGAAGGAGATAGTGGTCCTTGCTGAGATGATCTTTCTTCAGACGATGAGCGTTGTCTGCGGTATCTGACTTCCTGGGTTTCCATCAATTCATTCCTGAGGTGATGTGAGGATTCTTGTGAAGGACGGAATTCTGCATACCAATCTGGTATCTCTGGTAGCGGGATATCCAATGTGTCGCAGAAATAATTAAGATCTTCAGGAACTCTGAGAAGAGCAGAGCGTCCATGTACTGAGGCTGCCAAACCAAAAGGAAATTTCCAATGATATATTATGCCTTTTTAGTACGCAATATTTCCAATAAAGGTTTTAATTCTCTCCTGCGTTGTAAAGTAATGCTGGATAGATCTTGAAATATGTGGAATTCTTTACCATGGTGTAATAGTGGTGTCATCGTACGTGCTCTTCTCAATATTTCCTCTTTAAGCTGGTAATCTACTATGCAGCAAATTACATCTCTTGGTGGGTCTAAATCTTTTCCCTTAGGTCTAAGAGCTCTAGGTATACGTTCCATGGTGATTGGGGTATCCTTTGGTCTATTTAGCACATTATTAAAAATGCCTATAACTTCTGATTGCAGATGCTCAGTATCCACAGATTCAGTCAGACCTCGTAAGCGAAGATTGTGGCGTCTATCACGGTTGTCCAAATCTTCTAAATGTCGATTCATATCTCTAAGTTGTCTTGTGTGGGTATCAATTAATAAATGATTTTTACGGAGCTCTGCTGTTATCTTCTCAACCGCCATTACTCTGCCTGTAATAGCCTGAATGTCTATCCTCAGATCTGTAATAGCAGCCGTCAGGGTATTTTTAATATCTGTAGCCACCGACCTAAGATCATTCAAACTGGGCTGTTGTACAGTATCAGAGTGTGGAGACAGAACAATACCTAGTTCGTTGTTTTCTGAATGAGGAGAGGAGACAGCTCCATCATTAGCGCCTGTCAGCCGGCGCTGTGTGTTCTGTAAGGTAAAAGCCGTTGCCATACTGCCGGCCTGTGAACGGAACAATTCTGGGTGGTTTTGAGGTATTCCTCCGTTTAAATCACGGGGTGAACGTGACCTCGATGTTGAGGATGTTCTAGAAGCCGTTCCCATGATATTTTTAAGCTTTTCTGATACTTCCACCTTCTGTGGTAAGTGAAATTCAATCCCTGTCAGCGAGAGCTCAGGGATTAGGCAGCCATCTTCTCCAGCCTCAAGCCACGCCCCCTGCTTTCACTTTTTTTAATCGAACCGTTAAAAAAAAAAAATAATAGGGATCATTGCACAGATCATCTGAACACACTGTGCACACCCTATTCTGTCTATTCTTTTTCTACATGTAAAACTCCCTGACCTCTGTAGCTGCAGGCCCCATGACGCAGTATAAGCTGTAAATCACTGCTAGAAGGAGAAGCAGCTAAAAAAAGTAAATAAAACAAAAAAAAGTAAAACAAATGTGGGGACATACTAAAAGGAATGACAGAATGGAATGCCCATAGACTTTAACAGGGAGATGGAATGCCCATAGAGAGTAATGGAACAAAGTGGAAAGCCCATAGAGAATAATGGAAAAAAATTATATTTCTGACAGACTCTTTAGACATATCATCAATTTCTTTTTTTAAAACCTACTTTTAAATATCAGTGGCCATGTTTAATATTGAGATTAGGTGGGATTATTGTTTTTTATGGCATAACAAAGGTGAATGACAGAATGGAATGTCCATAGAGTATAATGGGAAGTAAACTGGGAAGTAAAATCTAAACTCATTTGCAGGCAAATCCTGAGAGACATAGCAATTTATCCTTTACCACAGCTGTTCTTCAAGTAGAGTAGCAGATTATAAAATTGAGATTATTTGGGATTACAGCTGTTTTCTACGGAATGACAGATAAATAATAGAAAGGAATGCCCATAGAGTATAATGGGAAGCAAGATGTGACCTGGAGTCAGAACCATTGGTCATATCAGATCAATCTTTAGCAGACATACTCTCTATGTTCAGTGGTGATGTCCAAATTTAACATTAAGTGGGATTATTATTGTTTTCTATGGAATGACAACATATGACAGAAGGGAATGCCCATAGAGTATAATGGGAAGCAAGATGTGACCTGGAGTCAGAATCATTGCTCATATCAGATCAATCTTTAGCAAACATACTCTCTATGTTCAGTGGTGATGTTCAAATTTGACATTAAGCGGGATTATTATTGTTTTCTACGGAATGACAAACATATGACAGAATGGAATGCCCATAGAGTATAATGGGAAGCAAGATGTGACCTGGAGTCAGAACCATTGATCAGATCAATATTTAGCAGACATACTCTCTATGTTCAGTGAAGATGTTCAAAATTTAGATGAAGCGAGATTAGCATTGTTTTCTATGGAATGATAAAAGGTGAATGACAGAAGGGAATGCCCATAGAGTATAATGGGAAGCAAAATAAAACTTGTTTGCAGGCAAATCTGAGAGACGTAGCAATTTCACCTTTCCCACAGGTGTTCCTCAAGTAGAGTAGCAGATTATAAAGTTGAGATTATTTGGGATTACAGCTGTTTTCTATGGAATGACAGATAAATAAAAGAAAGGAATGCCTTAGACTTTAGCAGGGAGATGGAATGCCCATAGAGAATAATGGAACAAAATAGAATGCCCATAGAGAATAATGTGAAGCTAAATGTGACCTGGACTCAGAACCATTAGACATATCAGATCAATCTTTAGAAGACATTCTCTCCATGATGAATGGCAATGTTTAATATTGTGATGAAGTGGGATTAGCATTGTTTTCTATGGAATGACATGGGTGACTGACAGAAAGGAATGCCCATAGAGATTAGTGGAACAAAATGGAATGCCCCTAGGGAATAATGGGGAAAAAAATAAATTATTGACAGTGTCTTTATACATATCAAATAATTTTTTGCAAACCTACTTTTAAATATCAGTGACCATGTTTAATATTGAGATTAGGTGGGATTATTGCTGTTTCTATGGCATAACAAAGGTGAATGACAGAAGGGAATGTCCATAGAGTATAATGGGAAGCAAAATATGAACTCATTTGTACGCAGATCTTGGAGACATAGGGATTTCACCTTTCCCATAGTTGTTCCTCAAGTAGACTAGCAGATTGTCAAATTGAGATTATTTGGGATTACAGCTGTTTTCTACGGAATGACAGATAAATGATAGAAAGGAATGCCCATAGAGTAGAATGGGAACCAAGATGTGACCTGGAGTCAAAACCTTTCAACATACCAAATAAATCCTTAGCAGATATACTATCCAAGTTCAGTGGCAAGATTTAAAATCGAGAGTATTTGGATTATAATTGTTTTCTAAGGAATGAAAGAAGGAAATGCCCATAGAGCAGCCCTCAAAAATTCCACTCACCTGCTCACATTTTGCAAGTGGATTTTGAGGGCTGGCAGATGTGGGCTGCCTGGGGGGGGGGGGGGGCAAGCACCACCGGCAGGCGGGTTGTATTGAAGCCGTTCTCCCAGAGATCAGAGGGGAAGAGAGATTAGAGCCCCCTACCGCATGATCAGAGTGCCGGTAACATAACAGCTTTCATTTTAATAGCTGTGTTCCCCACCATGCCCTGTCACATACAGCCCCTCCGCTTTGTCTGGGCACTTTGATAGACAGATCACCCGTCCAATCCTGGGATGAGTGATCTGTCTTTCAAAGTTCCCTGGACAAGGGGTGGAGGGGCTGTATGTGACAGGGCATGGCGGGGAACACACAGCTAATGAAATGAAAGCTGTTATGTTACTGGTGCTTTGATCATGCGGGGGACGGCTCTCCTCTCTCTTCCCCTGCACAGGTAGGCTGGGGACACAGGCTGGATTGGCGGACACGAGCTGCATTGGCGGACATGGATAAAGTTTTCTTAATATTAATTTTTCTAACTTAATTCTGCATAAAACATTTAAGTGTCCTTTCATGAGATAATTTATGAGGTTAGAATTAGGGGTGGGGCAGGGTAGGGTTTGGCGGGGCAACTGGTGGCGAGTAACCCTTGAGGCCTGGCTAGTAGCTAAGGACTTGAAATTTTGAGCCCTGTCATAGAGTAGAATGCATATCAACACTTTTGCAGGCAAACCTGAAAGATATAGCTAGTTAAAAGGGACATGTATTCCTTCTAAAACAACAACCTCATTTAAAGGCATTATTTAAGATTGTTTTATGTATAAAAATTGAAGATGCAATCCCGATCTGTGCAATATTCTCTTTACTTCAAATATTCATATACATTACAGATAATCTGAGATAAGCGACTGCACATTTTCCAACATAACAATGTTCTTCATCAAGCACACGTGCTGCTTGATGAAGAACAAAGATCGGGATTGCATCTTCAATTTTTATACATAAAAAAAGTCTTAAATAAAGGTAAAGCCTTTTAAATGAGGCTGTTGTCTCAGATGGAATATATGTCCCTTTTAAATAGCTATATCTTTCAGGTTTGCCTGCAAAAGAGTTGATATATATCATACTTTATGGGCATTTCCTTCTTTCATTCCTTAGAAAACAATTATAACCCAATTTGTCTTGATTTTAAATATTGCCACTGAATTTGGAGAGTATATCTGCTAAAGATTTATTTGATATGTTGAATGGTTGTGACTCCGAGTCACATCTTACTTCCCATTATAGTCTATGGGCATTCCTTTCTATCATTTATCTGTCATTCCATAGAAAGCAACTTTAATCCCAAATAATCTCAATTTTAGAAACTGCTACTCTGAGGAACACCTGTGGGAAAGGTGAAGTTGCTATGTCTCTCGGATTTTCCTGCAAACAAGTTTTATATTTTTCTTCCCATTATACTCTATGGGCATTCCCTTCTGTCATTCACCTTTGTCATTCCATAGAAAACAATAATAATCCCGCTTCTTCTCAATTTTGAACATCCCCACTAAACATAAAGAGTATGTCTACTAAAGATTGATCTGATATGTCCAATGGTTCTGACTCCAGGTCACATCTTGCTTCCCATTATACTCTATGGCAGTGGTTCTCAACTCCTGTCCCCAGGACCCACTAACAGGCCAGATTTAAGCATTACCTTGGGGAGATGCAGACTAGAATATTTCAATCACTGAGCAGCAAATAATATCACCTGTGATGTATTTCACATATCCTGCAAAACTGGCCTGTTAGTAGGTCCTGAGGACAGGAGTTGAGAACCACTGCTCTATGGGCATTCCTCTCTATTATTTATCTGTCATTCCTTAGAAAACAGCTGTAATCCCAAATAATCTCAATTTTACAATCTGCTACTCTACCCAAGGAACAGCTGTGGGAAAGGACAAATTGCTATGTCTCTCAAATTTGCCTGCAAATGAGTTTAGATTTTATTTCCCATTATACTCTATAGGCATTTCAGTCTGTCATATGTTGGTCATTCCATAGAAAACAATAATAATCCCGCTTAATGTCAAATTTGAACATCATCACTGAACATAGAGAGTATGTCTGCTAAAGATTGATCTGATATGAGCAATGGTTCTGACTCCAGGTCACATCTTGCTTCCCATTATACTCTATAGGCATTCCATTCTATTATTTATCTGTCATTCCATAGAAAACAGCTGTAATCCCAAATAATCTCAATCTTACAATCTGCTATTCTACTTGAGGAACAGCTGTGGGAAAGGTGGATTTGCTATGTCTCTCAGATTTGCCTGCAAATGTGTTTAGATTTTACTTCCCATTATACTCTATGGACATTCCATTCTGTCATTCACCTTTGTTATGCCATAAAAAAACAACAATAATCCCACCTAATCTCATATTAAACATGGCCACTGATATTTAAAAGTAGGTTTTTAAAAAAGAAATTGATGATATGTCTAAAGAGTCTGTCAGAAATAGAATTTGTTTTTCCATTATTCTCTATGGGCATTCCACTTTGTTCCATTACTCTCTATGGGCATTCCATCTCCCTGTTAAAGTCTATGGGCATTCCATTCTGTCATTCCTTTTAGTATGTCCCCAAATGTGCTTCTACTGTGCAATTTGAGGTTTACAAAGTGAAACTAAAACTGGCCATAGATGGTTCAAATCTCGGCCAGTCCATGCTAAACTGACCGAGATTCACACCATCTATGAGCAGGCTGATTGTACCCAAGTAGATTCATCAGTTGACTTGGGTACAACCAGTATGTCGTATTTGTACAGACAATTATTGTCAGCTGATATAGCTGTTAGCAAAATTCACTGTATTCTCCCAGCAGGCACGGCTCCAGGTCAAAATTTTTGGGGGTGCTGTGCAGGTGCTGTAACAAAAATAGAGGGTGCTGACCTGGCGCGCGAAGCGCGCTGCAAAGTGTGTGTGTGTGTGTGTGTGTGTGTGTGTGTGTGTGTGTGTGTGTGTGTGTGTGTGTGTGTGTATATGGGTGTGGCTAAATTGAGTGTGGCCAAATGTCAGTGATTCTTCCCAATCTATAGCTTGTAGTGTGCCACCTTTCCCTCTTTGTATAGGCTAAAAAGAGCCTGGAGGTACACTCAAGAGATTGTGAAGTAAAATAAGCTTAATTGAGGCCGACAATTATACTCCCGAGCATATGTCAGGGCCAACAATAACCTCAAGTCAGTGGGTAGTAGTAAATTAAAATTCAACAGCCACAAAGAAGCCAGAGAACCATCTAAAAACTCAGTTACACATTGATAACAGGCCATGCAGTCGGGCACGTTGTCCCATACCCCAAAAAAACTACAAAATGTCCTAAAGGTAATCACCTCAATATACGCCACAATAATCCAAAGAAAGTAGTAAAAGCATTAAAAGTATCAATAAATATATACATTAAATATGTGCTAAAAACAATAAAAGTGTAATCTGTGCATGCATATAAAGTGCAATGTGCAACACAAGTGACCCCTATTAGAATTTCACATCAACAAAGTTCATTAGAATTGTCTACAAGCATATTGAATCCTCTGCAAGCTATTAGCAGCTACTTCCATGCACCACCACCCACTGGGTGAAAACTCACCAGAGGTTAAGGTAAGGTAGTGCAGCATCATTTTATTTGGCACAGTGCATTTTTGAAAAGTAGTGCATGCACTATTTTTTGTGCAGTCTGGTGCGATTTGCAGCCATTCAAATAATAGGCTGCAAAATTGCACCACACTGAATTGCACAGAAACTTGGAGCAAGCTCCTTTTGAAAACCTGATTCACGCGCATTTTGCTTTTCAGAGGTGTTTGCAGGTGGTGAGGAGGCGATATATTACTTCTTTACCGCCTGGTTTACACCTACAATGGTTGTACTTTCAAACTGCAATTGCATGCATAGCAGTTAGAGCTTTAAATCAGCCTTTTCACAACCTGTCAAACAATCTTAGATCACTTTTTAGAGGAACAGTGGTGCCTGTTCCACTTGTAAAACAGCCCTTAGCTGCATTTGGCTGTGGTACCCTTAGGGCTTTTTTATACATGAGATTGGGGTTGGTAAAACCCGGTGGTCGAGTCACACTTTTACCTTCCCCAATCCCTACCACCTTTAGCTGCAGAGGCAGCAGCCAAAGGTGTACACATGCCATGTTGTGCCCATATAGCTGGTATTGTGCATCTATATGGGCTCAATAGCATCTTTATGCTATTGTGCCTACAGTATATAGCTGCTATTGTGCCCACATAGCTTTTACTGTGCCCTATTATGCCCACTGACCTTAACTTCTTGCAGCACTTCCAGCCTCTTGTGGATTCCGCTACCAAGAATGAGAGGCGGAGTGCTATTGGTATCACTCCACCTGAACTATGGACAAGGAATTGGCTCATGAGGCAGGCTTGATGTCCCCACGGCCATCTGCAACCTCCAGCCCTGCTTCTCTTGTTCTGTGAATAAAGAGATTGGAAGCCTGATCCCCAGTCAGGCGACCAAAAAAGTGGGGGCATGTTTGGACTATTGAGGTACAGTAAATGTTGGTAACACATTAAGGCATAAAACAATAATAATAATAGAATGATAGTTGATTTATTGATGCAAAGGACAAATCAAAGTTGATGCAATAAAAACTTGATATAAGTACAAGTATGTCAACAATGGGATCATTGGTATACAGTACAGCACGAAATCTCAGATATCATATTCCTCGACTAGTTTCGCGGACAACCGCTTCATCAGGAGGGAATCTGAGAATAGTTGATTCTGACTAAACAGTCTGAGCCTACCAAATAAGAAAACATATAATGAAATTGACCAGAAGACAAGAACATTGCAAATAAAGTTAATGTTACAGCATCAAAATAAACAAAGATAATATACAATACATGGGGAAAAAAGGGGACGAGTCTGCTTACCCATGTCCCAACCGAGCCCAGGCGCACAACCCCACCACCACGGGGTGATCTCCCACGGCGACCTGGGGGGGCTAGAGAATGACGGGGATAGTGAAAATAATGTATGTCATAATAAGGTAAACTAGATTGCCACACACGGGATAGGTGAAACATATAGTGAGAATAATGAAAATGGTGATAAAATTACGGGGAAGGTGAAAAGTGAGGATGTGAAAAGTGAGAAAATAAATGGCAATGTGCAAGGAGTAGAAAAAAATACTTATAGTGAAATTCAAGGATGGGTATAGTTGTTAAGTGAAGGGTGTAGTGTGGTGTAAGATAAGAATTTTGGATAGAGGAAGGAGATGGAATGGGAGAGGAAAGGGTGAAGGACCAGAGGGGGAAGGGGGAGGGGGGGGGGGAAAGGTGGAAACGGGATGGAAGAAGGGGAATGAGGAAAGAGGAGGGGAGGGAGGGGGGAGAAAAGGGGAGGAGGAAGGAAAAACGGGGGGGGGGGGGAGGGGGAAAAAAGGGGGGAAAGGAGGGGCAAAGAGGGAAGGGATGTGACCGCGTAAAATGTGAGGTGAGAATGGGCAAAAGGATACCTAATGCTGATAAAAACATAGAAGGGTTCCCGGGGGAGGCGTTGTGCCAGGGGTTGAAGCCACGATGGGGTAGCTGAGGGGGGTAGAGACTGCAAGTGACGGGCGAACACATGTCTACCCCAGCTTGAAAAATCTAAAGGAGAAGCACGGTATGTAATATAACCCATGCTGGTGCCCTGAAATGCGGGACTTACATGAAAGGATACATTGGGTAATCCCCTCAAACTTACCATTGGTTGGCTAGCATACACAGACCCGGGGACCAAAAACCAGACCGTCAAACAGACAGGTAAAGCCCGTCATTTATAGCTCCCTACCCTGCGACGCCGCGCCGCACGCCGAGACGCCGGCGCATTACGTCACAGGGTCAGAGGTCCCACACAGAGCACGCGCGCGACGGAGCCACGCGGGCACGCATGCGCAACCACCCTACGGCCGTAGGAACAAGTCCCCGCCAGGATAGGTGCAAGAGGAGGGGGCGGTCCCGCTAACGAGACCGACCCCTCCACCAGGGACCTCACCAGGCCACCGCGGGAGAACACAGGGGGAGGGGCCCGCACCGGCGCCCCAGCCGGGAACAGGAGGAGGGGAAGCAGAGGGTCCCAGTACAGCAAAAGGATAAAACGACTGTTAGAAGGTGTATTAAAACATAAACAAGAGGATAAATAAAAATACACTTAGCATAGAAAACCTGAATAGGTGAATTAGGGATTGGAGATACCCTAAAAAACCGGTGCAATCGCCCCCCCGGGACATAAACCCATGGGACCTAACTGCATAAAATGCCTAAACGTTAAGAAAGGCCACAGGCGAGCCACATGATCGGGTAGAAACATGTGAATAAAAGGGCGGGTAGCCAAGGTAATATTGCCTGGCCAAACTGATGGGAATCTGTCTCGGGGGGTTGCAACGGGGTTAATTAATAATAAACAATAAAAATATGAGAGAATAAATTCAATAGTAAGAGGCCCACCCCCAGAGAACACAAACCATATGCGGCAATAGTCCAAACATGCCCCCACTTTTTTGGTCGCCTGACTGGGGATCAGGCTTCCAATCTCTTTATTTATTAATTTCTGGATGATGGTACAAGTTTATTTTTGTCATTATGATCTCTACTTATGGAGGCCCCTCGCTTAGTCGTATACATTGGGTGGATAACACACCCGGCACCATGTCGAGTGGGATGCTTGGGTGAGCCGTCTGAGTGGACATGGCCAATTGCCTTCCACCTCACGGACCCAGGCTGTCCCACCCCTCATTTTTAATCTACCCCCATTGACGCATATGGTTTGCGTTCTCTGGGGGTGGGCCTCTTACTATTGAATTTATTCTCTCATATTTTTATTGTTTATTATTAATTAACCCCGTTGCAACCCCCCGAGACAGATTCCCATCAGTTTGGCCAGGCAATATATAGGGAGCTATAAATGACGGGCTTTACCTGTCTGTTTGACGTTCTGGTTTTTGGTCCCCGGGTCTGTGTATGCTAGCCAACCAATGGTAAGTTTGAGGGGATTACCCAATGTATCTTTTCATGTAAGTCCCGCATTTCAGGGCACCAGCATGGGTTATATTACATACCGTGCTTCTCCTTTAGATTTTTCAAGCTGGGGTAGACATGTGTTCGCCCGTCACTTGCAGTCTCTACCCCCCTCAGCTACCCCATCGTGGCTTCAACCCCTGGCACAACGCCTCCCCCGGGAACCCTTCTATGTTTTTATCAGCATCAGGTATCCTTTTGCCCATTCTCACCTCACATTTTACACGGTCACATCCCTTCCCTCTTTGCCCCTCCTTTCCCCCCTTTTTTCCCCCTTCCCCCCCCCCCATTTTTCCTTCCTCCTCCCCTTTTCTCCCCCCTCCCTCCCCTCCTCTTTCCTCATTCCCCTTCTTCCATCCCGTTTCCACCCTTCCCCCCCCTCCCCCCCCTCTCCCCTCTCCCTCCTCCCTCCCCCTTCCCCCTCTGGTCCTTCACCCTTTCCTCTCCCATTCCATCTCCTTCCTCTATCCAAAATTCTTATCTTACACCACACTACACCCTTCACTTAACAACTATACCCATCCTTGAATTTCACTATAAGTATTTTTTTCTACTCCTTGCACATTGCCATTTATTTTCTCACTCTTCACATCCTCACTTTTCACCTTCCCCGTAATTTTATCACCATTTTCATTATTCTCACTATATGTTTCACCTATCCCGTGTGTGGCAATCTAGTTTACCTTATTATGACATACATTATTTTCACTATCCCCGTCATTCTCTAGCCCCCCCAGGTCACCGTGGGAGATCACCCCGTGGTGGTGGGGTTGTGCGCCTGGGCTCGGTTGGGACATGGGTAAGCAGACTCGTCCCCTTTTTTCCCCATGTATTGTATATTATCTTTGTTTATTTTGATGCTGTAACATTAACTTTATTTGCAATGTTCTTGTCTTCTGGTCAATTTCATTATATGTTTTCTTATTTGGTAGGCTCAGACTGTTTAGTCAGAATCAACTATTCTCAGATTCCCTCCTGATGAAGCGGTTGTCCGCGAAACTAGTCGAGGAATATGATATCTGAGATTTCGTGCTGTACTGTATACCAATGATCCCATTGTTGACATACTTGTACTTATATCAAGTTTTTATTGCATCAACTTTGATTTGTCCTTTGCATCAATAAATCAACTATCATTCTATTATTATTGTTTTATGCCTTAATGTGTTACCAACATTTACTGTACCGCAATAGTCCAAACATGCCCCCACTTTTTTGGTCGCCTGACTGGGGATCAGGCTTCCAATCTCTTTATTTATTAATTTCTGGATGATGGTACAAGTTTATTTTTGTCATTATGATCTCTACTTATGGAGGCCCCTCGCTTAGTCGTCTCTTGTTCTGTGGCCGGCTGCAGCCTTTATCCACAATCAGTGACAGAAAGTCGGCAAGCCCAGGACCTACCAGTCACCTGGATGCGATCGACTGGTAGATCGTGGTCCACGGGTTGCCAACCTGGGCTCCAGTGGCGGTGCGTTCATTAGGGGCGCTCGGGCGCCACCCCCCCTCTGTGTACTATGGATAGATTGCATGAATCTATCCGTGGCCGCTGTAGTCGCCTCCTATTCAGGAGTGTGCTGTGAAAGTAACAGGGGGACCGTGGGATGGACAGGGGGACCGTGGGATGGACAGGGGGACCGTGGGATGGACAGGGGGACAGAGGGATGGACAGGGGGATGGACAGGGGGATGGACAGGGGGATGGACAGGGGGGACGGACAGGGGGGACAGAGGGATGGACAGGGGGGACAGTAAGATGGACAAGGGGGACCGTGGGACGGACAGGGGGATGGAGAGGGGGACCGTGGGATGGACAGGGGGGACAGAGGGATGGACGAGGGATGGACAGGGGGGACAGAGGGATGGACAGGGGGGACAGAGGGATGGACAGGGGGGACAGAGGGATGGACAGGGGGGACAGAGGGATGGACAGGGGAGACAGAGGGATGGACAGGGGGGAGACAGAGGGATGGACAGGGGGGACAGTAAGATGGACAAGGGGGACCGTGGGATGGACAAGGCGGACCGTGGAACGGACAGGGGGATGGACAGGGGGACCGTGGGATGGACAGGGGGACCGTGGGGGGGACAGGGGGATGGACAAGGGGGATGGACAGGGGGACCATGGGATGGACCGTGGGATGGACAGGGGGGACCGTGGGATGGACAGGGGGGACCGTGGGATGGACAGGGGGACCGTGGGGGGGACAGGGGGATGGACAAGGGGACCGTGGGATGGACAGGGGGACCGTGGGATGGACAGGGGGGACCGTGGGATGGACAGGGGGGACCGTGGGATGGACAGGGGGGACCGTGGGATGGACAGGGGGGACCGTGGGATGGACAGGGGGACCGTGGGATGGACAGGGGGACCGTGGGGGGGACAGGGGGATGGACAAGGGGACCGTGGGATGGACAGGGGGACCGTGGGATGGACAGGGGGGACCGTGGGGGGGGACAGGGGGATGGACAAGGGGGATGGACAGGGGGACCGTGGGATGGACAGGGGGACCGTGGGATGGACAGGGGGGACCGTGGGATGGACAGGGGGGACCGTGGGATGGACAGGGGGACCGTGGGGGGGACAGGGGGATGGACAAGGGGGATGGACAGGGGGACCGTGGGATGGACAGGGGGACCGTGGGATGGACAGGGTGGACCGTGGGATGGACAGGGTGGACCGTGGGATGGACAGGGGGACCGTGGGATGGACAGGGGGGACCGTGGGATGGACAGGGGGGACCGTGGGATGGACAGGGGGACCGTGGGGGGGACAAGGGGATGGACAAGGGGGATGGACAGAGGGACAGGGGGACCGTGGGATGGACAGGGGGGACCGTGGGATGGACAGGGGGGACCGTGGGATGGACAGGGGGGACCGTGGGATGGACAGGGGGGACAGAGGGATGGACAGGGGGGACAGAGGGATGGACAGGGGGGACAGTGGGATGGACAAGGGGGACCGTGGGATGGACAGGGGGACCGTGGGGGGGACAGGGGGATGGACAAGGGGGATGGACAGAGGGACAGGGGGACCGTGGGATGGACAGAGGGATGGACAGGGGGACCATGGGATGGACAGGGGGACCGTGGGGGGACAGGGGGATAGACAAGGGGGGTGGACAAGGGGGATGGACAGAGGGACAGGGGGACCGTGGCATGGACAGGGGGACAGAGGGACAGAGGGATGGGCAGGGAGACGGACAGGGGGACCGTGGGACGGACGGAGGGACAGACAGGGGGACCGTGGGACGGACGGAGGGACGGACAGGGGGACCGTGGGACGGACAGGAGGACGGACAGGGGGACCGTGGGGGGGACAGGGGGACCGTGGGGGGGACAGGGGGATGGACAAGGGGGATGGACAGAGGGACAGGGGGACCGTGGGATGGACAGGGGGACCGTAGGATGGACAGGAGGACCGTGGGGGGGATGGACAAGGGGGATGGACGAGGGGGATGGACAGAGGGACAGGGGGACCGTGGGATGGACAGGGGGACCGTGGGATGGACAGGGGGACCGTGGGATGGACAGGGGGACCGTGGGGGGACAGGGGGATAGACAAGGGGGATGGACAGAGGGACAGGGGGACCGTGGGATGGACAGAGGGACAGAGGGATGGGCAGGGAGACGGACAGGGGGACCGTGGGACGGACGGAGGGACGGACAGGGGGACCGTGGGACGGACGGAGGGACAGACAGGGGGACCGTGGGACGGACGGAGGGACAGACAGGGGGACGGACAGGGGGACCGTGGGACGGACAGGGGGATGGAGGGATGGACAGAGGGACGGAGGGACAGACAGGGGGACAGAGGGATGGACAGGGGGACCGTGGGATGGAGCACTGGCTCTGTTTGGGTATTGTAAATCAGGCACTCCTGATCTGGGGGAGGGGTAGTCTAATGATTGCAGTGCCAGTGCCCAAGGCAAATCAGAGTGCCAAGATCACAGGACAGGATTCCTCTTGCAGCAGATCAGACTGCCTGCTGCTGACATAAATCAAATAACAGGACTACAGAGTGGAGTCTCCCTCCCCCTCCCCAGGCTCAGAAATCAGCAGCAGCTCCCTTATAAAAAGAACAGCCATCAACCATCCTAATTCCTCCTCGGACCACAGCCTGCCTGCATAACAGGAAACCCCCCTTCTTCCCCCTTCTCCTGTCAGATGACGAGCACTGCAGACTCACTCAGCTCTCTGCCTACAGCAGCTCTGCTCCCTCCCCAGCGGTCTATCTAGAAAACAGCCAGCAGCTCAGCAGTCATCTATCTCTCTATCTCTATCTCTATCTCTATCTCTATCTCTATCATCTCTCTCCACCATGTGACACAGAGGCTTTTAAAAGGTAGCACCTCTGCACAGCATTCTGAATCAACTAAACATCGGCGGCTTATGCGGCTGTATCCCTCCTCTTCAAAAAGAGTCTCCAGCCAAGTAGCAGACAAGATTCACAGCAGGTACAATATTATTTAAAAAAAATAGTGTGAATTTTATGCCAATACCTCAGTGGAATTTTTGGGGGTGCTATGAGGGTGCTTGAAAAATTTTTGGGGGGCTTCAGCACACCCAAGCACCCACCTGGCGCTGCCCCTGCTCCCCACCGGGAGAACACAATGGCTCCATAGGAGATATTCCCCCATCAACACTGACTGTGTTGATGGGGAGATCAAGCAATTTTGCAAACCCTGGTTGCAGAAAAGAAAATTGCTTCATTTATGGCCTGCCTTCATCAGAGGGACACAGAGAAGAAAGCATTGGCATTAACATGTGTGGATATGCTACACTTTGTGAGCATTGGAGGGGGAAACAAACTTTTTTTCTAGTATTGCTGATGTAGCACCCTGCTTCTTTTTGATCAGGTGATCGTAGGTAAATTTAGTTTTTGGCTGAGCTGTAACCAGCTCAGATTTAATGTATATAGTTTACTGGATCTGTTCTGGAATTTACTTGGTTGTGCAGTTTCCCACTGTTGCCAGTAGGTGTCACTGGTACGATGGAACAGTGTGTGAATAACAACTTAGTAAAACTTTAATGAATATTCTTGCAGAAACAGCCCAGTGGGAGGTTCTTGCTGCTGTGCGTTCTGGGGGAGAGTATTTATGGGACAGATGCCATGTGCTAGGAATCAGTTCTTACCTCGTGGCCCTCCAGGCTGGAGGGCTGCGTTACTGCAGCTGTGCAAGTAGGCCCAGAAGCCTGTGGTCCTTAGGCTGCCTTGCCTGGGTGGAGGAAGCCAAGCCAAGCTGAGGAGATCCAGGGGAGGACCCTTGCTGGAGAGAGCCAGGATGAAGGCTGGTCTTTAAGAAGGGCCTGGTGACTTACTTGGAAGACGCACCTATCTCTAACCTACTCTCACAGTACTGCCGGGATGGCTTAAAGGTTCTGGTACTGTGAAGAAGCTGTTCTATAATTGATTTGGTTATGCTTACTGTTATGCACTGGACCGAAAAGAATCCGTTGGTTGAAGAAGTGTTTAATTCGGATACGTTAACATGGGTCATAAGTGCTGATTAGTGTTCGGGGTTAGGGGAGCGTTAGAAACCTTATATTTGCATTGTATCCTGTTATGGCTCAAAAAATACAGACCCCTGATGTGTTACTGTCTATACATGTAATGTTCAATCTCATCTACTGATATAATTGTATGTATCACGTGAGCAATGAATAAATAAACAAGTTCCGATTTAAAAAAAAAAAAAACTGGTGTGGAAAAAAGTGTTGTGCAAGAACAGTCGCTGATGGAGTGTTGGACAACAGGGGGCGATGTGAAACTGTGGGAGGGTCCCATAGAGTAACTGCTTCCCTTTGTGGGGTCCCTCCTCAGACACTGTCCTAGCAAGCGATGGGACCAGAGTTCCTGGTGGTTTTGAACTGGGTCATTTTAAGAAAGCGGTTGCCAGGGGTAACCAAACAGGTATCAGTGAACCTGAAACCCAAAAAGTGCTGGGTAAAGTTGAGACGGATGTCAAAGAAGGACCCCTACAGTCTTGGGAGAGTATATCTGGGGGAGGTGAGAAGAAATGTAAGCACCCAAAAATTGGGAAGAAGTGCGCATGGAAGCACACTCGGCAAAAGAGGTGAGTGGAGTGCTCCTTTAGGAAGACGGGTGTTGTATTCCTCCCTCCATTGCAAAGCAGGGGGAGGATATGTGGAGATGCGACCCCGTGTCACAGATGCATATGAGCAGTGCATGCCTGATTTTGGTAGGCTTGCTAATTGCACACCTGTGCATTGGCTTCATAATCATTCCAGGAATAGAGGTCAGTGCTCATTAGGGATGAGCCAAAACCCCCCCCCCCCCCGGTTTGGTTCGCAGCAGAAGTTGCGAACAGGAAAAAAATTTGTTCAAACACGCGAACACCGTTAAAGGGACACGAACATGAATAATCAAAAGTGCTCATTTTAAAGGCTTATATGCAAGTTATTGTCCTTTGAATTGGAATTTTGTTGTCAGACTGTTCTAAACATGGGAAGCATGCGCCCCTTTACAGGCATACTATAGACACCCCCTAGGTACAAAATTTATTGTTTCACTTTATTAAAATCACTGCTCCTGAAAAAACAGCCATTTGAAAAATTCTTTTTGCATTGATACATGTCCCCTGGGGCAGGACCCAGGTCCCCAAACACTTTTTATGACAATACCATGCATACAAGCCTTTAAAATTAGCACTTTTGATTTCTCCCATAGACTTTGAAAGGGTGTTCCGCGGCTTTCGAATTTGCCGCGGACACCCCAAATTGTTCGGTGAACTGGCGAACAGCCGATGTTCGAATCGAACCTCATCCCTAGTGCTCATCTATGGAGACAGCTCCACCTGGCAGACAGGAGTTCTGGCCTAGGAGTCAGGAGAGAGCCAGTGCAGCACGAAGCTGAAAAAATGTCAGGTCTGGGGAAGACAGACAAAGGCCTAAGGTGTAAGGCCTGAGCAGGAGTGCTATGTTTTAAGTCAGGAAGGCTGAATGCTGGTTGTTCTGAAGCAGGACTGTAATGTTGAATAGCGCTGCAAGGGAATCTGATGTTTATTCTTGAACAAAAATGTGCTGCCATGCCTTTGAAAATGCAGTCGGGACTGACACGATTTCTTCAACTCGGAATGCACCACTAGAGCTTAATCACCCTGGATCTACACAGAGTGTAAGGTCTATGCTTATGGAGTGGGGGTCTGCACTGAGGGGGGTCAATGCTTATGGAGGGTGGGATCTGCACTGAGTAGGGTCTCTGCTGATGGAGGGGGGTCTGCACTGAGGGGGATCTATGCTTATGGAGGGGGGTCTGCATTGAGGGGGATCTATGCTGATGGAGGTGGGGTCTATGCTGATGGGGGAGTCTGCACAGAGGGGGTTATAAGTTGATGGGGGGTCCACACAGAGGGGGTGTCTATACTTAATGGGTGGTTATACTGAGGAAAAGGGAGTCTGAACTTAGTGGGGGGTTATACTGAGGAAAGGGAGTCTTTACTTAGTGGGGGGGTTATACTGAGGAAAGGGGGTCTGTACTTAGTGGGGGGGTCTGTACTGAGGGAGGGTGGTCTGTACTGAAGGGGGACTATAGTTGGTGGACGGGGGTGACACCAACCCTAGTAACGCCACTGCCATGGCTATAATATATATGGTGGTGATTGTAAAAAGGTTAGAGTCTGTTTGTCTTGAACTTTGGACCTGATTTTACTTGTTTGTTTAAAAGAGAAGTATGGGTTTCCTTTTTTCTGCTTAATTCTAATCCTTATGAGCTGCTAGTGTCCACAAATCTTTCCTGCCCTCTGAGAAGTGCACCGTTTCTGTTAAAATAGAGTTAATTACCTGTGGGAGGGTCTACAGACTTTCTTGCAGTGTCATACTGACAATGGGGAGTCTGGATCCACCCTCTACCTGTCATCTGTGCGATGACATCAGCTCTGGGCTCTCTGCTCCTTCCGAGACTAAACACAACAAACAGAGCTGGTCTCCTCCTCCCCTCCTCCCCTCCTCCCCTCCTCCCTTTTGCAGACCGAACAATCTCTGCACACATTCAGGAAAGCAGCAGGCATTAGTGAGTGTAGAAGTCAGTGATAATCAGGGCCGCTGATAAGCCAGTACAACTGGCCCTGTTGTACCGGGCCCGGCCAGTGGGGGGGGGGGGGGGGCAGGCAATATAAACAGTGAATGAAAGAATGCAAAGTAATTTAAAAAAAGTGTTTCCCTCCCCTTCGAGTCCCGGCCAATCATTGATTTGTTGGACAAGGCCCGGAACTCTGATATAAAAGCTGAGTCACATGGTCAGTGGGAGGTTCCTGTCTTGCTGTTTGCCGTGAGAGCCGGAGAGGCTCAACCTGGTTCCCGGAGGGGAGAAGTCCCCCCTCCGGGGAGCCAACGGAGCTTCACCCTAGCCAGATGGGTGGAGGTCTTGTCCTCATGGAGGAACAGACGATATCCTGCAGCATGTAGTTCTGGATGTCGTAGGCCTGCGGGGAGGGGAGCGGGCCACAGACAGAGGAACCGGAAATCATTTCGGATGAAGTGGCAGCAAAACGGAAGGAAACTGGGCGATCGATCGTTTATAAGTGGCACATGGACTATTGATCAAGTGAGTGAAAGCCCAAAGGAAGGGTACTGTCAGAGACTGACGTTGTTGATGCACAAGTCGGTGAGATGGGTGGTTATGGCCCGTGACTTAGGGTTCAACATTGCCCTGGGATTCCAATCAGTCAAGCAAGGAGGTGATCAGAATGACTCTTGTAATTTAATCTGAAAGTACCATGCAAGTGGAAGTAGTGGCAAAGAGGTAGCGGTGAAGCTGCATGCACACACATAGAGAAATGGATTGTTCCTTTTAAGTCATCCAGATGAAGAAGTTATTCAGAGTGACTCTTTATCATTTAATTCTCTACTAATGCCCCGTACACACGGTCGGACTTTGTTCGGACATTCCGACAACAAAATCCTAGGATTTTTTCCGACGGATGTTGGCTCAAACTTGTTTTGCCTACACACGGTCACACAAAGTTGTCGGAATTTCCGATCGCCAAGAACGCGGCGACGTACACCACGTACGACGAGACTAGAAAACGCTGGTTCAGAACCAAGCGTGGCACCCTTTGTGCTCCTTTTGCTAATCTCGTGTTATTAAAAGTTTGGTGAGAGACGATTCGCGCTTTTTCAGACTCGTGGCTTTCAGATCATTTTCTTCCGTTCAGTTTGTGCTTGTGGGTTTGTATCTGCTCTTCAGTGCGTGCAGTCAGTTCATATCAGAGTTTTCTGTGTGATCTTGCCTGCTCGTTGCTGTTTTTCAGGTCGCTCTTCACAGGCCTTGCTGTTCTTCAGTGCGTTCTGTTACTTCGTTCTGAGCAGCCGACCGTTTTCTAGCCATGTTTCATATGCGTACTCCTCGTACAGTTCGTGCTGTGCGGGGGCTTGGTGTTGGGGTCCTGACCTTGACACAAGTCCAGTCCATGAACAGGGTGGGGGGGAGTTCATGGACCAAGAATTGGTTGCTTCAGCGTGACCAGTTCTGTCATATGCTTTTGCTCCGTGAGATCTGTGAGAATAATCCTGATGATTTCAGGAACTTTCTCAGGATGACGGACCCCGTGTTTCACCGTTTGTTGGCTTCACTGACCCCCTATATCAGCAGGCAGGATACCTGCATGAGGCAAGCCATCACTCCGGAGCAGAGGTTGATCGCTACCTTGCGGTATTTGGCCACAGGGAGAAGTCTGCAGGACCTGAAGTTCTCGACAGGCATCTCCCCCCAGGCTCTTCTTTGTGGACATTTACTGCTTGTGTTTGTTTTAGCTGACCCTGACAGAAATGTGTGGAGTGCAGAAAATGTCGTGATTGTGTAACCTTATACAAAGCACTGTTGGCTGTTATTTACTAAATGCAAAGACACTTTTCACTACAAGTGCACTTGCAACTGCACTGAAACAGCACTTGTAGTGCAAAGAGGATTTGCCCTTAGGAAATAACCACCATTTTCTCATAAAACAACAATTACATCACCCAAAAAGTGTTGTAGTGTTGAGACAATAATCCACACATTCTTGATGAACAATCTTTTTAATACCAGCACAATCACATGTGCATTTACCAAAGGTTTTTCTGACAAACAAACATGTTTGTTGTATAACAATTTTTGTGGTGTCATTATCCAAAATCAAAATGTGCCTTTTATAGAAAACAGGCCTGTGTAAAACCCACAAGAAAGACACAAATCTTGATCTTACAAAGTTCACATTTGGTAGAACTTGAAGGCAATATCAGACATGAGTATTTATGAACTGTGTTTGATATTGCGTTCAGATGGGGGGAAATCACCCCTGGAAAAGCCAAATTTGGAAGATGCACAAAAATTTCACAATGTCAACATGTGCTATCTGCCATCAGGGGGGATCAAGGGACGTGTTTTGGGGGAGAAAGCCCTTCCTCACCGCTACTTTATTATTGAGGAAGGGGTTGCACCCCCAAAACGCGTCCATTCATCTCCCGTGATGGCAGATAGC
Organism: Lithobates septentrionalis; assembly: GCA_037952835.1. Lineage (NCBI taxonomy): Eukaryota > Metazoa > Chordata > Amphibia > Anura > Ranidae > Lithobates > Lithobates septentrionalis. The sequence continues at coordinate 267,126 of JBBDGP010004067.1, read as the reverse complement.
ACATGTTGACACACTGTGATTTTTCCCAAAGCCAAATTTGGAGGATGCACACAAAAACATTTCGCACATTGTAGCACACAAAAGAAGAAAGTGATTTGGAGGGGCTTTAAACTCGCCCCAAAACATCAATGATGTTTTTATATTTTGGAATAACATCATTGATGTTTTGCTTGATGATTTGCAATTGTAAATTACACCCCATGATCTCCCCGATCAGGATCTGGGCACTTTCGGATGTGAAAGGATCTGGATCCACAACATCACGATCACCTAAAAAGAGAGGAACCCAAAATAAATTAGTTTTCAAAAAAATGCCACCATCCATCTCTTATCTGAGCCTGTGGTTGCAGACACTCACCTGTTGTGGTAACTACTTCCACCACGTCTTCATCTTCCTGCTCATCTTGTGTTGGGTGGATTTCCCCTTCTTCCAGAGGGGGGGGGCTCTGGTCTCCTCGGATGAGGGGTGTCCTCCGAGTTTTTTCTCCCCTATGTAAAACAAAAATGGGATAATTAGCACACAGATATTTGATGTCGGAACTATAAAGATGAAACATTGCTTGGAAGTGGGGTACAATTGTCTATTTTAGCCGAGTTCCAAGGTGTAGCTTTTTTAGTGCCCTTTGTCAAGCTGCAATACTTTACCTGTTTGGTAAAAGCTTCACAGATGGAGACCCCCCTATAGTATACACTGGAGCACCTGTGTGGCCCCCCTAATAAAAATGGTGTTCTTGTGTCCCACACTAGTGCTCCAGTGTCCAGATGTGAAAACAGCTGCTCAGTGTCCTCTCCTTACACACAATCTAGTTTGCATTTCATTCTAGTAACAAAGCCATCTACACAACCCAATTCTTTGAAGACAAGTATAGGGCGTCAAAATGGTGGCCAAATGCATATGGTCTAAACAATGGTATTTTATCGTCCGAAATAACAATGTGTGATCCGAACGAATAATGTGCCCATGAACATGAAAGTTGCCATTTTAAACTGTACAACAGTTCCTAAAAGCACATGGAGCAGCACGAACGTAATAAACACAAAAAGAATAGGAACACAGCACAACTACTTACTTTTTTGCAGCACTCTCCGGATCTTTCTGTACTGCTCATGTTCTCGTAATTTCAGGTCCGACCACCGCTTCCTGAGCTGATCTTTCGATCGTCGTACCCCGAATTTCCGGTGCAGACTCCTGACCACTTTCGCCATGATCTTGGCCTTTCGGACATTGGGGTTGGGGTAAGGCCCATACTTTCCATCATAGTCGGCCTTCTTCAGGATGTCCACCATCTCCAACATCTCCCCAAAGGACATATTTGAGTCCTTTAATCTCCTTCTGGATCGGGACGTTTCAGGCTCCAGCCTTTCCTCCTCCTCCTCCTCGTTGCTGTACTTAGCACTATCCTGCTGTCTCTCCGCCATGTGCTCTTCCTCCACTGCGCCGAACGAAAAGGGGCGGGGAATAGACTAGAAAGAACGTCAGGGGCGGGCGGAGTTATACGCATGCGCAGTGTGTATAAATCGTAACGCGCGCGTCTTACGTACGATCTGTGAGCGGAGGAAGGAGCATCAGAGACGCCGATCGTGCTAACGAAGGTAGGATCTAAACTTGGGCCTATACTGCTTCGAAATGGAAGCCTATATTGTAACAAGATTAGGGGAGTTTGGCCTGACATTAGGCTTTGTCTTGTGTTGTGTCTTGCAGAGAAAATGGATGGGTTCAACGACCACAATTTCCTGCCCCTGTTTATTGACAAGTACAGGGAGCTGCCCTGTCTGTGGCAAGTGAGACACCCCCACTATAACCATAAACAAAAGAGGCAGCCAGCGCTGGAGAAACTGCTGGAGTTGGTGAAGCCGGTGGTCCCCACAGCAACCATCCCTTATTTAAAAGCAAAAATTGGTGGCCTGTGGAGCACTTATCTAAGGGAGCGCAAGAAGGTCACAGATTCCCAGAGATCTGGAGCTGCAGCAGATGACATTTATGTCCCCAGGCTGTGGTACTACGAGAGACTGCGATTTCTGTCAGATCACACTGAAGTCAGGGAATCCCTCTCCACTCTTCCTTCCACGCTTCCTTCCATCCCAGCTGAGGCTTCCAATGTCCAACCTGGGCCTTCCAGCCAGGAAGAAGTGGAGGAGCCCAGCTGGAGTCAGGTATAGCATTCTTCTACAGATTTCTGGTCAATAAATAAATGATGTTTATTAGATTTTATTATTGATCACTAATTGCTGATTAAAAAAAGTGCTTTACATATCAATAGACAGTAGTGGGCACCCAAAATTGGGAAAAGAATGAAAACTGCTGGGCTCAGAAGGATAGTCTGTTATATTTGTTAACATTCAATTTGCAGCAGTCAGGAGGTGAAAATTGTGTGTGATTGATGAATAAAAAACTAAAACTATGTCCCTTTTTCATACACCGGAAGACCTCAGCCAGGAGGAGGCTGTGGAATGTGGCAGTCAGGAGGAGGCAGGGATTATTAGTGTCAGCGAGGAGGAGGCGGGGATTAGTGGCAGCCAGGAGGAGGCGGGGCTAAGTGGCAGCCAAGAGAAGCCAGGGACAAGTCGCAGCCTGACTGAGTCTCAGGTCCCTCCCCTCCGCCTGCCATATAAACGAGCCAGGAAGGCCACTCCGAGTCCTGTGCAGGATTCAGCGTACAGGCTGATCCAGGAGGCTTTGGCGTCCCTCCGAGCCTTCCCCAGTCCTGAAGAGGCCTTTGCCTGCATGGCTGCCACAAAATTGCAGGGCATGCAGGAGGGTCAACGCAAGATCTCTGAGGACCTGATTTATAAAGTCCTTCGTAAGGGGTTGAGTGGGGAACTGACACACAAGACGGATGTCATTGAGAGGGACGATCCTCCTCCTCCTGCTGCCACAACTCCACCACCACAGCCAAAGCCTGTAAGAAGCGTGGAAAGAAGACCAAAGAGTGATGACCCTGGGTTCAGTCTGGTCTGACAGAAGATGCAGTCTCTCGTATGACCACAGCCTGGGGACACAGATGTCATCTGCTGCTTTCCGGATCTCTGGGACTTCTGGACCAGACTGCCCTCCCTTAGATATGGACTCCTCAGGCCACCAATTTTGCTTTTAAATAATTGATGTCTGCCCTGGGGGTCCCAGGCTTCACCCACTTCTGCAGTTTCTCCAGCGTTGCCTCCCTCTTTGTTTATAGTTGTGACCCCTTAATAAAATTTTTTTGAGTAAATTCTACTCTCCTGTGTGTGTTTTCATCCAAAAAGGACAGTTTGTTGGTGACGATTCAGGTATATTTCTAAAGTACAATGTGAAATTAACAAGGGACAACAACACCAAACAATCTCCTACAGATTAAATAGAACAACATATTAGTGGTGTTGTGGGAACTTGTCACCAAAAACACACACAAACATTTTCGGGAGTACAAATCAAAATCACCAAAAAAAATAAAAAATAAAAAAGAGAAACGCAAAAAAAGAATCTACATTAAAGTCCAAAAAAAAAAAAAAAATGTTGTTGTCAGATGTGAGAAATCTAAATATATTGAGGGAATCCCGATAAATAGTAACGAAATAAGTTTGTGAGAAGTGTGTGTGAATATGAGCAGCAAAACTACTTAATTCTTGTCACATTATAAAGAAGAAGAGAGTGCGCTGTATTAAACCATTTTGAACATTGCAGCGTGACGAAAGTGCTGTATCCATTCCGAACGCTACATTTACCAGAACGAGCTGTCCCGTGTTGGAATTTCTTCTGAGCATGCGTGGCACTTTGTGCGTCGGAACAGGCCACACATGGTCGGAATTGACGCGATCGGATTTTGTTGTCGGAAAATTTTATCTCCTGCTGTCCAACTTTGTGTGTCGGAAAATCTGATGGAAAATGTCCAATGGAGCCCACACACGGTCGGAATTTCCGACAACACGCTCCGATCGGACAATGTCCATCGGAAAATCCGACCGTGTGTACGGGGCATAAATCTACTTCAATCTTCTCTGACCAAAATGATCGTTTGAAGTGTTTTGTCTGACCATCCGCAACTATTCTTTGATGTTTCCTGTAAGAACCATGTTAAGATGACAATGCAACAAAGAGAGCATCTCAAAGGAAGTCCTTCTCCTATCCCAGTTTGTGTTAATGAATAAAGTGTTAAAAAAAAGCAATAAGGACTGTGACTTTGAATCTATGGGCTGCGAGGGTTGAGTGGTAAATGTGAATTACTGATATAGCCAATTTTAAGCCGCTCCTTCGGGGGTAAGCGCTACATGTGGGGTGTCGTCTGGGATATCTGTTTCACGTTTTCCGCTAACCATCTCCCATAGCAACGAAAACCTGCATTTCAGAAATTGTTGCAAGATAACAGTACCTGCCACCAGGGGTCGCTGGGGAGGACTTTGAAAATTTGCTGCTACAGTTCCTCGCGCGCTGAACCAACAAGTGGGGGGTGGAGCCATGCCCCAGAGGAAAAGTTTTTATGTTCAGCGTGCCAAGCGAGGAAGATGGCGGAAGGTGTTGAGAACACGCTTGCCATACAACAGCTGTCTGATGTGCAGGATCGGGTTCTAGTTGACACCGGTGTTTGGTAAGAATTGACCGGGAGTAATTGACGGAGTAGAGAAGCTCTGTATGCTGTGTCCTGAATGTCGGAGACCTACAGTTGGAGTTATTGCCTGGGCTCAGTGCGGACATTGCGGTACCCAGTTAACACGATTGGGACCCGTCCAGCGAGAGGTCACATACTATACTGTTAAAGAGAAAATGGGACTTTGTCTGCCGCAGAAAGGGGTGATACGGAAGGCCGGAGAGGGTCGTGTGTCACCTGCAGCAGCCGTGATGGAGCTTCAGTCTGATTCGGCTGAATCAGAGCTATCAGGAGATCAGGTAGGATCTGCTGAAGAAGCCTGCAACCTGACTGGGGATCCGGGGACTGTTGAAGTTGTTGCCCAGTCGTCGGTGAGAACCCATGAGGAGCCAGTGAATATTAAACCCTTTGATTTGCCCGTCCGGAAGGAGCCCAGATTACAGGAGGGGGATCCCTCGGGTGAGCCGGACAGGGTGAGTGAAGATCGGGTTGTGGATTGGGGATCACCACAGATCTTGCAGAAATACGGATCAATGAGTGATTTATTTGTATGGTCATCCCCTGAAGAATGTGATTCAAGTGAAGAGGAATACTTTATTGAAAGTTCAACATCCGTGGAGGCTTCCACAGGAGTGTCTGGTACAACTAAGGTTTTAGTACCTCCGTTCAATGTGACTAATACCATTGTTCCTGACAGGCCAGCTACATTCCAGAAATGGGTTAGTAAAGCTATTGACGCTTATGTTCTGCCTGGCAGAGGAAAGGCCAAAGACTTACCTAGACTCTCTAGGTTCCAGAGAGAGGTCCAGCGAAGGGTAGCTCAGGAATGGGGCTTTGATTATCCTTATGTCCCAGAACAAATTATGGACGTTATAGAAAGTTCCTGAGAGACATGGGAGGATGAACTTGTGTGGGACTATCTTCATGTACCCAAGCCAAAAAGGACACCTGATAGTAAGGTTTGGGTTCAGTTCAAAGATATTCAGCGAGAGTGGAAGCTTGGAAGAGCGATCCACAAGGACAGAGTATTGGTGGTAAAAGCTGGACAAAATATCCAAAGTTACTCTATCTCGGTGAGAGGACTGGGAGATAGCCGCAGAAGGTTGCCTGACCCAAGATATTATTTGTGAGAAGGATTGTGTTCACAAATTAGGTCTTTTACCCAGATAGACTTCAGGATGGCAGACGGGTTAGGGTGGGTATTCCCCAATTTAAACTGTTGAGCAGGAAATTTACATTCATGGTGCCTAAAAAGGACAAAGTTATGGACACTAGGATGTGTTGTTTCCATTTAAAAGTCCCTTTGTAGCACAAGTACTTATTCAAGGACTCTCGTTTAAGAGCCGAACAGAAAGTTTATTTTGCCAACGGGCAACTGGATTTAATTGTTGAGCATGTCTATTGGGATGCGCTTTGCAGGAGTACTGCTGGACTCCTTTTGAGGGAGCAATTATCTCAATGGGGACACACATGCCACAGAAAAATGTTTATTACCAGACAGAGGATTCTAACCCCCTTTGCATGGTAATGCTTGTGAAATAGTTAGAAAATATTGTGTGGATTTTTCTTTTCTTTAGGTATATTGGAAGATGTGACGGCTGTCCATTCCACAGAAGAAGGCCTGTGGTAATCAAAGCATTCTTCCCACGGGAACAGTGCTTTGGTTCCGCTTGTATTGAATGTTATAATGTAGGGATCTACAGTCAGGCCATGTAAATACTATTGTACTGATATTGTATACAGTGATAATTGATGTTTAACTTTGTTAAAAGTTTATTTTCCCTTTTCCCTCATTTCCCATTTATGTAATGAGATGCTCTTCATTTCTAAAACACAAAACCTTTAGAGCGTCACTCTGAAATTTTTCCTCCACAACTGAGGACAGTTGTGATTTTAAGTGGGGGGTGTATGTAGCGGGCACCTATTTTTACATAGGTGACCTTTATTGTTAGTTTCCTATGTCAGGTAAATTTAGACGGGCTTGTGCTGTAGTAGCAGGCCTGTTTGTTAATTTCTATATTTGAGTGGCAGGTGTTTGTATTCGAGTCCCAGCCAATCATTGATTTGTTGGACAAGGCCCGGAACTCTGATATAAAAGCTGAGTCACATGGTCAGTGGGAGGTTCCTGTCTTGCTGTTTGCCGTGAGAGCTGGAGAGGCTCAACCTGGTTCCCAGAGGGGAGAGGTCCCCCCTCCGGGGAGCCAACGGAGCTTCACCCTAGCCAGATGGGTGGAGGTCTGGTCCTCATGGAGGAACAGACGATATCCTGCAGCATGTAGTTCTGGATGTTGTAGGCCTCCCCTGCGGGGAGGGGAGCGGGCCACAGGCAGACAGAGGAACCGGGAATCATTTCGGATGAAGTGGCAGTAAAACGGAAGGAAACTGGGTGATCGATCATTTATGAGTGGCACATGGACTATTGATCAAGTGAGTGAAAGCCCAAGGGAAGGGTACTGTCAGAGACTGAGGTTGTTGATGCACAAGTCAGTGAGATGGGTGGTTATGGCCCGTGATTTAGAGTTCAACATTGCCCTGGGATTCCAATCAGTCAAGCAAGGAGATGATCAGAATGACTCTCTTGTAATTTAATCTGAAAGTACCATGCAAGTGGGAAGTAGTAGCAACGAGGTAGCGGTGAAGCTGCATGCACACACATAGAGAAATGGATTGTTCCTTTTAAGTCATCCAGATGAAGAAGTTATTCAGAGTGACTCTTTATCATTTAATTGTCTACTAAATCTACTTCGATCCTCCCTGATCAAAGTGATCGTTTGAAGTGTTTTGTCTGACCATCCGCAATTATTCTTTGATGTTTCCTGTAAGAACCATGTTAAGATGACAATGCAACAAAAAGAGCATTTCAAAGGAAGTCCTTCTCCTATCCCAGTTTGTGTTAATGAATAAAGCGTTAAAAAAAAGCAATAAGGACTGTGACTTTGAATCTATGGGCTGCGAGGGTTGAGTGGTAAATGTGAATTACAGATATAGCCAATTTTAAGCCGCTCCTTCGAGGGTAAGCGCTACAATTGTATAGTCTTGTAATTTGTCAAAAACTTCACTCTTGTGTTGCATTAGGTAGGTGACTGTGTATCTTGAATAGTCGTCTATGAAAGTCACTATGTACCTGTTGCCTCCAGGTGTAGGTGGGTTTAGGGGACCACACATGTCACTGTGAAGTCAAGTGATCTTGAAGCTCTCTTCTGACTGACTTTGGGAAGTGTTGCTCTTGTAGCTTTGGATTTAATGCAACATTCACACTTAACAGTAACTGGACAAGGGGATACTGTTAGATACATTGTCAGGTTTTTACAAATGCTAGCGTCAGATCTGTCTAAGGTCGTGTCTCCAGTGCATTGATTAGTGCAGTATATGTATTGGGCAAACTGCATAACAATATGGCTGCAGTGTGACTGTCTGTTATATTCTCCCCGATTGATCTGAGTTGCGCAATCACTTCCAGCATTGCGTTTATATGCTCCTGCATGTCCTGTTCTCTGCCAAGTCTCATTTTGTAAAGTTTCCGCAGCAGAAACAGCTTGCTGTTTAAACTGGATCTTTCATGCAGTCTTTTCAGTACGTCCCACATGCCTTTCGCTGTGTCCTCATGGCGTATATGAATGAGCTGATCGTCCTCCACTAGTAAGCTTTTGGTGGCCTGCGCCTGTCTGTTTTTCTTGTCAGAGTCCTGATTATTGTCCTGTGGCCTCTCTGTGGTAGTAACCTCCCACAATTCGTCTCTTGATAATAGCATTTCCACTTTGAACTTCCATAGATGATGATAATTGTCATTGTTCAGCTTGGCCACTGAGAGTTTAAGCTCTGAGTTTCCAGCCATCTTTTCATTTCTTCCTTTATATATGAACAGTCTTACTTGTATATAGATGTCACTGGAAAACTTTCTTATGCTGATCTCTGCATCAGTCACACTGTCTCCTGGCTTTATTCTGCCTGGGCCCAGGGCCGGTACAAGGCAGGGGCGGAAGGGGCGGATGCCCTGGGCGGGACAAATTACTAGAGGAAGGGGGGCGCAGGTGAAGTGGCTGGACTGTACACACAGAATACTGCACAGCCAGTCAGAGCTGCTATGATGTCTGTGCCATGCGCTAGTGCACAGCGAGGACGAGCCCTTCACTTCCCTGTCAGACAGAGCAATCTCCGCCCGACTGCCGTTGTTCTGACAAGAAAGTCCCCCCCCCCTATGGGATAGTGTTGGGCAGGGCCGGATTAACATAGGGGCTGGTGGAGCTGCAGCTCCAGGCCCCTCCCTCAATATAGGCCCATGGCAGTTTCTTATGAATATCTGTGTGCCTTCCTGAAGGAAGAGGAGGAGCCCTCTGTGCTCACATGGAGGAGACAAGAGTCAGTGCAGCCGAGTCCTGTCTCTGTCCATGCCTGACTCCTATCACAGGATCTGTTCATTCACACAGATCGTCCTCAGTGTCTGGGAGCTGTCTGGGGGAGGGGCGCTGATGTCCTAACCAGCAGGAGCCCGGGAGATAAGGTTAGTACATTTGTTAGGGAGGTGTTTTATTGCGCTAGTGGAAAGACTGCTGCTTCCCCCCATGTAATGTGCTCTTGTGCCCAGTGCCCAGCATGTCATGTGCATTGCAGTGCCCCATATAATGTGCTGTGCCCACCATGTGCTGTGCATTGCAGTGCCCCCATGTAATGTGCTGTACCCACCATGTCATGTGCCTTGCAGTGCCCCCATGTAATGTGCTGTGCCCACCACGTCATGTGCTGTACATTGCAGTGCCCCCATGTAATGTGCTGTGCCAACTATGTCATGTGCTGTGCATTGCAGTGCCCCCCATGTAATGTGCTGTGCCAACTATGTCATGTGCTGTGCATTGCAGTGCCCCCCATGTAATGTGCTGTGCCCCCCATGTAATGTGCTGTGCATTGCAGTGCCCCCATGTAATGTGCTGTGCCCCCCATGTAATGTGCTGTGCATTGCAGTGCCCCCATGTAATGTGCTGTGCCAACTATGTCATGTGCTGTGCATTGCAGTGCCCCCCATGTAATGTGCTGTGCCCCCCATGTAATGTGCTGTGCCCCCCATGTAATGTGCTGTGCCCCCCATGTAATGTGCTGTGCATTGCAGTGCCCCCATGTAATGTGCTGTGCCAACTATGTCATGTGCTGTGCATTGCAGTGCCCCCCATGTAATGTGCTGTGCCAACTATGTCATGTGCTGTGCATTGCAGTGCCCCCCATGTAATGTGCTGTACCAACTATGTCATGTGCTGTGCATTGCAGTGCCCCCCATGTACTGTGCTGTACCAACTATGTCATGTGCTGTGCATTGCAGTGCCCCCCATGTAATGTGCTGTACCAACTATGTCATGTGCTGTGCATTGCAGTGCCCCCCATGTACTGTGCTGTGCCAACTATGTCATGTGCTGTGCATTGCAGTGCCCCCATGTAATGTGCTGTGCCCCCCATGTACATGGGGGCACTGCAATGTACAGCACATTACACGGGGGGCACAGCACATTACATGGGGGCACTGCAATGCACAGCACATTAATGTGCTGTGCCAACTATGTCATGTGCTGTGCATTGCAGTGCCCCCATGTAATGTGCTGTGCCAACTATGTCATGTGCTGTGCATTGCAGTGCCCCCATGTAATGTGCTGTGCCCCCCATGTAATGTGCTGTACATTGCAGTGCCCCCATGTAATGTGCTGTGCCAACTATGTCATGTGCTGTGCATTGCAGTGCCCCCCATGTAATGTGCTGTGCCAACTATGTCATGTGCTGTGCATTGCAGTGCCCCCCATGTAATGTGCTGTGCCAACTATGTCATGTGCTGTGCATTGCAGTGCCCCCCATGTACTGTGCTGTGCCAACTATGTCATGTGCTGTGCATTGCAGTGCCCCCATGTGATGTGCTGTGCCAACTATGTCATGTGCTGTGTATTGTAGTGCCCCCCATGTAATGTGCTGTGCCCACTATGTAATTTGCTGTGCATTGCAGTGCTCACTATGTAATGTGCAGTGCCCACCATGTAATGTGCTGTACATTGCAGTGCCCACCATGTCATGTGCTGTACATTGCAGTGCCCACCATGTAATGTGCAGTGCCCACCATGTAATGTGCTGTGCCCACCATGTCATGTGCAGTGCCCACCATGTAATGTGCTGTGCCCACCATGTCATGTGCTGTGCCATGCAGTGATCCCACCAAGTAATGTACAGTGCCCACCATGTAATGTGATGTGCCATGCAGTGATCCCACCATGTCATGTGCAGTTCCCACCATGTCATGTGTTGTGCCCACCCTGCCATGTGTGTGCCTAGCATGTAGTGTGTTGTGACCACTGTGTAATGTACTGTGCTGTTCAGCAGTGCCCACCATGTCATGTGCAGTTTCTAACATGTTATGTGCAGTTGCATTGCCCATGAAATGTGCTATGCCATGCAGTGCCCACCATGTAATGTGTTGTGCCATTCAGGGCCCACCATGTAATGCGCTGTGCCCACCACATCATGTGCTGTGCCATGCAGTGCCCACCATGTAATGCACTGTACCCACAATGTAATGTGCTGTGCCATGCAGTGCCAACCATGTCATGTGCAGTGGCCACCATGTAAATTACTGTGCAGTGCCCACCCTGTCGTGCTGTGTTGTGCCCACCATGTCATGTGCTGCACCATGCAGTGCTTACCATGTAATGTGCTGTAAATTGTCCACCATGGCATGTGCTGTGCAGTACCCACAATAGAATGCCCTATGCAGGGCTCACCATGTCATGTGCGGTGTCCACCAATTAATGTGCTGTGCTCACAATGTAATGTGCTGTGTCATGCAGTGCCCACCATATCATGTGGTGTCATGCAGTGCCCACCTTGTCATGTGCTGTGCAGTGCCCACCATGCCATGTGCAGTACCCACCATATCGTATGCTGTGCCCACCATATAATGTGCTGTGCAGTGCCCACTTGTAATGTGCAGTGCCCACCATGTAATGTGCTCAGCTGTGCCCGCCATGTCATGTGCTGTGCCCACCATATAAGGTCCTGTGCCCACCGTGTGCATGTGCTCTGTTGTGCCCACCATGCAATGTGCTGTGTTGTGCAGTACCAACCATGTCATGTGCTGTGCCCACCATATAATGTACTGTGCCTACCTTTGTAATGTGCTGTATTGGGCAGTGCCAACAGTGTAATGTGCTGTGCCTGCCATGTAATGTGCTGTGCTTCGCCCACCATTAAATGTGCTGTATCCATGTATCCACCATGTAATGTGTAGCGCCAACCATGTAATGTACTGTGCTATTCCCCCCCCCCCCCGTGTAATGTACTATGCCACAGACTCACCCCCTCACTCTCACCCCCCTCTCTCTCTCTCTCTCAACCCCTCTCTTTCACCCTGTTCTCTATCTTGCCCCCTTCAACCCCCTCTTTCCTACTACCCTCTCTCTCTCTTTCACCCTCTCTCTCTCTTTCACCCTCTCTCGTCCCCTCTCTCTCATTCAACGCCTTTCTCTCTCTTTTCCCCTCCCTCTCATCCCCACTCTTTCAGCCCCCCTATCGCGCTATAACCCCCCCCCCCTCTCTCTCTCTCAACCACTCTCTCACACCCCTCTCTCTCTTTAATTTAATTCAACAAAGAATTGTTTGCGTTTTTCATTTTATTTATTTTCATAAAAAGGCCCACCAAAATCCTTAGCACCAGGCCCATGTTGCTCTTAATCTGTCCCTGGTGTTGGGCTGTCCGCCCTGTACTGCGCAGGCGCAGCGCTGTTCCGACGAGAAAGGTCCGCCCTGAACAGCCGTTCATCTTCGGAGACTTTTGGCGTCTCCTTTGTGCGCATGCGCAGTACAGGGCGGACACTATCAGATAGGGGACGTTTCTCGACAGGAGCGAGTGTGATCTAGAGGAGGAGGAACCGAGCAATAGTAAGTAAGCCATCTGCAGATGAATTTGTTAACTCCTTTTTTGGGGGGCGGTTGATATATTACCAATGGTATTTTTTTAATATGCATGAAGGGTAGTTAATGTGTATTATCAATGCTGCATTAGTGACAAGTGGCAGTTATTTAACCCCTTTGGGCTGCATTAGTGGCACCAGTGTCAGTGTTAATTAACCCCTGCATACTGCAGCAGTTAATTATCAGTGATGCCACTAATGCAACACAAAGGGGTTAATTAACTGCCACTTGTAACTAATGCAGCATTGATAATACACATTAACCCCTTCATGCTGCATATTACAAATACCATTGGTAATTAACCACTTGCCAACCCGTCTCACCCATTCGATCTGATTCCTGTCCGAATCCACAGTTCGCACCGCAATCTGCAAACCGATCCGGGGGTGTCATTAACATTCTATTGACACCCGCAGCGGTTCTCAGAGGGCAGCGTGAACTGCCTGCGGGAGAGATGCGATGCGGGAACCGGCGCTGGAATCGCACTGGTTCTCACATTGCTACAGTGTGAATCTAGGCTTAGGGTTTCGGGTACATGCCCCTGCCCGCCTACTCCCCTGTGATTTGACACAGTGGGAGTATGTCAGCAGATCCCAACCAGTGATTTATGGCCGGGACCTATTGACTGGCTGTGTCACAGCCCAGAGCCCTGTGTTGACAATCAACACAGGGCTCTATACAAAGGAAATGTTCGCTTGCAAAGCAGGGAAAATAAACAAGCCAGTCAATGGTAAAAATCAGTACACACATTACACATTGTTGGGCACACAATTAACCCCTTGGATGCCCCTAGATATTAACCCCTTCTCAGCCGTTGTCATTAGTACAGTGTCGGTGCATATTATTAGCACTGATCAGTGTATAAAGCTACATTCATGACCTAGGTATTCCAGAGCTTCTTTTGGGCAACAAGCGTCCCGCAATTTTGTCGCAATTTGTTGAGGGACAATTGCCACAAAATCGTCTGTGTCTGTGCGTCAATTTGGAAATTGCAGGCAGAATCACAGCAATCCGGAATGCCTAGGTGTGAACTGAGCCTTAGTGTCACTGGGTCCCACTATAAGTCGCTCCTTCTTTACAACCGGGGGGGGGGGCGCAGTTTGCCATCTTTGCCCTGGGCACCAGATGACCTTGTCCCAGCACTGCCTGGGCCGCACCTGTTTATGTAACTTTATCCGGACACTGGGCCCATAACCTGTTGCAGAGTAAGATTGCTTGGTGCAGTGGAGTCAATTCAGATCAGACGTTTTGGAGTAACAGGAACTGGCTTCTTTATTGGAACATAACTGGTAAGAAGTACACAGACAGGAAAAAGAAACAAACAAGTGCAACACTATGTATAGGAAATACAACACATCATAGAAAAATGCATAGCATAGCATATCGCTTAGCATTAGCGACATCTAATGTCCTGTTTGTGAACTGCAGTCAATAGGCTAAGCTGAAAGTTGTTGTATCTCCAACAAGTTGTACCTGTTTATCTTCTGCCCAATCTTCTCTACAGCCTTCTAAAACACACAGAACAAATGCTTTTTCTCAGTTCCAGCAGGAAGGGGGTAGGAATCTGATGTCACTGCATGAGACAGCATAGAAAGAATAGCTGACTGCAATTTGAGACCTGAGTGGATAGAGTAAGCACCCCCTCTCCACAAAGACATAGGGACACATAAACAGCTGAGGTGTGTTATGGGGGTGGGGTCATCTCCTGGGATTCTGTGGTATCAAGTTAGAGACTGTCAGAAGTGATTGATGCAGATAGAAGAGGAATGAGGCTCAGTTCCCACCATTGCAAATTGGATGTGGGGAATTCACAATAGCAGGAGATTGTGACTGGATCTCTTTAGAGCCGGTTCACATATCTCCATAGTGGGTCTGGTGCGATTTGCAGAAGAATGATGTGTGTCTTTTGGTCTGTTTCAGGTCTGAATTCAGCCCAAAATTCAGGCTGAAGTCAGACCTGAAACAGTGAACCAGGAGGCCCTGGACCCCTGCTGTGAGCCACATGCGGCTCATATGTGAACCCAGCCTGAGACAGCAGACAGAAATCACGCTAAGTGCTTTGGACTGAAGCAAGTACACACTATAGAGGGATATACTTTATTAATTTTTCATTTCAGAGGTTTACAACCACTTTAAAGTGCACCTGTACCCAAACTATGAACACTGGGGCTCATTCACATCATAACAGGTGAGCTGTGTTTAACTGCTTTAATCAATGCAGGTTCAATGCATAGATACATTAAAAAAACAAATCAGTTACTATTTGATGCACCAATATCATGAAGTACGCAAAAATCTAGATTTTTTGTTACTCACCATAAAATCCTTTTCTCTGAGTTTATTGATGGACACAGCGTCTTCTTCATTATCCATGACCATACAGGGCTTTATAGCACCTTCTATGGACAGTCCTCTCTGGGTATAAAACTCCCTCTCTGCTATAGGCCTCCAGCCAGTCACAAGCAGTGTCAAGGAGAAAACTCCATAGAGGGGTGGGTGCTGTGTCCATCAATGAACTCAGAGAAAGGGATTTTACAGTGATTTACAAAAAAAACTTGAGAAACAGATGCCTGATGTTGGAATGCTTAGGAGCCACTAACCACCCTGGTGGAGAGCACCGTAAAAGGGAAGGGAGGTTTTCCCCCATGCTATCACGGGCACTGTAGCAACATCAGTATTCTTAGAGCTGGGGCTGTATGAGAGGCCTTCCTCTACATGTCAGGCTCTGACACAAGGTATGCAACAGCCACATCCACAAGTGAGATTATCCATCAGCACATCTACAGGAACAGGACTGTCACATTCAGGAGGGGGTCCAGGGGGTAGCAAGCCCCTGAGACTCCATAGGGACAGCACTACCCAACAGGTGCTGCTGCAACTAGGGACCCCAAAGTAAAGGAAAGAGACCACCCCCAGGCTGCCCAGCAGAGAGGGAGATAGATAGAGAGATACCACGGGAGGACTCCCCACAGGCTGCCATATGCTACCAGAAGTCAGCAACGTGTCTCTGCCACTGTGTACCACTCAGGACTGCACCACCAGGTGCTAGGGACCACTCCCACATCCTCTGACCCTCAGAAGCCAAGGGAAGGCCACTGCTGTGCGCTACAAGAAAATGGTGAATTATGACCATCCTGAGCCAGCTCTCTCAGCCCATGCTGGCACTTGGTCTTTGGGTAAACGGGCACTGAGAATGGCAAATGCAGGATGTCTCCAAAAGTGAAGGTAAAATGGTGGCTGTGGCTCCGGGAAAATAGCTGCCAGCCAAAAATAGCCATGTGGCAGCCATATGAACCTATGCTAGACCCAGAGAGCCTCCTCTCCACTGAAGTGGGGGGTTGTCAGCCAGGGGTAACACTGTGACACAGACTATAGGTGCCCAGTCATATGTGTCCACATGAGACATTTAACTCACTGGCCACCCCAGTCCAGGATGGGGCATAGTCGCTGTTGACTGAGAGCAGAGCTAGCAGTCTGTGTGCTCTTGCTGGTCAAACTGGGGTGACCTGACAGTTGATTGAAGATCTCCACATGAAAAAATCCCAGGAACATAAAGGAAAAAATAAGAAAGCTATAAGACCACAAGTCCCAACATAAAACAATACATCCATACTCCTGGCACTAGGCACAATGACTGGAGGCTTATAGTAGAGAAGGGATTTTAAGTCCAGGGAAGACTGTCCATAGGAGGTGCCAACATTTTTTCTGCCTAGTGTTCTACTCCTGTAGGTGTTGCTATAAAACTCTGTTTGGTCATGGATAAAAAAGAGGCCGTCAATGAACATAAGAGAAATCTTCCTTTATCTTCATAGAATGCAAGAAGGTAAACAAAATCTTCAGCCTTTAGAACCACTTTAAATGATATTACAAATGAGAACTAGGAATGTACATCTTTGTATGTTTCTGATTATTAACCATTTGCCGACCGGCTCACGCCGATATACGTCGGCAGAAGGGCACATACAGGCATATTTAACATACCTGTACATTGCCCTTTAAGAAGTGGTTTGCAGGCGCGCGCGTCCACCGCGAGCTCTGTGAGTGTGATCGCGGGTACCGCGGACTTGATGTCCGCGGGGATACCCGTGATCATCTCACAGAGAGGAAGAATGGGGAAATGCTGATGTAAACAAGCATTTCCCCGTTCTGCCTAGTGACAGGACACTGATCACAGCTCCCTGTAATCGGGAGCGGTGATCAGTGTCGTGTCACACACAGCCCCTCCCCCACAGTTAGAATCACTCCCTAGGACACACTTAACCCCTGCAGCGCCCCCTAGTGGTTAACCCCTTCACTGATAGTCACATTTACACAGTAATCAATGCATTTTTAATCGCACTGATCGCTGTATAAATGTGAATGGTCCCAAAATAGCGCGAAAAGTGTCTGATCTGTCCACCATAATGTTGCAGTCATGATAAAAATCGCTGATCGCCGCCATTACTAGTAAAAAAAAATTATTAATAAAAATGCCATAAAACTATCCCCTATTTTGTAGACGCTATTACTTTTGCGCAAACCAATCAATAAACGCCTATTGCGATTTTTTTTTTTTTTTTTTTACCAACAATATGTAGAATACGTATCGGCATAAACTGAGGAAAAAAATGTTTTTTTTATATATTTTTTGGGGATATTTAATATAGCAAAAAGTAAAAAATAATGCGTTTTTTTTCAAAATTGTCGCTTTTTTTGTTTATAGCGCAAAAAATAAAAACCACAGAGGTGATCAAATACCACCAAAAGAAAGCTCTATTTGTGGGGGGAAAAAGGACATCAATTTTGTTTGGGAGCCATGTCGCACGACCGCGTAATTGTCAGTTAAAGCGACGCAGTGCCGAATCACAAAAAGTGCTCTGGTCTTTGGCCAGCCATATGGTCCGGGGCTGAAGTGGTTAAGTGACATCCAAATCTCCTCTATCATTCAGGAACAAATCATCATGATTCCCAGTCCAGTGATCACTATGACATCTCTGACATGGTGATCATATAGTATTATTCACAAACACATCTGTTGGGTTATGATGTCACAATACCTCACACAGATAGAAGCATTTTGACATATGAAGTTGGCAGGCTACAGTTTTTAAAGGGCAATACAGTAGTCCATTGGTGAGAACACATTTTATAGATCCATTTCCTGCAATGAGCTTCTGGCCGTGGAATAAAATGGAATTCAATTTAGTGTTCAAGAACTATGAAGCTGGTAACAGAAGACAGACCCCAGATCCAGTATAATCGGTGTACATAGATAATTTCTAAAGATTCAGATCTAGAAGTCCTCAGTGGAGTAGATGGTACAAATGAAGTGTAATTATTCCAACACCATCTCTATCGTGGAACAAGAGTCCCTAGTTTGTTTCCCCTGTCTCTCTTTTAACAGTGTTTACTTTTCTGATCAACTAGAGTCTGGTTGCCAAAGTAACCTCGCATATGACACTGGGGTTGCAGAATAGTAAAAAACAGATTGCTGTGCTTTAAAAACCAGCACAGAAAGCTCCAGATTCACACAGTCCTTATACTAGGAACAAGTAACAGTGACAGAGCTCTCTGACAAAGGGACTGCAAGCAACCTTACAACAATTCTGTCTTTCTGGAATCCTCTCTCAGCATAGTGTAATGCCCTGTACACACGGTCAGATTTTCCGACAGAAAAAGTGTGATCGGATTGTGTTGTCGGAAATTTTGTTTGTGTGGGCTCCATCAGACTTTTTCCATCGGAATTTCCAACACACAAAGTTTGAGAGCAGACTATAAAATTTTCCGACAACAAAATCCGATCGTTAAATTCCGATCGTGTGTACAAAAATCTGACGCACAAAGTGCCACGCATGCTCAGAATAAATTAAGAGACAAAAGCTATTGGCTACTGCCCCATTTATAGTCCCGACGTACGTGTTTTATGTCACCGTGTTCAGAACGATCGGATTTTCCGACAACTTTGTGTGACCGTGTGTATGCAAGACAAGTTTGAGCCAACATCCGTCGGAAAAAATCCATGGATTTTGTTGTGGGAATGTGCAATCAATGTCCGATCGTGTGTACAGGGCATAACAGTGAGGAGCAGCCATCTTACCTACCCAGCTGCCAGGATAAAGGTCAAGCACCAGGATACCTGTGAGTTCAGCTACCTCTACGCTGACTGTTGCAGGACACTGAAAGGCAACATCCGAGACTGTCGCCCATTGCTGACTAGGTAACAGACCGCACGCCACACACGTTGGCTAAAGGTCTACACACACCAGCAGCATGGCAGACACTAGACACCGCACAGGACAGTGATAACTTGAACACCGAGACTATTACACAACTGCGAGCAACGCAAGAAGGCGCAGTGCCTAAACGAACAATCACTCATACACAAAAGGCCCATGAAAATTATGAAGCTAACATTGACACGCACCGCGCCAAGTTAGAAAGGGTTTGGGAAAACACAATATTTGAAATATGTAATGCCACAGGTGCTACCAGTCAAGAAGAACAGATTATGCAAACCATAAGTCAGATTGAGTCATGCCATGGACGTTATGTAGCACTGTCACAGACCTACTTCACCTATCTGACTAGAACAAACGCAAACGACAGCCTGCAATAACGTGACCTGAAAAAAGCGATCGATCTGGAGCATTGTGGAGACCGCCATCACAAAAGTGCAAAAAGGAAGAAAGGAGCTCCTCCTGGAGACAGTGTCACTGCGCTCTAGCACATCCAGACACTCCTCAAGGTCAGGCAAATCAGTGCAGTCAAATGCATCCAGTGCAAGCGCAAGTGCTATCAAGGCTCGAGCCACCACAGAGGCTGCACGTGCTAGGGCCAAATATGCCCAGAAAGAGGCAGTCATAAGTTCTGAGAGAGCACGGATAGAAGAGGAGGAGCAGACAGCCACCGCCAAAGCAGCCGCTGCCACTGCACGTAAAAAGGCTGAATTGGACGCAACCTTAGAAGCCCTAAGTAAGGAAAAGGACGCAGCAGCCGCCATAGCCCAGGCTGAAGTCTTGGAAGCAGCTGTGCAACTGGACAGCGGGGAGCAAAAGTATTACCTGACGCCGCCAGAGGTTCCAGGCAGTCGTACGGCAGATTATGTGAGGAGCCTTCTCTGTTTCAACACCTCAGTGCAGTGAGGGTGAAATATCTGACACCAAAGACTTGCTAGACCTGAGAGAAGACCAGTTCCTCCAAGGGTACTAAGTGCCTGGGATATCAGCAGTCAAAGAAATCATCCACACGCCAATATGCTCATGAATGCACCACCACAGGCTCGCCATGTGGCAGCACTAACACCGAGAGATACAGCTATACACAATGGCCAGCAATCATCAAACACTTGCATCAGAAGAGCCGATCACAAGACCCTTCCAGGAAACCACGGCAGAACAAGATCAGCACACCAATGTATCAGGCCTGACCGACATGGGGAAGTATATGATCTGGCATGACATGGTGCAGACGGGACTCACCAACTTCGATAACCATCCCGAGAATTACAGGATATGGAAGTTCACATTCAAGGACGTTATTAAGAGTCTGGGCTTCTCCGCCAGGGAGGAACTCAGCCTGCTGACCAAATGGCTGGGGAAAGAATCCGTAGAACATGCTAAGAGTCTCAGGGCAGCCAACGTGAACCACCCCCAAGTAGGTCTGGACTTAGTATGGGAAAGGCTAGAGGAGTGCTATGGTAGCCCCGAGGCAGTTGAAGATGCACTCTTCAAAAAGGTCGACAATTTTCCCAGAATTACTGCCAAAGACTATACAAAGTTACGAGAACTCTGGGATTTGCTGCAGGAGCTGCAGTCTGCAAGAACAGATCAATCCCTAACAGGCCTCAACGTCCTGGACTCCGCTTGTGGAGTTAGACCGATCTTGGAGAAGCTACCCTACAACCTCCAAGAAAGATGGATTTTGCAAGGCTCCAAATACAAAAGGGAGAAGCAGGTCACCTACCCCCCCTTCTCTTTCTTCTTGAGCTTCATTCGCGAAGCAGCCTGCACAAAGAATGATCCCAGCTTCATTGTGGGTGCACAGACCACACTCAGTACAAGTAGCCTGAAGGTTGAAAGACCAACGGCAAGACATGGCAGTGCCAGAACATCCCTCTCAGTTCGCAGGACGGACGTTTCCCCCACAACCCAGACAAGCCCTGACGAGTCAGCTGCTGGAGTCCAGAAGCAGAGACATAAACAAAGAATGCCCCATACATAAAAAAACACATCCGCTTAACAAGTGCATCGGGGGGGAGGGGCCATGGTCGGATGCAGGAGGGAGTGAGAGTGTCGGAGTGAGAGTGTCGGTGTGAGCGTGGGAGAGCTTCCGCTCCTACCCCCCTCTCTGACTGAAAAAATCCCCCATACAAGTCCTGCTATGTAGCCCGGTAGTTACGGGTATCTACCACCATATTACAGCACTGTTATCGCAGTTTCCCTATTTTGTCCTACCTCTTGCCGCGGGACTGGACGAGCTGAGCTGTGTTGTGCCGGATCAGAGATCCGAGATCTGGGCTGGAGTGTCCCTGGAGTAAGGGTGTTCAGAGATGTATGGTAGAGGGGAGGCTATAGGGGAGGTGTGTAGTGTGGAGGCCATAGGTAAAGCCCCTAGGGTAGGCCCAGCTGGGCTAAGAGGGAGGGGGTGGGTAGGGGGGTAGGGAAAAAAAAAGGGGGAAAAAAAAAGAAAAAAGTGAAAAAGAAAAAAAAGAAGAAAATCCATAGAGGAACGCAAAAACTTACTACGAGAGTTGGGAGCTTGCTTTAAATGCTGTGCTTCTACAGGACATCTATCCAAGGAATGTAAAGAAGCCATAAAATGCACCAAGTGTAACAGTGATAGGCATGTGACAGTTCTACACCCAGAGACATTTAAGCCTAAAGACCCCTAACCCTATAATAAGGCAGGACGGGGAGGAAGAAGAGGTTAAGACACCTCCCTTATCGGTAACATCTAAATGTACTGAGATTTGCGGAGATAGAGGCGAAGGTAGATCTTGTTCGAAGATATGCCTTGTTACAGTGCACACAGAGGAACAACCGGAAAGAGCTGTAAGAATGTATGCTATCATCAATGATCAGAGCAATCGATCATTGGTTAGATCAGAATTCTTTAACCTATTCAATATACAAGATAACGCCTCCCCTTACACATTCCGAATGTGCGCAGGACGAATTGAGACAACAGGGAGGAGAGTAAACGGCTACATCATATGTTCCCTGGACGGTAAGGTAAAGATGCCACTCCCCACACTTATCGAGTGTAATCACATGGCAGAGCATAGGAGTGAAATCCTGATACCAGACATGGCACGCCACCACCCTCATCTCAAGGCAATAGCTGACCGCATCCTGAAAGCGCCCAAATATTGCTGCTACTCGGTAGGGACATTATGAGAGCTCATAAAATCCATGAACAATGGGCTGGGGAACATGATGACCCATGCACCCAGAGGCTTGACCTAGGATGGGTGATAGTAGGCGAAGTATGCATTGACAAGACACACAGGCTTGACAATGTAGAAACCCTACGTACAAACTTGCTGGAAAACGTGCATCTATCTTTGAGCCATGTCTGAACCACTTTCATGTTAAGGAGATGCTCGGGTTTAAAGGGAGACATAGGCATGTCATCGGAGCACAAGGAGAGATTCCTGGGTTGGAGAAATTCACCAATAACCTAGGGTGCACAGCGTTCCAGGCTACAAGGGATGATAAAAAACAAGCACCTTCAATAGAAGATAGAGAATCCCTGAGGTTGATGGACAAGGAGCTCTACAAATCGGGTAGCTGGGACTTCTCATTGCCTCCAGAAAGACAAAAAGAATGGGAAATGCGGAAGGATTCTTTAAAGTTCCTTGAACAACTTGAAATCCCACTCCCCTACTCGCCAACATCTCGCACCACTGTACACAGCAAAGAACTTTGTATTCTCGGATGCCTCAACCAAGGCAATAGCAGCGGTGGCCTACTTAAGAACTAAAGATGCAAGTGGTAAACACCATACCAGGTTCATCCTAGGCAAAGCTAAACTGGCACCACAACACAACCATACCATACCCAGACTTTGAGTTATGTGGCACAGTATTGGCAGTAGAGTTGGCGGAACTCATTGAAAATGAAATAGACTGTAAATTAGATGCTATAAGGTTCTACACAGACAGTAAAGTGGTGTTAGGTTACATATGCAATACGAAGAGAAGATTCTGTGTATATGTGGCAAATCGAGTGGAAAGGATCAGGAAGTCTACCCAATCAAAACAATGGCACTACGTTTCAACAGACCAGAACCCTGCAGATATTGCAACCAGATCAGTGCCTGCAGAACATCTACAGGATACGTCATGGCTCACAGAACCAACATTCCAAACACAGGTAGATGGTAAACCATCAACCCTAATTAATGACTTTGATCTCGTATATCCCGAAAGAGACATTGAAGTAAGGCCCCAAGTGTCTGTCCTACTTGCCAACGTATTTGGTTCTCATCGCTTCTCAAGATGGACAGCTCTCCTGCTAGCAATAGCGCACCTTAGACACATAGCCATCTCCTTCCGCCAAACGCTTGGTGAGAAAACAACCAACTGCCACAGTTGGCATATCAGAAGATTCTTTGCAATCAGGGGACCAGTCAAACAAATATGTTCGGACCGTGGAACCAATTTCATTGGAGCATGTAAGGAATTACAAATAGACACTGAAGACATTGAAGATTCCAGCATCCAAAAGTATCTGTGTGATCAATGGTGCATGTGGATATTCAACTACCCTCATTCCTCTCACATGGGTGGAGCATGGGAATGCATGTTCGGAGTGACTCAACGCATTTTAGACTCTATGATGATGACTACTAGCTTAGCTCGACTCACCCATGAAGTGCTAACCACATTTATGGCCGAAGTGTTAGCCATTGTCAATGCAAGGGCTTTGATTCCAGTATCAACAGATGCAGAATCACCAAGCATTCTGACCCCAGCAATGCTCCTCACACAGAATATAGGAGACATTCCCACTCCAGTCGGGGACTTCAATTAAAAAAAACAATGATAATAAACGCCAATGGAGACAGGTGCAGTGCCTCGCTAGCACCTTTTGGGACCGTTGGAGGCGCGAATATCTTGTCACACTTCAGGAACGTCGCAAATGGCACGTTGTCAAACAGAACATTCAATAAGTAGATGTCGTTCTGTTAAGAGAGAAGCAGGTGCTGCGAAACGAGTGGCCTATAGGTCTCATCATTAAATACATCCCTAGTGCAGATGGGAAGGTCCGCAAAGTCAAAGTAAAAATTGTCAGACAAGGGACTGTGAAAATCTTTACAAGGCCCATTACAGAAACCATCCTTTTAATGGCCAAAGCGGACTATAACAAGGAAAAGGACTGAACACCCATTTTGGGAATCTTCAAAGGCATTGTGGCGCACTCAAGCATCCCGAACAGTGCACCCCGCTGGCCTCAATTGCTGGAAGGGACTTTGGAGACTTGATATTGCATTATTATATGTACATGATGTTATGCACTGTTGTTTTGTTTTCACATATGTACCACATAGTTAGTTAGTAATAGTGGTATCTCCAGATACCAGACAGGGAGTATCATGGAACAAGAGTCCCTAGTTTGTTTGCCCTGTCTCGTTTAGCAGTGTTTACTTTTCTGATTAACTAGAGTCTGGTTGCCATAGTAACCTTTCAATTCTCTGGTAGAGAGAATGGATTAGCCCACTCTCCCTGTCTAAATTCATTAGTTGGTTTCTCCTTGTTCCTTTCCTGTTTAGCCAGACCTCTGGTCTTTTTCACTTATGGAAGGCTCTGTAAGTACAAGCTGGCAAACCTTGCAATACGCATTCTGTTTTTTACCTCCTTCCCTGGATAAGCACTCCACATAGAGAAGCTCTCTCTTAACACCCTGCAACATCTACAAACTCTCTGCTGTTATTTCACAAATAAAGTTAAGAAAGTTAAAGGACTTTGTTGTGCTTTGATAGGAAGGCGAGTTGAGCTATCTGGCCTTATTCATATCCTCGCATATGACACTGGGGTTGCAGAATAATCTCTGCACCTTACACAAATTGATTCCTGTTATAGATACACTATGGGTTTTTATTTACCTTTCAGCTCCGGATTCAGGGAATGTCTGAGTTCATCCAGCAGAACCTGATCCGGCAGTCCCTCACCTATAGAGAGGAATATAAGATGATGGCTCTGAGTCATGTATGATTGAAGCTGACTTTTCACATACACCTAACTACACATTACAATTATTTCCAAGCAGCAGAATATAATGAATCCTATGTTACATGTAACATGTCAGAGTAAAGTTCTCTATATTCTGGCCATATATAAATATACAGAAGTGATCTGATTAAGATTGTGTTCTGAATAAGTGTAAGGAATAGAGTTGGAGTGGAGAGAGATAGAAAAGGGCTCTGTTCATTGCTACTAGCAAGTTAGTGTGCTATAGTGTGCTACAGTGTAGAGTGAAAATAGTGATGGTGCAGTGTGAGTGTAGTGTGACCATTCATTTTTATAGTTTAGTGTTTCAGGGCGTGTTTACTGCAGTATATTAAGGTGCATTAGTGCACATTTACTGCAGTATATTGAGGTGCGTTTGTGTATGTTCACTGCAATATATTACATAAGTCCATGCAGTTAAAAAAAAAACAAAAAAAAAAACATAAAATCCCATATACACAATCCTACACCCACAGTTGATGCAGGGGAAGGCAAAAAAAAGCCAAGGATGATTCAATTTGCTCCAGCAGGGGAAAAAATTCCTTCCTGATCCTTTGAGAGGCAAATTGGATTTTGCCTGGATCAACTTTACCTATGTAGCAATAACTCACGGTGGAGCTGCTGGTTTAAAGCGGGCTGTTACCATCACCTTCGTTACCTCAATTTCACTAGTACCGGGTCTAGGGTCCCATTGAGTTTAATACCAGACAATGTAGGCACCGGACACTTGAGTATCTTCCAATGCTTTAATAAACATGACTAAAGGAAGTAGCAGGAAAGAGGTAGAAGAAGAGTTGCAGGGAAGTTAAAATACCTTTTCTTAGAAATTAGAATCTTGTAGTCGGATGTATTCTCCTTTTAGAGTTGAATCTTTGCCCGCCTGGATAGGTTTCTCTCACTAACCTAGCAGCCAGTACGCAGCACGAACAAAAGTCTCTGCCACAGACTTGAATGGATTAGAAACCCGTACAATCCTCTGCCACAGAATGTAATGGTTTACGATGAACAGCAAACACAGCACTAGAACCTTTAAGCCGACCCGGCAGTACTATGCGGTAGGTTAACTTTAGGATACGTCCTCCAACTGAGTCACCAGGCCCCTCTTCAGACCAGCACTCTGCATGATGGGTCCTCCTCTGGGATCTTCTCAGTTGTCCAACTTCTTCCCGTAGGACAGACAGCCCAGGACCATTCCCTTGCCGCTGTGGTAGGCCCCAGACAGGCTTCTGGGCCCACCCACACACTGCAGTCAACGTGGGCCTCCCGGTTGGTGGACCACGCGGTAGAACTTCTAGCACATACCTGTCGGCCAGGAGGGCCAGCAGGTGGAATGAAAGGACCCCTAAAACACGGCGTCTGTCCCATAAATACCCTCTCCCAGAATGCAACTCGGAGGAGCACCTCCACCGAGTTATCTCCGGGACAGAGGAGCACTCATACACTTCAACGTGTTGCCTTTCCAACACCGGCCCATAGTGACAACGACACCCACAGGCACAGTGTGAAACTACATGCAACTCAGCCGAGTTGGAACAGAGGCAAATCTGACTATGTATGAACAGATAACCCACTAAATTTACCTATCAGCAGTAGATTAAAAATCTACGAGCGCTACACCTATTAATGTGAGTATCCAGTTACATTATGTACATTTAGGAAAGAATCCAGGCCTTTTTTAAAGCAATCTACTGAGCTGGCCAGAACCACCTCTGGAGGGAGTCTATTCCACATTTTCACAGCTCTTATGCCCCGTACACATGATCGGACATTGATTGGACATTCCAACAACAAAATCCATGGATTTTTCCGACGGATGTTGGCTCAAACTTGTTTTTTATACATACGGTCGTACAAAGTTGTCGGAATTTCTGAACGCCAAGAACGCGGTGACGTACAACACGTACGATGAGACTGTAAAAGGGCAGTTCAGAACCAAGCGCGGCACCCTTTGGGCTCCTTTTGCTAATCTCGTGTTAGTAAAAGTTTGGTGAGAGATGATTCACGCTTTTTCAGACTCGTGGTTTTCAGATCGTATTTCTGCTGTTCAGTTTGTGCTTGTGGGTTTGTATCTGGTCTTCAGTGGGTGCAGCGAGTTACCCTTGACTTGTCATTGTGTTCTTGTTCGTTCGTTACTGATTTTCAGGTCGCTCTTCACAGGCCTTGCTGTTCTTCAGTGTGTTCTGTTACTTCGTTCTGAGCAGCCGACCGTTTTCTAGCCATGTTGCGTATACGTACTCCTCGTAGAGTTCGTGCTGTGCGGGGGCTTGGTGTTGGGGTCCTTACCTTGACACAAGCCCAGTCCATGAACAGGGTGGGGAGGAGTTCATCTACCAAGAATTGGTTGCTCCAGCGTGACCAGTTCTGTCACATGCCTTTGCTCTGTGAGATCCGTGAGAATAATCCTGATGATTTCAGGAACTTTCTCCGGATGACGGACCCCGTATTTCACCGTTTGTTGGCTTTGCTGACCCCCTATATCAGCAGGCAGATACCTGCATGAGGCAAGCCATCACTCCGGAGCAGAGGCTAGTCGCCACCCTGCGGTACTTGGCAACAGGGAGAAGTCTGCAGGACCTCAAGTTCTCGACAGGCATCTCCCCCCAGGCTCTGGGGATCATTATCCCAGAGACCTGTTCTGCCATCATCCAGGTCCTGCAGAAGGAGTATATTAAGGTAAGATTTTTATCCTTTACCATCACATTTTATTGTATTTAATGTTTGATAATGTAATGTATTTCTTTCCTCATTCCCTAATTACCATGATTGTAATATGCTGTGAATGTCCCCTTTGTCCTCATGCATGCCGGATTTTTATGTCATTATTTTGTCCTTCATACATATTTGCTTTCACTTACCTCCCCAGCATGCTCTCCTGGCCCTATGTTCACCTTGTGTAGTCACTTAACAATGTATTTTGTCAGCTCCATAGTAGTGCTTTACCCTAAATACCATATAAAATGTTGAAAATTGTGATGTGTGCTTGAAACTCAGACAGATTGCCAGAGGCTTTTTTTTGGGTTCACAAAATCATTTGGAACCCTCCCTCCCCCCAACTTCTAACTCAGCTGATAACAATCCTCTGCTGACTTTGCCAAATCCATACACACTATACCCACCTCTTTTGTGGTCAGATTTATGGATGAATTCCCCAAAGCGTGTAGTGCAAGGGCCTGCCTCAATACATTCAAATGGTACTGTTTAAAGTTTTTGTATCCTATTATTATCTTGATAGGCAATAGCAGAATGTAAACATGTGCTAAAATGTGTACAGTGTGTATTTATATCTTTGTATTATGACACTTCTTACCTGTCCAGTGGGCTGCCAATAGTGTAAGTAAGGAGGGGCTGGCCAAAGTAATACAAATTATTTAGGCATTCATCTCTCAATGAAGTGGAGAGGGTTATCTGTCCAAAACATCTCCCCCCATAACATTTTTAAAATGGCCCATGAGAGCGGGGGAGGAATCTGATAGGTGGACCTTATACCTTTGTCTTTAAATACTCCCTAAAATAAATGTTATACTGATGTTGGCCAAGAATGTTTGTGTCTAGGGGGGCGGAGCCGGCGGCCGGAGCTGATGGAGCAGTGAAGAGAGAGCTCCGACACACCAGGTGCTTCTAAGCTACTCACAGCAGCTAGAAGCGAGCACAAAACGGCCACACGAGCGGCGGAATTAGTGGGGAACTAATCCGCACTGATGGCCAAACGAAAGGAGAGAGAGGGACCCAGAAAGCTGACCGACTTTTACATAACGGTCCCGGCCAGACTGTCACAAGATGGCACCGGTGCGTCATCTCCTCACAGCAGCACAGCCTGCTATAAAGACAGTGAGCTCCCTGACCAGGGCACCGCAACTTTAACCCCACATTCAGCCTCAAACAGCCCCATTAAGCAAAAGAGGAGGCTGAACACTCCAGCTGATACTGATGACCAGGATAGTGAGGAAACTGACATTTAGCACACTAACAAATATAATCAGAAGCTGGATGCTCTCCCCACATCAGGCCTGCCTATGACAGACATCACTATGAAGGAGATGATTCTCACCTTGAGGGGAGCTATACAGCAAGACATCACTAACGTCCCGCGCTCCACACGCAAAGAAATGACAGTACTGGGTAACAGACTTGACTATATGGAGACTAAAATGGATGACTTCTCTGCAGCCCATAATGAGCTTGTAGATGCGCATGTGGATCTGGAAGATGAACTTAAAGCCCTCAGACTAAAGGTCGCTGACCTTGAAGACCGCTCACGCAGGAGCAACGTGAAATTTAGGGGGATCCCCGAATCCGTAAAACCATCTGATCTGAGCCTATTCCTCCAACAATTAATGATGAAAACACTTCCAACCCTTACACCTGCAGATGTCATCATTGATAGAGCCCATAGGCTGCACAAACCACCACACCTGCCAGAGAAAATTCCTAGAGATGTAATCGCTAGGATTAATTTCTTCCATATTAAGGACCAACTCATGCGGTTCTCTAAGCAAAACAACACTCTCCCAGATCCGTATGCGGGGACCACCCTATACGCTGACCTCTCACAAGCCACCATGTTCGCCAGGAACAACCTAATACCGATCACCAAAGCGCTGCGGAACCACAAGATAATATATCGATGGGGCTTCCCAGCCAAACTTCTGATTCAAAGAGGCAACGAATCTTATGCCATCTCGTCCTTAGAAAAGGGCCTGGAGCTGCTACGCAAGTGGGCAATTCTTCCCACCGAGAATAACCCAGGAGAAATGGGCCCTGCACCCTCTAGAACGGGCCATTATAATAACCGCGGCTCCAGAGGAAGACACAAATGATGACCGCTTCTCACCGCTCACATGCAATGAGACCTACCTGCTACATTTCTGGAAAGTCTGCCCCGCAGTTCCAATCTACCTTCCATGCTTCATTGAAGCTAATGTAAGTAGCACCTGATGTACGGCTGTACCGGAAGATAAATTTATGACTTTACCCCACTTTGATTTCTGGGATATTCCCAAATTCACCCAGTTAATGTTGACTGTTCTATTGTTCTCTCTACTAATTATCACAGTTATTTTACCTATAACTCCATCGCACTGGAGCCTTTACCTCACAAGTATGACAAGCAGAAAATCCCTTTCCACTGTACTAGATGCTCTAACCTTTTTCATACAAATACCAAATTGCACCACTAGATGGCTTCAAAGCACCACAAAAGAAATGAATGTCTCTTAGACTAATGTCTCTCAACGCTAGAGGACTCAACAGCCCATTTAAACGCAGAATGATGTGGAAAACAGCCCTGCAGAAAAACTGTGACATTCTCTGTGTGCAGGAAACACATTTCTCAACTCTGAACACTCCAAACTGCACCCACATCAAATTCCCGCACACTTTTACTGCAAATAACTCTTGCAAACGTAATGGTGTATTAGTAGCTATTAAAGACTCTGTCACGTTCAAACTGCTAGAACAATACTCTGGTGACCTTGGTAGGTATATAATCTTGATTTTTGAAATCAACAACCAAATGTATACGCTGGTAAATGTATATGCTCCCATAAAAAGACCAGTGAGATTCGTACATAAAATCCTACAAAAGGCTAAATGTTTGAGGAAAGGCAATTTACTGATATGTGGGGATTTCAATGTGATTTTGAATGATGAAATGGACTCCTCCTCTGTGGGGAGGAGGCGTAGACCATCCCTGGGCCATTATTGCCTATCAGAGGAACTATACGGCTCGTGGTGATGCCTCCACACCACAGAGAGGGACTACACGTACTTCTCATCATTACATAAATCCTACTCTAGAATCGATTTCTTCCTCACAGATAAATACACCCTACAAAATGTGGTCAAAGCGGATATCCATACTATCACATGGTCTGCCCATGCCCCAATTACGATAGACATTATGGATACCCGCAAAACCAACATTACACCCTTATGGCGTAACCACACCTAATTTCTTTCTCTACCCAACATTAGGGAAGAAATTCTAAAGAAACTAGAAGAATATTTTACATTAAATGAAAACCGGGGTACTCACCCTAGCACAGTATGGTGTGCACACAAGGCCTTCTCCAGAGGGGTACTTATCCACATAGCTGCTAGGGAAAAAAGGGAAAAAATGTGGCATATAGAACAACTACACAAACACATTTCGGACCTGGAGACCAAACACAAACAATCACCCGATCACTCACTACTCCTCCAACTAAACAAATGCAGGGAGGAACTGAAACTAACATTAAAAAATGATTATGACATATACTTTAAAAGGCTTAAACTCTCATACTACTCCCAAGGTAATAAAGCGAGCAAACTTTTAGCTTCACAACTTAAAAAACGTCAAGCTCGGGCCCATATATCAGTGCTTAAACACCACAAGAACAATAGCATATATAATAACCCCAAAGATATAGCTAATGCCTTCAAAGACTACTACGAATCCCTATACAATCTTAATCAAGATGTGAACACATACCAACCCACAGAGACAGACATCACAGACTTTCTCCAAAAAATTAATCTTCCCACAATAGACGACAACACACTACATACATTGAAGAGGCCGTTTACTGAAGCTGAAATCGAAAATGTGATCAAGCGTCTCCCAAAAAATAAATCCCCGGATCAGATGGTTTATCAGCGGAGTATTATCAAACATTTTCCCCCCTTTTGATTCCCAGATTAGTAGAGGTTTTTAATAACGCAGCAGAAATAGATAGTTTTCCGGTTGATACAGGCCATTGCTACAGGCCATAATAGTTACCATACCAAAACCAGGAAAGGACCCCTCCCATCCCCAAAACTTTAGACCCATCTCCCTATTAAATTCGGATCCCAAAATATATGCCAAAGCAATCGCCAATAGATTGATGGAAGTCACCACTACCCTTGTAGGATTGGATCAGGTGGGATTTGTCAGAGGAAGACAAGCCCCTGATAGTACCAGAAGAATGATAAATCTACTAAGACATGCAGAATTAACGCGAACACCCAGTATATTTGTAGCTTCAGACGCAGAAAAAGCGTTTGATAGGGTGCATTGGAAATACCTATCAGAAACACTCACTAAATTTGGACTAAAAGGATTTGTTCACAAGGCTATAATGTCCCTATATTCTAATCCCACAGCTAAAGTATATACCTCAGGCATGTTATCTGATCCCTTCACCCTAACTAACGGTACCCGTCAAGGATGCCCACTATCCCCAATTGTATTTTCTTTAGCCATCGAACCGCTAGCGGAACTCATAAGGACCAATACTGACATCCAAGGACTTACAGTAGGACAGGAGGATCACAAAATCTGACTTTTTGCAGACGATGTTATACTAACACTATCGAACCCTAAATCTTCCTACACACAATTAAAAAAATATTACATGACTTTGGGAAAATAACCTACCACAAAATCAACACCTCTAAATGCTACGCTCTCCCTTTAAACCTCTCCACATAAAATATATCTATGCTTCAGGAGATATTCCCCTGCAATTGGGATTCACCCTCTATCACATACCTGGGTATACAATTGACCCACCCTACCTCTAACTTGTACACCACCAACTATCTACCCCTGCTATTACAAATACAGAAAGAATTTGTCCAACTATCCAAAATTCACTTAACATGGGACGCATAGCAGCTTACCAAATGCAAATACACCCCAAGTTACTATACCTTTTCAGAACTCTTCCAATCCCCGTCCCACAAAAATTCTTCAGGAACTTAGCCTCACACCTGAACAAGTTTATCTGGCAAAACAAAAAACCCAGAGTAGCTCTATCAACTCTTTATAAACAAAAGAAAATAGGAGGTGGAAGTCTACCCAACGCCCAAGCTTATTACCAAGCGTCCTTGCTGGACCAAGCAAAATACTGGTTCTCTTGCCAGGAGGATAATCTATGGTCTCATATTGAACGTGAGATCACACCAGGACATGACCTGGTAGCACTGTTAATGGCCTCTACTATCCATCACAAACCCTTTACTCCACCATACCCTACCATACAAGCAACACTTACAGCCTGGTCGTTACTAGGGATGAGCTTCGAGTTCGAGTCGAACATTGGCTGTTCGCAAGTTTGCCGAACTGCGAACAATTTGTGGTGTTCGCGGCAAATTCGAATGCCGCGGAACACCCATTAAAAGTCTATGGGAGAAATCAAAAGTGCTAATTTTAAAGGCTAATATGCAAGTTATTGTCATAAAAAGTGTTTGGGGACCTGAGTCCTGCCCCAGGGGACATGGATCAATGCAAAAAAA
Organism: Lithobates septentrionalis; assembly: GCA_037952835.1. Lineage (NCBI taxonomy): Eukaryota > Metazoa > Chordata > Amphibia > Anura > Ranidae > Lithobates > Lithobates septentrionalis. The sequence goes on along the minus strand of JBBDGP010004067.1, from coordinate 234,159 downwards.
AGTTTTAAAAACGGACATTTTTTCAGGAGCAGTGATTTTAATAATGCTTAAAGTCAAACAATAAAAGTGTAATATCCCTTTAAATTTCGTACCTGGGGGGTGTCTATAGTATGCTTGTAAAGGGGCGCATGTTTCCTGTGTTTATAACAGTCTGACAGCAAAATGACATTTTGAAGGAAAAAACTCATTTAAAACTACCCGCGGCTATTGCATTGCCGACAATACACATAGAAGTTCATCGATAAAAACAGCATGGGAATTCCCCAAAGGGGAACCCCGAACCAAAAAAAAAAAAATGACGTGGGAGTCCCCCTAAATTCCATACCGGGCCCTTCAGGTCTGATATGGATTTTAAGGGGAACCCCGCGCCAAAAAAAAAAAAAACGGCGTGGGGTCCCCCCAAAAATCCATACCAGACCCTTATCCGAGCACGCAACCTGGAAGGCCACGGGAAAAGAGGGGGGACGAGAGTGCGCCCCCCTCCTGAACCGTACCAGGCCACATGCCCTCAACATTGGGAGGGTGCTTTGGGGTAGCCCCCCAAAACACCTTGTCCCCATGTTGATGAGGACAAGGGCCTCATCCCCACAACCTGGCCGGTGGTTGTGGGGGTCTGCGGGCGGGGGGCTTATCGGAATCTGGAAGCCCCCTTTAACAAGGGGACCCCCAGATCCCGGCCCCCCCCTGTGTGAAATGGTAAGGGGGTACTTACCCCTACCATTTCACTAAAAAACTGTCAAAAATGTTAAAAATGACAAGAGACAGTTTTTGACAATTCCTTTATTTAAATGCTTCTTCTTTCTTCTATCTTCCTTCATCTTCTGGTTCTTCTGGCTCTTCAGGTTCTTCCTCCGGCATTCTCGTCCAACATCTCCTCCGCGGCGTCTTCTATCTTCTTCTCCTCGGGCCGCTCCGCACCCATGGCATGGGGGGAGGCTCCCGCTCTTCTCTTCTTCTTTTCTTCTCTTCTTCTCTTCTTCTTTTCTTCATTTTCTTCTCCGGGCCGCTCCGCAACCCATGCTGGCATGGAGGGAGGCTCCCGCTGTGTGACGGCGCTCCTCGTCTGACAGTTCTTAAATAACGGGGGGCGGGGCCACCCGGTGACCCCGCCCCCCTCTGACGCACGGGACATGACGGGACTTCCCTGTGGCATTCCCCGTGACGTCACAGGGAAGTCCCGTCAAGTCACCGTGCGTCAGAGGGGGGCGGGGTCACCGGGTGGCCCCGCCCCCCGTAATTTAAGAACTGTCAGACGAGGAGCGCCGTCACACAGCGGGAGCCTCCCTCCATGCCAGCATGGATTGCGGAGCGGCCCGGAGAAGAAAATGAAGAAGAGAAGAAGAGAAGAGCGGGAGCCTCCCCCCCCATGCCATGGGTGCGGAGCGGCCCGAGGAGAAGAAGATAGAAGACGCCGCAGAGGAGATGCTGGACGAGAACGCCGGAGGAAGAACCAGAAGAGCCAGAAGAACCAGAAGATGAAGGAAGATAGAAGAAAGAAGAAGCATTTAAATAAAGGAATTGTCAAAAACTGTCTCTTGTCATTTTTAAAATTTTTGACAGTTTTTTTTAGTGAAATGGTAGGGGTAAGTACCCCTTACCATTTCACACAGGGGGGGGCGGGATCTGGGGGTCCCCTTGTTAAAGGGGGCTTCCAGATTCCGATAAGCCCCCCGCCCGCAGACCCCCACAACCACCAGCCAGGGTTGTGGGGATGAGGCCCTTGTCCTCATCAACATGGGGACAAGGTGTTTTGGGGGGCTACCCCAAAGCACCCTCCCAATGTTGAGGGCATGTGGCCTGGTACGGTTCAGGAGGGGGGGGCGCACTCTCGTCCCCCCCTCTTTTCCTGCGGCCTGCCAGGTTGCGTGCTCGGATAAGGGTCTGGTATGGATTCTTGGAGGGACCCCACGCCGTTTTTTTTTTTTGGCGCATGGTTCCCCTTAATATCCATACCAGACCTGAAGGGCCTGGTATGGAATTTAGGAGGACTCCCATGTCATTTTTTTTTTTTTTTAATTTTGGTTCGGGGTTCCCCTTTGGGGAATTCCCATGCCGTTTTTATCAATGAACTTCTATGTGTATTGTCGGCAATGCAATAGCCGTGGGTAGTTTTAAATGAGTTTTTTCCTTCAAAATGTCATTTTGCTGTCAGACTAAAACACAGGAAACATGCGCCCCTTTACAGGCATACTATAGACACCCCCCCAGGTACGAAATTTAAAGGGATATTACACTTTTATTGTTTGACTTTAAGCATTATTAAAATCACTGCTCCTGAAAAAACGGCCGTTTTAAAACTTTTTTTTGCATTGATCCATGTCCCATGGGGCAGGACCCAGGTCCCCAAACACTTTTTATGACAATAACTTGCATATTAGCCTTTAAAATTAGCACTTTTGATTATTCATGTTTGTGTCCCATAGACTTTAACGGTGTTCGCATGTTCAAACAAACTTTTTTCCTGTTCGCATGTTCTGATGCGAACCGAACAGGGGGGTGTTCGGCTCATCCCTAGTCGTTACTGATCAGAAATCACTTTCCTAATGAAATACTCTTTAAACTTAATATACCCCTTACAACCTATGAATATCTTATACACAACTTTTCCACACATCACTGGAAACAAAAAGACATCCACTTTTCTACGGATGATATAGTGAACCCAACTGCCCTAGATATCCTTAGGAATCAACAAATGAACCACTACACACAAAAAAACCCACTTCCAAATATGAAAATCCCACTTTCCATCTGGAATTTTCTACAGAACAAACATAAATCCGGTACTAAAGGCATATCACTGTGCTATAAATATTGTAACTTCCATTCCTCCCACGTTAAACTTCCAGTGATGGATAACAAATGGATGGACTACAAATGTCTTTCACGTTACTACAATGGCTAGCAATTAAGAACAATAGCACCTCTTCAGCATGTGTTGACCACTGGGACAACTCACTTAAATTGCTCCACCGGTGGTATTTGACTCCCATGCGTCTCCATACTATAGACCCCATACTATCACCACTATGTTGGAGAGAATGCCATCACAAGGGCAACCTCCTACATGTCATGTGGCATTGTAAAGCCCTAATCACCTTCTGGAGGGATGTATTCTCCCTATTATCGCAAATCTCAAACACTATATGTACACCCTCTCCAGCACTAGCTTTACTAAGCCTAGGGTTAGAATCCTTTCCCACCCTACACATAAAAGTGATGGTACACATTCTGTTTGCAGCATGCATGGCTATAGCGAACAAATGGAAGTCACCTAATCCTCCCAACATTAGTGAAGTTATTGCTAGGGTGAAATCACAAAGCCTTATGGAAAAAAACGTTAGCGCATAAGGAAGGCAGATCGCATAACTATCATAAATACTGGGACAGTTGGTTAACTATCCAAGATACCCTCTAGTGTTGAGTTTGATGATATTTACAACACTCAGTTATTGAAATAGGATACCGCGTCTAGGGTGCTATAGATGTAACAGTGCAAAGGGATTGATGACTTTAGCTATAAAAATGAAGAATTACTATGTTTAATATTAGGACTAAGTATAAGCAATTTGATTCTCAGCTAGTACATACTTAATGTTAGTGTTACTTGGTTTCAGATCTAAGGTATTGTTTATACTGCATGATCTATTTAGAGTGACTGCCTTCCGGGTCATAAAAGCAGTTCCTGAGAGAGTACCTGGCAAGCCTGCTCACAGTATGCTCCCGAAAGGGGTGACAGGCTTCTCCCTCAATTTCTAAAGACTCAAAGGTCTTATTGGGAACCCTGACATATCTTTTAATATCAACTGTTACTGTAACAAACCAAGGATATGCAGCCTACTTTTACTTTATGCTCCATGTAATCTGTATTCTTTTCTTCTCTGTACAACTACTTTGTATATAACCACTATGTATGTCTTATATACCATGAAAATTTAAATAAAAAATTTCAAAGTTAAAAAAAAAAAAGAATGCTTGTGTCTAATCTGCTTTCCATGTTTATGTGCAAAATTAATAATTTCTTTTTCTTGTTTGTCTCCACAGTTTCCTTCCAACACACAGGAATGACAGACTGTGGCTTCCCACTTTGCCCAGCCGTGGGACTTTCCTAACTGCGTCGGGGCAATTGATGGGAAACACATCCACATCGTCCCACCACCCAACTCTGGGTCATACTATTACAACTACAAGGGGTTCAATAGTATTGTGATGTTGGCGGTGGTGTCGGCTACATAGGAGTTCATGTATGTGGACGTGGGGAAGAATGCCTGGATGTCAGATGGTGGAGTCATCGCTCAGAGGGAGTTCTACAGGCTTCTCCAGAATGGCAGCTTGGGCTTGCCACCTCCAGAAGACAATGTGGAAGGACTCCCATTCGTCTTGTTGCGGATGAAGCGTTTGCGCTGGGGGACCATCTTATGCGGCCATTCCCTATGAGGACCCTCACCCCGGACCAGAGGGTTTTTAATTACCGGCTGGCCAGAGCTAGAAGAGTGGTGGAGAACACGTTTGGAATAATGGCCAGCCGGTTCCGCCTATTTCTTACACCCATACACATGGCGGAGTATAAACTGAATCACATCATCCTGGCTTGCTGTGTTCTCCACAACTTTTTAAGGAGAAATTCTGTGAACTATGCTGGCTCAGTTGGGCCTGAATCAGGAATTCATGTAAATGAACCAACCCCGTTGGCGCTTGAAGCTGGCCGTCCTGGCTTGCCCCCCCTGTGAGTGCCTGTAAGATACCTTGAATACTTTGCGGGTAGGGGGCTATCAATATGCCAGACCATGTCTGAGACATTTTTTTAAATACAAAATAAATTTTAACTACTAAAATATTTGCTGACATTTACTGCTTGTGTTTCTTTTAGCTGACCCTGACATAAATTTGGGGAGTCCTGAAAATGGCGTGATTGTGTAACATTAGAAGGGGGCGTGGCTTGGAGCCGGAGCTGAATGGCCGCCTAGATCCCGAGCTCCCGTCCGCCGAGGCTAAAAGAACCAGCAATCCGGAGCCATCCTAACACAACCATGGGGAAAACATCCAGGGAACCATCCCCAGCCAGGTCCCGCTCCCCCAGGGGGTCCGGTACGCAGATCGGCCGCAATATTCCGCATATCTTCCGGTCCCAGGCACGCGAGGCCCCGGCTTCAAATCGGGCCTACCCGAACGCTACACGCTCATCCAGCCTCAGCCCCTCAGGGAGAAGCCACACACAGATCCAGCCTTCAGTTGAAGCAGCATCCACCCCACAGCCCCTCTCCATGCAAGACCTACGATCTGTGGCAGAAGATATTAAAGCCACACTCTCTGCAGCCATCACGGATCTCAGGAGAGATGTCCAGGTAATGACAATACGCCTGGATGACCTGGAGGAAGTAACTAACCGCCATGACACCTCCATTCAACACTTACAGACCTCTTCCCAGGCACAATCTTCACAGCTCAGAGACATTCAGAGACATATGGAAGATTTAGACAACCGCGGCCGCCGTCATAACATACGGGTAAGAGGTATCCCTGAATCAGTTGAAAATGCGCAAATTACGAAAGCCACTATTGCCATATTTAACGATCTCCTGGGCAGACCTCCTGAAACACCCATTGAGTTTGAACGATTGCATAGAGCCCTAAGGCCCAGAGGCAGAGAATCTGATCCTCCCAGAGACGTGATTTGTTGTCTCATTAACTTTAAACTGAAGGAGGAAATTCTTCATAGAGCCAGGGATCGTCACTCCTTACTCTATCAAGGAGCTGATATAAAGCTGTTCCAAGACCTCTCGCCCATTACCCTTCAAAATAGGAGAGACTTGCGCCCCCTTCTTGACCTATTGCGCACCAAAGGCATTCAATATCGGTGGAAATTTCCCTTCTGCCTCTCTGCCTCATTCCAAGGTCGCACTGCAAACCTACGCCTCCCAGAAGACTTGCCAGGTTTTTGTGAAGCACTAAATCTTCCACGCATCGACATCCCGGATTGGTACTCCACTCTTCGCCCACAACGCATGAGAAGGTCAGCCTCTACTGACGCCATTCCAGTCCGTGATGACTTCCACATAAGACGTCGCAGACATACCCCATCGAGGGAGCCTACCATGCCAGACACCCGGAACGCGCCACCCAACAGCCCTACGGCCTCCCCGGCCCACAGAAGGGCCCGCCATGACAGATCCAATTGAACGACCTCAACTCTTCCGTCCTGTGTCTTTCAAGACTGAATATGACTCCTCAAGATAGGAACTTGCCCGCAACACCCATCAACAACTCGCAGGACAGCAAGCGCTTCCCGAAAACGGTATCCTCTCAGATGACCTTTCTTTTTCCCTTTAGGCAATAATTATTCTACAATGCCTCTGAGAACCCACCGTGCAAACTGATCCCCGAGCAAGTGGAATTACCCCCAGCAAAACTGTGAGTCGGACATTCCCCTTGGGAAGCCCTTGCACACTGTATGATCCCTCTAGAAACACTGACGGTATCTATGCTGTTCATATGGGACTTCCACTCAAAATACCGCTCAGCTCCTCTCCCCAAGCCCTTCCCTCACCCTCACATACCCCTTTACCTGCCCAACTCCCCCCCCCCCCCCATCCCTTTTTTTTTTTTTTTTCTTTCCTCGCCTCCCTCCCCCAATCCCATCTGCCCCAGAAGGTATGCTACAGGTGAGCCTTAAAATCCACTTGGCTTGTAACAATTTCTGATGCCAAAGCTCAATAATTTTTATGAATGTACTTTCTTACACTCTGGTTGGGTGACTTGTGGGGGGCGACGCCACACAGATGCCAACCCCCCTTCCAGGTCCAACAATGGACCTATTCCGCCTTACTAGCGCTCACCCCTCCTATAATGAGCTGAATTTATTCTTTCAATCACCCCTAGAGTACTCAACAGCACTAGTCACTCTAATAAACCTCCGTATTGTGGCATCTGTGGAGGCCTCACCCTTCCCCCTGGCGCCTCGCATGGGTAAAAAGTTAAGGTTATATGTTTGTTCATGTTTAGAAATTATACTATACTAGAATATCCATGCTCCTCACTAAGGCAATATCCTCAAATCCTAGATATCTAATCAAGGGGATTGTCCCCAATATGATTCAAACATATTCAGATTACTTATCTATCACCATAGCAGAGGGAGCAGATTGCTCACCTGCTACCTCTGAGATGGTTAATTCATATTTGGGTTGGGGGGGTCAACTTCCCGGCCCAATTTAAAATGTACTTTGTTGAAACACCGACCATAATCTGTAGACTGCCCGGATGCATACGCAAATGAGAAGGGCTATTTTCAGTTAATGAGTCGGTGGTAACCCGATGGTGTAAAACGCTTCGGAAGAATATAATTATCAGGACTGTTATGTTTAACTGCTAGAGTCCCTCCTCATCCCCATTCCCTTGATGACATAATGGGGCCTCCTGTTACATTTTACATTTTAGATTAGAGGACCCCTGTTAAGGTCCTGGCTTTAATACCAACCTACGTGATATACAATGTAGTGCAAATTCTGTTTATACAACGTTGATTCAATATATCTGTTAAATGACCTGTTTAGTTTGTCATATGTTTGACCCCCATGAGATTAGACCCAAGGGTTTCTCTCTTAAATCTTAAAACTCTATTGGCTCTCGCCTACACTCACAGGCACGAGCCTCGGTGGACGGGTGATACTAAATATCGACGGTCTTGATCCGACACTTTCCACCCTCTCACAAGACAGGAAAGTCAGTATTCCTGTCAAAACAAACCGGACACTTTTCGATCTGTAGGGTAGGTTTTATATAACCTCCCTCACTCCGGAATATCCCCTATCTTATTTTTTCCTAAACCCCAGTCAACTTCTCCCTCTCTCTTCCCATCTCTCTCCCGTGACCCCTCTCACTCCCTCTCTCTCTCTCGCTTCCTCCCTCTCCTTCCCCTCTTCCTCTACTCTTATCCTCTTTCCTCTTTCTCTTTTCTCCCTCCTTCTCCTTTCTTGCAGTCTCCGCCACCCCCACATCCTGACTAAGGCAAAAACCTGCAAACAGACCTTTCCTCCGAAACTTTCTAAATTCCCACAGGAAGGTTGAGCTACTACCTACTTATCGCTCACTCGCTAGCATTCTAACTGAACGACTACCCACTATGGCACACGTACACTCCACAACAAAACCTTCTTCACTCAAAATAGTTTCGCTAAATGCAAAGGGATTAAACATCCCGGAGAAGCGTAGTCAAGTACTTGATATGATGTCTAAACTTAAAGCCAATGTAGTGTTCCTACAAGAGACACACTTCCACACAAACAAAATACCCAAACTCTTGAACCGCATGTTCCCAACGGTTTACCATGCCACCAATTCTCTTGCAAAGTCCAAAGGGGTCTCAATTCTCTTATCCAAAAATCTAGACTGGCAACTCGAGGACTCACTCATAGATACCGAAGGCAGATACCTCTTTTTGAAAGGACGACTCCAGGGACGACCAGTTACCCTGGCCAACCTATATAGCCCCAATTCTGCACAAGTAAGTTTCTTTAGATCAATCTCGCGACTACTCTCAGACTTCCATACCGGACTGACCATTCTAGGAGGTGACTTCAACATCCCTCTTTCCCCAATCTTAGATACCTCCACAGGCACGACATCTCTACCATACAAAGCTATCCGACAAATTAAAATGCAAATCCAAGACCTTCTCCTACATGACACGTGGCGTGCCCTTCACCCCGACGAGAAAGACTTCACTTTTTTCTCGGCCCCACACAACAAATATTCGAGGATCGACTATCTGTTCCTGTCCCAGAAAGATATTCCCTTTCTCTCGACTGCCACCATTGAACCAATGGTGCTATCAGACCACCATCCAATCACAATGACCCTGACGTTCCCTGACAATCACGTCTCCAAACAAAAAATTTGGCGCCTAGATGCGTCTCTGCTTACGTCGGAAGAAACTACCAATGACATCAACAATTGCATACACACCTTCTTCTTAGAAAACGACACACCAGACACTGCCCCTCTCTCACAATGGGAAGCCCACAAGTGCGTAGTCAGAGGCAAACTCGTTGCTCTTAAAGCTTCACGTCGAAAGGCCCAACAACAGGAAATCACAGAGCTCCTTGACAAGATTAAAAAACTTGAACTGGCCCACAAACAATCACAAGTACAGCAAACTTATCACGAACTCACCCAAATTAGGAAGATGCTACGAGATAAACTAAACCGTAAGACACAACGTAAATTTCTGTTACATCAAAAGATTTTCTATGAATATGGTAATAAAAGTGGTAAATACCTTGCTAAAGCCCTCCAGACCAGGAAAGCACAGGCAACCATTCATACTATTAAAGATCACCAGGGTAAATCGCACATCACCTCAACAGATATAGCAGCCCAATTTGAGACTTACTACTCTAAATTATACAATCTCCCAAAACAAGATACAAGCCAACATGGTTCTGAGAACAGAAGTAAGGTAATCAAATCGTTTCTCAGCAAATTTGCCCCCAAACCCATAGATAAAGAAGACGCAGCACACCTTGAAAACCCTATATCAGAAGAAGAACTAAAAGCAGCTATTAAACAACTTAAAAATGGGAAAAGTCCAGGCCCAGACGGGTTTACAGCCACCTACTTCAAAACCTTCACAGACACACTGGCCCCACATTTAATTAGGACCTTCAATTCCTTAACATCATCCACTCTCCCCTTCCATAGATTCCTTGAAGCACACATAACAGTGATCCCGAAAGATGAAAAAGATCCCACCTCAGTAAGTAATTATAGGCCGATATCCTTATTAAACGTGGACGTAAAACTCTATGCCAAGATTCTGGCCTCCCGTCTCTTGCCTCTCTTGCCTTCCCTGATAGGGAGGGACCAGGTGGGGTTCATCCCTGGAAGAGAGGCCAGAGACAACACAATCAAAGCGCTGAATTTACATCACTGGATCACGAACCAAAAACACAAGGGATTCTTCCTGTCCCTGGATGCAGAGAAGGCATTCGACAGGTTGGCATGGGACTACCTTGGAGCAGTTCTGAGACGCATTGGTCTCCAAGATCGGATGTTCAACGCTATCATGTCCCTCTATACCACTCCGACTGCTAGAGTACGTGTCAACGGCCACCTGTCGAACGCCTTCTCTATTAATAATGGAACAAGACAGGGATGTCCACTTTCCCCAATATTATTTGTTTTAACCCTAGAACCCTTTCTCCAATGTCTCAGATCCAACGACAACATCAAAGGTTTCTGCATTGCCGACCGCACCTACAAGATCGCTGCATTCGCAGACGACATATTATTATTCCTGAGAGAACCACACATATCGATCCCAAGCCTCTTAAAAGAAGCAAATACCTTTTCACGCCATTTCCAATTTTAAGATCAATTTCACAAAATCCCAGGCACTAAATATTTCCCTCCCACAGGAACAGGTAACACAATGCAAAAGCAATTTTCCCTTCCATTGGAGACATGACCAAATTAAATACCTCGGGATTCAACTAACGTCAAAGCTTTCAGACCTATACTCCAAAAACTATCAACCCATCCTCAAAACCATTACGAACGACCTAAGCAAATGGAACAATCCTCATTTTTCCTGGTTTGGTAGGGCAGCAATCCTAAAGATGAATATCCTTCCCCGCATCCTCTATATCTTACAAACTATACCTATCAAACTCCCCCCAACTTTCTTCCAACTCTACAAACGACTATGCACTAAATTTCTATGGAGACAGAAAAGACCTAGAATAGCCTACGACCAACTAACGCACCCTAAGACAAAAGGGGGCATCGGCCTCCCGGACCTTAAGAAATATTATTGGGCGTGCCACCTCTCTAGAATTATAGACTGGTCAGTACATGACAAATGCAAAGACTGGGTTACCCTTGAACATACATTCTCCCCATTACCACTGCGATCCTTGCCTTGGACTTTACCCAAACACACCCCGAGAATACTAAATAGTCATCCTCTCATCGCCCCGACACTCCAATGCTTTAAGGAAGCCTGTCGGAAGCTACACATTTCCTCCAATCCGGGACCCCTCACTCCGGTAAAACATAACCCAGCATTCCCTCCCGGCTTGTCCACTAACTTTCTGTCGGGTACTTGGCAACACTCAACGGTTCTAGCCCATCACTTCTTTCGCTCGGGCACTCTTCTAGAGCGCTCCTCCCTACCAATTAATGCAAATAGTACTCCCCTCCCACTCTGGACATACTTCCAGATCAGACATTTTTTGAAAGAAATAGACAGTAGCTCCTCAGTCTCCCGTCCACTCACGACCTTTGAACAACTATGTGCTCACTCTACACCCCAGCAACATATGATCTCAAACGTTTACAACCTGCTCTCCGCAGGAGGCTCAATGAAAACTATCAAAGCGTGCGTGAACTGGGAAAGAGACCTACAAACAGATTTAACTGAGGCACAATGGGAACACATTTCTATGATAGCACATAAAGGCTCCCTTAATGTCTCGATTCAAGAGAACAATTATAAAATTTTAATGCGTTGGTATAGAACCCCCGCAATTATCCACAAATTCTATCCTACCCTGTCTGACAAGTGCTGAAGATGCGCCAATGATGTAGGCACACTAGAACATATATGATGGTCCTGTCCCCTAATCCAGCCCTTTTGGACCCAAGTCAGGGAACTGACCTCACAAATATCCACGTATACTCTCGAACACACCGCAGCACAATGCCTCCTTCATCACTCGGACATTCCGGTACATCACTATCGCAAAACGCTAATACCACCCTTACTTAATGCAGCCAAGTTGTGTATCCCTCTCCACTGGGGAACAACAAATGCACCCACTATCACGGAATGGCTCAAACGAGTAGAAAAAATTGCGGAAATGGAGGAACTGATCGCCATAGCCAAAGACTGCCCAACCAAATTCTCATTCACATGGGCATGCTGGTCCCACTTTTGTACCACTGATCAATATAAACAATTGACCAACCAAGCTCACACAAACCGCGATCCCTAAAAAGCGGACAACCAAGACTAACCTCTTTATATCATTCAGAAGTTAAACCTAAGAAGGTTTGTGGTGGCCGACCTCCCCCACCTAAACAAGGATTGAATGGGGGAGGTCGCCTAGCGCATTCTACACGTACCCGCCTAAAGACCTGTCAGTTGGACAATCCTCCCTGCAAGATTACAAACCCTTAAATATGGTGGCGGAGACTGCAAGTTACTGCTGACCCTATCCTCTCCCCCCCACTCCCTTCCCCCTCCCCCCCCTCCACCTTCTGTCTTCTCTTTCTCCCTCGCCCCCTACCCCCCTTTATCTCTCCTTTCCTATAAATCTAGGTCTACACCATAAGCTAGATTTCCTGCAGACAGAATCTCATCTTTGTATACACTGATGTTCAATCACCCTTAGCTGTTCAAATATTGAACGGAAATAGACTTTTACCATTAAACACTGTATGAAAACATAATTTCAGGATTATTAAAGAAATACACCCAAGCATCCGCACACACCAGACAAAACTATTAACAGTGGAACATATGCATTCATATATAAGTGACCTTTCACAACCATATTTCATTGTTTCTCACAAGGGTACACCTCTCCAAAGTTAGCGGAAGAAAGGTCCCCTTCTCGTTTGTGTATATTTTTTATCATAAGAGTTATTGTCTGTTAACTTTGAATGTCAGTGTTGCCGAATACTATGTTATGACCCAATTTCTGTAACCAAAGGCAATGTAAACCTAATTTTTATTTTACTAATAAAAGATTATGGAAAAAAAAAAAAAAAAAAACATTAGAAAGCACTGTTGGGTGTTATTTACTAAAGGCAAATACACTTTGCACTGCAAGTGCACTTGAGACTGCACAGAAACTGCACTTGTAGTGCAAAGTGGATTTGCCCTTAGGAAATAACCCCCATTGTCCCAAAAAACACCAATTTTAACACACCAAAAGTTACGGAGCATTGAAAGAAGAATCCACACATTATTGATTATCAATCTTTTTAATACCAGCACAATCACATGTGCATTTTTAAAAGGTTTTTTAAAACAAACCAACATGTTTGTTGTATAACAATTTTTTGTGTCACGTTTATAAAAGTAGAAATGTCCATTTAAGGTAAAACAGGCATGTTTAAAACCAACAAGAAATACACAAATCTGGAACTTACAAAGTTCAACTTTGTTATAAATTGAAGGCAATATCAGACATGAGTATTTATAAACTGTGTTTGATATTGCGTTCAGATGGGGTGAAGTCACCCCTGGAAAAGCCAAATTTTGAAGATGCACACAAATTGCCGAATGTCAACATGTGCTAGCTGCCATCATGGGGGATCAAGGGACGTGTTTTGGGGGTGCAACCCCTTCCTCTCAGCTACTTTATTATTGAGGAAGGGGTTGCACCCACAAAACGCCTACATTGATCTCCCGTAATTGCAGATAGCAGATGTTGACACAGTGTGTGCATCTTCAAAATTTGGCTTTTCTCGAATATGTCAAAAAATGTGAAAAAGATTTTCATACAAAAAAGCACAACAAAGTAAGGGATTTGGAGGCGTTTTAAACTTTCCCTAAAACATCAATGATGTTCTTCATTTGTTTTGAACATCATGGATGTTTTGCTTGATGTTTTCCAAGTCCCTATTACACCCCATGATCTCCCCGATCAGGATCTGGGCACTTTCACTGGTGAAATGACCTGGATCCACAACATCACGATCACCTAAAAATATATAAAAAAAAAAACACACCATGTATTAAAAATATGCCAGCATCCATCTCTTACCTGAGGCTGTGGTCGCAGACACTCACCTGTTGTGGTGACAATTTCCACCACGTCTCCATCCTCCTGCTCCTCTTGTTGACTTTGGGGAATTTCCCCTTCTTCCTGAGGTGGGGGGTCCCTGGTCTCCTCTGATGAGTGGTGTCCTCTGAGTCTTTTCTCCCCTATGTAAAAAAAAATAGGTATATTTAGCACACAGATATTTTATGGCAGAAATAGGAATATGAAACATAGCTTGGAAGTGGGGTACAATTGTCTATTTTGGCAGAGTTCCAAGATGAAGAAATATTTTGTCACTTTGTCAAGCTTGAATACTTACCTGTTTTGTACAAGCTTCACAGATGGAGACACCCCTATAGTATTCACTGGAGCACCTGTGTGGGCCCCCTAATAAAAAGGGTGTTCTTGTGTCCCACACTAGTGCTCCAGCGTCCAGATGTATAAACAGCTGCTGAGTGTCCTCTCCTTACACAGAATCTAGTTTGCATTTCATTCTAGTTACTGACCCATCTAGACAACAAAATTTAGTTAACAGAAGTATGCTTGAAATAATTATGGAAAAAAATCTTGCGAGCCACAATTATCCAGTGCCTTAATGGAAATTCAACCAAACAGCTACCCGGCTGCAGGCGCAGATCACGTATTCATGACCGTGCGATAAATGATATATGAAAAAAATGCGCCGCGCCTAGGGGTGTAACTGAGTAACTGTAAATCTAAGTACAAATCATAGATAATAAAGCGTGCAAATCAAATAGAGCCTAAAGCTCTGATCACTTACTAAGATCACCTGCTGTGTGAATCCTAAAGCTCTGATCACTTACTAAGATCACCTGCTGTGTGAATCCTATGACCAAACACACTAAAAAATATCTAGTGCAATAAATCACAAAGTGCAATGTGCATAGAAAAACGTAATAAGATAAATATACAATCCACAGTGATTAAAATATAATCATTCCTAATAAGGTGTATATGCTAAAAAATGTTACACATATGTAGATCCACTGTGATTAAAATGAAAAAAGAAAAAAAAAAAAAAATTAAATAAAACAATATATATATTCGTAAAACACAAACAGAGTAAATCAATCACATGCGTGGGCGAATTGAAGCTATAATCGCCCTAATAAAGGTGTTCAAATCACATCCGTGAAAAAATCTTCCAATCCAGTAACATAAAGTGACCAAGTTCAAATAAAAGTCAGTGTAATGGTGATGGTTCAAAGAAAAAGTTCCGGTTTTGAATCAAACGTGCCCAAAGAAAAACATGCTGTGAAGTGCCTTGGTGACCCCCAATGTGATTGCGCTCACCTTGGAGCGTGTGACACAGGTTTTAATTGTGTCAATACACGCTTTTGGAGCCACCCCTGGGCTCAGTATTGGTACAGCTGATTCCCACACAGGATTCTTTATGGCTCCACTCACATCAGACCATATAAAAGAAAAAGGCTAATATAGTATAATACCGTAGGATACTTTTAGTAAAATCACATCCAATCCCCACATGGGGTACTCACATTTATAAGGTGCTCATGTGCACCAAACATAACATAGGAAAAAACGGCTGTGCGGCGTGCTGCGGGGTGTGAGAGCTCCACAACCCAGCTCTGTGCTGATCGCTCCGTCCTGGCCCCTCCCCTACGCGTCTTCAACACAGGGAGTCACGTGTCTTCATCAGGCTCCAAAAGCGTGTATTGACACAATTAAAACCTGTGTCACACGCTCCAAGGTGAGCGCAATCACATTGGGGGTCACCAAGGCACTTCACAGCAAGTGTCCCGCTGGACCGATATGAAATCCGGATGCTGTATCCAAGGCTCCCAGCAGATTTCTTTCTTGTATGGCCCAATTCAGTAGTGGCTCATGAAAAGTAAAAAAGGAGGCCACATAGTGTGATACCGTTTAAAAGAAATAAAATGTATTGTGGTAGAAAACTTACATATTCCATGGTAAAAAAGCGCTTAAAATAGATTAAATGGCAGGCAGTGGAGTCTCCCGACGCGTTTCATCTCATTAGACTTCCTCTGGGGTACCTTGCCACTGCTGCCATACTTACTTATATGCCCACTAAGACCCCCTTTGATGAGAATCCGGCGTGTGCCGCTTGTTTGCTTTGCACTTCCGGGTGTCGCCAAAATGGCGGCCCCGCGTGCGTTCCAAGCCTCTTTCCAGTGGCTTCTATGCGTTCCAACCATCCCTTATGTGAAAAATAAAAAACATAAATGGCCAATTGGTGTTGGGAACTAAATGGTTGTATATATATTTTTTTCTTTTTTTACCTATTGCTCCTTTCATTTAACTATGAGATATATAGTTATTACCATCAGAATTTGACCCTTTATTGGTTTATATATTTCCTTCAGGTGAATAGATATCTATCTAGGTTCTTCTTGGTACCACCCCCTTAGTTTGTGGTGGTTCAAATTGCTCACTATGCTTTTTGTGACTTGTTTGTGATTTAACATTAGCGCTACACTGTCTATATACATACGGTTTACAAAATCTCCTTTTTTTGTGTGTGAGCTGCTTTGTTAGAGCAAGCGCGGTGTTTCTTGAGTTATTTTTTTCACTGTGAATGAATAATGTGCCCATGAACATGAAAGTTGCCATTTTAAACTGTACAACAGTTAAGAAAAGCACATGGAGCAGCACAAATGTAATAAAAATAATGAATAGGAACACAGCACAACTACTTTTGCAGAACTCTCCTGATCCTTCTGTACTGCTCATGCTCCCTTAATTTGAGGTCTGACCACCGCTTCCTCAGTTGATCCTTGGATCGTCGCACCCCAAAATTCCGGTGCAGACTCTTGACTACTTTCGACATTATCTTGGCCTTTCTGACATTGCGGTTAGGGTAAGGTCCATACTTCCCATTATAGTCGGCCCTCTTCAGCATGTCGACCATCTCCAACATCTCCCCAAAGGACATAATTGAGGCCTTAAATCGTCTCCTCCGGGATCCTGATGTTTCTGGCTCCGGGCTTTCCTCCTCCTCGTTGCTGTAATTAGCACACACCTGCTGTGTCTCCGCCATGTGCTCTTCCCCACTGCGCCAAATGAGAAGGGGCGGGGAATAGACTAGAAAGAACGTCAGGGGCGGGCGGAGTTTCACGCATGCGCAGTGTATATAAAGCATAACACGCGTGCGTAGTACGTACGATCTGGGAGCGGAGGAAGGAGTATCGGAGGCGCCGATCGTGATAACGAAGGTAAGATTTAAACTTGGGCCTATACTGCTTCTAGATTGAGGCCTATATTGTGACAAGATTAGGAGAGTTTCGCCTGACATTAGGGTTTGTCTTGTGTTGTGTCTTGCAGATAAAATGGATGGCTTCAATGACCACAACTTCCGCCCGCTGTTCATAGACAAATACAGAGATCTGCCCGGTCTGTGGCAGATCAAACAAAAAAGGCAGGCAGCGCTGGAGAAACTGCTGGAGTTAGTGAAGCCGGTGGTCCCCACAGCAACCATCCCCTATTTAAAAGCCAAAATTGGTGGCCTGAGGAGCACTTATCTTAGGGAGCACAAGAAGGTCACGGATTCCCAGAGATCCAGAGCTGCAGCAGATGACATTTATGTCCCCAGGCTGTGGTACAATGAGAGACTGCGATTTCTGTCAGACCAGACTGGAGTCAGGGAATCACTCTCCACTCTTCCTTCCACTCTTCCTTCCACCCTATCTTCCACCCCAGCTGAGGCTTCCGATGTCCAACCTGGGACTTCCAGTCAGGAAGAAGTGGAGGAGCCCAGCTGGAACCAGGTATAGCATTATTCTACAGATTTCTGGTCAAGAAATAAATAATGTTTAATCGATTTTATTATTGATCACTAATTGCTGATTTAATAAAGTGTTTTACATATCAATAGACAGTAGTGGGCAAAAATAATTGGGACAAGAATGAAAAATGCTGGGCTCAGAATGATAATCTATTATATTTGTTTACATTCAATTTGCAACAGTCATGAGGTGAAAATTGTGTGTGATTGATGAAGAAAAAACTAAAACTATGTCCATTTTTCATACACAGGAAGACCTCAGCCAGGAGGAGGCTGTGGAATGTGGCACACAGGAGGAGGCTGTGGAATGTGGCAGCCAGGAGGAGGCGAGGGTTAGTGGCAGCCAGGAGGAGGCGAGGGTTAGTGGCAGCCAGGAGGAGGCAGGGCTAAGTGGCAGCCAGGAGAAGGCCGGGCCCAGTAGGAGCCTCACAGAATCGCAAGTTCCTCCCCTCCGCCTTCCAAACAAAAGACCCAGGAAGGGGAGTAAAGTGCAGGATTCAGCACTCAGGCTGATTCAGGAGGCTTCTGCGTCCCTCAGAGCCTTCCCCACTCGTGAAGAGGTCTTTGCCTGCATGGCTGCCACAAAACTGAAGGACATGCAGGAAGGGCAACGCCTCATGTGTGAGGACATTCTTTATAAAGCCTTAACTAAGGGGGTGAGGGGTGAAATCACACACAAAACCCACCTGTGTGAGTTGGACCATCCTCCTCCTCCTACTGCTACAACTCCACCACCACAGACACAGCGTGGAAGGAAGACCAGAGAGTGATGGCCTGGGTTCAGTCTGGTCTGACAAAAGATTCAGGCTCTTGTATGACCACAGCCTGGGGACACAGATGTCATCTGCTGCTGTTCATGATCTCTTGGACTTCTGGACCAGACTGCACTCCCTTAGATATGGACTCCTCAGGCCACCAATTTTGCAGTAAAATAATTGATGTCTGCCCTGGGGGCCAAAGGCTTCGCCAATTTCTGCTGTTTCTCCAGCGTTGCCTCCCGCTTTGTTTGGTTAGGACCCCTTAATAAAGGAATTTTTGTTTCAATTATAGTTGCCTATGTGTTTTCCTTCAAAAAGGACAGTTTGTTTGTGAGGAGGCAGGGACATTTCAAAAATACAATGTGAAATTAACAAGAGACAATAACACCAAGCAACCTCCTTGAGATTAAATAATACAAGATAATAATCGTGTTGTGGTAACTTAACACACAAAACACACCCAAAAATATTCTGGAGTAAAAATAAATAAATAAAAAAACAAGATCAGGCTTGTAAAAATACAAAAAAAAAATAAATACATTTTTTTGTCAGATGTGACAAATCAAAATATATTGATGAAATCACGATAAATAATAAAGAAATACGTTTGTGAGAAGTCTGTGTGAATATGAGCAGCAAAACAACTTCATTCTTCTAGCACTATAAAGAAGAAGAGAGTGCGCTGCATTAAACTATTTAAAACATTGCAGCCTGACGAAAGTGCTATATCCATTCCGAACGCTAATTTTACCAGACCGAGCAGTTCCGTCTCGGAATTTATTCTGAGCATGCGTGGAACTTTTTGTGTGTCGGAATTGGCCACACACAGTTGAAATTAACGCGATTGGATTTTGTTGTCGGAAAATTTTATAGCCTGCTCTCAAACTTTGTGTGTCAGAAAATCCGATGGAAAAAGTCCGATGGAGCCCACACACGGTTGGAATTTCTGACAACAAGCTCCGATCGCACATTTTCCGTCGGAAAATCCGACCGTGTGTACGGGGCATAACTGTGAATAAACCATTCCATATTTGGAGATAAAATCCTTTTTCCTCCAGAGGAAAAGAGTGCCCCCTTGTCCTCTGTGATGACCTTAACCACTTAAGGACCAGCCTTGTTTTGAGATTTTGGTGTTTACATGTTTAAAACAGTTTTTTTTGCTAGAAAATTACTTAGAACCCCCAAACAGTATATATTGTTTTTTTCTAACACCCTAGAGAATAAAATGGCAATATTTGCAATATTTTTTTTCACACCGTATTTGCGCAGCGGTCTTACAAGCGCACTTTTTTAGGAAAAAATTCACTTTTTTTAATAAAAAAATAAGACAACAGTAAAATTAGCCCAATTTTTTTTATGTTGTGAAAGATAATGTTACGCCGAGTAAATTGATACCCAACATGTCATGCTTCAAAATTGTGCCCTCTCGTGGAATGAGGTCAAACTTTTACCCTCAAAAATCTCCATAGGCGACATTTAAAAAATTCTACAGGTTGCATGTTTTGAGTTACAGAGGAGGTCTAGCGGGCGCTACTCACGTATGTGTTCGCTTCTGTGAGCGAGCTCGTCGGGACGGGCGTTTTAAATTTTTTTTTTTTTTATTTATTTTACTTTATTTTATTAATTTTTCACTGTTTTTTCAAAAAAAAATTGGGTCACTTTTATTCTTATTACAAGGAATGTAAACATCCCTTGTAATAGAAAAAAGCATGACAGGTCCTCTTAAATATGAAATCTGGGGTCAAAAAGTCCTCAGATCTCATATTTGGACTTAAATGCAATTAAAAAAAAAATGACAACAAAAAAATGTGCCTTTTAGAGGTATGGACGGAAGTGACGTTTTGACGTTGCTCCTGCCCTGCTATGCTATGGAGACGGGTGGGAGCCATCTTCCCCTCACTCATCTCCATACCCAGCAAGGGGACAGACGAGATCACCTTCGCCGCTGCCGACGGCTCTGGTAAGTGGCGGAGGGCACCGGATCGTGGCAGGAGAGGGTCCTCTCCCACCACTGATAAAAGTGATCTCGCGGTGAATCCGCCGCAGAGACCACTTTTATGTTGTAGCCGACCGCCAGCCAAACACGGGGATACCAGGGTTATGGCAACTAGCTGCTACCATAACAACGATATCCGTCCCCAAAGTAGGGATGTACATCGGTATGCAGCGGTCGGCAAGTGGTTAAAGTGAATAACTCGCCACCAAGTTCACTACATGGACCACTTATGTATTTATACATGTTGATCAAATCCCCCTTAATCTCCTCTTCTCAAGAGAGAATCAATTCAATTCCTCTAATCTTTCCTCATAGCTGAGCTCCTCCATGCCTCTTATCAGTTTGGTTCCCCTTCTCTGCACTTTCTCCAGTTCCCCAATATCCTTTTTGAGTACTGGTGCCCAAAACTGAACTACATATTCCAGATAAGGTCTTACTAATGATTTGTACAGGGGCAAAATGATATCTCTCTCTGGGGTCCATACCTCTCTTAGTACAAGAAAGAACTTTGCTCGCTTTGGAAACCGCAGCTTGACATTGCATGCTATTAAGCTTAAGATCTACCAAAAACCCCAGATCCTTCTCCGCCATTGATTCCCCCAGTTTTTTATTTCAAAATATTTTATTGAGTTTTCAAGAAAAAAACATACATATCATTAGCGTTGAATGCGGGAGTATAAAGGTGAATATTGCGAACCCCTTAGGGGTTACAAGTTAACCTTACGACAGTAGATACGAATATAACAACGGTCTAGGACTTTGTAATAATACCTTTAAGTGTCAAAATTCGTTCACTTAAATCTTGGAACCCAGAGACAAGGAATGGTTGGGAGAGGGGCAAGGAGGAGAGATCGTCTGCACCCAGACTGGGAACACACTGTGCCTGAGCGGAACACTCCAACTTGCCCCTAGCACCCCCTTAGTTAGTGCTAAAGGTCTCTGGGCAACAAAACAGGAAATAAGACCCTACTTCGTATGCTTCCCTTGGGAGCTAGTCTCCCAGGGGTCCCTTCCATGGTTTAAATTAAAGCATGTAAAACGTCGTCTTGGTAGATCAACCTGCTAAAAATCAAAAGATAGGAGAAGGAGAGGTGAGAGTGGGGGAGGAGAGGGAGAGGAGAAAGTAGTCGAAAGCCAATCCAGGGGAGGAGTCCCCCCAGACCCAGAAACAGCCTGACGCGTTAAGGTTGAACCCCTGGGATCAAGGAGATGCCCAAGAAATTAGCCCATTGGTTCCCAGATAGCTTCAAATTTCTCTTTGGTATTGTTCAGGGTACTAGCAAGCTTCTCTTGGGCCATGATCCATGAAATTTTGCGGATAGCCGCTTTGAAGGATACCTTGGGTTGTTTCCATGCCTTGGCTATAGATAGTTTAGCCCCCAGCAAAATGAAGTGAATCAATTTACGGGCCAGTTTGGGAGTCTTAGGTAAATGATCGTTTAAAAGCGCTATGGCAGGGGTTGATTCCCCCAGTTTTACTCCCCCTAGTATGTATGATGCATGCATATTCTTAGCCCCCAAGTTCAGAACTTTACATTTATCAGCATTAAACCTCATTTGCTACTTAGTTGCCCAATTAGACAGTGCATTGAGGTCAGCTTGTAAAATCGAGAAATCCTGTAAGGATGTTATTTTACTGCAAAGCTTGGTGTCATCTGCAAAGACAGAAATGGTACTTTTTTCCAAGACCCTATCATTTATAAAGTTATTAAAATGTAGGGGTCCCAACAATGAACCTTGGGGTACACCACTGATAACCTTAGACCAGGGATATGCAATTAGCGGACCTCCAGCTGTTGCAAAACTACAAGTCCCATCATGCCTCTGCCTCCGGGTGTCATGCTTGTGGCTGTCAGAGTCTTGCTATGCCTCATGGGATTCGTAGTTCTGCAACAGCTGGAGGTCCGCTAATTGCATATCCCTGCCTTAGACCATTCAGAGTAAGAGTCATTAACCACTACTCTCTGAAATCTGTCTTTTATCCAGTTTTCTATCCATTTACAAACTGATCTTTCCAAGCCTATAGAGTTTACCTTACACTTGAGCTGTGTGTGGGGAACTGTGTCAAATGCTTTTGCAAAATCCAAGTATACCACATCCACAGCCACCCCTCTGTCCAAGTATACCATGTCCACAGCCACCCCTCTGTCCAAGTAGACCACATGCACAGCCACCCATCTGTCCAAGTATACCACGTCCACAGCCACCCCTTTGTCCTTTTGACATGCGTTATTGATAATGAACGGCATTAGTGTACGCTTACTGCAGTATATTGAGGTGCATTAGTGCATGTTAACTGCAGTATATTGATGTGCATTAGTGTACGTTTACTGCAGTATATTGAGGTGCATTAGTGCATGTTTACTGCAGTATATTGACGTGCGTTAGTATACAATTACTGCAGTATATTAAGGTGCATTAGTGCACGTTTACTGCAGTATATTGAGGTGCATTAGTGAAGTTTTAAAATGAAAAACAAACAGAAGGTGCTTCTAAGTGCAGTAACACAAAGCTTAATTTATTGCCCAAGGATAAAAACACACTTACTAGAAGTAGAAAAGGGAAAGGCTCATCATATCCATGATGAAAAAAGAGGTATGAGGTCCAACAATTGGCAGTCCGGTATGCAGCTAGTTGTGACGAATCCCAGCCGACCATCAGAGAGAAGCCGCAAGGAAAAGCCCCCAGGAAGAACAGTTGTGATGCTGGGACCAGCGTGGACTGCAGGACCCAGAAATGACATCAGCAGGAAGTAGCTGGGGCCAGCATCAACCGCAGATGTCAAGAAATAAGGAAAAAGGGGCAGGGCGTGTTTTGTAGCGTGCAATTGAATCGTGTGTCCGGGTTTCAGGCCTCCTGAAACCCAGACACAATATTCATAATGGAAAAAAGGACACAATATTCATAATGGACTGTGGCTCCCCAAGTAACCGAGTACCACAACCGCCGAGTGCATAGGGGTGTGCACAGGACCCATTCCCCTACATAGACAGGAGAGGAGAGAGGGCTTGATCTGCTCCTCCTCCTTCCACCCCTACAACTCTGTCTGCCCATGCACACCCCAATCCCTGGTGTTTTGGTCCTCTGGAAAGGGATGTGTGGGCTGAAAATCTGAAGTTCAGCAACTGGCAGATACATCATGGATGAAAGGTGTCGATGCCTGAGCTCACCATCCAATGTCTGTGACTGAAGTCTCCCCCACCCTCTGTTCTCTCTCTTGCCTCTGAGCAAGTGAATACACTAAGGTAAGATGGACTCAGATGTAAGGGATGCCCTGTGGACTCTGATTTAAGGGGGTATTTGGGAATCCTGATTTGGTTTGGTGAGCAGAAACCCCCTTACATCAGAGTTCCCCTTTACACCAGGGTCCACAGCATTCCCCCTTAAAAAAAATAGCTGTGAGCCTCTAAAGTGTTCGGGTTTGGCTTGAAGCAAAGGTGGCAATCCTACTTTATATAGCAGCTGGGGGGCGGGTAAGGAGTGGAACCATGGGCAGGGAAAACAGCAGCAGCAGTGATATGCACAATAAATTTGACAATAATGCAGGTAATCAATAAAAACAGAATTTAAAAAAGGAATTAAAAATACTAAATATTGATGACATAAAACACTGCACAAATAACAAAGAACATAGTCCGAGGAAAGAACAAAAAAAATAAAAAATAAAAAAGTGAATACCAAGATACCATATGAAGATAATGATAACATGAAGTATATGGACTGCAAATACCAGCATTCCATACGTAGGGCAAGGAGCCAGCTATCCACATGATGATAAACACAAAACAGCCAAAAACAGAAGGACTACAAATACTGGTAATAACAGTAACATAAAATGTATGGACTGCAAGTGTCAGCATTCCATAATGGAGTAATGAACAAACAGGTAACACCATTCCAGGTGATGGTAATGTTCTCTTTAATATTCAGATGCTGGTCCAGTCTGTGATCTGGATGAATGATTCAAAGGCAAAAGTGAATGACCGCACTCCAAGAATAAGGAAGACATTTTATTGTATAGCATCCAACATTGAAAATGTTTACAAAGGGGGGAGCATGGTTGATATGTTTCACAAATGTCTTTGCTTAGTCATAACCCTTAAGCACTGGCGAACATACACCTTATACATTCTTAACACAGCTGAATAATATTGAAGTGCTTAATTGGCTCTGCTCCAGACAAACATAGCAGCATAATAAAATCAACATAGGAAATAATATATAGACATATATGTTGTTAATAAAGAAAAGAAACATTATGGAAAAATAATGTATTTTCTTAAAAAAACACATATACCTATATCCGGTTCCATTAATGGCACATATATGTACATGTCCAATGTAAAACACTGCTAAGTAGAAATGAAAAAACAACCAATGATCAAAAATCCTGAAAGATCATCTTTGCAAAAAGGAACAACATATATATATATATATATATATATATATATATATATATATATATATATATATATATATATATATATATATATATATATATATAACCATGGAACCAGCAAAAAATAGGTATAATGGAAGTCGCAAGGAAAAAATGCAGAAAAAGCAGAAGTAAACATTTTAATTTCAATAAATACCGTATTTATCGGCGTATAACATGCACTTTTTTCCCCTTAAAATCAGGGGAAAATTGCGGGTGCGTGTTATATGCCGATACCCTGCGATCCCCCGTTGACCGTGAGCGGAGCGATCACCGGCCGAGTTTGAAAATGGCGCCGCCGTGCCGAAATACATAGCCATGACTTGCGGCATCTCTTCGGCCACTTTCGGCAACACTCGTAGTCCCGCCTGGGATGGGCGTGACTGTGAGCGAAGCGAGCGCCGCCCATATACAGATAGCCGAGTGTACTCGGCTAGGTTCGGCTAGCTCCGCTCACAGTCACGCCCAGTCCCACCCTATGATGGACACAGTGACTGAGCGGAGCTAGCCGAACCTATCTAATCTGTATATGGGCGGTGCTCGCTCTGCTCACAGTCACGCCCATCCCGGGCGGGACTACGAGTGGAGCCAAAAGTGGCCGAAGAGACGCCGCAAATCACGGCTATGTATTTCGGCACCGGCAGCGCCATTTTCAAACTGCAGTGACACTGACAGGTCACTGCAGTTTAACTGCAGCCTGGGCAAGGCTGCAAATGGACACAGACAAAGCTGCAGATGGACACTGACAACGCTGCAAGGCTGCAAATGGACACTGATAAGGCTGAAAATGGCACCAAGGCTGCAGGCTGCAAATGACACCAATGCTGCAAATGACACCAAGGCTGCAGGGCTGCAAATGACACCAAGGCTGCAATGCTGCAATTGACACCAAGGCTGCAATGCTGCAAATGACACCAAGGCTGCAAATGACACTGGACAAGCATGCAGATTGACGCTGTGCAAGGCTGCATTGATGGGCATTTAAATGTAAGTTTTTTTTACTTAAAACATTTTTTTTCTTAAAATTCCCTCCTAAACTAGGGGTGCATTTTATACACCGTCGCCTGTTATACGCCGATAAATACGGTATACACATCAAAACCATGTAAAAAATACACTAATGCTATACATCAGGTTTCATGCATAAAAAGCAGACAAAAAATACAACATATAGATAGAGAACTAGAATGTATTAATACGGTAGGGATGTGTCCAAATAAGTACTATCATTCGTAATAGTGTGTCACATCCCATTCTAAATTTATTCCGATAGGTATTCTGCTCTGTAATTGAAAGATCCAAAAAATCTCTCTTTTACACAGGAGGCAAAAAACATCTCCCCCACTGGTGTTTTTATTTTTTCTATGATTTGAACCTGAACCAAGGATAAATCACCATTATGTATGTGATTGAAGTGGCAACATTAGTAGATTTGTTGCCCCCTAATGTCACCCAAATGTTCCCTAAATCTATCCTTGAGTTTACAAACAGTTCTAACCACATATTGCTTGGAACAGATACCACATGTTATGACATAAATTACATAAGATGTGTTGCAGTTTAAACTGTGTTAATTTTAAAAATTCGATCATCACTCGAATGTATATCCTGTTCTGGCAATATGTGGGAACAACAAAGGCACTCAGAAGAGCCAAATTTAAAGTTTCCCTTAAAATGTATGCAAGTAAGTGATTGCGTGCATACACTATCAGATTAAAACAGACTGGGTGCTAAATAGTTGCCCTAAGATTTGGCTCTTCTAGCTACAAGGTCAATACCACCATCTAAAATTTGTGCACATACAGAATCATTAGAAAAAACAGTAAGTATTTTTGCACTATATGCTTAATCTGTTTATACTCCAAACTATATGGAATTAATAAGGAAGGTTTATTACTCCTTCTATTGGCTTTTGTTTTGTGTACTTTTATTATGTAATAATTAATTTCTATTCTTAAGAACAATGGAATAAGCCCTATCTAGATATCACCTGGGATATCCTCTAGACAGGAATCTCTCATACATAAATGAAGATTCTCTTTCAAAATGTAACTGAGAACTACAAATTCTGCACAGCCTGAGAAACTGTCCTACTGGGATTCCATTTATAGTGTGGTGTGGATGACTTGATCCAGCCAAAAAACACTGTTTCCTGCTAGTGGCTTTCTATATAGCTGAGTGGAGACTCCATAAATGATACCACTCAAATTTACATCAAGAAAGGAAATCACATGAGGGTCACTCTCATCTGTAAATATCAAATTGCACTAATTGTCATTCAGATATGCTAAAAAAGCAGTGAGATCAACATCCCTCTTGCAGACAAAAATTAGATTGTCTATATAGTTTAAATATGAAATCATGTGACTCCTGAAGTGGTTCACATCTCCAAAGATCTGGAACCACTCCCAGCAACTCTTAAATAGGTTGGAACGTGAGGGAGAAAATGTGTCTCCCATTGTGTCCCCACACCTCTGGAGATAATGAACTCCATCAAAAACAAAATATTTGTGAGTCAATAAAAAATCTAAAGTCTCCTAAAAGAAACCACATAATTCCAATGACAAATCAGTGCAATGTTGAAGAAAAAATGAGATGGAAGTTTTTGTTAACGTGTGTGGTATGGAGGAATACAGACTGGACACGTCACATGTAATTCAGATATAGTTCTCACACCACTCAAGTTTGTCCATAACCGATAACAAATGATTAGTGACCCTCAAAAAGCTGGGTAAACTAAATACCAATGACTGAAGTCCATACATCCATTGTCCCAAGCGTTCACTAAGGGATCCGATACGCAAAACTATTGGTCTGCCACATAGTAGATCAAGGCCCTTGTGAACTTTAGGGAGATGATGGAAAATTGGTACAATAGGAAAGTCTGAAATTAATGTTCATGCTTCTTTGGGAGTGAATGCCCCTAAACTTTCCCCCTTGTTAAATATAAAAGTATCTTAATAAACTTGATTATCTATGGGGTTGCTTTTAAGTGGAACATAGGTAACCGTGTCACTTAACTGTCTGGGGGCCTCATCCCTATATGTATTAGTGTCTAAAATAAGGACCGATCCCCCCTTGTCAGCATTGCGGATCATAATGGTTTTCTCTTCTATAAGGTTGTTCAAAGCAGATCTTTCTAGACAGGAGAGATTGTCTCCTTCAATTTGAGATTGAAATGCTGTGTGTGTAGCTAAATCAAACAGATTTCTCTCTACCAATTTATGGAAATTATCCATGTCTGGATTGCGGGACTGTATTGGATAAAAATCTGATGGCACACGGAAGGGAACTCTCCAGGTGCCATCACAATCAGTCCTGCATCCAGACAATGGAAACTGTTCAAACTCAAGATCCTCCATATCAATAATTGCACAATTCTCTCTAAAGGACAAAACACTAGTATCAATAGGGCATTCAATAGTAGAAATATAACTTCCTTGTATATCATCATCTTCATTGAAATAATGTCAACAAACAGTTAAGTTCCGAATACATTTAATAATGTCCAATATGGTATTAAATGGATCAAAATGTGAATGAGGACAAGTTCAAGCTCTTGGATAAAAGGGAGGTTTCTTCATCTGTTAACAGTCCTCTGTGTGACACATTTATCACATTGTTGTAAGTACTTATTTCTTCTGAGCTCTGAGGACATAATGTGCCTGATTAGAATCACCTATGTTCCCCCCTCTTGTTTTCTTGTGATTAAACTTCTTGCTGTTGAACTTCTGTTGTCCGTTTTTTGAGGACACGGGTGTACTTGCTTCATTGGTGACACCGGAAGCTCCATATTGATCAGAAGTACCATCAGACACCGCAAGAGTATTGTCCATAATTTCTGATTCTGTGTCAGAGAAGCTAACCTGTTTCTTATGTGAATTGCCAAAACGAGTTTTCTTCCAAACATAAACATTATTACGTTCATAGTCCAATTTATAGAGAAGGAGCTTCTCTTTCTTTCCAGCAATAGTGTCCATCTCAATTTTGCTGACTTTTTCATTGAGTTGTTGATCCAACACAGCAAATTGGGTTACATGTTGCAACGGTAAAATCTCCTGTTGTAAAGCAGTAATCTCATCCTGTAGATTTTCCAATTCGCTGGTCTTATAAGCAATTATCAAATTCATCAAATCAACACAACAATTACAATGAATATTATTCCACTGTTTAATTTTTCACCTCCTATGTAAAAGAGAGTTTTTTTCAATCTTTAAATTACAGAGCAGAATACCTAATGGATTAAATTTTGAATGGGATGTGACACACTATTACAAATGATAGTACTTATTTGGACACATCCTGTTCGTATTAATACTTTCTAGTTCTCTATCTATATGTTGTATTTTTTGTCTGATTTTTATACATGAAGCCTGATATATACCATTAGTGTATTTTTTATATGGTTTTGGTGTGTATATTTATTGAAATGAAAATGTTTACTTCTGCTTTTTTTGCAGTCTTTATGCAACATTTTTTCTATGCATTTTTATGTGCATTTTTTTCCTTGCAACTTCTGTTATACCTATTTTTTGCTGGTTCCATTGTTATATACATGTTGTTCTTTTTTGTACATATGGTCTTTCAGGATTTTTTGATCATTGATTGTTAATCATTTCTACTTACCAGTGTTTTACATTGGACATTTATATATATGTGCCATTAATGGAACCGGATATAGGTATATGTGTGTTTTTAAGACAAATACTAATATTTTTTCCATAATGTTTCTTTTCTTATTTAACAACATATATGCCTATATATTATTTCCTATGTTGATTTTTTTATGCTGTGATGTTTGTCTGGAGCAGAGCCAACTAAGCACTTCAATATTATTCAGCTGTGTTAAGAATTTATAAGGTGCATGTTCGCTAGTGCTTAAGGGTTACGACTAAGCAAAAAAATTTGTGAAACGCGTCAACCACGCTCCCCTCTATTGAGTCATGATGCTGCTGTCTTTGAAAAACGTTTTTGATGTTGGATGCTTTTAATACAAAAAAATTTCTTCCTTATTCTTGGAGTGTGGTCATTCACTTTTGATAAAAGAACCGAGTGATTAACGCTGCGCTTAAAAACAATCTGTATGGAAAATGCAAAATGAAAAGATAAGTAAAGCTGCCGGCACCAAAAGTCCTAAATACAAAACTCAAATCAGTGAAAAACATGAGGTGGGTGCAGCGCTAAATGTGTTGATCCAAAAGTGAAAAAACAAAAAACTGAATAAAATACTATTTCAAATATTCAGTAGAAGTGAAAAAGTGTGAGTGGAAAACTAAGGCAGAGTCCCTATGTCTCAAAACAGGGAAGCTGACAAAAGCAGTCCAATAAATCAAATCATGTGGAGAATAAAGAGTGGTATGAGTAAAAATACAAAATAATCAAATAATATAAATAACAATAGTGAGCTATATAAATCACAAATGTTATGATGAGGTGTCACAAACTATGAGGTATGACACACCAAAAAAGTGATTCCAAAAATTGTACAAAAAATCACTCATATGAATTATTGGAAAAACAAGAAAATCTTAAAACAGAAGAAAATAATCTACGATTAGAGTCCCAAATTAATGTGACAGTGAATGAAGGGTATCCATGCAGGTGTAAAGACACAATATGAACACGATGCCGTAAAGAAAATGTAAGGGCCCTTCCTCCAAACAGGCTTTGCACCCAGAGTGAGTATGTAGTCTCCTTACCTGCAGAGATGACCGCAATGGCGCTCTCATCAAGCTCAGGGAATTCGGTCTCCGAATTGCTGTACTATCAATCCACGATCTCCGAAGAGACAAAACGTGATGATGTCAGGATCACAGGCCCACCCTACGTGTTTTGTCACGATAGGACGTTGTCGGGGGATTGGCTGCTGTGTCATTCACTTTTGCCTTTCAATCAGCATTCTATAATGGGACTGTCGTTCACCACCATTATGGAGAAGGAGAAATTAGCCTTTTTTAGATCTGAAAATGTACCACATTGGTAATAAAATCCATGCTAGAAACTACACTAAGCCAACAGCGGGAAACTCTTTCCTTCATTATAAAAGCTGCCACCACCCCCGATGGCTTAATAATATTCCCCAAAGCCAATTCTGTAGACTTAAAAATAACTGTCCTCGAGAAACAGATTATGACATTCAGAGTGAGATCTTAAAAGAGAAATTCTTTGATAAAGGTTTTCCCTCTGACATTGTGGGAACAGCTTGTTCGCTCTATAAAGACACATCCCCTATGCCACGTCACTCGACGCATGCTGATAATGAGAGTGTATGTTGTTTCGCCAAGTCCCCCTAGTAGTGTCAATTAAAAAAAATGTGTTGAATTATAAAGTGCAAGCAAATTCTGAAACTTCCTCCTTAGTGTCCTTGGTAAATAATATTGGTGAATACACAAATATAAGTGAAATATGAAACAAAATGTGTACTTTGAAAAAAAATCGCAACAAAATGGCATAATGGCAAAATCACAATCTCACAATAAAATTGCATAACACTGAAAAAGTGCTTAAGAGTGCAACATGTGTATGAAATTCATAAGTGACTCCATAATAATACCAATCGTAAGTGCAAACAAAGTCTGCAATCTGCCTTCCTATTGTCAAAATGTATGTACAATAATTCTGCGCTACCAAAAAAAAAAGGGGGGGGGGGGAGGCAGCTAACACAACCAACAAATGTAAAGGACAAACAAGAATACAAATAAAGTGTAGCGCTCAAAAAAAGAGGGGGAATAAAGTATGCATGGTTGAAAAGCTGGCAGTTCAAAGTTCGAATGCTGATAACAATGTCTTTGAAGAAAATTGAAAGGATGAGATATAAAATCCTCTGGAGCAAATATTAGACCGTGATACAAATCCTCTATGCAGAGAGCCCACACACCACCAAATGACAATAAGGAGGCTTACCAGACTTGGTGGACCCGACAAGGCATACGCCAGGTGGGGTCAAACAGGCTTAGGTGGTGCTGGGCTGGAAAGAATGCTGAAGAGCAGGGATGGTGGAGTGGCTTCCACGTGACTGAGTTCCTCGGACGTAGTCAGGCACAGAGGTCGTGATGCTCAAATCTGAAGACACCAGCAGGTAATTCTCCTTCTCGAGAAGGAGAAGGAGAATTTGGAGAAGGAGAATTACCTGCTGGTGTCTTCAGATTTGAGCATCACGACCTCTGTGCCTGACTACGTCCGAGGAACTCAGTCACGTGGAAGCCACTCCACCATCCCTGCTCTTCAGCATTCTTTCCAGCCCAGCACCACCTAAGCCTGTTTGACCCCACCTGGCGTATGCCTTGTCGGGTCCACCAAGTCTGGTAAGCCTCCTTATTGTCATTTGGTGGTGTGTGGGCTCTCTGCATAGAGGATTTGTATCACGGTCTAATATTTGCTCCAGAGGATTTTATATCTCATCCTTTCAATTTTCTTCAAAGACATTGTTATCAGCATTCGAACTTTGAACTGCCAGCTTTTCAACCATGCATACTTTATTCCCCCTCTTTTTTTGAGCGCTATACTTTATTTGTATTCTTGTTTGCCTTCCTATTGTCCTTAGTGAATATTATTGGTGGATCATACATAGATAGCAATTACATAAAATCAAACACTGGTTCCTAGATGTATAATAACAGTGCAAATACATGTGAAACACAATCTCAACAAAATGGCATAATCGCAAAAATACAAAGTCGCAGCACAAATAGCATAAACTGAAAAAAATCTTTAAAAGTGCATCATGTAAAACATGAAAAAGCAATTCATAGGCGAGTCCATAAATTAGGATAATAATCTGTAATCAAAAAAGTGCTTCGGTGATCCCCTCTCAACTAATGTGCTCACCTCTGTTTGACCTCTCTTACTAGGTCAAATTCCGCTTTCCCCTATATGCTGATGTAAGCATGGTGAGCTTCTCTGGCATCCTCCTCCTCCTCGTTTGTTCCACTGTATATCCAGATACCCTTTCATTAGTGGGGTGTGTGGCCCTTTAAAACTGCAGTTTTTCTTCCATATAAAGATTCATGCAAAAATACATGGTGCAGTAATTTCAAAATTGGTATTTATTTAAAAATAGTAACTTACATTTAAGTTTAAAACAAACAGCTCCTGTGGGCAGCTGTATACAAAGGTTCCCACCTCACTTCCTGTGTACAGCAGTGTCACCTGACTACCCTGCATGTCATCACTTTCACATGATGCATGCTGATATCAATGAGATGCGTTTCATCAACCAGTTCCATTCCTGCCAAAGGCAGGCAGAACAAGTCTTGCAGAAACATTGCATATAACAGTGAGGAGGGGACCAGGGAGCGGGGAGGGGGTATACGGTATAGAATTACCGGTTGGGAAAAGTGGTTACTCTAGCAATTGATGGTCAGTACATTGTAAATGGTATAAAAGGTAACAATTTATTAATGTATAGTAAAACACCTGGGTGAGGTGGACATACAATTAGGTAATTATTGCACTATGGGATACATAACCATCCTATATGGGTGGCATAAGGGGAACTAACAACACGACAAACAGACCATATACAGAACATATAACGGCATAGACACTGTCCGGACTGATTATATGCTGCTCGGTGGCCAAACGATCAAATTGGATTGTGGCATGTGTGTATGTTTCCAATTGGAAAATTTAATGGGATGCGCTGCCGAGCAGCATATTCATGGAGCGGGGGGAGGGGGCGGCAGGGGGGGGGGAGGACCCGGGTCCAGGGATGGAGATCAGGGAGATGTCTGAGCTGATCCTGGCAGTTCAGGGTACCTTGGGGATGGTAACCATACTTGGTACTGAATAGAAGTGAAGCTGTAAATCTATGTACAGGAAAGTTCACTTGTGCATTATAGGCAGTGATGATTAACCATGTGGGCAGTGGGACTGATTTTGCACTGTGATCAACAAGCTTCAAAGCTATTAATAATTGCTGACAGTGGCTATATCAGGTGCTCCAATACCATGTGGTACTAACAGGACTAGGCTTACGTAAAGCTGTATAATGTCTTCAACTGGTTTGTGGATTAGTGGTGCTCATACCTTCACCTCCACAGAAATCCCTGGAGGTTGTTGCTCAGGCCGTGCTGGAGGTGGCTTGCAGAATCCGGAAGGTTGTCGAGCCGGTATTGTGGCTGCAACAGTGATCCTGCGTAAGGGATATCTGGTCGGGTCCTGAGGGAGAAAGCCCTTGCTACATGTTGATAGCTTGGGCAGCTTCAGGTGCCGTCAGCTAGTGCGGTGGGCTGCCTGGTACTTCGCCGTTGTGTGGTTCCCGACTCTCCGTCCGCTCGATGGACAGCGCTGATGCCGGTGATGACGTCAACTCGTTTCGCTGTTGCGTGGTAGCGTAGCTTATTCCACAATACCGGCTCTACAACCTTCCGGATTCTGCAAGCCACCTCCAGCATGGCCTGAGCAACAACCTCCAGGGATTTCTGTGGAGGTGAAGGTATGAGCACCACTAATCCACAAACCAGTTGAAGACATTATACAGCTTTACGTAAGCCTAGTCCTGTTAGTACCACATGGTATTGGAGCACCTGATATAGCCACTGTCAGCAATTATTAATAGCTTTGAAGCTTGTTGATCACAGTGCAAAATCAGTCCCACTGCCCACATGGTTAATCATCACTGCCTATAATGCACAAGTGAACTTTCCTGTACATAGACTTACAGCTTCACTTCTATTCAGTACCAAGTATGGTTACCATCCCCAAGGTACCCTGAACTGCCAGGATCAGCTCAGACATCTCCCTGATCTCCATCCCTGGACCCGGGTCCCCCCCCCCCCCTGCCGCCCCCTCCCCCCGCTCCATGAATATGCTTCTCGGCAGCGCATCCCATTAAATTTTCCAATTGGAAACATACACACATGCCACAATCCAATTTGATCGTTTGGCCACCAAGCAGCATATAATCAGTCTGGACAGTGTCTATGCCGTTATATGTTCTGTATATGGTCTGTTTGTCGTGTTGTTAGTTCCCCTTATGCCACCCATATAGGATGGTTATGTATCCCATAGTGCAATAATTACCTAATTGTATGTCCACCTCACCCAGGTGTTTTACTATACATTAATAAATTGTTACCTTTTATACCATTTACAATGTACTGACCATCAATTGCTAGAGTAACCACTTTTCCCAACCGGTAATTCTATACCGTATACCCCCTCCCCGCTCCCTGGTCCCCTCCTCACTGTTATATGCAACTGTATCGGTTACAGCAATTACACCTCACAGGTGCATGGCCAGGATTTGATCAGTATTGGACTGATCAGACCACCTATACCCACTTGCTTTCGCCCCTCCCCCTTCCCCTTTTTGTGATAACTTGCAGAAACATTGGCCTTTTTTTGAAACAGGGCCAACATCTTTGTCCTGCTATATCCGATAGACCAATGTTTGCATATAGAAAAGCCCCCAGCATTAAAATAAAGCTGGCACCCAGTAGACTTAAAAATAAGCCCCCACCACCAGGGCGCTCTCTCCTCATTTTCCTGGCCATAATTGGCATGTACCAATGCCATAAGCCCCTTTGCAAAACCTGTTAGTTCGTTCAGCATGGACAAAAGGAATTCCATGTCAAAGGCAAGACCTATCCTATAAAGGAGTTCCACACATGTTTATCTGACTATGTAGTCTATTGCCTTACGTGTCCATGTGGTCTTTTCTACGTTGGTAAGACAATAAGGACACTACGCAAGCGGTTCAGCGAGCTGTACATAGATGTACCAAAACATTTTCTAGAACACCACAATAAGTCAACTGAAGGTCTGAGTCATTGAGGCTATATCTAGAGATCTCCCCCTGGCTGAGCGATTCCATAAGCTGTGCCAGAGGGAGACCTACTGCATTTATTCTTTTGATGTTCTGTCTCTTGGTGGATTGAATGAGGAATTAGAAATTAATAAGCTGTTTTAATTGTCACCTTTTTGGTTTTGAAAAATAATTCCTTCCTTTATCTTTTCAGGTGCATAAACGACTCCATATATACACATAGTCGGGAGAATCGCGTCATGCACCTGTAAATGTAATTTCACATAGTCTATCCATACACATAACTATACTATGTACAATGGTGTTTTCTTCTGCAACATTATGTCATTCCATCACAAGGTACAGTTGTTCTTCTCCCCATGGACCCCCATGGACATAAAGTGCCTTAAAAAAGTATTCATCCCTTAAAATGTTCCACATTTTGTCATGTTACAACCAAAAACATGAATGTATTTTAATGGGATTTTATATGACAGACCAACACAAAGCAACACATAATTGTGAAGTGGAAGGAAAATGATAAATGGTTTTCAATTGTTTTTATAAATAAATATGTGAAAATTGTGAGGGGCATTTGTATTTAGCCCCCTTTACTCTGATACCCCAAACTAAAATCTAGTGGAACCAATTGCCTTCAGAAGTCACCTAATTAGTAAATAGAGTTCACCTGTGTGTAATGTAATCTCAGTATAAATACAGCTGTTCTGTGCAGCCCTTAGAGGTTTGTTAGAAATCTTAGTTATCAAACCGCATCATGAAGGCCAAGGAACACACCAGACAGGTCAGGGATAAAGTTGTGGAGAAGTATAAAGCAGGGTTAGGTTATAAAAAATATCCAAAGCTTTGAACATCTCACGGAGCTCTGTTCAATCCATCATCCAAAAATGGAGAGTATGGCACAACTGCAAATCTACCAAGACATGGCCGTCCACCTAAACTGACCGGCTGGGCAAGGAGAGCATTCATCAGAGAAGCAGCCAAGAGGCCCATGGTAACTCTGGAGGATCTGAAGAGATCCACAGCTCATGTGGGAGAATCTGTCCACAGGACAACTATTAGTCGTGCTCTCCACAAATCTGGCCTTTATGGAAGAGTGGCAAGAAGAAAGTCATTGGTGAAAGAAAGCCATAAGATGTCCCATTTGCAGTTTGCAAGAAGCCATGTGGGGGACACAGCAAACATGCGGAAGAAGGTGCTCTGGTCAGATGAGACCAAAATTGAACTTTTTGGCCTAAAAGCCAAACGCTATATGTGGCAGAAAACTAACATTGCACATCACCCTGAACACACCATCCCCACCATGAAACATGGTGGTAGCATCAGGTTGTGGAGATGCTTTTCTTCAGCATGGACAGGGAAGCTGGCCAGAGTTGATGGGAAGATGGATGGAGCCAAATACAGGGCAATCTTAGAAGAAAACCTTTTAGAGTCTGCAAAAGACTTGAGACTGGGGCGGAGGTTCACATTCCAGCAGGATAGTGACCCTAAAAATACAGCCAGAGCTGCAATGGAATGGTTTAGATCAAAGCATATTCATGTGTTAGAATGACCCAGACAAAGTCCAGATCTAAATCCCATTGAGAATCTGTGGCAAGACTTGAAAATGTCTGTTCACAGATGCTCTCCATCCAATCTGACAGAGCTTGAGATATTATGCAAAGAAGAATGGGCAGAAATGTCCCTCTCTAGATGTGCAAAGCTGGTAGAAACATCCCCAAAAAGACTTGCAGCTGTAATTGCCCTGAAAGCTGGTTCTACAAAGTATTGACTCATGGGGGGCTCTATACAAATGCCCCCCACACTTTTCACATATTTATTTGTGAAAAAAAAACTGAAAACCATTCATCATTTTCCTTTCACTTCAAAATTACCACTTTGTGTTGGTCTATCATATAAAATCCCAATAACATAATTTAGGTTTTTGTTTGTAACATGACAAAATGCTGAAAATTTCAAGGGGCGTGAATAGTTTTCCAAGGCATTGTATAGTATACTGACATTGTTTATGTACACATATATACATACATATCCAGTTTTTATATTTATGCGTGCTACTTCTCTCAAGGTGTCTGACGTATGGGATCCCATATATATATTTATATATACATACAGTACAATATATATATATATATATATATATATATATATATATACATATATACATAGTAGGTGAGGTTGAAAAAAGACACAAGTCCATCAAGTCCAACCTATGTGTGTGGTTATGTGTCAGTATTACATTACATATCCCTGTATGTTGTGGTCATTCAGGTGCTTATCTAATAGTTTCTTGAAGCTATCAATGCTCAGCGCTGAGACCACCGCCTGTGGAAGGGAATTCCACATCCTTGCCGCTCTTACAGTAAAGAACCCTCTACGTAGTTTAAGGTTAAACCTCTTTTCTTCTAATTTTAATGAGTGGCCTCGAGTCTTGTTAAACTCTCTTCTGTGAAAAAGTTTTATCCCTATTGTGGGGTCACCAGTCCGGTATTTGTAAATTGAAATCATATCCCCTCTCAAGCATCTCTTCTCCAGAGAGAATAAGTTCAGTGCTCCCAACCTTTCCTCATAACTAAGATCCTCCAGACCCTTTATTAGCTTTGTTGCCCTTCTTTGTACTCGCTCCATTTCCAGTACATCCTTCCTGAGGACTGGTGTCCAGAACTGGACCGCATACTCTAGGTGCGGCCAGACCAGAGTCTTGTAGAGCGGGAGAATTATCGTTTTATCTCTGGAGTTGATCCCCCTTTTAATGCATGCCAATATTCTGTTTGCTTTGTTAGCAGCAGCTTGGCAATGCCTGCCATTGCTGAGCCTATCATCTACTAGGACCCCCAGGTCCTTTTCCATCCTAGATTCCCCCAGAGGTTCTCGTTCTCCCCCCAGTGTATAGATTGCATTCATATTTTTGCCACCCAAATGCATTATTTTACATTTTTCTACATTGAACCTCATTTGCCATGTAGTCGCCCACCCCATTAATTTGTTCAGGTCTTTTTGCAAGGTTTCCACGTCCTGCGGAGAAGTTATTGCCCTGCTTAGCTTAGTATCGTCTGCAAATACAGAGATTGAACTGTTTATCCCAGCCTCCAGATCGTTTATGAACAAATTAAATAGGATTGGTCCCAGCACAGAACCCTGTGGAACCCCACTACCCACCCCTGACCATTCCGAGTACTCCCCATTTATCACCACCCTCTGAACTCGCCCTTGTAGCCAGTTTTCAATCCAATTACTCACCCTATGGTCCATGCCAACGGACCTTATCTTGTACAGTAAACGTTTATGGGGAACTGTGTCAAATGCTTTTGCAAAATCCAGATACACCACGTCTACCGGCCTTCCTTTATCTAGATGGCAACTCACCTCCTCATAGAAGGTTAATAGATTAGTTTTGCAAGAACGATTCTTCATGAATCCATGCTGATTACTGCTAATGATACCGTTCTTATTACTAAAATCTTGTATATAGTCCCTTATCATCCCCTCCAAGAGTTTACATACTATTGATGTTAGGCTAACTGGTCTGTAATTCCCAGGGATGTATTTTGGCCACTTTTTAAATATTGGTGCTACATTGGCTTTTCTCCAATCAGCTGGTACCATTCCAGTCAGTAGACTATCTGTAAAAATTAGGAACAACGGTCTGGCAATCACTTGACTGAGTTCCCTAAGTACCCTCGGATGCAAGCCATCTGGTCCTGGTGATTTATTAATGTTAAGTTTCTCAAGTCTAATTTTAATTCCGTCCTCTGTTAACCGAGGAGGTGCTTCCTGTGTTGTGTCATGAGGATAAACACTGCAGTTTTGGGTACTGAAGCCCCCCGATTCACTCGTGAAGACTGAGGAGAAGAATAAATGCAATACCTTCGCCATCTCCCCATCCTTTGTAACCAGATGTCCTTCCTCATTCTTTATGGGGCCAATATGGTCTGTCCTCCCTTTTTTACTGTTTACATACTTAAAAAATTTCTTGGGATTTTTTTTGCTCTCCTCTGCTATGTGTCTTTCATGTTCTATCTTAGCTGTCCTAATTGCACCCTTACATTTCCTGTTGCATTTTTTATAAAGTCTGAACGCTGAGGATGATCCCTCAACCTTGTATTTTTTGAAGGCCTTCTCCTTTGCTTTTATATGCATTTTTACATTGGAGTTAAGCCATCCAGGACTTTTGTTCGCTCTTTTAAATGTATTACCCAATGGGATACATTGGCTAATGCCCTTATTTAATATGCTCTTAAAGCAAACACATCTCTCCTCCTTATTCTTTGTTCCTAATATTTTATCCCAATTTATGCCTTTTAGCAAGGTTTGTAGTTTAGGGAAGTTGGCTCTTTTGAAATTCAGTGTCTTTGTATTCCCTTTATGTTTCCTATTTGTGTGATTTATACTGAAACTAATTGACCTGTGATCGCTGTTACCTAAATTGCCCCGTATTTCCACATCCGTGATCAGGCCTGTATTGTTGGTAATCAGTAGATCCAGTAATGTTTTATTTCTAGTTGGTGCGTCTACCATCTGAGCCATAAAATTGTCCTGCAAGACATTAAGGAACTGGCGAGCCTTAAATGAATGCGCGGTTCCCTCCGCCCAGTCTATGTCTGGATAATTAAAATACCCCATTATGATAACACTTCCCATCCTTGCTGCTAATCCAATTTGTGATAGGAGATCCGTCTCCACTTCCTCTCTCAGGTTAGGGGGCCTATAGCATACTCCCAGTATTATTTTCCCCTTAGCTTCATCCCTTTAGAGCTCCACCCATAAGGATTCCACCTCCTCTCTAGCTCCCTCAGTGATGTCATCTCTCACATTCACTTGTACATTATTCTTGATATATAGGCATACCCCTCTCCCTTTTTTACCCTCTCTATCCTTGCGGTATAGGGTATACCCTTGAATGTTTGCCAGCCAATCATGAGAGCTGTTGAACCAGGTCTCTGAAATTCCCACAAAATCCAAATCCTCCTCGTACAACAGTATCTCTATTTCACCCATCTTGTCCACCATGCTCCTGGCATTGGTGAACATGCCACATAGTTTAGACCGGTCGCATATTGTCCTCGTATTGGGTGTTTTGAGATTGCAACTAGGATTGCTACTATACTCACCTTGTGTTTTTGTGCTTTGGTTAACCTACCACTGATGCCCCCAATACTACCCTCTGGAATATCTTCCACGCTGGCTATCTCTGCCTCTGGACCCTCCCCCCATCGCCTAGTTTAAAAACCCCTCTAACTTTTTGGCCATCTTCATTTCCAGCAGATCTGCACCCTCCTCATTTAGGTGCAGTCCATCCCTTCTATAGTACCGGTTACCGACTGAGAAGTCGGCCCAGTCCTCCAGGAACCCAAACCCCTCCTTACTACACCAGCTCTTCAGCCACTTGTTTACTTCCCTAATCTCCCTCTTCCTTTCTGGTGCGGCTCGATGTACCGGTAATATTCCTGAGAATACTACCTTGGAGGTCCTTTTCCTCAATTTAGCTCCTAAGTCCCTAAAATCGTTCTTTAGGACACTCCATCTACCTCTGACTTTGTCATTGGTGCCAACGTGCACCATGACAGCCGGGTCTTCCCCAGCCCCTCCCAGTAATCTGTCCACAAGATCCGTGATGTGCTGAACCCGAGCACCCAGTAGACAACATACTGTTCGGCACTTCAGGTCTTGGTTACAGATTGCCCTCTCTGTCCTTCTAAGAATTGAGTCCCCTACCACCGGAATCTGTCTTTCCTTTCCCTTTGCTGCCCCCCACTCTCACTGGAGGAGTCCTTCCCCCGGCAGTTAGGAGAGTCCCTCAGCTCCAGCAGTGCTGGTCCCTGACTGGTTTCACCAATGTCACTCAAAGTAGCGTACTTATTGGGATGCTCCAGTCCTGGATCGGCCTCCCTGGCACTTCCCCCTCTACCCCTCCTGACTGTCACCCATCTACTCTTTGCTAGTGCCAGCACCTCTTTGTCTCCACCCGCCTCTGTGCTGGCCCCTGCCGGCACCTGCCGTGTACGTTCCTGGCTCTCCTTTAGTATGGAGGGACTTCTCAGTGCTGACAGTTGCTTCCCCAGATTCAGAACCTGGGTTTCCAGGGAAACAATGTGCTTACATTTTGCACAGCAGTATTCGCCCTCGATCGGATGATCAAGGAACGCATACCAATGGCAAGATGTACAAAGAGTCGCCTCTCCACACCCGCCGGGCATCGTACCTATTAAATTTAGTGAGGATTGGGGATTTTACCCTGTCCAAATTACCTAACAGCTAGCTTCCTGGCACTAAAACTCAAGACAATACACAGGTACTCACAGACCTACGTGCAATCGCAGAACAGTCACAGACCTGCGTGCACTCACAATACTCAAGTATACAGTACACAATACACAAGTACTAACGATCCACACACACTACTCAGACAACACTCATGTACTCACACTACACAGGTGCTATGACCACTGTTATAATCTCCTGTTTTAAATTCTGGTTTTTAACTCACCACTTAGAAAAGTTCCACTTGGTTTAAGTTCCAGCAGACTCACAATGAGCAGACTCAGGATGAGTCCTACACATAGTTATATAGACTGCAGGCACCTGTGAGCAATTACCACTCCCCTTAATTAATAGCCTGAAGGAACAGCTGTATATAGTGAGTGTACAGCTTGTATAACAGTGTAAAAATATTGACATTTTGGGCCCAATTTGGACATTTTCACTTAGGGGTGTACTGACTTTTGTTGCCAGCGGTTTAGACATTAATGGCTGTGTGTTGAGTTATTTTGAGGGGACAGCAAATTTACACTGTTATACAAGCTGTACACTCACTACTTTATATTGTAGACAAGTGTCATTTCTTCAGTGTTGTCACATGAAACTATTTGTAAGACTAATCCTGAGGGTCTCTGCCACATCCCAACAAAATGTAGAGAAAGAGAAATGCCCCAAAAGGGATAGTATGGGCAGGGAGCCAACACAGGATTGATAAACAATAGATGCAAAAAAGTATAAAAATACAGTATACAAAAATATCAACATCTAAAAACATTGGTTAAGATGGGAACAAGGATATAGAAATACAGCTGCTAAATGCTGCAGCAAACAATGATTCTGAAAGCCAAGGTGAGAAGCAATTGGTAGCTGCAAAAACAACCCTACATGTTTCGGAAAACACAAAAAGATTCATTTCTTTTCATGATACTGTACTTCCTTCTTCAGGGCTTCAGACAAAGCGTGCTGTTTCCTCCCATCGCCAGGCTATTTAATACAGGTAAGTGCAGCACATCATTGCCGCACAGCTGACATGAGCATTACCCTTGCATTTCTATATCCTTGTTCCCATCTTCACCAATGCTTTTAGATGTTGATATTTTTGTATACTGAATAAAATTTGAATTTTTATACTTTTTTGCATCTATTGTTTATCGAACCTGTGTTGGCTCCCTGCCCATACTATCCCTTTTGGGGCATTCTTCCGTATATATATATCTGCTGATAATTGTTTGGGTCTGCACTCTGCCTCCCAACCCCAGAAATGGACTTGACCCCCTTGGCACAACTGTATGGTAATGTTAAGTGTAAGTGTTAGTGTAAGACCCAAATGATAAAGAGAAACACAGTAGTAACACACTATACTGTATGTTTACCGTCACCTTTGTCTTCGTCACTCCACCAACTGTAGTAAGAAATAGAGTCTCACACAAGTTGTAAATCAACCACATAAACAGTTTACTGAAGAAACTTGTTTAACATATTAGACACAGGGGTCATTCCAATATAAAGAATGAAAGTAATGACAATCAAAGTGTATGTGAAAACCAAAATCTCAATGGTCAGTTGAGGAGCAAATGCAGACAGGTAAAGAGTGGGACTTATGCTCAATATGATAAAGCCCTGATATTGAGCACCTTCCTAATCCAACCTCAGAGCACACACCAAACCTGCAGAAAAATATTAAGCACCATGCAGCAGTGAAATACAATACATTTGTCCATATAATGTACTCAAGGGCTCCCCCTAGATTGCAGTACACTGTTCAGCTCTGTGAACCTGAAGTTGTGATGCTGTATAAGAAATGACTCTTTTCTTCTTCCTCTTCAGCTAGCTTAATTAGACTATACTGCAGTGTTTGTAAATCCAGGGAAGGAAATTAGTAGGTAGTAAATTAATAATAGAACTGATGTGCTGGTAACTGAAAGTTTGCACATAGAAAACACTGGTAAAGCTTCTTCTTTAATAAAGGTTGCAACTCAATATTACTTTGCAGTTCAGGGAAAACAACCCTGAAATTGTACTGTACACAGTCTATGTCTGAATGAACTACTCCTGTGGGACTACAGATCCCATTGACAGTCTGGAACTAGTTTAAATAGCAACAGTGCACTGTATTTATCTGGGCAAGTGCCCCCTCACCAACAGGTCCAGAGGCTCGCAAGACAAATTTATTGATGGCCCACATGTCTACTTCCCTGCAGGCAGGCTTTGAATGGCGTCCCAAGAGGCCGGAAACATGCCACGCCTGTCCCTTTTATTTGCTTACCCAGCAGGCAATTCTGTGACTTGGCCTTGTGGGTAGGCAAGTGGGCTTTGTGGGTCAGTAGTTTGCTGACTGAGTTTTAACACAATGAGTCACTTCCTCCTTCACTACATCTCCCACAATGCTTTCTATCATGGCTTAATGAAACCAAACAAAGGTCTTAATAACATTAAATAGAATGGACGCTAGAGGGAGCCAAATTCTTATTTACATATTTACATAGTAACTTAGGTGGCAAAAATCCCTACGCTACATATAT
This sequence comes from Lithobates septentrionalis, assembly GCA_037952835.1. Classification (NCBI taxonomy): domain Eukaryota; kingdom Metazoa; phylum Chordata; class Amphibia; order Anura; family Ranidae; genus Lithobates; species Lithobates septentrionalis. The sequence continues at coordinate 189,869 of JBBDGP010004067.1, read as the reverse complement.
ATGTATGTATATACACATACTTTAGTCCAGCCGGTGGCCAGCTGTGCATGTGGGTACCATTAGTACGTTCACGTCTATTACCACATAGAAAGCTGGCCCCCTGCCTTATGCATTGAATGCTAACACATGTAGTCCATACATTTTATGTTACTATTATTACCGTAGGGAATGCTGGTATTTGTAGTCCTTCTGTTTTTGGCTGTTTTATGTTTATCATTATGCAGATAGCTGGCTCCTTGCCCTACATATCAAATGCTGGGATTTCCAGTCCATATACTTCATGTTATCATTATCTTCATATGGTATCTTGGTCATCACTTTTTATTATTATTTTTCATTATTTAAAATTTTTTGTTCTTTTCTTGGTCTATGTTCTTTGCTATTTGTGCAGTGTTTTATGGTTTTATGTCATCATTAATTTGTATTTTTAATTCTTTTTTTAAATTCAGTTTTTTATGGATTACCTGCATTATTGTCAATTTTATTGTGCATATACAGCACATGAATCACGGCTGCTGCTGTTTTCCTCACCCGTGGTTCCGCCCCTTACCCGCCCCCAGATGCTATATAAAGCCTTGTGCTCTTACTCTCCATTATTGGTATGAAGGAGCCAATTGCACGCTCCAAAATGTATTCTGCCCCTTTTTCGTCATTTCTGGACATCTGCGTTCCATGCTGGCCCCGGCCGCTTCCTGCTGACGTCATTTCCGGGTGCATTTCACACTGGTCCCAGCATCGTGACTGTTCTTCCTGGTGGCTTCTCCTTGTGGCTTCCCTCTGCTGGTCGGCTGGGATTCATCACAACTAGCTGCATACCTGACCACCCTCAGGACTGCCTCTTGTTGGACCACCATTCCTCCTGTTCCATCACAGATATGATAAGCCTTTCTCTTTTCTATTTCTAGTAAGTGTGTTTTTATCCTTGGGCAATAAATTAAGCTTTGTGTTACTGCAATTAGAAGCACCTTCTGTTTGTTTTTCATTTGCCAGAGTTTTTGCTTCCCTCTTGGAGTGCTGCTTAAGTGCCACCCTAGCCTGCTCTTTGCCTGACCCACACCACCATCTCTGCAGACTATTATCTCTGCTCAGTCCTGTTTTCCATAGGCCCCTCTTCCCATCACTGTGTTAGTGAATTTTTACTGTGTGCAAATGGAATTGAAGTGGAGTGCATCTGTTAACCAAGTTAAAGTTCACCAAACACCTCTTTCTATTGATTAAAGTGCATCCAAGTACACATTTCCCTGTCTCTAATATAATTCAGTAATAAGCCCCACATCATGTTTAGGTGGCCAACAGGAAGAAGCAAAAGTTCCCATGGCACTGTGGGGGCCCAGTTGGCCAGCAGCGTATGTGTCCATGGGCAAAGATGGACGTGGTCCATCCTCAGGCAGGGCACCAGTTCCTCTGTTTAGTGATGTTGCCCTGCTTTCTAGCCACAGCATGCAGAGGAGGTAGTGGACTGGCTTACTAAACCATCCTCTACTAAACCATCCTCATCCTCCTCATCCTATGTCACCCAAGCAGAGACTGGTGCACAGTCCACCCCAGCTCCCAGAGTGGCTAAATCTGCCTCCTTGTCCACAGCTACTTCTGCCATAGCCCCAGCATCAGACATGGAGGAGTCAGCTGAGTTATTTGAACACAGCATCAGCCACTTGCTCCTTCATGATGCAAAGCCATTACTTGATTCAGATGTTGGTTCTGAGGTTGAGGAAGGTAGAAACGTGAGCCTACAGAGAGGGGAGAACACTGGTTAACAACAAATTGGCAGTTATGTTCACCCAGCTGCAGCGTATTGTCAAGTTGGCTAAATTGATGGTGAGGATGGAGGGGATGATGATGATGAGGTCACTGATGCAACTTGGGAGTCAGATAGAGTAGAGGAGGAAATTGAGGTGGAGGCACAAAACCCCAATGAGGCAGCCATCATGGAAGAGCAGAGAGCAGTCACCCTATTCCATCAGATTGTGGAGCTGTGATCTCCCAGCTCACTTCCCACAGCTCAGCTGTTTGGGCCTTTTTTAGCACATGTGCAGCCGATCACACTGTTGCAATTTGCAAACTTTTCAACAAGCAGATCAAGTGTGGCAAAAAAGCAAACTTTGCAACAAGCAGATCAAGCGTGGCAAAAAAGCCTAGGCTAATGACATCATCCAGAGTAGGGATGAGCTTCGAGTTCGAGTTGAACTCATGTTCGACTCGAACATTGGCTGTTCGCAAGTTCGCCGAACAACGAACAATTTGGGGTGTTCACGGCAAATTCGAATGCTGCGGAACACCCTTTAAAAGTCTATGGGAGAAATCAAAAGTGCTAATTTTAAAGGCTTATATGCAAGTTATTGTCATAAAAAGTGTTTGGGGACCTGGGTCCTGCCCCAGGGGACATGGATCAATGCAAAAAAAAGTTTTAAAAACGGCCGTTTTTTCAGGAGCAGTGATTTTAATAATGCTTAAAGTCAAACAATAAATGTGTAATATCCCTTTAAATTTCGTACCTGGGGGGTGTCTATAGTATTCCTGTAAAGGGGCGCATGTTTCCCGTGTTTAAAACAGTCTGACAGCAAAATGACATTTCGAAGGAAAAAAAGCCATTTAAAACTACCCGCGGCTATTGCATTGCCGACAATACACATAGAAGTTCATTGATAAAAACGGCATGGGAATTCCCCACAGGGCAACCCCGAACCAAAAAAAAAAAAAAAAAATGACGTGGGGTTCCCCCTATATTCCATACCAGACCCTTCAGGTCTGGTATGGATTTTAAGGGGAACCCCGCGCCAAAAAAAAAAAAAAAACGGCGTGGGGTCCCCCCAAAAGTCCATACCAGACCCTTATCCGAGCACGCAACCTGGCAGGCCGCAGGAAAAGAGGGGGGACGAGAGTGCGGCCCCTCCCTCCTGAACCGTACCAGGCCACATGCCCTCAACATTGGGAGGGTGCTTTGGGGTAGCCCCCCAAAACACCTTGTCCCCATGTTGATGAGGACAAGGGCCTCATCCCCACAACCCTGGCCGGTGGTTGTGGGGGTCTGCGGGCAGGGGGGCTTATCGGAATCTGAAACCCCCAGATCCCGGCCCCCCCCTGTGTGAAATGGTAAGGGGGTACTTACCCCTACCATTTCACTAAAAAACTGTCAAAAATGTTAAAAATTACAAGAGACAGTTTTTGACAATTCCTTTATTTAAATGCTTCTTCTTTCTTCCTTCATCTTCTTCTGGTTCTTCTGGCTCTTCTGGTTCTTCCTCCGGCGTTCTCGTCCAGCATCTCCTCCACAGCGTCTTCTATCTTCTTCTCCTCGGGCCGCTCCGCACCCATGGCATGAGGGGAGGCTCCCGCTCTTCATCTTCTTCTTCATCCTCTTCTCTTCTTCTTCTCTTCTTCATTTTCTTCTCCGTGCCGCTCCTCACCCATGCTGGCATGGAGGGAGGCTCCCGCTGTGTGACGGCGTCTCCTCATCTGACGGTTCTTAAATAACGGGGGGCGGGGCCACTCGGTGACCCCACCCCCTCTGATGCATGGGATATGATGGGACTTCCCTGTGACATTCCCCGTGATGTCACAGGGAAGTCCCTGTCAAGTCACCATGCGTCAGAGGGGGGCGGGGTCACCGGGTGGCCCCGCCCCCCATTATTTAAGAGCCGTTAGACGAAGAGACGCCGTCACACAGCGGGAGCCTCCCTCCATGCCAGCATGGGTGAGGAGCGGCCCGGAGAAGAAAATGAAGAAGAGAAGAAGAAAGAAGAGAAGAGGATGAAGAAGAAGATGAAGAAAAGAGCGGGAGCCTCCCCTCATGCCATGGGTGCGGAGCGGCCCGAGGAGAAGAAGATAGAAGACGCCGCGGAGGAGATGCTGGACGAGAACGCCGGAGGAAGAACCAGATGAGCCAGAAGAACCAGAAGAAGATGAAGGAAGAAAGATTAATTTTGGTTCGGGGTTGCCCTGTGGGGAATTCCCATGCCGTTTTTATCAATGAACTTCTATGTGTATTGTCGGCAATGCAATAGCCGCGGGCAGTTTTAAATGGCTTTTTTTCCTTCAAAATGTCATTTTGCTGTCAGACTGTTCTAAACACAGGAAACATGCGCCCCTTTACAGGCATACTATAGACACCCCCCAGCTACGAAATTTAAAGGGATATTACACTTTTATTGTTTGACTTTAAGCATTATTAAAATCACTGCTCCAGAAAAAACGTCAGTTTTTAAAACTTTTTTTTTGCATTGATCCTTGTCCCCTGGGGCAGGACCCAGGTCCCCAAACACTTTTTATGACAATAACTTGCATATAAGCCTTTAAAATTAGCACTTTTAAATATTAATGTTCGTGTCCCATAGACTTTAACGGTGTTCGGGTGTTCAAGCGAACTTTTTTCCTGTTCGCATGTTCTGGTGCGAACCGAACAGGGGGGTGTTCGGCTCATCCCTAATCCAGAGCTCTCTCTCTCACTTTTGTGAGAGTTTGCCAGGAAGGGAGGGGGAGAATTCATAAGAGGGCCAATGCAGGGCTGCAGAGCTGGAGGTATGCCTCTGTGGGTCTGTGTAAATCCAGGAACACATCTGGTAATGAGCAGTGTGTTTGTCTGTGTGTCAGGAACACGTGCAATTTTGTGAGCGTTCTGTGACATGCAGCATGTGAACCAAGCCTTAGATTTGGGTGGTGTGAGACTGAAAATACTTTTCAAGGGTGCCTTGACTAGAACAAGGTTATTATATGCTTTCCTACACTAACATGTGCACCTGATGGGCACACTGTATGAACTGCATGAATAAATGCAAAGCTTCCTCTGATTGGCTGAGGTGGAGAGGTGGGTGGACGATGTCATGATGTGGAATGGGATGTTCAAGTCCCATAACCAGAACAAAGCGCTGTGTAGAGTTTATACAGTTCACTTGGTCCAGCAAACCAAACAAATTAGTTAAAGTAAAGCTGGAGATTAGTTTTAAGGTTTGACCCTTTGGGTATCTATACCACAACATTTATATTTTATTTAAAAAAAATAGCAATAAATTGTGTTCTTGTGCACTAAAATAATTTTTTTTACTGAAAATATGTTTGATAAACTGTTGCCTTTAGAATATATATAATGTGTGGTGATTTTAACGAATCTTTAGGCCTAAAATGTGTCATTAAGAGCCCTTTCACACCGAGCCGCCCATAGCGTCGGCGGTAAAATGCCGCTATTTTTAGCGTTTTTTTACCGTCGGATTAGTGGCGCATTTCGGCCGCTAGCGGGGGCGCTTTTACCCCCCGCTAGCGGCCGAGAAAGGGTTAAAACCGCCCGCAGTGCGCCGTTTTGCCGGCGGTATCCCAGCGCTGCCCCATTGATTTCAATGGGGAGCAGCGGTGGAGGAGTGGTAAACACACCGCTCCTTCACCGCTCCAAAGAAGCTGCTGGCAGGACTTTTCCTGACATCCTGCCAGCGCAGAGCTCTGGTGTGAAAGCCCTCGGGCTTTCAGACTGCAAATAATGGAGCAGCTGTTTGAGGGTGGATTGCAGGCGCTATTTTTAACGTTATAGCGCCTGCAAAACGGCCTCGGTGTGAAAGGGGTCTAATGGTCATGGCCCTATGACCGAGACAGCTGTGGATCACATAAACACGTGACAACATAAAATAGACCTGAGGTGTGCCTTGGTCATCTGGCCGGTATGCCAAGAAAAGAGGGCATACCCAAGATAAGTAATGAATGATTGTGGAGAGAAATGTGCTGAGAAGTGCCCTGAAAAGGGGGAAAAAGGGGGGAAATATGTTCCATACAATCAGTCAGAACACAATATTAAGCAGGTCACTTCTATGTATTTATATATGGTCAGAAAATTGGAGACCTTTACCAGGGCCATCTTTAACCACTTCAGCCCCGGAAGAATTTACCCCTTCCTGACCAGGCCATTTTTTGCGATTCGGCACTGCATCACTTTAACTAACAATTGCGCAGTCGGGCGACGTTGTACCCAAAAAAAATTTATGTCCTTTTTTTCCCACAAATAGAGCTTTCTTTTGGTGGTATTTGATCACCTCTGCAGTTTTTATATTTTGTGCGCTATAAACAAAAAAGAGCGACAATTTAAAAAAAAAAAAGAAAATATATTATCAAATACTTACCGTAATTTTCCTTTCATGATGGACTCCATGGCAGCCTACGTTTGGGTTAACCCCGCCTCCTCTCCAATGCTATAGGACCCCCTACCCTATAAGATTGAGCTCACCTGTATAGACTGTGTTCCGTAACCAGCCTACTCTTTGACCGATGGGTGGGAACTCCATCTGCCATGGAGTCCATCAGGAAAGGAAAATTACGGTAAGTATTTGATAATAAATTTTCCTTTTTCCTGACAGACTCCATGGCAGCCTATGTGTGGGAAATAACTAGCCATTCCACACGGGTGGGTATGCTGAACAGCAATAAATTCAATTTGACCTGTCAACCGACAGGATTTATAAACCAAAGATCACAGAGGCAAGCGAAGCAGGCTCAGAAAACTAATGTGACATTAAGGTTTTAATAGGGGCCCATGAGGCCACTTGCAGATAACGTCTGGTTACGCGTACCGGGCTGCTGCCCATGAAGCTGCTATATTCTTGGTGAAACGTGCCGTCATGCCTCCAGGGGAGTCAGGATCCTAGCTGTATAAAGCTGATGGATAAACTGGACAATCCAGGCCGCAATCGTTCTGGTAGAGGCTTGAATCAGTTTGTTACTGCCAAAGTGCAGGACGAACAGGCAGACAGAGTGTCTAAAGGAAGGAAGTAGCTTGCAGGTATACCTTCAGAATTTCGTCTACGTCCAGGGGATGAACTTTAGTGGACTCCTGGGTCCTGAATGTATATAGGACGATTCCCTGGATCTTATGGAATCTTGAGGTAATTCTCAGATTTGAGCTGAGCATAGGAATAAGGACCATCTGGTCCGGAAAGAGAACAGTGATTTTAGCTGAAAAGGTCTCCAATAAGGAGCGGGGAGGACCCCGTGTTACTAAGTTCAGACAGTGAGCCAATGACAAGGGGAAGGTCTGAATTGGGAAATCTTGGTCTCCTTTTTGAGGGCTAAGCTTTGACTGCCCATGGAACGACTGGTGGACTAAAGGGTGAACAGCCCACGAAGTTCCGGAGAAGGCCGACAAGGCTGAGACTTGGACTCTAAGAGAGCCGATTGATAGAGATAAATCTAGGCCGAAAAGCTGAAGATATCCAGAGCTTTGTATTTCTACATGACCTGCCCAAAGAATGAGAACTCAACAGACTTGGCCTGAATTCTCCTATCGACTTAATTCGCGCTCATCCCCGTAGAGTTCATGAGAGTGGCAAACATCCTTGCAGCGCACCTGAGCCGGACAAGGGTGCAGGACTGCCCATTGAGAAAGAAGGCCCAGCCCGAGAGGAAGAGACAACGGATTCCGGAAGCTGAGCTGATTTAGGAAGGGAAGTCAAGGCTCGTTTGGCCAGTAAGGAGCTACAGCCACCACTCTTGACTGCTTCCGCATGAGATCTTCGTAAGAATCTTAGGATTATTGGGAGTGATGAAAGACTCATATGCCCTCTTGAAGCTCAATCGATCTGTCAGGGCATCCACTCCAGAGGCCTAGCTGCAATGGCTCCGAGTTGTAACACCTCACCAGCTTGAGGTTGCCTGTGAAGAAAAAAGATCCACTTTGGAATTGACTCCCAGGAACAGAATCCACTTGAATGTCTGCGCACAAGAAGACCATTCGTTAGTGTCTGTGCGACAGGAATCCAATCAGACGATCTTGACTCCAGGGATATAGGCCATTGAAAAGCCAGTCATGTTCTTCTGGGCCCAAGATATGATGGGCTTGAACTCCCGGAATAGTGTGGAGATTCGAGTGCCCCTATAACTCATCACTCAGAAGATCGCCGTTGTAACGTCCATTCCTATAATACTGACTCTCCCTCCCAGAGATGGGAGAAGAACTTAAGGGCACACTAGGCTGCCTGAAGATCCAGGACGAGAAGATGCATACCCAACTCGCCTTAAGCAAGATCCGAACTGTAGAGGGCTCTCCAACCGGTACCGCTGGCATCGGTCGTGACCTTGACCCATAAGATGGGGCAACGGAGTGGCAAATGAGCAGGTTTTGCGCTGCAGACACCAGAAGAGGCTACTCCACGTCGTTGATGATATGTGAATAGGTTGACTGTTTCCCCTTGATTACCCTTGCTGCAGAAAACCTGACGGGAGAGGGTATAACCTCTGCAGGAAGCACTTCACCATAGGGGTCGTGTAGACCATCGATCCGATAGTGTTTTTTTTTTTTCTTTTTTTTTTTTTTTCAGAAGACTCAGGTGAGGTTATCAGCTCGAAAAGGAGGAAGAAGAACTGTAGATGGTCTTGCCCAACTTGAAACCGGAGGTAAGCATCTTCAAGTTGATTGAGATTAGCCAATCCCCCGGCCGTATAGAAGACTGACAGAGCCTTCTATTGTATGTACAAATTTTTTATACTTGTATAGGTAAGTTGGATCTATTACTGGTCACCAAAACTGTTACTTTGTATTACAAAGAGGGGAAAGTATACCCCCTGGAATTTTTCGTCCCTTGGTACATGTACAGTAACGCCTGCTTCCGCTTTTCCGACCAAGTTAGCAGAGTGGAATAAATCTGGAGAAAGGAGTATTAGTGAAGGACCATGTGTGGCTCGATAAAATCATCTCGACAGCCCAGTAATCCATGATGGAGGCCACCTAGACGTGCCGGAAGAGGAGCAGATGAGCCTCCCTGCACGACCTGCCTGGGCGGGCGCAACCCAAAACATTCAGCTGGTTCACAACCATCGGACGCCTAACTCTTAGCGGGTTCGGAAGGACACTCCAATTCTTTCAGAAGTCCCAGGCAGGCCTTTAAAAGCAAGCTTCTCACGAGCGTTCAACACCTCCCGTACTGGGGACTCTTCCGACTGAGCAGACGCCTAACCTGGGGAAGGCGTAACTATAAGGCCCGATGAACCATGACCGAGGACCATTTAGTCCAAGCCAACAGGTGGATCAGATTGATGCCAGCTTCAGCTCCTTAACTGCTGAACTTGTGAAGAACTCCTCCAAAGGTCCCCTGAGTACGAAGACTACAATCATTGTCTAGGCTTCCATAACCTTTAGACATAGCTGCTAGATCCAGGGCAGGGTTACGAGCCATACCGGCAAACCCGTAAGCTTCCTGAGATCTTGATCTAACATCTCTCAAGCCTGTCCTGCAAGACACGGCATCTTCTAAGTTAGAGTAACCTGTTTTGTCAGACGCCACAATGCTGCATCTATAAAGGGAGTGTTTCCCAGTCACTTTTTCTGCCTTGAAGGGATACAATCTAGAGGTATTGATTGACGTAGAAGTTTTCTTGTCCACTCAGTTGCACTCCTCATTCTTTTAATCCGTGAGGAGCAGAAAGAGAGAGAGAGCGTCCTTTCCCCCGGTATTTGGAAAACTACTTTGCTTAGCCAACGGGGGGTGGTGGAAGGGTCTACCCACTTAAGGGCTTCCCTAATCGCTTTGACTCATGGAGGAACCAGAGATACATCAAGGCTTCTGACACATTCGTCACCTTTCAACTTGCTGTCTGAAGAATCCCGAGAAGCAGCAAAGGGCTGGGAAGGACCCAAAAAAAAACCTCTGGGCTATGTCTGCCAAGAAGCCGGGTGGGATGGACAATTGGCTCCATGTGTAGGATGTGTCCCATTTGTTTAGAGATTATTACCTCACACATTTCACAAGAGACTCTATATTCTTGTTTCCCATCCCTTCTATCCCCAACCGCCCAGGCATAACAGTGGTCACATAACGACTTGCCCTCCAGGACTCGTGTCTCACATCTCCAGCAGGCTCTGCCATCCGAGCGGCTGGTAGGGCGGTGGGTGCGGTGACTAGAGGAGGAAAGGCAACATCTCCTCTAGATGGAGGAGAAATGGCAACATCTCCTCTAGATGGAGGAGGAATGGCAACATCTCCTCTAGATGGAGGAGGAATGGCAACATCTCCTCTAGTTGAAGGAGGAATGGCAACATCTCCTCAATTTGGAGGAGGAATGGCAACATCTTCTCTAGTTGGAGGAGGAATGGCAACATCTCCTCTGGATGGAGGAGGAATGGCAACATCTCCTCTAGTTGAAGGGGGAATGGCAACATCTCCTCAATTTGGAGGAGGAATGGCAACATCTCCTCTAGTTGGAGGAGGAATGGCAACATCTCCTCTAGTTGGAGGAGGAATGGCAACATCTCCTCTGGATGGAGGAGGAATGGCAACATCTCCTCTGGATGGAGGAGGAATGGCAACATCTCCTCTGGATGGAGGAGGAATGGCAACATCTCCTCTGGATGGAGGAGGAATGGCAACATCTCCTCTAGTTGGAGGAGGAATGGTAACATCTCCTCTTGTAGATGTTTGTGGCCTGGCAAGGTCTCTGCTGTCCCGGACCACGACTTGCGGGTCCGATCTGAAAAGGGCTGAAAAAGAATAGGGGGGACACCAAAGGCAAGTCTCAAACCTTTGAGACTGCAACCTCGGCCCCTCTCCTCACCTGCACGTACCTTGTGCATGAGGGCTGGCTGTATGAAGGCAGTGACCTGTCCATAACCGCTGGACAGAACGTCATCATGACATGGATGGTCTTCAGATGACCCGGAAATGCTACACATACCGAGCCTATCAGAAAGATTATGTACCCAATATATGTATGTATATGTATATATATATATATATATATATATATATATATATATATATATATATATATATATATATATATATACATACACTCACCTATACACATATATATATATATATATATATATACACACATACACATTTTTATTTATTTATTCATTTATATATACACATATATTTTTTTATTTACACACATTTTTCTTCTTCTCTCTTTTTTTTTTTCTTTAATATGTATGTACATATATGTATTATCTATTTACCTTTACTTTCCCCTTTAAGGGGAGAAAACCCAGTAGACCAATGTAGATCAGGCTGGGGGAAGATGCCACTCACTGTCTGCGTGAAATCCTGTTTTTGACAGGAGATGGCAGACAATCGAATCCCCCGCCTGAGTGATGTCACCGCTCCTCCACCTCGCGCCTGCGCTCTGGGAGACAGCTGCACGGCGCCTGCGCGGCCGCCGGAGAATTCGCCACTCCGCTCACGCGCGAGCCAAGCCTCACTTTCGCGAAGGCCCCGTGCATGCGCAGGACAACAGCGACGGTCGCAACCTGGAAGCACCGCGGCTGCCTGGAATGCAGAAGCATTCCAAACGCCATGAGGGGACACAGAGGAACCGGGGAGCACCAGGGAGACAGGAGACAAACACAACATAACAAAGAAACGACTGCCATGGAAGTAGTAGGAAATTTCAGACCTTGCCAGCCGTTGATGCGTCCACCTTCAGGCATACTGAGGCATCCTCCTCTCCACGACTGGGGAATCTAGTGCCATGAAAAGCTACTCGCCCGCTTATAGCTGGGCCCAGAGCTGTACCATATGATGGTATGCTGGGATCTGGAAATACTCCGACCGGACCCAACAGGAACAATCGTGATGTAGGTCCATGGAGGAGGACAAAAAAAGAACACAGTCTATACAGGTGAGCTCAATCTTATAGGGTAGGGGGTCCTATAGCATTGGAGAGGAGGTGGGGTTAACCCACATGTAGGCTGCCATGGAGTCTGTCAGGAAAAAAACATTTTTTACTTTTTACTATAATAAATACCCCCCAAAAATGTAAAAAAAAAATAATTTCTTACTTAGTTTAGGCTGATATGTATTCTGCTACATATTTTTGGTAAAAAAAATCTAAATTAGCATATATTGATTGGTTTGCGCAAAACTTATTGCGTCTACAAAATAGGGGATAGATTTATGGCATTTTTATTTTATTTTTTTCACTAGCAATGGCGGCAATCTGCCATTTTTAGTGGGACTGCAACATTGCAGCGAACAAATTAGACACTTTTGACACTTTTTTTGGACCATATAAAAATGCACTGATTACTGTATAAATGAGACTGGCAGGGAAGGGGTTAACACTAGTGGTGATCAAGGGGTTAAATGTGTTCCCTGAGAGGTGTTTCTAACTGTATGGGGGCTGGGCTGGAGGAGGAGAGAGATTGCTGTTCCTAATCAATAGGAACAGACAATCTCACTCTACTTCTCTGACAGAACGGGGATCTGTTTGTTTACACTGGCAGATCCCCGTTCGGCCTCTCCCTGGAGCGATCGTGGGTGGACCCGCTAGCTGGCTCTCCCGCTAGCGAATTGGCACAGTTTGCCGTGTACACGGCCAACATACAATGACGGTGATTCATACAGCCGAGTCAACCTGCCGCAGTACAACTGCAGTGGCTGGTCGGCAAGCAGTTAATAACTACTGGGACCCCATGACTGCATAGACTATTTTCTGGAAAAGGTGATCTTGGCCTTTACAATTGTGCACACCTCTGCAAAGGAAACAAACTTTGCTACACAATATTTTTTGTACAAATAAAACAGATATAACAAATCACTTCCAATGGTACATTTAATATTTTTAGGTTTTACATTCACTTTCCATTTTTATAACCTCCCCATTCCAATGCACAGTAAAGAATGATTTTCTAAAACAAAGTTGTTTCATTATAATCTAATTTGTACTTGGAGTCAATCTGAGGATAGTGTAGGAAAGGAACAAAGAGCAACAGAGAACATAGACCTGAAGTATGCCGTGGTCATGTGGTCAGTATGCCTGAAAGGGGGCATAACCCAAGTATGAAATGAAATGAACAGAAAAAGAAAAAGGGGAATGGGAGGGTGGGACACGAGAGCCTAAGAACACAAGGGAGGAGGCAAAGGAGGGCAGGCTTTATGCAGCCTGACTCCTCCTACAAATACAGGCTGACCTGCGGTCAGCCTTACACTTGTACTCTGAGTCAATCTGAGGATAGTGTAGGAAAGGAACAAAGAGCAACAGAGAACATAGACCTGAAGTGTGCCGTGGTCACGTGGTCAGTATGCCTAAAAGGGGGCAAAAATAAACACAGTAGGATGAAAGCTTAACAACCAGATTTATTACACACAGAATTGACGTGCAATCTGACAGATTGACAAAACGCTTGTGGAACCTCAAAAGTGGCTCTGGGATGTACCCAGAGAAACAAGCCGACCTCCACCTACCCAAATACCAAATAAGGGCTGGGGCCCCCTGGCGCAAAGTCACAGAAGCTGCTCCTATCCTGAATGAATGCCATAGTATGCTAAAGGGCCCAGACCCTGACTGGCCAAAAAGGGGGCGGCAATGAAGTATGCATAGAGCTGCGGGGAGGGGAGCACTATGAAAAGGCAACAGAGGACCATTCCTGGGTTTGTCAGATGTAGCACTGACAAGCTGGTTTAAAAATGCAGATGTAAACAGAAAATGCCGGGGTGCAAAAAACAGTTGATTGGCCAAAAATAAGCGAGACCCTGGGCCATAAGAGCAACTCCCCTGGCCTCAGGAACCACAAAAGGCCAGCTATAGCGCTGCCTTGAGCACCAAGCTGGTAACCAATGCAAAAGGAGACCTTGAGAGCATGACAGATATGTCACGAAAAAATAAGACCTACGATGGGAAGTCTACTGAGCACAGCAGGAGGGCTACTCTTCAGGATCCCTGAGGATGGCTTAAATAGAGTGCGCAGAAAATAAAGAAAGGCCTGTCGGGTCTTCCAACAACATGAAATGCTGAGTCTCAGCCAGATACGCCCCGATAGTGCTGTGGTTTGATATGAGTTGGAAGAGGCAAAAAACAGAAAAGCAAATAGGAACTGGATATTAACCGTCAGGACTAGGAAACCTTGACTGGAAAGCCTGGAAAACATCCCAAGCAGTGTCATGCGCCTTCCTGGTATACAAAATAAAGATTTACGATCAAGGTTGCTGCGTCTGCCAAATAGAAACCCAATCCATCACAAATGCTGGAAATCGAAGAGAATGCCTGATGCCAGCAACTGCATTCTAGACCTGGGCCTACTGGTACCGGCCTAGGCACCGAGAGGGCTGATGAAAACGTGAGTAGCATGAGAACCGAGGCTGCAAGAAAAATACAAACTGCATAAGAAACGCCGGTTGCATGAGAACGTGAATTGATGAACAATGTGAGAAACATGAGAAACGAGAGTAACATGGGAAAACATGAGAAAATTGAGAAAACGAGAGAAACATGAAAACGTGAGTTGGCATAGAAACAATGAATTGCATGAAAAAGGTAAATTGCATGAGAAAGGTAAATTGCATGAGAAACGTGAGTTTGTATGAAATATGTAAGCAGCGTAAGAACAGATGAGGAGTCTTGCCACCAAACAAGCCAATTAAAAACAAACACCTCAATCTGTTAAACCCATAGACGTGATGGGTAACCTGCAGTGGAAGAACATGGACAACCCAGCTGTGTGAAAGCAACCAGATAACATTACAGACAACCAGCCCATTACATAACACCCCTGGTACCTGACAAGTATGATGATGTGGATGCAGAAATGACAAGACCAACAGCGCAAGAATGTGAACCTAATGACATCACCAGCCTACTGTATGCAGTAAGCGAGCCCGAGCAACCTGCAGTGCTAAGATAGGAAATTAAAATGAACACTCAGGGCTAAGGTACCCACAGACCGTGGTGGGTAGTAATAAAGGTGTAATGGTGAACGTGCACGTATGACGTATGGAAAACAGGCGGGAAGATTGTGGGACAACAATCAATTAAAAACGAAACCTCAGCCCAAAAGGATCTGTAGACGTGACAGACCCTGGATGTGAGCACTAGCTAACAGAAATGCAGCGAACGAAAGGCCATGACATGAAAAGGCATATGAAATGAAACGTGAGAAAACATGGGATAACGTAAGAAAGCAAAAGCATGGGAAAACGTAAGAAAGCAAAAGCATGGGAAAACATAAGATAGAAAAAGCATGGGAAAACATAAGAAACATGGGAAACCGTGAGAAACATGGGAAAACGTGAGAAGCATGGGAAAACGTGACAAGCGTGGGAAAACGAGAGAAGCGTGGAAAAACATGAGAAGCGTGGGAAAACGAGAGAAGTGTGGGAAAACGAGAGAAGCGTGGGAAAACGTGAGATGCGTGAGAAACATTGGAAACGTGAGAAACATGGGAAATGTAAGAAACATGGGAAACATAAGAAACATGGGAAACGTGAGAAACATGGAAAACGTGAGAACTATGGGAAATGTAAGAACCATGGGAAATGTAAGAACCATGGGAAACGTGAGAAACATGGGAAACATAAGAAACATGGGAAACGTGAGAAACATGGGAAACGTAAAAACATGGGAAACGTAAAAACATGGGAAACGTAAGAACATGGGAAACGTGAGAACCATGAGAAACATGAGAACCATGGGAAACGTAAGAAACATGGGAAACGTAAGAACATGGGAAACGTAAGAACCATGAGAAACGTGAGAACCATGGGAAACGTAAGTAACATGGGAAACTTAAGAAATATGGGAAACGTAAGAAACGTGAGACACATGGGAAACGTGAGAAACATGGGAAACGTAAAAACATGGGAAACGTAAAAACATGGGAAACGTGAGAACCATGAGAAACGTGAAAACCACGAGAAACATGAGAACCATGGGAAACGTAAGAAACATGGGAAACGTAAGAACATGGGAAATGTAAGAACCATGAGAAACGTGAGAACCATGGGAAACGTAAGAAACATGGGAAACTTAAGAAATATGGGAAACGTAAGAAACGTGAGAAACATGGGAAACGTTAGAAAAGCGTGAATAGGCATAAGAAGCTACAAATTGTACGAGAAACCATAATTGCATGAGAAACCGTAAAATGCATGAAAAACCGTAAAATGCATGAAAAACCATAAATTGCATGATAAACCGTAAATTGCATAAAAAAACGTAAATTGCACGAAAAAACATAAAATGCATGAGAAACCGTAAATTGCATGAAAAAACTTAAAATGCATGAGAAACCGTAAAATGCATGAGAAATCGTATATTGCATGAAAAAACGTAAACTGCATAAGAAACCGGAAATTGCAAAAGAAAGCATAAATTGCATGAGAAACTGTAAATTACATGAGAAACTTAAAAAATTGCATGAGAAAAGTACTAGAACCATGCAGCCCCCCAAAGTACCCCCACATAATAATATTGAGATGACAGGCGATGAGCAAGTGTCATGACAACCCCACAGCCTGAATTAACCCCTGAAACCCGTACTTATTGTGCATGCGTGGCACGAGATAACCAGGTGCTAGCAGCGTGGCCCCATGCAGGTGAAAAGGCAGCACCCGCAGGCTGCCCTGTCTGCAAACTGTACTACCATGGACACCCCCATCCGCAGCCTTACAGCATGAGGATGCACTGTGCCCACTGACAGGCGAAGACGCTGATGACTTGTGATGGAGATTTTGTACTGGTTGCCACTAAGGAGTAGGATTGGGAGATGCTCAAATCCCGACCAGACCCTGAAATGGGGAGAGTAGTGGCAACTGGATCAGGATGTACAGGAGCCCTAAGCCCCAGTGATCAGGAGAGGGAGCCTCCCAAACCCACCATTGAGCCGGAAATAGTTGCACCACCGCCAGAGGAGAGGGGCTGAGACCGCCAACTGCGGGGGGACAGCGGGGAGCTCTCCAGCCAGTAGATGCCCGATAGTCCAGGTGGAGGTGGCCACCTGCCCGTGGACACCCCCGACCAAACCTAAATGCTGCATGTAAAAGCAGGGTTACATTTCCCACTGCTTCCAGCCTAATGCTAAGTGCCAGCCTCCCCCAGAGCACAGTGAAACAGAATGAAGCACGTCCACTTACCTGCGCCCGCCACGCACTAAGCCCTCCGACAACACGGGTGAGGAAACGCTGGCTGAAACCTGCAACCGAGCAGGGAGAAACAAACCCGCCGCACGTCTCCCTCAACCGATCTGCAACCCGGAAATGATGTCACAGTCGCCTGCAAATGACGCACACGAGAGCCTACGACCACAAGGGAGGAGGCAAAGGAGGGCAGGCTTTATGCAGCCTGACTCCTACTAATACAGGCTGACCTGCGGTCAGCCTTACACATCAATTCTCAGATAGAAATATTTTAGTAGTTAGGAGACTGAATATGGTGTTCCAGAGAAAGGGGGAGGAGTGGTCACATGGTTTACAGTCCATAAAAAAGACATTATTAGAAATCCTATCTATACTGTTAAAAAAATACAAATTCTGATCTGACAGTGAGGATTTGTTTGAAAATGGGAACAAGAGCAAATCTGCCAAAGAGAAAAGGAGAGAACAAAGATAGTGGTGAGTGCGGTGTATGTGTACTGTGTTTATCACTGACAATGGAGGCATACTTGGGATAATTAGTGCCAATCATTATTTTGGGATAATTAGTGCCAATCATTATTTTGGGATAATTAGTGCCAGTCATTATTTTGGGATAATTAGTGTCAATCATTATTTTGGGATAATTAGTGTAAATCATTATTTTGGGATAATTAGTGTCAATCATTATTTTGGGATAATTAGTGTCACTCGTTATTTTATCACATTGTTGCCTGAAAACACAAAGTCCTGTTACCTGTCTGTGTGATCTCATCCAGAACGGCCAATAAATTAGGATGACGATGATCTTTCTGTAGTGCATAGAGACATTCCCAGAGTCCAATCACAGCTTCTCTTCCCTGATCCCGAATATCTTGTAACAAGGTGTAAGCGAAGGAAGACCGGTCTTTTTCCATTGGCAGGTATTTCTGGAAAATATATATTATTATTGTTTCATATCTGCTGTTAAAATGCAACTTCATTTTTTTGGATAAATACATAAAATGATTCTGGATGCTTTGAACACTTCATTCCGAAAATAACATCTTGTTACAAGGAAGTTATACTGGGTACCGCTGACACATGCCTGAACTATTCCTGACTAGGGATGAGCCAAACACCCCCCTGTTCGATTCGCATCAGAACATGCAAGCAGGCAAAAAATTTGTTTGAACACGCAAACACCGTTAAAGTCTATGGGACACGAACATGAATAATCAAAAGTGCTAATTTTAAAGGCTTATATGCAAGTTATTGTCATATAAAGTGTTTGGGGGCCTGTGTCCTGCCCCAGGGGACATGTATCAATGCAAAAAAGTTTTAAAAACTGCCGTTTTTTCGGGAGAAGTGATTTTAATAATGCTTAAAGTGAAACAATAAAAGTGTAATATTCCTTTAAATTTCGTACCTGGGGTGTTTCTATAGTATGCCTGTAAAGGGGCGCATGTTTCCCGTGTTTAGAACAGTCTGACAGCAAAATGACATTTCAAAGGAAAAAAAGTCATTTAAAACTACTCGCGGCTATTAATGAATTGCCGGTCCGACAATACACATAGAAGTTCATTGATAAAAGCGGCATGGGAATTCCCCACAGGGGAACCCCGAACCAAAATTTTAAAAAAAAAATGACATGGGGGGTCCCCCTAAATGCCATATCAGGTCCTTCAGGTCTGGTATGGATATTAAGGGGAACCCCGGCCAAAATTTAAAAAAAAATGGCGTGGGGTCCCCTCAAAATCTATACCAGACCCTTCAGGTCTGGTATGGATTTTAAAGGGAACCCCGCGCCAAAATTTAAAAAAAATTGGCGTGGGGTCCCCCCAAAAATCCATACAAGGCCCTTATCCGAGCACCCAACCTGGCAGGCTGCAGGAAAAGAAGGGGGATGAGAGAGCGCCCCCCCTCCTGAACCATACCAGGCCACATGCCCTCAACATTGGGAGGGTGCTTTGGGGTAGCCCCCCAAAACACCTTGTCCCCATGTTGATGGGGACAAGGGCCTCATCCCCACAACCCTTGCCCGGTGGTTGTGGGGGTCTGCGGGTGGGGGCTTATCAGAATCTGGAAGCCCACTTTAACAAGGGGACCCCCAGATCCTGGTCCTCCCCCCTGTATGAAATGGTAAGGGCCTACCATTTCACGAAAAACTGTCAAAAATGTTAAAAATGACAAGAGACAGTTTTTGATAATTCCTTTATTTAAATGCTTCTTCTTTCTTCTATCTTCTTTCTTCTATCCTCCTTCGGTTTCTTCCTCCATCTTCTTCTTCTGGTTCTTCTGGATCTTTCTCCGCAGCGTCTCCTTCCCTTCTTCACCTCGGGCCGCTCTGCATCCATGATGGCATGATGGGAGGCTCCTGCTGTGTGACGCTTCTCCTCTTCTGACGGTTCTTAAATAAGGGAGGGCGTGGCCACCCGGTGACCCTGCTCCCCTCTGAAGCACGGGGACTTGACGGGGACTTCCCTGTGGCATTCCCCGTGACGTCAGAGGGGGCGGGGTCCCCTGGTATGTAAAGGGTGACCCCGTCCCCTCTGACATCACGGGGAATGCCACAGGGAAGTCCCCTTGCGTCGGAGGGGGGTGGGGTCACCGGGTGGCCCCACCCTCCGTTATTTAAGAACCGTCAGAAGAGGAGAAGCTTCACACAGCGGGGGCCTCCCATCATACCATCATGGATGCTGAGTGGCCCGAGGAGAAGAAGGGAAGGAGACGCCGTGGAGGAAGATGCCGGACGAGAACACAGAAGAACCAGAAGAGGAAGAAGATGGAAGAATAAACCAAAGAAATAAACCAAAGGAAGATAGAAGAAAGAAGATGGAAGAAAGAAGAAGCATTTAAATAAAGGAATTGTCAAAAACTGTCTCTTGTCATTTTTAACATTTTTGACAGTTTTTTGGTGAAATGGTAGGGGTACTTTTGTACCCCCTTACCATTTCACACGGGGGGGAGGGATGGGATCTGGGGGTCCCCTTGTTAAAGGGGGCTTCCAGATTCTTAAAAGCCCCCCGCCCGCAGACCCCCACAACCACCGGGCAAAGGTTGTGGGGATGAGGCCCTTGTCCCCATCAACATGGGGACAATGTGTTTTGGGGGGCTACCCCAAAGCACCCTCCCAATGTTGAGGGCATGTGGCCTGGTATGGTTCTAGAGGGGGGGCTCTCTCTCGCCGCCGGCCAATCAGAACATTCCTTTGCTGCTGTATGCTAAACAGCAGCAAAGGAAATGATGTCATCTCTCCTCGGCTCGGTATTTTCCGTTCCGGCGCCGAGGAGAGAAGACATTAATGTGAGTGCACAAACAATACACACACAGTAGGACATGCCAGGCACACAAAACACCCCCGACTCCCCCCCGATCGCCCCCCGATCACCCCTCCCCCTCCCTGTCACACTGACACCAAGCAGTTTTTTTTCTGATTACTGCATGGTGTCAGTTTGTGACAGTTACTGTGTTAGGGCAGTTAGGGTTAGCCCCCTTTAGGTCTAGGGTACTCCCTTAACCCCTCCTAATAAAGTTTTAACCCCTTGATCACCCCCTGTCGCCAGTGTCGCTAAGCGATCATTTTTCTGATCGCTGTATTAGTGTCGCTGGTGACGCTAGCTAGGGACGTAAAAATTTAGGTTCGCCGTCAGCGTTTTATAGTGACAGGGACCCCCATATACTACCTAATAAATGTTTTAACCCCTTGATTGCCCCCTAGTTAACCCTTTCACCACTGATCACCGTATAAGTGTTACGGGTGACACTGGTTAGTTTGTTTATTTTTTATAGTGTTAGGGCACCCACCGTTTATTACCGAATAAAGGTTTAGCCCCCTGATCGCCCGGCAGTGATATGCGTCGCCCCAGGCAGCGTCAGATTAGCGCCAGTACTGCTAACACCCACGCACGCAGCATGCGCCTCCCTTAGTGGTACAGTATCTGAACGCATCAATATCTGATCCGATCAGATCTATACTAGCGTCCCCAGCAGTTTAGGGTTCCCAAAAACGCAGTGTTAGCGGGATCAGCCCAGATACCTGCTAGCACCTGCGTTTTGCCCCTCCGTCCGGCCCAGATCAGCCCACCCAAGTGCAGTATCGATCGATCACTGTCGCTTACAAAACACTAAACACATAACTGCAGCGTTCGCAGAGTCAGGCCTGATCCCTGCGATCGCTAACAGTTTTTTTGGTAGCATTTTGGTGAACTGGCAAGCACCAGCCCCAAGCAGCGTCAGGTTAGCGCCAGTACCGCTAACACCCACGCACGCACCGTACGACTCCCTTAGTGGTACAGTATCTGATCGGATCAATATCTGATCCGATCAGATCTATACTAGCGTCCCCAGCAGTTTAGGGTTCCCAAAAATGCAGTGTTAGCGGGATCAGCCCAGATACCTGCTAGCACCTGCATTTTGCCCCTCCGCCCGGCCCAGCCCAGCCCACCCAAGTGCAGTATTGATCGATCACTGTCACTTACAAAACACTAAACGCATAACTGCAGTGTTCGCAGAGTCAGGCCTGATCCCTGCGATCACTAACAGTTTTTTTGGTAGAGTTTTGGTGAACTGGCAAGCACCAGCGGCCTAGTACACCCCGGTCATAGTCAAACCAGCACTGCAGTAACACTTGGTGACGTGGCGAGTACTATAAGTGCAGTTCAAGCTGGTGAGGTGGCAAGCACAAGTAGTGTCCCGCTGCCACCAAGAAGACAAACAGGCCCATCGTGCCCATAGTGCCCTTCCTGCTGCATTTGCCAATCCTAATTGGGAACCCACCACTTCTGCAGCGCCCGTACTTGCCCCCATTCACATCCCCAACCAAATGCAGTCGGCTGCATGAGAGGCATTTTCTTTATGTCCTCCCGAGTACCCCTACCCAACGAACCCCCCCAAAAAAGATGTTGTGTCTGCAGCAAGCGCGGATATAGGCGTGACACCCACTATTATTGTCCCTCCTGTCCTGACAATCCTGGTTTTTGCATTGGTGAATGTTTTGAACGCTACCATTCACTAGTTGAGTATTAGCGTAGGGTACAGCATTGCACAGACTAGGCTCACTTTCACAGGGTCTCCCAAGATGCCATCGCATTTTGAGAGACCCGAACCTGGAACAGGTTACAGTTATAAAAGTTAGTTACAAAAAAAGTGTAAAAAAAAATAAAAATATATAAAATAAAAAAAAATAGTTGTCGTTTTATTATTCTCTCTCCTCTATTCTCTCTCTCTATTGTTCTGCTCTTTTTTACTGTATTCTATTCTGCAATGTTTTATTGTTATTATGTTTTATCATGTTTGTTTTTCAGGTATGCAATTTTTTATACTTTACCGTTTACTGTGTTTTATTGTTAACCATTTTTTTTGTCTTCAGGTACGCCATTCATGATTTTGAATGGCGTACCTGAATGATGCCTGCAGGTTTAGGTATCATCTTGGTATCATTCTTTTCAGCCAGCTGTTGGCTTTCATGTAAAAGCAATCCTAGCGGCTAATTAGCCTCTAGACTGCTTTTACAAGCCATGGGAGGGAATGCCCCCCCCCACCGTCTTCTGTGTTTTTCTCTGGCTCTCCTGTCTCAACTGAGAACCTGAGAATGCAGCCGGTGATTCAGCCAGCTGACCATAGAGCTGATCAGAGACCACAGTGGCTCCAAACATCTCTATGGCCTAAGAAACCGGAAGCTACGAGCATTTCATGACTTAGATTTCGCCGGATGTAAACAGCGCCATTGGGAAATTGGGAAAGCATTTTATCACACCGATCTTGGTGTGGTCAGATGCTTTGAGGGCAGAGGAGAGATCTAGGGTCTAATAGACCTCAATTTTTTCAAAAAAGAGTACCTGTCACTACCTATTGCTATCATAGGGGATATTTACATTCCCCGAGATAACAATAAAAATGATTAAAAAAAAAAATGAAAGGAACAGTTTAAAAATAGGATAAAAAAGCAAAAAAATAATAAAGAAAAAAAAAAAAAAAAGCACCCCTGTCGCCCCCTGCTCTCGCGATAAGGCGAACGCAAGCGGCGGTCTGTCGTCAAACGTAAACAGCAGCTGCACCATGCATGTGAGGTATCATCGCGAAGGTCAGATCGAGGGCAGTAATTTTAGCAGTAGACCTCCTCTGTAAATCTAAAGTAGTAACCTGTAAAGGCTTTTAAAGGCTTTTAAAAATGTATTTATTTTGTTGCCACTGCACGTTTGTGCGAAATTTTAAAGCATGTCATGTTTTGTATCCATGTACTCGGCCTAAGATCATCTTTTTTATTTCATCAAACATTTGGGCAATATACTGTGTTTTAGTGCATTAAAATGTAAAAAAGTGTGTTTTTTCCCCAAAAAATGCGTTTGAAAAATCGCTGCGCAAATACTGTGTGAAAAAAAAAAAATGAAACACCCACCATTTTAATCTGTAGGGCATTTGCTTTAAAAAAATATATAATGTTTGGGGGTTCAAAGTAATTTTCTTGCAAAAAAAAATAATTTTTTCATGTAAACAAAAAGTGTCAGAAAGGGCTTTGTCTTCAAGTGGTTAGAAGAGTGGGTGATGTGTGACATAAGCTTTTAAATGTTGTGCATAAAATGCCAGGACAGTTCAAACCCCCCCCCCAAATTACCCCATTTTGGAAAGTAGACACCCCAAGCTATTTGCTGAGAGTCATGTCGAGTCCATGGAATATTTTATATTGTGACACAAGTTGCGGGAAAGAGACAATTTTTTTTTTTGCACAAAGTTGTCACTAAATGATATATTGCTCAAACATGCCATGGGAATATGTGAAATTACACCCCAAAATACATTCTGTTGCTTCTCCTGAGTATAGGGATACCACATGTGTGAGACTTTTTGGGTATAGTGAGTATTTTGCAGACCTCACTTTTTGTCACAAAGTTTTGAAAATTGAAAAAAGAAAAAAAAATGTTTTTTCTTGTCTTTCTTCATTTTCAAAAACAAATGAGAGCTGCAAAATACTCACCATGCCTCTCAGCAAATAGCTTGGGGTGTCTACGTTCCAAAATGGGGTCATTTGGGGGGGTTTTGTGCCACCTGGGCATTCCATGGCCTCCGAAACTGTGATAGGCAGGGAAGAGTGAAATCAAAAATTCCACCAAAAATCCTGAAGGCGGTGATTGGTTTTGGGGGCCCCGTACGCGGCTAGGCTCCCAAAAAGTCCCACACATGTGGTATCCCCATACTCAGGAGAAGCAGCTAAATGTATTTTGGGGTGCAATTCCACTTATGCCCATGGCCTGTGTGAGCAATATATCATTTAGTGACAACTTTGTGCAAAAAAAAAAAAATGTGTCACATTCCCGCAACTTGTGTCAAAATATAAAATATTCCATGGACTCAACATGCCTCTCAGCAAATAGCTTGGGGTTTCTACTTTCCAAAATGGGGTCATTTGGGGGGTTTGTGCCATCTGGGCATTTTATGGCCTTCAAAACTGTGATAGGTAGTGAGGAGTGAAATCAAAAATTGACGCCCTTAGAAATCCTGAAGGCGGTGATTGGTTTTCGGGGCCCCCTACGCGGCTAGGCTCCCAAAAAGTCCCACATATGTGGTATCCCCGTACTCAGGAGAAGCAGCTGAATGTATTTTGGGGTGCAATTCCACATAGGCCCATGGCCTGTGTGAGCAATATATCATTTAGTGACAACTTTTTGTAAATATTTTTTTTTGTTTTTTTTGTCATTATTCAATCACTTGGGACAAAAAAAAATATTCAATGGGTTCAACATGCCTCTCAGCAATTTCCTTGGGGTGTCTACATTCCAAAATGGGGTCATTTGGGGGGGTTTTGTACTGCCCTGCCATTTTAGCACCTCAAGAAATGACATAGGCAGTCATAAACTAAAAGATGTGTAAATTCCAGAAAATGCATCCTAGTTTGTAGACGCTATAACTTTTGCGCAAACCAATAAATATACGCTTATTGACATTTTTTTTACCAAAGACATGTGGCTGAATACATTTTGGCCTAAATGTATGACTAAAATTGAGTTTATTGGATTTTTTTTATAACAAAAAGTAGAAAATATCATTTTTTTTCAAAATTTTCGGTCTTTTTCCGTTTATAGCGCCAAAAATAAAATCCGCCGAGGTGATAAAATACCATCAAAAGAAAGCTCTATTTGTGGGAAGAAAAGGACGCAAATTTCGTTTAGGTACAGCATTGCATGACCGCACAATTAGCAGTTAAAGCGACGCAGTGCCAAATTGAAAAAAGACCTCTGGTCCTTAGGCAGCATAATGGTCCGGGGCTAAAGTGGTTAAATGACTTTTTTTTCCTTTGAAATGTCATTTTGCTGTCAGACTGTTCTAAACAGTTTTTTTTCTAAACCTTTACAGGCATACTATAGACACCCCCCAGGTAATAAAGGAATATTACACTTTTATTGTTTCACTTTAAGAATTATTAAAATCACTGCTCCCGAAAAAACGGCCGTTTTTAAAACTTTTTTTGCATTGATCCATGTCCCCTGGGGCAGAACCAAGGTCCCCAAACACTGTTTATGACAATACCATGCATATAAGCCTTTAAAATTAGCACTTTTGATTTCTCCCATAGACTTTTAAATGGTGTTCTGTGGCTTTCGAATTTGTCGCGAACACCCCAAATTGTTCGCTGTTCAGCGAACTGGTGAACAGCTGATGTTCGAGTCGAACATGAGTTTGACTCAATCTCGAAGCTCATCCCTACCTGCAATACTCTGACATAGCCCGCAATACTCTGCTATACTCTGCAATTAAAAAATAAACGAAAGCGCCCCTGTCCCCACGTGCTCGCATGCAGAAGCGAACGCATACGTAAGTCCCGCCCACATATGAAAACGGTGTTCAAACCACACATGTGAGGTATCGCTGCGATCGGTAGAGCGAGAAATAATTTTGGCCCTAGACCTCCTCTATAACTCAAAACATGTAACCAGTAAAAATTTTTAAAGCGTCACCTATGGGGATTTTTAAGTAGCGAAGTTTGGCGCCATTCCACAAGCGTGTGCAATTTTGAAAGGTGACATGTTGGGTATCTATTTACCCGGCGTCACTTCATCTTTCACATTATGCAAAAACAACTAACAACATAACTTTACTGTTTTGGTTTTTTAAAGCACAAAACTGTTATCTTTCCAAAAAAACGCGTTTGAAAAATTGCTACGCAAATACCATGCGATATAAAACGTTGCAATGACTGCCATTTTATTCTCTAGGGTCTTTGCTAAAAAAATGTATACAAAATGTATACAATGTTTTGGGGTTCTATGTAATTTATAGCAAATAAATGATGATTTTTACATGTAGGAGAGAAATGTCAGAATTGGCCTGGGTGCTCCAGAACACCTGAAGGTGCTCTGTGCATGTTGGGCCTCTGTATGTGGCCACGCTGTGTAAAAGTCTCACACATGTGGTATCGCCGTACTCGGGAGTAATAGCAGAATGTGTTTTGGGGTGTAATTTGTGGTATGCATATGCTGTGTGTGAGAAATAACCTGCTAATATGACAATTTTGTGAAAAAAAACTTGATTTTGCTAAGAATTGTGGGAATAAATGACAACTTCAACAAACCATGCATCTTTCTAAATACCTTGGAATGTCTTCTTTCCAAAAAGGGGTCATTTGGGGGGTATTTGTACTTTTCTGGCATGTTAGGGTCTCAAGAGTTTAGATAGGCCGTCAGTACTTTAGGTGTGATCAATTTTCAGATATTGGCACCATAGCTTTTGGACTCTATAACTTTCACAAACACCAAATAATATCCACCGTTTTGGGTTATTTTTACCAAAGATATGTAGCGGTATAAATTTTGGCCAAAATATATGAAGAAAAATTACTAATTTGCAAAATTTTATAACAGAAACGAAGAAAAATGCATTTTTTTTACAGATTTTTCTGTCTTTTTTCTTTTATAGCGCAAAAAATAAAGAACCCAGCGGTGAATAAATACCACCAAAAGAAAGCTCTATTTGTGTGAAAAAAGGACAAAAATTTCATATAGGTACAGTGTTGCATGGCTGAGTAATTGTCATTCAAAATGTAAAAGCACCAAAAGCTGAAAATTGGTCTGCTTATTAAGGGTGTTTAAGCGCCCAGTGGTCAAGTGGTTAAAACTACTCGTGGCTATACTGAATTGTCACTCCGACAACACACATAAAAGTTCATTGATAAAAACGGCATGGGATTTCCCCACAAGGTCAGGTATGGATATTAAGGGGAACCCCGCACCAAAATGTAAAAAAAAATGGCGTGGGGGTCCCCCTCAAAATCCATACAGAACCTTCAGGTCTGGTATGGATTTTAAGGGGAACCCCGCACCAAAATGTAAAAAAAAAATGGCGTGGGTGTCCTCCACAAAATCCATACAGACCCTTCAGGTCTGGTATGGATTTTAAGGGGAACCCAGTGCCAATTTTTTTTAAAAAATGGCATGGAGTCCCCCCAAAAATCAATACCAGACCCTTATCCGAGCACGCAACCTGGCAAGTCGCAGGAAAAGAGGGGGGGATGAGAGAGCGCCCCCCTCCTGAACCTTACCAGGCCACATGCCCTCAACATTGGGAGGGTGCTTTGAGGTAGCCTCCCAAAGCACCTTGTTGATGGGGAGAAGGGCCTCATCCCCACAACCCTTGCCCAGTGGTTGTAGGGGTCTGCGGGCGTTGGGCTTATCGGAATCTGGAAGCCCCCTTTAACAAGGGGACCACCAGATCCCGGCCCCCCTGTGTGAATTGGTAATGGGGTACAAATATACCCCTACCATTTCACAAAAAAAGTGTCAAAAAGGTTAAAAAACACGGTTTTTGACAAGTCCTTTATTAATTTCTTCTTCTTTCCGCTTCTTCCATCTTCTTTCTTCTGGTGTTCTTTCGGTGTTCTTCTTCTTCCTCCATCTTCTTCTTCATCTTCTTCTTCTCCATACTCTTCTCGTCCCGCATCTTCCTCCAGGCTTCTTCTCCGCTCCGTCCGCATGATCTGCCTCAGTGGGAGTCTTCAGCCGTGTGACGCTTCGCTTCTTCTGACACTTGTTATATAACAGAGGGTGGGGGCACTCGGTAACCCTGCCCTCCTCTAATGCACGGGGAATTCACAGGACTTCCCTGTGGCTTTCCCTGTGTTGTCAGAGGGGGGGCAGGGACTAAGAACACCGAAAGAACACCAGAAGAAAGAAATAAGAAGAAGCAGAAAGAAGAAATTAATAAAGGACTTGTCAAAAACTGTCTCTTGTGTTTTTTAACCTTTTTGACACTTTTTTTGTGAAATGGTAAGAGTACATTTGTACAGATCCCCACAACCACCGGGCAAGGGTTGTGGGGATGAGGCCCTTTTCCCCATTAACATGGGGACAAGGTGCTTTGGAGGGCTACCTCAAAGCACCCTCCCAATGTTGAGGTTATGTGGCCTGGTACGGTTCAGGAGGGGGGCACTCTCTTGTCCCCCCCTCTTTTCCTGCGGCCTGCCAGGTTGCGTGATCAGATAAGGGGCTGGTATTGATTTTTGATTTTTGGGGGGACCCCACACCATTTTTTTTAAAAATTTGGCACGGGGTTCCCCTTAAAAGCCATACCAGACCTGAAGGTCTTCGATATTGAAGTGGTTAAAGAAGGTTATCTCAACATTTCATATTTCTGATATGTGACTGCTGTACCAGGTAATTGTGTTAAACAGTATCTCATTCTTTTTATTGCTTTCTTTGTCCCCGTTTCCTATTACAAACTGATCACTCTAGGCATTAGAGCACATTTTTCCCAGCTTTGTTCTAGCTGTGCTGGAAGAACAACCTGCCTGTCCTCGAATGGCCAAGACTTGTGCTGATTCCCCCTCACAGCCATTTACTGGGAAGATCAGTGTCCTGCTGTTTCTCCACCCCCACCTCTTAAAGCTGAGTTCCGCCTGCAAAAAAATGAATATAAGGACACTTACCTGTCCAGGGAGCCCGCTATGTCAGCACCCCAACTGATCTTCGGATCAACTCCCGGGTGCTGCTGCCACCATTCCTGGTAAATGAAACCAGGCAGTGAAGACTTTCAGCTTTACTCCTAGTTCCCTACTGCGCATGCACGAGTCGTGCTGCATGTTCTGATTGGTCCCTGCTGTATTCGGGGACCTGTGTTTCTCCCAGAAGACAGCAGGAGGAAGGGGGATTTGCCAGACATTGCATAGATCACGTAGATGTGCAGCGATTTTCCCCAGAAGTGGGAGCAGATACCGGGATTTGACAGGTATCTGCTCCCCCTTCCCCCTGAAAGGTGCCAAATGTGACATCGGACACACTTAGTGTGTTCTGGGTGGAACTCCGCTTTAAACTCCTTATGCAGCAGGGAACAGAGGTTATGGGAAAAAGTATTTATGATGCATTTTATATCTGTACAAACATCAACCAAGCATCAACCAAATTAAGAATGAAATCGAAACCTTACAAAGACAACTGCAAAAACTTGCCATGAACAGGAAGCAAAAAAAACTCCAAAAGCTACACCAAGAGCAGACCTTTTGGATACAACCTAAATAACACAAAACAAACACAACTTCTATAACTCCTGCTATCAGCAACTTGGAATCCGAACCAGAATCCCAAGGTATTCCTTGTGTAAATTCTGACTTGACAGAAAATGTGGATATAACAGAGGAACTCGGAATCATAAATTTGTCAAATCATAAACTTTCTACACCAGAAACAACAGTCCTCTCCAAAGGCCTCACATTCTGCCCAACCACCAAATTGGATAATTTACAGGTATGGTCAGATATGGAGGAATTCTTTAGGAGACTAATGCCCTGTACACACGATCAGGCATTGATCGGACATTCCGACAACAAAATCCATGGATTTTTTCCGACGGATGTTGGCTCAAACTTGCATACACACAGTCACACAAAGTTGTCGGAATTTCCGAACGCCAAGAACACGGTGACGTACACCACGTACGACGAGAGTATAAAAGGGCAGTTCAATACCAAGTGCTCCACCCTTTGGGCTCCTTTTGCTAATCTCATGTTAGTAAAAGTTTGGAGAGAGACGATTCGTGCTTTTTCAGACTCGTGGTTTTCAGATCGTATTTATGCTGTTCAGTTTGTGCTTGTGGGTTTGTATCTGGTCTTCAGTGCGTGCAGCGAGTTCCCATTGATTTGTCATTGTGTTCTTGTCCATTCGTTACTGATTTTCAGGTCACTCTTCACAGGTCTTGCTGTTCTTCAGTGCGTTCTGTTACTTCGTTCTGACCAGCCGACAGTTTTCTAGCCATGTTGCATGTACGTACTCATCGTATAGTTTGTGCTGTGTGGGGGCTTGGTGTTGAAGTTCTTACTTTGACACAAGCCCAGTCCATGAACAGGGCGAGGAGGAGTTCATGGACCAAGAATTGGTTGCTCCAGCGTGACCAATTCTGTCACATGCCTTTGCTCCGTGAGATCCGTGAGAATAATCCTGATGATTTCAGGATCTTTCTCCAGATGAAGGACCCTGTATTTCACCGTTTGTTGACTTTGCTAACCCCTTATATCAGCAAATAGGATACCTGCATGAGGCAAGCCATCACTGCAGAGCAGAGGCTAGTCGCCACCCTGACGTACTTGGCGACGGGGAGAAGCCTGCAAGACCTCAAGTTCTCGACAGGCATCTCTCCCCAAGCTCTGGGGATTATTATCCCAGAGACCTGTTCTGCCATCATCCAGGTCCTGCAGAAGGAGTATATTAAGGTAAGATTTTTAACATCATATTTTATTGTATTTAATGTTTGATAATATATTGTATTTCTTACCTCATTCCCTAATTACCATGATTGTAATATGCTGTGAATGTCCCCTTTGTCCTCATGCATGCTGGATTTAACAAAAAAAAATTTGTCCTTCATACATATTTGCCTTCACTTACCTCCCCAGCATGCTCTCCTGGCCCTATATCCACCTCGTCTAGTCACTTAACAATGTATTTTGTCAGCTCCATAGTAGTGCTTTAACCTAAATACCTCCTAAAATGTGTAAAAATGTGATTTGTGCTTTAAATTCAGGCAGAGTGCCAGAGACTTTTTTTGGGGGTCACAAAATCATTTGGAACCCTCCCTCCCCCCCCCCAACTGCTAACTCAGCTGATACCAATCCTCTATCTGCTGACTAGGGATGAGCCAAACGCCCCCCGGTTCGGTTCGCACCAGAACCTGCGAACGGACCGAAGTTCGCACGAACGTTAGAACCCCATTGACGTCTATGGGACACGAACGTTCAAAATCAAAAGTGCTCATTTTAAAGGCTAATTTGCATGGTATTGTCCTAAAAAGGGTTTGGGGACCCGGGTCCTACCCCAGGGGACATGTATCAATGCAAAAAAAACTTTTAAAAACGGACGTTTTTTCGGGAGCAGTGATTTTAATGATGCTTAAAGTAAAAAAAAAAAAAGTGAAATATTCCTTTAAATATCGTACCTGGGGGGTGTCTATAGTATGCCTGTAAAGTGACGCGTGTTTCCCGTGTTTAGAACAGTCCCTGCACCAAATGTCATTTTAAAAGGAAAAAATCTCATTTAAAACTGCTTGCGGGTTTAATGTAATGTCGGGTCCTGGCAATATGGATGAAAATCAGTGAGACAAAGGGCATGGGTACCCCCCAGTCCATTACCAGGCCCTTTGTGTCTTGTATGGATATTAAGGGGGACCCCGCACCCAAATTAAAATA
Organism: Lithobates septentrionalis; assembly: GCA_037952835.1. Classification (NCBI taxonomy): domain Eukaryota; kingdom Metazoa; phylum Chordata; class Amphibia; order Anura; family Ranidae; genus Lithobates; species Lithobates septentrionalis. The sequence continues at coordinate 158,411 of JBBDGP010004067.1, read as the reverse complement.
AGGAAAGGTGTGGGGCCACCAGGCCCTATATACTCTGAACAGCAGTATACAGGCGGTGCAAACAAGACAGGGACTGTAGGTTTGTTGTTAAGTAGAATTTTTAACGTGTTTAGCTCCAGCCAAAAAATCTTTTTTAAGCTTTTTGGAAAACATAGGGAAGGGTTATCACCCCTGTGACATTTGTTTTGCTGTCTTTCCTCCTCTTCAGAAGATTTCACCTCACTTTTTGTCCCAATGAAAAATGTTTTTTGAAAATTTGCGATTTTTTTTGGAACAAGGATTGGAAAGCATCAGTGGAAAGGAGAAATGTTTTTCCCATATTAACTCTTACAGGAGAGAATTTCCCTTCCTAGGGGTAGATTTCATCTCACTTCCTGTTGTCTCCTTCCGATTGCAAGTAGGAGTCGTTTGTAAGTTAGATGTTTGAAAGTAGGGTCCTGCCCTATATACTCAGCAGAAATTTGGACCTTAGGTGTTGCTGTGGCCACAACACTGTAAGCCCTCACAGGGCCCTGCTGTGAAATATTAGATCAAGAATTGTAATTACATGCCCCTGTTGAACAGGAGCTGAAAAATTAGGCCTTAGGCACTGGTGCTGGTGCCACAACACTGCAACCCCTCACAGACATTCTAGTTGGAACGCAGGTACGAGCCCTGCTGCAAAGTATTGCATCAAAATTGTAATTACACGCCCCTGTTAAACAAGGGCTGAAAAATTGGGCCTTAGGCACTGGTGCTGGTGCCACAACACTGCAACCCCTCACAGACACTCTAGTTGGAACGCAGGAATGAGCCCTGCTGCAAAGTATTACATCAAAAATTGTAATTATACGCCCCTGTTAGACAGGGGCAGAAAAATTGGGCCTTAGGCACTGGTGCTGGTGCCACAACACTGCAACCCCTCATAGACACTCTAGTTGGAACGCAGGAACGAGCCCTGCTGCAAAGTATTGCATCAAAAATTGTAATTACACGCCCCTGTTAAACAGGGGCAGAAAAAATGGGCCTTAGGCACTGGTGGTGGCGCCCAGAACCAAAAATGTTCTTACAAGCTATCAGCATGATGATTGAGGAGGAAGAGGATAATTACTCAGGGATAGTCACTCAGCATCAGCATAGGCAGTCTTTGAAGGGATCTGAGATTTCAAAAAAAATGATTCGGTTACATCAGCATCAGGTGCTTGGTAGCTGGTGGTGATCCAAGACTGATTCATTTTTATGAAGGTCAGTCGATCGACCGAGTCGGTGGACAGACGCACCCTGTGATCGGGTACCACGCCTCCAGCAGCACTGAATGTGCGTTCCGAAAGAACGCTGGATGCAGGACAGGCCAGTAGCTCAATTGCATACTGTGCAAGCTCTGGCCAGTGATCCATCCTCAAGACCCGGTAACCCAAAGGATTTTCGGTGGGAAAGGTGTCCAAGTCTGATATTGCCCCTAGGTATTCCTGCACTATGTAAAACAGACGCTGGCGATGGTTGCTGGAACCGATCATACCTCGGGGCTGCGGACCAAAAAATTGTCTGAACGCATCGTCAGACGGCCACCTTCTCCACCGCTCCTTCTTTGACTGACCGAAGCCTCGGCAACACGTTGTCCAGAAACAGGAGTTTGTAACCTCCCAGTCTCTGGGAACGCGTTGCACAGACCTTTTTGCAAGGCCTCCCGAAGATGTTTCATCCTCTGCTCCCTCTGCGATGGCAAGATAAGGTCCGCAACCTTAACCTTGTAACGTGGATCAAGGAGGGTTGCCAGCCAGTATTCGTCCTTCACCTTGATACCACTAATACGAGGATCCTTACGCAGGCTTTGCAGGATCAGGGAGGCCATGCAGCGTAGGTTTGCTGAGGCATTCGGTCCAGATTCCTCTGGGTCACTAAGGACGACATGGTCCGCAGCCACCTCCTCCCAGCCACATACAAGTCCATGTGTTTCTTGGGACTGATCCCTTAAAGACTGCTGCTGATGCTGAGTGCTAGGCTCCACCTCCATACTGACACAATCTTCCTCCTCCTCCTCCTCCTCCTCCTCTTCCTGTGTGATCGGCGGGCACGCAGGAACACTGTCTGGATAAAGGGGGCCTTGAGAGCTAAGGAAGTCCTCCTCTTCCTGCCTCTGTTCTGCCTCAAGTGCCCTGTCCATTATTCCACGCAGCGTGTGCTCCAACAGGTGGACAAGGGGGACAGTGTCACTGATGCATGCACTGTCGCTGCTCACCATCATTGTGGCCTCCTCAAATGGTGACAGGACAGTGCATGCATTCCTGATCATGGCCCACTGGCGTGGGGAAAAAAAACCAAGCTCCCCTGACCCTGTCCTGGTGCCATAGTCGCACAGGTACTCATTGATGGCCCTCTGCTGCGTGTGCAGCCGCAGCAGCATGGCCAACGTTGAGTTCCACCTGGTGGGCATGTCACAGATTAGGCGGTTCTTGGGCAGGTTAAACTCCTTTTGGAGATCCGTCAGCCAAACACTGGCATTATATGACCGGCGGAAATGCACACAGACTTTCCTGGCCTGCCTCAGGACATCCTGTAAGCCTGGGTACCTGCCCAAGAACCGCTGCACCACCAAGTTAAGGACGTGAGCCAAACAGGGCACATGGGTCATTTGTCCCTGTCGGAGGGCAGAGAGGAGGTTGGTGCCATTGTCGCAAACCACCATTCCTGCCTTAAGTTGGCGTGGCGTCAACCACCTCTGAACCTGCCCCTGCAGAGCTGACAGAACCTCTGCCCCAGTGTGACTCCTGTCCCCCAAGCACACCAGCTCAAGCACCGCATGGCATCTTTTGGCCTGCGTACTTGCGTAGCCCCTTGAATGGCTATGGAGCACCGCTGGTTCCGAGGACAAAGCACAGGAAGAGGCCATGGAGGAAGAAGAAGAGGAGGGGGTGGAGGAGAGAGGTGTGTCACAATCATTAGCATTTTGGAGGCGTGGTGGCGGAACAACCTCCAACACTACTGCACCTTGTCCTGCATCCTTCCCAGCTGCCAGCAGAGTCACCCAATGCGCCGTGAAACTTAGGTAACGTCCCTGTCCATGCCTGCTGGACCATGAGTCAGTGGTAATATGCACCTTACCGCTGACCGCCCTGTCCAGCGAGGCATGGACATTGCCTTCCACATGCCGGTAGAGAGCCGGAATCGCCTTCCGTGAGAAAAAGTGGCGTTTGGGTACCTGCCACTGAGGAACCGCACATTCCACAAACTCATGGAAGGGGGCAGAGTCTACCAACTGAAAAGGCAGCAGTTGAAGTGCTAGCAATTTTGCCAAGCTAGCATTCAACCGCTGGGCATGTGGATGGCTGGGAGCAAACTTCTTTCGGCGGTGCAGCAGCTGGGGCAGGGAAATTTGCCTGGTACAATCTGACGTCAGTGTACCAAAAGCAGATTGCCCACAAGTACTTGGCTGTGACACACCTAATTCCACACCCTCATTCCTCTCAGTGCAGGTCTCAGAGAGGACTGAAGGTCTAGTGGGGTTGGAAATCTCAGCTGATGAGGAGCAAGGAGAGGTCCTCTTTGTTCTTTGGTGTGGGTCTTTTAGATACGCTTGCCAACGAACTGCATGGCAGGTCAACATATGTCTGGTCAAGCATGTGGTACCCAAGAGGGAGATGTTTTGGCCACTTGAGATACGCTTGAGACATATGTTGCAAATAGCAGCGGTGCGATCTGATGCACTCGTCTCAAAAAAGGCCCACACCAAAGAACTTTTTGAATAACGTGCAGAGACTGCAGCGCCCTGCACATGTGGAGCTTTGGGGTGTGATGCAGTCAATGCGCTGCCCTTAGGCTGGCCCCTGGAGGGTGTCCTGCCTCGTTGGTGATGTGCCGCCTCCTCCTCCTTCTCCTCCTCCTCTCTCCTATCAGGCACCCACGTTGAATCAGTGACCTCATCATCCCCTCCCTCCTCATCACTGGAGCAAACCTGGCAGTATGCTGCAGCAGGGGGAGCATGACTGCCAGATTGCTGTCCTTCTTGGGCACCCCCTCTGTCCGTGCTCATGTTACTGCCTTCATCGAGCTCAGTATCATCATCAGAGCCTTCCAAACGCTGGGCATCCTCCTGGAGCATGTACCCAACACTGTGGTCAAACAGTTCGAGGGACTCCTCAGGAGGACATGGTGGGGCTAGGGAAGGAGTCACTGATGACATTGAGCCGAGGGAAGAGGCCGCTGCTTTGCCAGACAAAGTACTCTGGGCATGGGTGAGAGAGGATGAGGAGGATGAGGACGGCTTGGTCATCCACTCGACCAAGTCTTCCGCATGTTGCGGCTCAACACGGCCAGCTGCCGGAAAAAAGGCCAAGCGTGTCCCATGGCCACGTGCTGATGAGGATGCACCGTCTCCACGACCAGCACTAGACACAGAGCCTGCTTGCCCTCTCTTATTGGCTTGTGACTGTCTGCCTCTCCTTCTTGGCCTTCCAGACATACTAATGGCCTGTAGCTGCACTAAGCTGCGATATATATATATATATATATATATATATATATATATATATATATATATATATATATATATATGTACTGATACTGCAGCTAGCAAAATCAACTGCCTGCCTGTAGTATGAGAACACCACCAACCTTCTACAGGTAGCTTTAGCTGAACACTGTGAGGTGGACGCACCCCACTAACTTGTAGGTTTAGCTGAACACTGTGAGCAGGACGCACTGCACTAACTGTAAATAGTCTAGCTGCCTGACTGTGGTACTAATAGGATCAAAAGAACACCAGCAATTTTCTTCAGGTAGCTGTATTTACTGTAACAAGACAAGCCTGCCTGTCAGTAAGAAGATAACAGAAACGGATCTAGCTGAACACTGTGAGCAGGACGCACCCCACTAGCTTGTAGGTTTAGTTGAACACTGTGAGGTGGACGCACACCACTAACTTGTAGGTTTAGCTGAACACTGTGAGCAGGACGCACCCCACTAACTTGTAGGTTTAGCAGAACACTGTGAGCAGGACGTACTGCACTAACTGTAAATAATCTAGCTGCCTGACTGTGGTACTAATAGGATCAAAAGAACACCAGCAATTTTCTTCAGGTCGCTTTATATACTGTAACAAGACAAGCCTGCCTGTCAGTAAGAAGATAACAGGAACGGATCTAGCTGAACACTGTGAGCAGGACGCACTGCACTAACTGTAAATAGTCAAATAGTCTAGCTGCCTGACTGTGGTACTAATAGGATCAAAAGAACACCAGTAATTTTCTTCAGGTAGCTGTAAATACTGTAACAAGACAAGCCTGCCTGTCAGTAGGAAGATAACAGGAACGGATCTAGCTGAACACTGTGAGCAGGACGCACTGCACTAAATGTAAATAGTCTAGCTGCCTGACTGTGGTACTAATAGGATCAAAAGAACACCAGTAATTTTCTTCAAAATACTGTAACAAGACAAGCCTGCCTGTCAGTAAGAAGATAACAGGAACGGATCTAGCTGAACACTGTGAGCAGGACACACTGCACTAAATGTAAATAGTCTAGCTGCCTGACTGTGGTACTAATAGGATCAAAAGAACACCAGTAATTTTCTTCAGGTAGCTGTAAATACTGTAACAAGACAAGCCTGCCTGTCAGTAGGAAGATAACAGGAACGGATCTAGCTGAACACTGTGAGCAGGATGCACTGCACTAACTGTAAATAGTCTAGCTGCCTGACTGTGGTACTAATAGGATCAAAAGAACACCAGTAATTTTCTTCAGGTAGCTGTAAATACTGTAACAAGACAAGCCTGCCTGTCAGTAGGAAGATAACAGGAACGGATCTAGCTGAACACTGAGCAGGACGCACTGCACTAAATGTAAATAGTCTAGCTGCCTGACTGTGGTACTAATAGGATCAAAAGAACACCAGTAATTTTCTTCAAAATACTGTAACAAGACAAGCCTGCCTGTCAGTAAGAAGATAACAGGAACGGATCTAGCTGAACACTGTGAGCAGGACGCACTGCACTAAATGTAAATAGTCTAGCTGCCTGACTGTGGTACTAATAGGATCAAAAGAACACCAGTAATTTTCTTCAGGTAGCTGTAAATACTAAAACAAGACAAGCCTGCCTGTCAGTAAGAAGATAACAGGAACGGATCTAGCTGAACACTGTGAGCAGGACGCACTGCACTAAATGTAAATAGTCTAGCTGCCTGACTGTGGTACTAATAGGATCAAAAGAACACCAGTAATTTTCTTCAGATAGCTTTATATACTGTAACAAGACAAGCCTGCCTGTCAGTAGGAAGATAACAGGAACGGATCTAGCTGAACACTGTGAGCAGGACGCACTGCACTAAATGTAAATAGTCTAGCTGCCTGACTGTGGTACTAATAGGATCAAAAGAACACCAGTAATTTTCTTCAGGTAGCTGTAAATACTGTAACAAGACAAGCCTGCCTGTCAGTAGGAAGATAACAGGAACGGATCTAGCTGAACACTGTGAGCAGGACGCACTGCACTAAATGTAAATAGTCTAGCTGCCTGACTGTGGAACTAATAGGATCAAAAGAACACCAGTAATTTTCTTCAAAATACTGTAACAAGACAAGCCTGCCTGTCAGTAAGAAGATAACAGGAACGGATCTAGCTGAACACTGTGAGCAGGACGCACTGCACTAAATGTAAATAGTCTAGCTGCCTGACTGTGGTACTAATAGGATCAAAAGAACACCAGTAATTTTCTTCAGGTAGCTGTAAATACTGTAACAAGACAAGCCTGCCTGTCAGTAGGAAGATAACAGGAACGGATCTAGCTAAACTGAATACAGTGTATATATATATATATATATATGCAACACCTGGGATGCATATATATACACAATGCACTTTAAGTGCAGCTAACTGACTGACTGTCCTGCCTAATCTAGCTAACTCAAATGAAATGACACTGTCTCTCTCTGTCTCTCTCTCTATCTCTCAGCACACCAGAACACACTGCACAGGGCCGCCGTGCAGGCGGCCTTATATAGTGTGGGGCGTGTACTAAATCCCCTGAGCCATAATTGGCCAAAGCCTCCTTGGCTTTGGCCAATTACGGCTCTCTGTTCAGGCGGCGCTGTGATTGGCCAAGCATGCGGGTCATAGTGCATGCTTGGCCAATCATCAGCAAGCAATGCACTGCGATGCCGCAGTGAATTATGGGCCGTGACGCGCCACACAAATTTGGCGCGAATGGCCCATATCGTTCGCAATTCGGCGAACAACCGAACAGCCGATGTTCGAGTCGAACATGGGTTCGACTCGAACACGAAGCTCATCCCTACTGCTGACTAGGGATGAGCCGAACACCTCCCGGTTCGGTTCGCACCAGAACCTGGGAACGGACCGAAAATTTGCACGAACGTTAGAACCTCATTGACATCTATGGGACTCGAACGTTCAAAATCAAAAGTGCTCATTTTAAAGGCTAATTTGCATGGTATTGTCCTAAAAAGGGTTTGGGGACCCGGGTCCTGCCCCAGGGGACATGTATCAATGCCAAAAAAAACTATTAAAAATGGACGTTTTTTTGGGAGCAGTGATTTTATTGAGGCTTAAAGTAAAAAAAAAGTGAAATATTCCTTTAAATATAGTACCTGGGGGGTGTCTATAGTATGCCTGTAAAGTGGCGCATGTTTCCAGTGCTTAGAACAGTCCCTGCACAAAATTTCATTTTTAAAGGAAAAAAAGTCTTTTAAAACTGCTTGCGGCTTTAATGTAATATTGGGTCCTGGCAATATGGATGAAAATCTGTGAGACAAACGGCATGGGTACCCCCCAGTCCATTACCAGGCCCTTTGGATCTTGTATGAATATTAAGGGGAATCCTGCACCCAAATTAAAAAAGGAAACAGCAGTATACAGGCTCTGTACTCTGAACAGCAGTATACAGGCGGTGCAAACAAGACAGGGACTGTAGGTTTGTTGTTAAGTAGAATCTGTTTGTAATTTTGAACGGGTACATTTTTAACGTGTTTAGCTCCAGCCAAAAAATCTATTTTAAGCTTTTTGGAAAACATAGGAAAGGGTTATCACCCCTGTGGCATTTGTTTTGCTGTCTGTGCTCCTCTTCAGAAGATTTCACCTCACTTTTTGTCCCAATGACAAATGCTTTTTGAAAATTTGTTTTTTTTTGTGAAACAAGGATTGGTGATAAAGCATCAGTGGAAAGGAGAAATGTTTTTCCCATATTAACTCTTACAGGAGAGAATTTCCCTTCCTAGGGGTAGATTTAATCTCACTTTCTGTTGTCTCCTTCCGTTTGCAAGTAGGAGTCGTTTGTAAGTTGGATGTTTGAAAGTAGGGGCCTGCCCTATATACTCAGCAGAAATTTGGGCCTTAGGTGTTGTTGTGGCCACAACACTGTAAGCCCTCACAGGGCCCTGCTGTGAAATATTAGATCAAGAATTGTAATTACATGCCCCTGTTGAACAGGGGCAGAAAAATTGGGCCTTTGGTGGTGGTGGTGGTGCTGGTGCCACAACACTGTAAGTCCTCATTCGCTCTTGGTGGGTACAGAAACGGGCCCTGCTGTGAAATATTAGATCCAGAATTATAATTACATGCCCCTGTTGAACTGGGGCAGAAAAATTGGGCCTTTGGTGGTGGTGGTGGTGGTGCTGGTGCCACAACACTGTAAGTCCTCACTCGCTCTTGGTGGACGCAGAAACGGGCCCTGCTGTGAAATATTAGATAAAGAATTGTAATTACATGCCCCTGTTGAACAGGGGCTGAAAAATTGGGCCTTAGGCACTGGTGCTGGTGCCACAACACTGCAACCCCTCACAGATACTCTAGTTGGAACGCAGAAACGAGCCCTGCTGCAAAGTATTGCATCAAAAATTGTAATTACACGACCCTGTTAAACAGGGGCTGAAAAATTGTGCCTTAGGCACTGGTGGCGGCGCCCAGAACAAAAAATGTTCTTACAAGCTATCAGCGTGATCATTGAGGAGGAAGAGGATAATTACTCAGGATAGTCACTCAGCATCAGCATAGGCAGTCTTTGAAGGGATCTGAGATTTCAAAAAAAATGATTCGGTTACATCAGCATCAGGTGCTTGGTAGCTGGTGGTGATCCAAGACTGATTCATTTTTATGAAGGTCAGTCGATCGACCGAGTCGGTAGACAGACGCACCCTGTGATCGGTTACAAAGCCTCCAGCAGCACTGAATGTGCGTTCCGAAAGAACGCTGGATGCAGGACAGGCCAGTAACTCAATTGCATACTGTGCAAGCTCTGGCCAGTGATCCATCCTCAAGACCCAGTAACCCAGAGGATTTTCGGTGGGAAAGGTGTCCAAGTCAGATCTTGCCCCTAGGTATTCCTGCACCATGTAAAACAGATGCTGGCGATGGTTGCTGGAACCGATCATACCTTGGGGCTGCGGACTAAAAAATTGTCTGAACGCATCGGTCAGACGTCCACCGCTCCTTCTTTGACTGACCGAAGCCTCAGCAACACGTTGTCCAGAAACAGGAGTTTGTAACCTCCCAGTCTCTGGAAACGCATTGCACAGACCTTTCTGCAAGGCCTCCCGAAGATGTTTCATCCTCTGCTCCCTCTGCGACGGCAAGATAAGGTCCGCAACCTTACCCTTGTAACGTGGATCAAGGAGGGTTGCCAGCCAGTATTGGTCCTTCTCCTTGATACCACGAATATGAGGATCCTTACGCAGGCTTTGCAGGATCAGGGAGGCCATGCAGCATAGGTTTGCTGAGGAATTCGGTCCGGAGTCCTCTGGGTCACTAAGGGCGACATGGTCCGCAGCCACCTCCTCCCAGCCACGTACAAGTCCATGTGTTTCTTGGGACTGATCCCTTAAAGACTGCTGCTGATGCTGAGTGCCAGGCTCCACCTCCATACTGACACAATCCTCCTCCTCCTCGTCCTCTTCCTGTGTGATCGGCGGGCATGCAGGAACACTGTCTGGATAAAGGGGGCCTTAAGAGCTAAGGAAGTCCTCCTCTTCCTGCCTCTGTTCTGCCTCAAGTGCCCTGTTCATTATTCCACACAGCGTGTGCTCCAACAGGTGGACAAGGGGGACAGTGTCACTGATGCATGCACTGTCACTGCTCACCATCCTCGTGGCCTCCTCAAATAGTGACAGGACAGTGCATGCATCCCTGATCATGGCCCACTGGCGTGGGGAAAAAAAACAAGCTCCCCTGACCCTGTCCTGGTGCCATAGTCACACAGGTACTCATTGATGGCCCTCTGCTGCTGTTCCACCTGGTGGGCATGTCACAGATTAGGCAGTTCTTGGGCAGGTTAAACTCCTTCTGGAGGTCCGCCAGCCGAGCACTGGCACTATATGACCGGCGGAAATGCACACAGACTTTCCTGGCCTGCCTCAGGACATCCTGTAAGCCCGGGTACCTGCCCAAGAACCGCTGCACCACCAAGTTAAGGACGTGAGCCAAACAGGGCACATGGGTCATTTGTCCCTGTCGGAGGGCAGAGAGGAGGTTGGTGCCATTGTCGCAAACCACCATTCCTGCCTTAAGTTGGCATGGCGTCAACCACCTCTGAACCTGCCCCTGCAGAGCTGACAGAACCTCTGCCCCAGTGTGGCTCCTGTCCCCCAAGCACACCAGCTCAAGCAATACATGGCATTTTTTGGCCTGCGTACTTGCGTAGCCCCTTGAATGCCTACGGAGCACCGCTGGTCCCAAGGACAAAGCACAGGAAGAGGCCATGGAGGAAGAAGAAGAAGAGAGGGTGGAGGAGAGAGATGTGTCACAATCATTAATAGTGGCATTTTGGAGGCATGGTGGTGAAACAACCTCCAACACTACTGCACCTTGTCCTGCATCCAGCTGCCAGCAGAGTCACCCAATGCGTGGTGAAACTTAGGTAACGTCCCTGTCCATTCCTGCTGGACCATGAGTCAGCGGTAATATGCACCTTACCTCTGACCACCCTGTCCAGTGAGGCATGGACATTGCCTTCCACATGCCAGTAGAGAGCCGGAATCGTCTTCCGTGAGAAAAAGTGGCGTTTGGGTACTGCACATTCCACAAACTAATAAAAGGGGGCAGAGTCTACCAACTGAAAAGGCAGCAGTTGAAGTGCTAGCAATTTTGCCAAGCTAGCATTCAACCGCTGGGCATGTGGATGGCTGGGAGCGAACTTCTTTTGTCGGTGCAGCAGCTTGGGCAGGGAAATTTGCCTGGTACAATCTGACATCGGTGTACCGAAAGCAGATTGCCCACAAGTACTTGGCTGTGACACACCTAATTCTACACCTTCATTCCTCTCAGTGCAGGTCCCAGAGAGGACTGAAGGTATAGTGGGGTTGGAGATCTCAGCTGATGAGGAGCAAGGAGAGGTCCTCTTTGTTCTTTGGTGTGGGTCTTTTAGATACGCTTGCCAACGAACTGCATGGCAGGTCAACATATGTCTGGTCAAGCATGTGGTGCCCAAGCGGGAGATGTTTTGGCCAGGCGAGATACGCTTGAGACATATGTTGCAAATAGCAGCGGTGCGATCTGATGCACTCATCTCAAAAAAGGCCCACACCAAAGAACTTTTGGAATAACGCGCAGAGACAGCAGCGCCCTGCACATGGGGAGCTTTGCGGTGTGATGCAGTCAGTGTGCTGCCCTTAGGCTGGCCCCTGGAGGGCATCCTGCCTCGTTGGTGATGTACCTCCTCTTCCTCTCTCCTATCAGGCACCCACGTTAAGTCAGTGAACTCATCATCCCATCCCTCCTCATCACTGGAGCAAACCTGGCAGTATGCTGCAGCAGGGGGAACATGACTGCCAGATTGCTGTCCTTCTTGTGCACCCCCTCTGTCCGTGCTCACGTTACTGCCTTCATCTAGCTCAGTATCATCATCAGAGCCTTCCAAACACTGGGCATCCTCCTTGAGCATGTACCCAACACTGTGGTCAAACGGTTCGAGGGACTCCTCAGGAGGACATGGTGGGGCTAGGGAAGGAGTCACTGATGCCATTGAGCCGAGGGAAGAGGCCGCGTTGGCAGCTGCTTTGCCAGACAAAGTACCCTGAGCATGGGTGAGAGAGGATGAGGAGGATGAGGACGGCTTGGTCATCCACTCGACCAAGTCTTCCGCATGTTGCGACCCAACACGGCCAGCTGCCGAAAAAAAGGCCAAGCGTGTCCCACGGCCACGTGCTGATGAGGATGCACCGTCTCCACGACCAGCACTGTTGCCTCTAGACACAGAGCCTGCTTGCCCTCTTTTATTGGCTTGTGACTGTCTGCCTCTCCTTGTTGGCCTTCCAGACATACTAATGGCCTGTAGCTGCACTAAGCTGGGATATATATATATATATATACTGATACTGCAGCTAGCAAAATCAACTGCCTGCCTGTAGTATGAGAACACCACCAACCTTCTACAGGTAGCCTTAGGTATACACTGTGCAGAGCTCACAAAAAACTAACTTGTAGCTTATTTAGCTGCCTGCGGTAGTGATAGGATCAGGAAAATACCACCAACCTTCTATAGGTAGCTTTGGGTATACACTGTGCAGAGCTCGCAAAAAACTAACTTGTAGCTTATTTAGCTGTCTGCGTTAGTGATAGGATCAGGAAAACACCACCAACCTTCTACAGGTAGCTTTAGGTATACACTGTGCAGAGCTTGCAAAAAACTAACTTGTAGCTTACTTAGCTGCCTGCGGTAGTGATAGGATCAGGAAACCACCACCAACCTTCTACAGGTAGCTTTAGCTGAACACTGTGCAGAGCTCATAAAAAAATAACTTGTAGCTTATTTAGCTGCCTGCGGTAGTGATAGGATCAGGAAAGCACCACCAACCTTCTACAGGTAGCTTTAGCTGAACACTGTGCAGAGCTCGCAAAAAAATAACTTGTAGTTTTAGCTGAACACTGTGAGGAGGACACACTACACTAACTTGTAGCTTTAGCTGAACACTGTGAGGAGGACGCACTACACTAACTTGTAGCTTTAGCTGAACACTGTGCAGAGCTCGCACTACACTAACTTGTAGTTTTAGCTGAACACTGTGCAGAGCTCGTAAAAAACTAACTTGTAGCTTATTTAGCTGCCTGCAGTAGTGATAGGATCAGGAAAACACCACCAAACTTCTACAGGTAGCTTTAGGTATACACTGTGCAGAGCTCGCAAAAAACTAACTTGTAGCTTATTTAGCTGCCTGCGGTAGTGATAGGATCAGGAAAACACCACCAACCTTCTACAGGTAGCTTTAGCTAAACACTGTGCAGAGCTCGCAAAAAAAACAACTTGTAGCTTATTTAGCTGCCTGCGGTAGTGATAGGATCAGGAAAACACCACCAACCTTCTACAGGTAGCTTTAGCTGAACACTGTGCAGAGCTTGCACTACACTAACTTGTAGTTTTAGCTGAACACTGTGCAGAGCTTGCAAAAAACTAACTTGTAGCTTATTTAGCTGCCTGCGGTAGTGATAGGATCAGGAAAACACCACCAACCTTCTACAGGTAGCTTTAGGTATACACTGTGCAGAGCTCACAAAAAACTAACTTGTAGCTTATTTAGCTGCCTGCAGTAGTGATAGGATCAGCAAAACACCACCAACCTTCTACAGGTAGCTTTAGCTGAACACTGCAGAGCTCGCAAAAAACTAACTTGTAGCTTATTTAGCTGCCTGCGGTAGTGATAGGATCAGGAAAACACCACCAACCTTCTACAGGTAGCTTTAGCTGAACACTGCAGCGCTCGCAAAAAACTAACTTGTAGCTTATTTAGCTGCCTGCGGTAGTGATAGGATCAGGAAAACACCACCAACCTTCTACAGGTAGCTTTAGCTGCACACTGCAGAGCTCGCAAAAAACTAACTTGTAGCTTATTTAGCTGCCTGCAGTAGTGATAGGATCAGGAAAACACCACCAAAGTTCTACAGGTAGCTTTAGCTGAACACTGTGCAGAGCTCGCACTACACTAACTTGTAGTTTTAGCTGAACACTGTGCAGAGCTCGCAAAAAACTAACTTGTAGCTTATTTAGCTGATACAAAACAGAAAATGACTCCTGCGCACAAGTGGTCGACCCAATAGATAAAAGGGATACACTGGCCTTGCTGCCCTCAAGGATGGGGAATCCTAGCAGACAAAGAAATAAAAAGAGAAAAGGGCGCACCAGCCATGTGCATTATCTTTTGTAAACATTTATTAAGTAAAATGATAAAGGAAATTACTCACAAGCAGTAGAGAATCATGTGCCATAAACCTTGGACATCAACTTGCAACAAGTGGTTAAAATGATGAACAAAGCCTTCCAAAGATCTTTCAGAGGAATATATAACACTGCTCGCTTACGCGTTTCGAAGGGCTCGTCCCTTCTTCATCAGAGCTCAGCAGTCCTGAGCGAGCAGTGTTATATATTCCTCTGAAAGATCTTTGGAAGGCTTTGTTCATCATTTTAACCACTTGTTGCAAGTTGATGTCCAAGGTTTATGGCACATGATTCTCTACTGCTTGTGAGTAATTTCCTTTATCATTTTACTTAATAAATGTTTACAAAAGATAATGCACATGGCTGGTGCGCCCTTTTCTCTTTTTATTTCTTTAGCTTATTTAGCTGCCTGCGGTAGTGATAGGATCAGGAAAACACCACCAAAGTTCTACAGGTAGCTTTAGCTGAACACTGTGCAGAGCTCGCACTACACTAACTTGTAGTTTTAGCTGAACACTGTGCAGAGCTCGCAAAAAACTAACTTGTAGCTTATTTAGCTGATACAAAACAGAAAATGACTCCTGCGCACAAGTGGTCGACCCAATAGATAAAAGGGATACACTGGCCTTGCTGCCCTCAAGGATGGGGAATCCTAGCAGACAAAGAAATAAAAAGAGCAAAGGGCGCACCAGCCATGTGCATTATCTTTTGTAAACATTTATTAAGTAAAATGATAAAGGAAATTACTCACAAGCAGTAGAGAATCATGTGCCATAAACCTTGGACATCAACTTGCAACAAGTGGTTAAAATGATGAACAAAGCCTTCCAAAGATCTTTCAGAGGAATATATAACACTGCTCGCTTACGCGTTTCGAAGGGCTCGTCCCTTCTTCATCAGAGCTCAGCAGTCCTGAGCGAGCAGTGTTATATATTCCTCTGAAAGATCTTTGGAAGGCTTTGTTCATCATTTTAACCACTTGTTGCAAGTTGATGTCCAAGGTTTATGGCACATGATTCTCTACTGCTTGTGAGTAATTTCCTTTATCATTTTACTTAATAAATGTTTACAAAAGATAATGCACATGGCTGGTGCGCCCTTTGCTCTTTTTATTTCTTTAGCTTATTTAGCTGCCTGCGGTAGTGATAGGATCAGGAAAACACCACCAACCTTCTACAGGTAGCTTTATCTGAACACTGCAGAGCTTGCAAAAAACTAACTTGTAGCTTATTTAGCTGCCTGTGGTAGTGATAGGATCAGGAAAACACCACCAACCTTCTACAGGTAGCTTTAGCTGAACACTGCAGCGCTCGCAAAAAACTAACTTGTAGCTTATTTAGCTGCCTGCGGTAGTGATAGGATCAGGAAAACACCACCAACCTTCTACAGGTAGCTTTAGCTGAACACTGTGCAGAGCTCGCAAAAAACTAACTTGTAGTTTTAGCTGAACACTGTGAGGAGGACGCACTACACTAACTTGTAGCTTTAGCTGAACACTGTGCAGAGGTCACACTAAACTAACTTGTAGCTTTAACTGAACACTGTGAGGAGGACGCACTACACTAACTGTAAATAGTCTAGCTGCCTGACTGTGGTACTAATAGAATCAAAAGAACACCAGCAATTTTCTTCAGGTAGCTGTAAATACTGTAACAAGACAAGCCTGCCTGTCAGTAGGAAGATAACAGGAACGGATCTAGCTAAACTGAATACAGTGTATATATATATATATATATATATATATATAAAAAACACCTGGGATGCATATATATACACAATACACTGTAAGTGCAGCTAACTGACTGACTGTCCTGCCTAATCTAGCTAACTCAAATGAAATGATATTGTCTCTCTCTCTAAGCACGCCGGAACACACTACACAGGGCCGCCGTGCAGGCGGCCTTATATAGTGTGGGGCGTGTTCTAAACCCCCTGAGCCATAATTGGCCAAAGCCACCCTGGCTTTGGCCAATTACAGCTCTCTCTACTGACGGCGCTGTGATTGGCCAAGCATGCGGGTCATAGTGCATGCTTGGCCAATCATCAGCCAGCAATGCACTGCGATGCCGCAGTGAATTATGGGCCGTGACGCGCCACGCGAATTTGGCGCGAATGGCTCATATCGTCCGCAATTCGGCAAACAGACGATGTTCAAGTCGAACATGGGTTCGACTGGAACATGAAGCTAATCCCTACTGCTGACTTTGCCAAACCCATACACACTATACCTACCTCTTTTGTGGTCAGATTTCTGGATGAATTTACCAAAGCATGTAGTGCAAGGGCCTGCCTGAATACTTTCAAATTGTACTGTTTAAAGTTTTTGTATCCTAATATTATTTTGATAGGTAATAGCAGAATGTAAAAATGTGCTAAAATGTGTACAGTGTGTATTTATATCTCTGTATTATGACACTTTTTACCTGTCCAGTGGGCTGACAATAGTGTGAGTAAGGAGGGGCTGGCCAAAGTAATACACATTATTTAGGCATTCATCGCTCAATGAAGTGGAGAAGGTTACCTGGCCAAAACACCCCCCCTAAAAAATTTAAAATGGCCCATGAGAGGAGGGGGGATCTGATAGGTGGACCTTATACCTTTGTCTTTAAATACTCCCTAAAATAAATGTTATACTGATGTTGGCCAAGAATGTTTGTGTCTAATCTGCTTTCAATGTTTATGTGCAAAATGATTAATTTTTGGTTCTTGTTTGACTCCACAGTTTCCTTCCAACCCACAGAAATGGCAGACTGTGGCCTCCCACTTTGCCCAGCGGTGGGACTTTCCCAACTGCGTCGGGGCAATTGATGGGAAACACATCCACATTGTCCCACCACCCAACTCGGGGTCATACTATTACAACTACAAGGGGTTCAATAGTATTGTGATGTTGGCGGTGGTGTTGGCTACCTACGAGTTCCTGTATGTGGACGTGGGGAAGAATGGCCGGATGGTGGAGTCATTGCCCACATGGAGTTCTACAGGCATCTCCAGAATGGCAGCTTGGGCTTGCCACCTCCAGAAAACTCCCATTCCTCTTTGTTGCGGATGAAGCGTTTGCGCTGGGGGACCATCTTATGCGGCCATTCCCTATGAGGAACCTCACCCCGGACCAGAGGGTTTTTAATTACTGGCTGGCCAGAGCCAGAAGAGTGGTGGAGAACACGTTTGGAATAATGGCCAGCCGGTTCCGCCTATTTCTGACACCGATACACATGGCGAAATATAAACTCAATCACATCATCCTGGCTTGCTGTGTTCTACACAACTTTTTAAGGAGAAATTCTGTGAACTATGCTGTCTCAGTTGGTCCTGATGGCGCTTGAAACTGGCCGTCCTGGCCTGCCCCCCCAGAGGGCCCGTGAGGTCCGCCTAAGATACATGCAATACTTTGCGGGTAGGGGGGGCATCGATATGCCAGACAATGTCTGAGACATTTTTTAAATAAAAATATATTTTAAACTGAACAAATATTTGCTTTGATTTACTGCTTGGCTTTCTTTTAGCTGACCATGACCAAAATTTGGGGAGTCCTGAAAATGGCGTGATTGTGTAAGATTAGAAAGCACTGGTGTTATTTACTAAAGGAAAATACACTTTACACTACAAGTGCACTTGAGACTGCACTGAAACTGCACTTGTAGTGCAAAGTGGATTTGCCTTTAGCAAATAACTCCCATTGTCACTGAAAACACCAACTTTGCAACAAAAAATGCTTTGGAGCATTGAAAGAAGAAGCCACACATTGTTGATTATCAATCTTTTTAATCAAAGCACAATCATATGTGCGTTTCTAAAAGGTTTTTTTGAACAAACCAACATGTTTGTTGTATCACAATTTTTTAGGTCACATTAATATGCAGAAATTGCCTTTTAAGGTAAAACAGGCATGTTTAAAACCTTAAAAAATACTCTGGAACTTACAAAGTTCAACTTTTATAGAAAGTGAAGGCTATATCAGACATGAGTATTTATAAACTGTGTTTTGATATTGCGTTCAGCAGATGGGGTGAAGTCACCCCTGGAAAAGCCAAATTTTGAAAATGCACACAAATTGCCTAATGTCAACATGTGCTAGCTGCCATCATGGGGGATCAATGGATGTGTATTGTGGGTGCAACCCCTTCCTCTCAGCTACTTTATTATTGAGGAAGGGGTTGCACCCACAAAACACATACATTGATCTCCCGTGATGGCAGATAGCACATGTTGACACACTGTGTGCATCTTCAACATTTGGCTTTTCTATAATATGTCAAAAAATTGTCAGAAAAATATCAAGCAGAAATAAGTTAGGGATTTCTGGGTGTTTTAAATTCTCCCTAAAACATCAATTTTGTTCTTCATTTTGTTTTGAACATCATTGATGTTTTCTAAATCCCTATTACACCCCATTATCTCCCCGATGAGGATCTGGGCACTTTTACTGGTGAAGTGACATTCCTCTTCCACAACATCACGATCACCTAAAATATAAAAAAAAACGCACACCATGTATTATAAATATGCAGGCATCCATCTCTTACCTGAGCCTGTGGTCACAGACACTCTACCTGTTGTGGTGACAAGTTCCACAACGTCTCTCTCCTCCTCCTCTGGTTGGGTTTGGGGGATTCCCACTTTGTCCTGAGGTGGGGGTCCCTGGTCTCCTCTGATGAGTGGTGTCCTCCCTGTCTTTTCTCTCCTATGTTAAAAAAATAGGTATACTTAGCACACAGATATTTGATGAAAGAAAAAGGAATATGAAACATTGATTGGAAGTGGGGTACAATTGTCTGTTTAGGTAGAGTTGCAAGATGAAGAAATATTTTTGTCCTTTGTCAAGCTTGAATACTTACTGTACCCGCTTTGTACAAGCTTCACAGATGGAGATACCCCTAAAGATTAATAAAGAATAGGAACACAGGACAACTACTTACTTTTTTGCAGCACTCTCCTGATCCTTCTATTCTGATTGTGCTCCCTGATATTGAGGTCCAACCACCGCTTCCTCGGTTGATCCTTGGATAGCCGTACCCCAAAATTCCTGTGCAGACTCTTCACAACTTTCGCCATGATCTTGGCCTTTCTGACATTTGGGTTGGGGTAAGGTCCATACTTCCCATCATAGTCGGCCCTCTTCAATATTTCCACCATCTCTACAAAGGACATATTTGAGGCCTTAAATCATCTCCTCCGGGATCGTGACTTTTCTGGCTCCGGGCTTTCCTCCTCCTCCTCCTCGTTGCTGTAATTATCACACACCTGCTCTTTCTCCTCCATGTGCTCTCCCCCACTGTGCCGAAAGAGAAGGAGCGGGGAATAGACTAGAAAAAACGTCAGGGGCGGGCGGAGTTTAACGCATGTGCAGTGTATATAAAGCATAACACACGTGCGTCATACGTATGATCTGTGAGCAGAGGAAGGAGTATAGGAAGCGCTGATCGTGATAACGAAGGTAACATTTAAAATTGTGCCTATACTGCCTATAGATTGAGGCCTACATTGGGACAAGATTAGGAGACTTTAGCCTGACATTAGGGTTTGTCTTGTGTTGTGTCTTGCAGAGAAAATGGATCTAGTCAATGATCATGACTTTGTGCCAATATTCATTGATATGTTCAGGGAGCTGCCCTGTCTGTGGAAGGTAAACCACCCACATTATAACAATAAACCAAAGAGGAAGGCAGCGCTGGATCAATTGCTGGAATTTGTGAAGCTGGTGATCCCAACAGCAGACATCCCCTATTTGAAGGTCCTAATTGGTGGCCTGAGGAGCACTTATCTTAGGGAGCACAAGAAAGTCCAGGATTCCCTGAGATCAGGAGCTGCAGATGCCATTTATGTCCCCAGGCTGTGGTACTATGACAGACTGCATTTTCTGGCAGGCCAGACTGAACCCATGCCAGCACTCTCCAGTCTTCCTTCCACGCTTCCTTCCCCCCCAGCTGAGGCTTCTGACGTCCAACCTGGGCCTTCCAGGCAGCAACATGTGGAGGAGCCCAGCTTGAGCCAGGTATAGCATTCTTAAAAATATTTCTGTTGGTCAAATTAATGATGTTAAATCTAGGTTAGTTTGGATTCCTAATTTCTGATTGTGATTGATGAACCAAAAACTAAAATGATGTCCCTTTTTCATACACAGGAAATTCTCAGCTAGGAGGTGGCCGGGCCCAGTAGCCTGCCCGATACCCAGGTCCCTCCCCTCCACCTTCAACCAAAAAGTGGCAGGAAGAGGAGTAACATGAAGGAGGCAGCAATTGGCCTATTTAGGAAGGCTACTGCGGCCCACAGAACCCCCCACAGTGTTCAAGAGGACTTTGCATACATAACAGCCTGCAAAATGCTGGAAATGGAGGAGGGCCAATGCCTAACATGTGAGTATATCATCTTCCAAGCCCTAAAAAAGGGGTTGAGGGGCCAACTCACAATCCAAAGCCATGTTTGTGAGTTCAACCATGGTCCTCCTCCTCCAGGTACTCCTCCTTCTCCTCCTCCTGCCACACCTCCAACATCAGAGCCACAGCCTGGAAGGAAGCATCTAAGGAAGACCAGAGAGTGATGGCCTGGGTTCAGTCTGGTCTGACAAAAGATGCAGGCTCTTGTATGACCACAGCCTGGGGACATACATGTCATCTGCTGCTGTTCAGAATCTCTTGGACTTCTGGACCAGATTATACTCCCTTATATATGGACTACTCAGGCCACCAATTTTGCATTAAAATAGTTGATGTGTGCCCTGGGGGCCAAAGGCTTCACCAATTTCTGCAGTTTCTCCAGCGTGGCCTCCCTCTTTCTTTGGTTATGACCCCTTAATAAAGGTATTTTTTTTTCTATTATACTCTCCTATGTGTGTTTTCCTTCAAAAAGGACAGTTTGTTTGTGAGGAGGCAGGTACATTTCAAAAATACAATGTGAAATTAACAAGAGACACCAAGCAATCTCCTTGAGATTAAATAATACAAGATAAAAATGGTGTTGTGGTAACTTGACACACAAAACACACCCAAAACTATTCTGGAGTAAAAAAAAAGAAATAAAAAAAAAAAACAGGAGATCAGGATTTAACAAACTAAAACAAAATAATACAAAATCTAAAAACATAAAAAAAAATATTTTTTGGAGATGTGACGAATATTATATATTATATTATATTATAATTATTATAATATTATATTCATGAAATCACAATAAATAATAAAGAAAGAAGTTTGTGAGAAGTCTGTGTGAATATGAGCAGCAAAACAACTTTATTCTTCTAGCATTATAAAGAAGAAGAGAGAGTGCTGCATTAAACAATTTAAAACATTGCAGCGTGACGAAAGTGCTATATCCATTACAAACGCCAATTTTACCAGACCGAGCAGTTCTGTCTCGGAATTTATTCTGAGCATGCGTGGCACTTTGTGCGTCGGAATTGTCCACACACGATCGGAATTTACGCAAATGGATTTTGTTGTCGGAAAATTTTATAGCCTGCTCTCAAACTTTGTGTGTTGGAAATTCTGATGGAAAAAGTCCGATGGAGCCCACACACGGTCGGAATTTCCGACAACAAGCTCTGATCGCACATTTTCCATCTGAAAATCCAATCGTGTGTACAGGGCATAAGGCTCAAAGAATATTTTCACAGTAATGAAAGGAATCCTAGGACAATAGGAGGTGACAAAAAGAAAAAGAACAGTAACTTCACACCTCCACAAGGACGCAACCCCAAACTGGATAACTATATTGACAGCTTCAGGCTGCGAGTCACATCCCTGATATCCACCCAGCAAAAGAAAATATTATACAACGTTTCACCACTGGAGCGAAGAACTGTACATGATCTGCGCAATAATCAGGCCATAACCATCAAACCAGCAGATAAAGGGGGAGCAGTCGTTGTGATGGATACAGACAAATATATACAAGAGGGCCAGAGGCAGCTGGGAAATACCACTTACTACAAAAAACTGGATTATGATCCAACCCAGGATTTTACTAAGCAATTAAAAGGTCTCATTGCGACAATACCAAGCAACCTACATTCAGAACTCATCAATGCAATTCCGGAAAATCCAGAAATTGGAGACTTCTACATGCTGCCCAAGATTCACAACCCAGGAAATCCAGGCAGACCCATTATAACAGGTATGAATACACTTACCGAACATATCTCAGGCCTAATAGAAAACATGTTAAAACCTTTAGTCATGAACACTGCGAGTTTCCTGCAAGACACCACTGATTTTCTGAACAAGCTTAACAATATAAAACAATTACCACCAAATACACTTCTAGTCACTATGGATGTAGAATATCTGTACAGTAACATCCCTCACAAGGATGGGTTGGCGGCATGTCACAGATTTTTATCATCCTCACCAAACCACAAATACTCTGCTGAGGATGTGATACAGCTCATCGAATTCATTTTTACACACAACTACTTCACTTTAAATAATGACATCTATCTCCAGTGTATGGGTACTGCTATGGGAAGCAAAATGGCACCCCAATATGCAAACTTATTTATGGCTGACCTGGAGGACAAATTCCTGAACACCATACAACAAAAGCCATACAGATATTATCACTATATTGATGATATCTTCATGATATGGACTGAAGGTGAAGAAAATCTAAACCAATTCTTCTCATTGGTCAACACTTTTCACCCATCTATCAAACTAAAAATGGATTATTCGAACACACATGTCAACTTCCTAGACACTACAGTATACATCAGGGATGACAAGCTTCACACGTCGATATACAGAAAACCGACTGACCGATGCAGCTATCTTCATAGTTCCAGTTTTCACTCCCAACACACTAAATAGGCCCTCATACACAGCCAGGCCATCAGATACCACGGAACACTGGCAGGCACCTACCATAACAAAGGTTACAAAGACAAAACCATCAACAACAGCATAAACACAGCCTTGAAAACCCGAAGAGAAAATCTCCTCCAATACGCAGAGAAAAAAACAAATAACCAAGTACCTCTAGTCACCACCTACAATCCCGCATTTGAAGGGATCAAAAAGATAATCAAAGATTTACAACCCATTATAACAGAGGATGAAACTCTGAAAGGAATATTCCAACAACCCCCTTTATTGGCTTTCAGACAACCAACCAACCTCAGACACAAACTAATCGGCAGGAAACTTCACTCTGATTATGAAGTCACAAATAATGGAAGCAAACCCTGCAATAAAAAACGCTGCAAACTGTGCAACCAGATCAACCTATCCAAAAGTGTCACACACACACAAATGGGACCTTCAATATCATGGGATCTTATTATTAATATACGAGATGTATATAGCGCCAACAGTTTACGCAGCATTTTACAATGTATAAGGGGGACAACACAATTACAGTACAGTTCAATACAAAAGGTACAGGAGGGCCCTGCTCGTAGAGCTTACATTCTAAAGGGAGGGGGGTGGTGTTACAAAAGGTAATAGCTGCAGAGAATGATTTGATGGGGATCTTACAACTGAACCTCCAGTAATGTTGTGTTACCTCATCGAATGAAAAAGGTGCAGCAAAGAATATTATGTTGGTGAAACAGGACAGAGGTTGCAAGCAAGGATGAATTTGCACAGACATACCATCAAGGAACATAAAGAAGACAGTTTATGCACACCTGTGGGACATCACTTCTCACAACCGGCACACACTATAGAAGACCTCAATGTTTTAGTTCTTAAAGGGAATTTCAGAACTATCCAGGAAAAGAAAACATTTGAACTAAGAATGATAATTCTTTTTGATACAAAAAATAATGGCCTAAATTTAGACATTGGTTTCCTTACCCATTATACTAAAGTTTTACGACACCCTCTGTGACTAGCATCCCCCCTCCAGTCTATAACTCTCTCTCTGTCATCTCACTAACTCTGCTGCTATCTTTATTACCATTGATTTGTATGTGTTTGTTTTTCTTTTTTTTTCTCCTTTCCCTCAGAGATTTTTTTTTTTTAACATTCTGCTAAAAAAAATTGTGGATCAGTACTGCTTGGACCTTGAAGAAGGGAACATACCCAGAAAGCTTGTCCTGAAAAAATTGTATGTTAGTGCAAATAAAAAAAGTATCACGGATAGTACTCAATTTTCTCTGTCACAATTGCACTAATACGGCTACAATCACATCAAGTATATCTGTACACAAATGCTTTGCCTTTCATTTCTATTTTAAACTGAATGGATTGTTTTACAAGGTGATGGTTCACAAACACTTTAAGGGCAATTTAATATAAGATATTTTAAAATTATGGGGCATGGCCAGATCTAAGCGAGGCAGCAAGCGTTTCTTCAGAGCTCTGTCTATCCTGCACTCATCTGGTTCTTAGGAGCAGTTTTGCCCGTGTTCAGAGCACAAATCCAGGCAGGGCTCAGTGCGCTCATCCCGGGGATGCCCTCATCAGTCGCCAAGAGGGCTCGGAAGGCACAGAAGGAGCAGCACTGGACCCGCTCTATGAGAGACATGGAGATTGGGTCCACCTCCGCCATCTTGTCTTCTCGGTCAGTAGATCAGCACGGCAAACAGAACGCTGCAAGGATGGAGCGGGGGGGAAGCGGCGGAGCAATACACTGAGGGGAGATCTTCCTGATGATCCGATGCTGTCAGCAGAGCATGAAGCAATCACCAGATCCATCCTGGAGGCCATAAGTGCGAGCAAGGCCGAACTCATGGGGCGGATAGACCACCTCTTTACAGAATGCACCCTGATCAGGCAGGACCTAGATAAGATTTGGGGAAGGCTGACAACAGTGGAGGAGAAAGTCTCTGAGGTGGAAGATACCTCGCACTCCCATGACACACACCTGTCGGAACTGCGTGATCTGGTAAAATCCCTCCCAGTGGCTTTGCTATGGGGGTGCGGGGGGTGCAGCCCGCATCTGGGTGACACCTGCCAGAGGCTGACACCAGGTTTAGACTGGCACTTGCACTCACATTGAGAGGTGCACCACGGATCCCTCCGTCCCTTCCGTCCCTTCCGAAATCTCCCCAGCTCCACGCAATGTGTGGGCAGAGTGGGGGAGGAAGGAGTGAGGCATCCTGCTCCATCCACCCCCTGATCCCATCCAGCTCCATCCACCCACCCAATCCCATACCACTACATCCACCCCAATCCCATCCTGCTCCATCCACCCCCCGATCCCACCCTGTTCCATCCACCCCCCAATCCTATTCTGCTCCATCCACCCCCTGATCCCATCCCAGCTCCATCCATCCCCCCAATCCTTTCCCAGCTGAATCCATCCCACCAATCCCATCCTGGCTCCAACCACCCCCCCAATTCCATCCCGACTCCATACACCCCACCCCAATCCTGATCCCATCCCAGCTTCATCCACCCTAATCCCATCCCAGCTCCATCCATTCCCCCCATCCTGGCTCCATCCATCCCCCATACCATCCCGGCTTCATCCATCCCCCCGATCCCATCCCAGCTCCATCCATCCCCCCAATCCTTTCCCAGCTTAATCCATCCCACCAATCCCATCCTGGTTCCAACCATCCAACCGATTCCATCCCGACTCCATCCACCCCAATCCTGATCCCATCCCAGCTTCATCCACCCTAATCCCATCCCAGCTCCATCCATTCCCCCCGATCCTAGCTCCATCCATCCCCCCATACCATCCCCGCTTCATCCATCCCCCCGATCCCATTCTGGCTCTATTCATTCCCCCGATCCCATTCCGGCTTCATCTACCACCCTGATCCCATCCCAGCTCTATCCATCTCCCGATCCCATTCTGGTGCCATCCATTCCCCCAATCCCATTCCAGCTCTATCCACCCCCTCAATCCCATCCCAGCTCCATCCATTGTGGCAGGTTAAGGGGGAGAGCTGCGCCGATGCACTAGCCTGCTAAGTTCATGGGGGGGGCACACCATGTTTTACTGCACCAGGTAACACCAACCCTAGTGATGCCACTGACCCCTCCAACACAGGGCGGATGATGCAGAGGACAGGCAGAGAAGGAATATTATATGGGTAGTGGGTTTCCCTGAGGGATCAGAGGGGGCTACATCTGTTACTTTTGCTAAGCAGTTCTTCAAGCCGTTACTCCCCCTGCAAGATCTACCCCCCACCTATGTAGTGGAAAGAGCGCACAGGGTCCCCACATGTATCCGTCCCCCTGGTGCTTTCCCAAGGTCCTTCCTGGTTAGATTCCTGAACTAAAAGGGATCACGACATGATTCTAGCCAATCCAGGAAGCATCAGGATCTGCGTTTTGAGAATACCCGAGTGATGTTGCTCCCTGATTTTTCAGCTCAAACCCAGAGAAAACACCGCTCATTTAACAAAGTTCTTAAACGGCTCAGAGAAAGGGAGATACAATATAGTATATTTTACCCTAGCAAGCTCTGAATCCAATACAAAATACAATACAAAATCCAATACAAAACATTCATTTAAAAAAAAATGACGTAGGGGTCCCCCTCAAAATTCATACCAGACCTTTCAGGTCTGGTATGGATTTTAAGGGGAACCCCGCGCCAAAATTTAAAAAAGAATTGGCGTGGGGTCCCCTCAAAAATCCATACCAGACCCTTATCCGAGCACGCAACCTGGCAGGCCGCAGGAAAAGAGGGGGGGACGAGAGAGCGCCCCCCTCCTGAACCATACCAGGCCAACATTGGGAGGGTGCTTTGGGGTAGTCCCCAAAAGCACCTTGTCCCCATGTTGATGAGGACAAGGGCCTCATCCCCACAACCCTGGCCAGTGGTTGTGGGGGTCTGCGGGCGGGGGGCTTATCGGAATCTGGAAGCCCCCTTTAACAAGGGGACCCCCATATCCCGCCCCCCCTGTGTGAAATGGTAAGTACCATTTCACAAAAAAAGTGTCAAAAATGTTAAAAATGACTAGAGACAGTTTTTGACAATTCCTTTATTTCTTCTATCTTCTTTCTTCTAACTTCTTTCTTCCTTCATGCTTCGGTTTCTTCCTCCATCTTCTTCCTCTTCTGGTTCTTCTGGTTGTTATGGTTCTTCTGGTGTCTCTAGTCCAGCATCTTCCTCCGCGGCGCCTCCTTGTCTTCATCTTCTTTTCTTCATCTTCTTCTCGGGCCGCTACTCATCCACGATTGGATGGAAGGCTCCCGCTGATGTTTGACGGGGGGGGGGCGGGGTTACCCATAACGTAACGGGTGACCCCCTCTGACGTCACGGGGAATGCCACAGGGAAGTCCCCGTGCGTCAGAGGGGGGCAGGGTCACCGGGTGGCCCGCCCGCCGTTATATAAGAACCGTCAGAAGAGGAGAAGCGTCACACAGCGGGAGCCTTCCATCCAATCATTGTAATGGTTTGGTCCGGTTGGTGAAAACAACACCCTTTCTATAGACACCTCATTTAGATGAAAACAAATAAATCAAGAAAGGGTATAGGGGGATTTTTACGGTGTCAAATATAGAAATACACAATTGACTTACTATAGGTAAAACATAGTTTTTATTAACATGACATAATTAAAAGAAGAGACAAACAAAGCATGCTGTAACTAAATAGTATAAGGTTATGAACACTTGGTGGTCAACATCGTATATAGGTGAATAACAAATCGCAGCAGGAGATATTGCACACTAGCCCAACATGTTTTGCTACTTTAGCTTCCTCAGGGGATGTGCAAGAGATTTATTTTACTGAGACCACTAAGTAGATAAGAAGAGACAAAATTGTAACAACAATTTGAAAAAATGCAATAAAATTATACATACAGAGTATTGATTTGATTATGAACCCAGTTGCCTAAAAAGACTGGACACTTACCCTATACGATGATTACACCCATGAACCACCTGGCCGGGCCCCTGACTTAGCCCCAAAAGACCGGATCCAAGGGGGTCAATTTGGCAAGGCCATAGAGGGCTGATAGGGGGACACTAGGGAACATTAAAATTACCATAGAGTTAAATTATGAATTGAATAAGTGGATAGCTTGATATGAAGGAATGAGGGAGGGGGGGAGAAAGCGTCTCCTAATAATAAAGATATATACTCACATTGAATTCTCTAGTGGTTTTGGTAATCTAATTGTCCATAGGAAGGATGGTATTTGGAGGGTTATGGTCAGAACCTGTGTAGAATTGACTGCAAAGGCAGACTGGGAAATGATGGAAGGGGGGTTTTATTATGATGAAATAAAAAATATGCTCTGTGATGACTACAAGTAAAATAGTGGATTTTACTGTGAGGAGAGTGAAGGTGAAGTAGAATTTTGCTACAGGACCAGAAGTGATAGCTGGGCATGAGCAGAGAAATAAATAAAGAAAGAAATAGGTGACGGAGGGCGAACTCTCCGCACCTGAATATCATAACACAGAGAAAGTTATTTTTACTATAGACCAGCTCAGCAAAAAGGGAATACCAATCACACAGATAAGGGTAGGAGCACCGACCGTGATGAAATTAAATATAGAGCAGCAGCCTTTAAATGAGGGAAAAATTGTGCAGAGTTGAAGGATACATGGAAATAGATAAAGGATGATGAATCCAGTTGTACAGCGTCTTACCTCACAGAGATAGTCACAAATCAAATGTCTCCCCTGAACTGACAGCCTGATGGGCCGGTTTAAATCAACCCTCCGACGAGCCGGCATGTGACGTCACCGGCTCGAGGCGGACGTGAAGACGTCTGTGCGCATGTGCGCGGGCAGCCATCAAGCCTCTGACTACAATGACCATGGAGCCGTGCGGCGAGGGGGAGGGTCCAGGCACATCCAACGATGCCGGGAGTGCCCAGGAACCCTTCATCCAATCCCCGCAAAGCTCAGGCATGCAGTGATGTTAATAAGGGGGATAAAATCCCGGATGGCCAGGCCATCGCAGGATCCTAAAGGGGCTGCTCGGGGATGCCAGGCGTAAAGGTGGGCCTGCTGCATGATGGATAAGGCAGGCCCTGAGCGTCCGTATGGCCTGCCAGAGAGGGTGCCCAAGGGTGGTGTGTATGGGAACATGGGACAGGGGCCGGTTCGAATGGACGGAGAATGGATGAGAATGGAAATGATAGCAGGTATAGGGATATTGGGGCAGAACCACACATAGCTCCAATAGATAGAGTGTCACATAGGCAACTAAGTCCATTTACAAAATTTGAAACACTGAATAATACATCAAATGCAGTATCAAGAACAAATGTGTTAGTTTTATCAAAAAAGAAGACAAATATTAGCATTTAATTATCCATTAAAGGGCAAAATATTAATGCAAACTATACTAAAGTAAAAAATATAGAAAGTAGGAGAATCGAAAGTAAGATGTAGAAGAAGTGAAGACACACACATAATTAAAACAATAAATGTGTAGATTATCCATGGGACAAGGTTAAAAAGGGAGGGGACTGGGGAAGAGAGGGAGGGGGGGAGGAAACGGAGGGGGGCTTGGAAGCTGGTAGGTCCTCCATTCCTCATAGGGATGGGAAGTGGGAATGGATCCAGGATGGGGATCCTCGTATAGGGTAAGTGTCCAGTCTTTTTAGGCAACTGGGTTCATAATCAAATCAATACTCTGTATGTATAATTTCATTGCATTTTTTCAAATTGTTGTTACAATTTTGTCTCTTCTTATCTACTTAGTGGTCTCAGTAAAATAAATCTCTTGCACATCCCCTGAGGAAGCTAAAGAAGCGAAACATGTCGGGCTAGTGTGCAATATCTCCTGCTGCGATTTGTTATTCACCTATATACGATGTTGACCACCAAGTGTTCATAACCTTATACTGCTTAGTTACAGTATGCTTTGTTTGTCTCTTCTTTTAATTATGTCATGTTAATAAAAACTGTTTTACTTATAGTAAGTCAATTGTGTATTTCTATATTTGACACCGTAAAAATTCCCCTATCCCCTTTCTTGATTTATATGTTTTCATCGGGATGAGGTGCCTATAGAAAGGGTGTTGTTTTCACCAACCGGACCAAACCATTACAATTTTTGCATCCCAGTGTTTTAGTACACGTCCATCCTGGTCCACTTGCTGACAACACAACAAAAAATAAACCCTGATCTACAAACGGTACTTTGAAATACAGTTGGTTTTACATTATAATTGTGTTTATAAACTGTTTAACCCTGGGAACCAATTATTAACCCTTGTCCTGTTTTGTTGGCCTTCGGGCCTCCAAGCCTGACTGTGTTTATCCCCCTTCCCCCTACTTACTTTCTTCCCTCCCCCCCTCTCTCTTCCTTCCTCCCCTTCAGCATGGCTACCTTCAGTGGAGAGGCTTGGGAGGGCCTCATGGACAGAATTCAACAGTCCCAACACTCTGCGGAAATTTCTGACCAAGACCTGGACCAGGCCTTTCTTAGACTCCAACGACTTCTTGAACGCAAAGTAAGAACATTCTGGCATAGAAAGTATTTTCAAAAATATATGGATAACAAGAGTACAAATTTTCCCTAATTTGAAAAAAATTGAGGAATCCCTAAAAACTAGTTGGGAAAATAACTTACAGGCATGCTCACAGGGCATGATGTCCATATTATGCACACAGTATGATATTGAACTAAAATCTTTAGATGATGGTGCTTGGTTTTCGGGGTCCCATATGCAGCTAGGCTCCCAAAAAGTCTCACACATGTGGTATCCCCGTACTCAGGAGAAGCAACAGAATGTATTTTGGGGTGTAATTTCACATATTCCCATGGCATGTTTGAGCAATATATCATTTAGTGACAACTTTGTGCAAAAAAAAAAAAAAATTTGTATCTTTCCCGCAACTTGTGTCACAATATAAAATATTCCATGGACTCGACATGACTCTCAGCAAATAGCTTGGGGTGTCTACTTTCCAAAATGGGGTCATTGGGGGGGGGGGGTTTGAACTGTCCTGGCATTTTATGCACAACATTTAGAAGCTTATGTCACACATCACCCACTCTTCTAACCACTTGAAGACAAAGCCCTTTCTGACACTTTTTGTTTACATGAAAAAAATTTTTTTTTTTGCAAGAAAATTACTTTGAACCCCCAAACATTATATATTTTTTTAAAGCAAATGCCCTACAGACTAAAATGGTGGGTGTTTCATTTTTTTTTTTCACACAGTATTTGCGCAGCGATTTTTCAAACGCATTTTTTGGGGAAAAAACACACTTTTTTAAAATTTTAATGCACTAAAACACACTATATTGCCCAAATGGTTGATGACATAAAAAAGATGATCTTAGACCGAGTACATGGATACCAAACATGACATGCTTTAAAATTGCGCACAAACGTGCAGTGGCGACAAACTAAATACATTTTTAAAAGCCTTTACAGGTTACCACTTTAGATTTACAGAGGAGGTCTACTGCTAAAATTACTGCCCTCGATCTGACGTTCACGGTGACACCTCACATGCATGGTGCAATTGCTGTTTACATTTGATGCCAGACCGACGCTTGCGTTCGCCTTTGCGCGAGAGCAGGGGGGACAGGGGTGCTTTCTTTTTTTTCTTTTTTTTTTTTTGCTTTTTTTATCTTATTTTTAAACTGTTCCTTTCATTTTTTTTTTTAATCATTTTTATTGTTATCTCAGGGAATGTAAATATCCCCCATGATAGCAATAGGTAGTGACAGGTACTCTTTTTTGAAAAAATTGGGGTCTGTTAGACCCTAGATCTCTCCTCTGCCCTCAAAGCATCTGACCACACCAAGATCGGTGTGATAAAATGCTTTCCCAATTTCCCAATGGTGCTGTTTACATCCGGCGAAATCTAAGTCATGAAATGCTCGTAGCTTCCGGTTTCTTAGGCCATAGAGATGTTTGGAGCCACTCTGGTCTCTGATCAGCTCTATGGTCAGCTGGCTGAATCACCGGCTGCATTCTCAGGTTCCCTGTTGAGACAGGAGAGCCAGAGAAAAACACGGAAGACGGTGGGGGGCATTCCCTCCCACTGCTTGTAAAAGCAGTCTAGAGGCTAATTAGCCGCTAGGATTGCTTTTACATGAAAGCTGACCGCTGGCTGAAAAGAATGATACCAAGATGATACCTAAACCTGCAGGCATCATTCTGGTATAACCACACAAAGTCGTGAATGGTGTACCTGAAGACAAAAAAATGGTTAACAATAAAACACAGTAAACGGTAAAGTATAAAAAATTGCATACCTGAAAAGCAAACATAATAAAACATAATAACAATAAAACATTGCAGAATAGAATACAGGCAGAACAATAGAGAGAGAATAGAGAGAGAGAGAACAATAAAACGACAACTATTTTTTTTTATTTTATATATATATATATATATATATATATATATATATATATATATATATATATATATATATATATATATATATATATATATATTTTTTACACTTTTTTTGTAACTAACTTTTATAACTGTAACCGGTTCCAGGTTCGGGTCTCTCAAAATGCGATGGCATCTTGGGAGACCCTGTGAAAGTGTGTCCTAGTCTGTGCAATGCTGTACCCTACGCTAATACTCAACTAGTGTATGGTAGCGTTCAAAACATTCACCAATGCAAAGACCAGGATTGTCAGGACAGGAGGGACAATAATAGCGGGTGTCACGCCTATATCCGCGCTTGCTGCAGACACAACATCTTTTTTGGGGGAATTCGCTGGGTAGGGGTACTCAGGAGGACATAAAGAAAATGCCTCTCATGCAGCCGACTGCATTTGGTTGGGGATGTGAATGGGGGAAGTACGGGCGCTGCAGAAGTGGTGGGTTTCCAATTAGGATTGGCGAATGCAGCAGGAAGGGCATTATGGGCACGACGGGCCTGTGTTTGTCTTCTTGGTGGCAGCGGGACACTACTTGTGCTTGCCACCTCACCATCTTGAACTGCACTTATGGGACTTGCCACATCACCAAGTGTTACTGCAGTGCTGGTTTGACTACACCTGGGGTGTACTAGGCCGCTGGTGCTTGCCAGTTCACCAAAACGCTACCAAAAAAAACTGTTAGCGATCACAGGGATTAGGCCTGACTCTGCGAACGCTGCAGTTATGCATTTAGTGTTTTGTAAGTGACAGTGATCAAACGATACTGCACTTGGGTGGGCTGGGCTGGGCCAGGCGGAGGGGCAAAACGCAGGTGCTAGCAGGTATCTGGGCTGATCCCGCTAACACTGCGTTTTTGGGAAGCCTAAACTGCTGGGGACGCTAGTATAGATCTGATCGGATCAGATATTGATCCGTTCAGATACTATACCACTAAGGGAGGTGTACAGTGCGTGCGTGGGTGTTAGCGATACTGGCACTAACCTGACGCTGTCTGGGGCTGGTGCTTGCCAGTTCACCAAAACACTACCAAAAAAACTGCTAGCGATCGCAGGGATCAGGCCTGACTCTGCGAACGCTGCAGTTATGCGTTTAGTGTTTTGTAAGTGACAGTGATCGATCAATACTGCACTTGGGTGGGCTGGGCTGGGCTGGGCAGGGCGGAGGGGCAAAACGCAGGTGCTAGCAGGTATCTGGGCTGATGCCGCTAACACTGCGTTTTTGGGAACCCTAAACTGCTGGGGACGCTAGTATAGATCTGATCGGATCAGATATTGATCCGATCAGATACTATACCACTAAGGGAGGTGTACGGTGTGTGTGTGGGTGTTAGCGGTACTGGCGCTAACCTGACGCTGCCTGGGGCTGGTGCTTGCCAGTTCACCAAAATGCTACCAAAAAACTATTAGCGATCGCAAGGATCAGGCCTGACTCTGCGAACGCTGCAGTTATGCGTTTAGTGTTTTGTAAGTGACAGTGATCGATCTATACTGCACTTGGGTGGACTGGGCTGGGCGGAGGGGCAAAACGCAGGTGCTAGCAGGTATCTGGACTGATCCCGCTAACACTGCGTTTTTGGGAACCCTAAACTTCTGGGGACGCTAGTATAGATCTGATCGGATCAGATATTGATCCGTACAGATACTACACCACTAAGGGAGGCGTATGCTGCGTGCGTGGGTGTTAGCGGTACTGGCGCTAATCTGACGCTGCCTGGGGCGATGCATATCACCGCCGGGCGATCAGGGGGCTAAACCTTTATTCGGTAATAAACGGCGGGTGTCTGACACTATAAAAAATCAGTGATCAGTGGTGAAAGGGTTAACTAGGGGGCAATCAAGGGGTTAAAACATTTATTAGATAGTGTATGGGGGTCCCTGTCGCTATAAAACGCTGAAGGCAAACCTAAATATTTACCTCCCTAACTAGCGTCACCAGTGACACTAATACAGCGATCAGAAAAATGATCGCTTAGCGACACTGGCGACCGAGGGTGATCAAGTGGTTAAAACTTTATTAGGGGGGTACCCTAGACCTAAAGGGGGCTAATACTAACTGCCCTAACACTTCTAACTGTCACAAATTGACACCATGCAGTAATCAGAAAAAAAAAAACTGCCTGGTGTCAGTGTGACGGGGGGGAGGGATGATTGGGGGGTGATAGGGGGGATCGGGGGGTAAAGGGGGGTGTTTTTTGTGCCTGGCATGTTCTACTGTGTGTGTGTTTTCACTCACAGTGCAGTCTTCTCTCCTCGGCGCCGGAACGGAAAATACCGAGCTGAGGAGAGATGACATCATTTCCTTTGCTGCTGTTTAGCATACAGCAGCTAAGGAAATGATCTGATTGGCCGGCGGCGATCGCGAGGGGGGGGGCCACGAATGGATGGCCTCCCCCTCACCTCCGATCGCCGGGGGAAAATAGAGGACCGCCTCAGGCACCAGGGGGTCCGATTGGACCCCCCACCCGCGGGAGGCAGATAACGTGTATGTACGTGATTCTGCCTGCCCGTGCCGCCTTGCCGACGTACATCGGCGTGAGGCGGTCCTTAAGTGGTTAATATTTTGCCCTTTAATGGACAATTAAATGCTAATATTTGTCTTCTTATTTGATAAAACTAACACATTTGTTCTTGATACTGTATTTGATGTATTATTCAGTGTTTCAAATTTTGTAAATGGACTTAGTTGCTTGTTATATCCTCTGTGTTGTGAGAGACACAAGACTCTGGAACAATGGATGTTTATTTCAGTACACACTGTACACTGCAACATGCATCTCAGGACAGGTACATCTTATATGCTTTCTTACATGTGCTCTAAGATGGCTACTATACCCCTTGACCCTTGTCATCACTCCTGGGTGCAGCCAGCCTTAAAGTGACAGTACATGGGCGCATGCGCGAGGCTCAGCATGGAGGACGCTACCTCTTAGAGCTCCGCACTTCCTGCCGCAGAATCGGGACCGTACAGCGCCCTCAGACAGCCTAACCGAATCAAGATACCGGCGATCATCCCCAGCGTCACCCGAGCCACAACCGGGATGGTTCTGACGGGTCACAGAGGCAAGAATAAGACCAAACCGATCAAGGAGGCCCTAGCCCACGCCTCATCCAAGATGGCGGCGAAAGCCCTCGCCAAGCAGCAAGCTGCATCTCCAGCCAGAACGGAGCAGGCAGACAGTGAGGAGGATGATGCTGCAGACTCTGTATACAGCGGTTCTCCCATCCCTGCACAACAAGGTATCTCACAGCCTGATTTCTTGAAACACATGGAGAAGATGTTAAACAAGGCCCTGAAAGCTACATCTAAACAAATAACTAACAGACTGTCACGGGAGATACGGGAATTAGGTCAGCGCACAGCAGACTTGGAAACCAGGGTAGATGATATAGAGCTTACAATACAAGAACATGCTCAGGAACAGGCAGCCCTCCGTGAGGAAAATGCCACATTACTCTCACGTTTAGAGGACGCCGAGAACCGATCTCGCAGGTCCAATTTACGCCTCCGGGGTATCCCTGAAGTGGTTGAGGATATACAATCCTTTACTACAGCCCTTTTCCAGGAACTCTGTCCCTCCATACCCATTGAACGTCTGGAATTTGACAGAATTCACAGGGCGCTTACTCGCCGCCAACAAGACGGCCCTCCGCGGGACATAATAATTAAACTACACTTTTTCCGCACAAAGGAGCAATTACTTGCAGCAGCCCGGAATAAAGACGCTCTCCAGTTCCAAGACCACAACTACCAACTTTTCTCTGACCTAGCACCCCTTACCATTGCCAAACGGCGAGCCATGAAGCCGCAATTACAAATCCTGATACAACATCAGATAAAATATACCTGGCGTTTCCCCTTTTCTCTTCAGTTCACGTACCAGGGGCAGCAACACTCCTTCACATCTCCGGAATCACTGCAGCGTCTTCTTGAATCACTGCACCTGTCGCCCCCTGTCCATCACTCCGAAACCTCGCTACCACGTACTCCAGCCCGCTCTGCAGCCTACCCTTACACCACCACTCCTAAGCGGAATCAAGCTGGCCCTTCCTCAATCCGAAAAGGAACACCGTCTCGTCAAGCAAACCTTTTTGATCCTAAAGCACACACGTCTCGCTGAAGAACCTAGCATCTAATGCTCTTATTCAACACCTCAGGAGAACTCCTGGTTACACGGTTGATATCTCAATGAACTGAGATAGTTGTGATTTTTCCATTTTTTTTTTTTCTTTATTTTTTATTACTGTACACCACCGAGACACAGACGTTTGTGTTCTGGTAAGATTTCCCATTGTTGCGGGACTCAGCATATGTGATCCCCCTAATCCCATTATAGGGTGCATATGTCCTGAATACTTTCCGTTTGCTTTGTTTGGTTTAACCTTGCTTGTTTAACCTAAGATTTCAAAAATGCTAATTATACTACATATATAGGCATAGTTAAGTTGATACCTTTTATTTTTGGATTCCCTTATCCCCCCTGGTGATTCTGATCTCAGTTGTGCCACTTGTTTGGCACTGAAATCTTTCTCACCAAAGTGGGGTTATTGCCGATATCTTACAACTGATTATAATGATACGGTCTTAGTGCGTACTGTTTATATTGTTTGAGCACTACAGTTTCTTAACTTTTCCCGACCTGCGGCGGGGAAATGTCACTGCTCCCCCCTATAGGATGCACATGCTCCCTCGCCAGCTGGCTGGTTTGGAAGTATGGGCATCTACCTGTCGGGCTAACATGTCCAACGCACCAAGTGTTATTACACTTCCTTATTTTCTCTACAAAAAACATGCTCTATCCTCTCTCTCCTCCTTTTTCTTTTCCTCACACCTCTTTTTTTCATTTCCTTCCTCATTTTCCACTAGGTCGGGTGGGCCGCATGATCCTCAGACATCTACCCTTAGTATTTCTCCCTACCCACATAAATGGCCCCTCTGAACATACTCTCCCTTAATGTTAAGGGACTCAACTCCCCAAATAAAAGGGTTAAGGCCTTTCGTACCTTCGCACACCTGAAGGCCAGCATAGTGGCCCTACAGGAAACTCACTTTTCAACCCAAGCAACCCCTAAGTACTTCAGTTCTAAATATCCCCAAGTGTTCACCGCCTCGGCTGCCACTAAACAACGTGGCGTCCTCATTGCATTTCACCGCACCCTACCATTCACCCTAACAAAAGAAATTAAAGACCCTGAAGGTCGCTATATTATTTTAGTTGGACACTTGCAAGACCTGATGTCCACTATAGTCTCCTATTATGCCCCCAATAACAATCCTAACCCCTTCTTCAACCATCTCCTACAAGTAATACGAACACACTGCAAGGGCACCCTTTTTATATGCGGTGATTCCAATCAAGTGCTACACCCGCACCTCGATAAATCTCCTTATACCCCTGAACAATACTCCCCCTCTATACTATTTCGCAAACTTTTCCAGCAAGCCTCTTTATTAGACACATGGAGAGAATGTAATCCAGTCAAGAAAAACTTTACTTTTTATTCATACCCACACAAATCCTTTTCAAGGATCGATCACATCTTTATACCTGTTGCATCCTCACCAACCCTACTTCACTCAAACATTATTCCAATTACCTGGTCAGACCACTGTGCAGTGATCACAACTGTCTCTACCCTGATCCCTCAGTCTAGAGACTGTACATGGTGTATAAATGAGGCATATTTAACTAACCAATCATACTGTTTCGATATAGAACTAGCCCTTAAAGAATACATAAAACATAATTCCACTCCTGACATCTCACCTGTCCTATTATGGGAAGCGCACAAACCCGTAATTAGAGGAACCTGCATATCTGTATCCACTCACCTCAAAAGAGATAAAAAACTTAGAACCCAGCAATTGGAAGCAGATTTTCACCGCCTCTTCCTCCAATTCCAATCCACTCCAACTGAACCTCATAGAATTTTGTTAGAAAAGACGAAAACAGAGTTGGACCTGCTCTTGGCAGAATCAGCAGACAAGGCCATTCGCAGATCCAACCACACAATTTATACTAAAGCCAATAAGCCAGATACTTTCCTTGCATTGAGACTACGTCAACCGGAAAGGGTGCACAATCCCATCAGACTCAAACTGGCCAAGGATAATTTCACGAGTAATCCAGTGAAGGTGCTTTCTGAATTCCGCAGAAAGTTAGCTGAACTATATACCCCAACACGTACCTTCTCGGCGACACAAGCTGAGGTATTGTTTCAAAACATCACACTCCCGAAGTTGTCAGAGGCCAATAAAGAGTCTATGGAATGCCCCGTCACATCCGAAGAAGTTCTTATTGCTATAAAGTCTCTTAAACCACACAAAAGACCAGGCCCTGATGGTCTTTCTACTTCATACTTCAAAAAATTTGCTCCCATTCTAGCCCCCCTTCTCACTAACACTTTTAACGCCCTCCTTAAACAACACTCTTTTGGTCGGGACACGTTGACAGCCATTATCTCTATGATACCCAAGCCTAACACAGACAATTCTCTGTGGTCCAATTACAGGCCCATATCCTTACTCAATCTAGATATAAAGATCCTAGCCAAAATTATGGCGTTACGCCTCAACCCAATTATAGGTGGCCTTATACACAAAGACCAAGTAGGCTTCATTCCAAAACGTCAGGCCAGTGATAATATCCGTCGTGTCATCCTGCTCCAACACCTAGCTCGAACACGCCAAATCCCTATGCATCTCCTCTCTCTTGACATTCATAAGGCATTTGACACTGTCTCTTGGCCTTACCTCCGCTATATACTACAAAGATGGGGATTTGGCCCTAACTTTCTACAATGGGTAGACTCCCTTTACAACCAACCACGAGCATATGTTAAATATTCAGGATACCGATTGGATTACTTTCAGATACAACGAGGTACAAGACAAGGGTGCCCCCTCTCCCCTCTAGTGTTCGCATTAGCGATTGAACCACTAGCAGCTCTCCTTAGAGCAAACCCAAATATTAAAGGCTTAGATGTAGCCTCTACATCACATAAATTATGCCTATTTGCCGACGATGCACTACTATTTGTCACATCCCCACGAACCACACTCCCGAATCTAATTTACCTTCTAGACAAATTTGCGCTAATATCAGGACTGAAAGTCAACCAATCCAAATCTAAGGCCCTCAACGTGTCCCTACCACACTCAGAACTAGAACATCTACGAGAACTCTTCCCCTTCACTTGGTCTACAACCACAATAGCCTACCTTGGTATCAAGCTAACTAGCGACCCAACCCACTTATTTCGAGCCAACTACCTCCCTATGTTAAAACACATAACAAGTCTATTAGAATCTTGGCGCCCGATATGTATCTCATGGTTAGGCCGGATTGCGGCAGTAAAGATGTCTATGCTGCCAAAACTACTTTATTTATATAGAGTCCTTCCGATCCCTATTCCCTCATACTACCACCGCATTATTCAGACAAGAGTGTCCAAATATATATGGGGCTCTACTAGACCTAGAGTAGCTAAAGCTATATTACTTCGTAGTAAACTCAAGGGGGGGTTAGGTCTGCCTAACTTTTTGGGATATTATCACGCAGCTCAGCTAGCCCAGATAACTCTATATCATGCAAAAAATGAAACTCCACTTTGGGTTAGTTTGGAAGCCATTGACCTTCACCCCCTCAAAGTGTTCAACATATTATGGCTGCCCCCCTCAACGCGAAGTCCAATTAGTAACCCCATTACAGGACACTCCCTTAAGTTGTGGGACAAACTCCGAGGTCCATTTAAATTACAATCTGCTCACTCCCCGTTACTCTCGTTCCTAGATCACCCGAAATTTTACCCGGCCCAAACCAATCCAGGATCGTTTCAAATCTGGCTTAGGGCAGGACTATATCGTATATGCGATTTTACCTCTGGATCTACCATTAAGACATTTCCTTCGCTACAAAACAATGCTGACATTCCCCCTACAGAAATATTTAGATATTTACAGATAGCCCACTTTATTCGTACAACTATAGGCACACACACCTCACTAGATGATTTATCCATTTTTGAAGGAATTTGCAACTCTGACCCTCATGCTCCGGGACTAATTTCCCTCCTATATACCCATCTGACCTCTCCCCCAACTAACCTTCCCTCTTACGCTGTAAAGTGGTCCACAGACCTCTCATTAGATCTTGATGCAGAGGACTGGTCTGATATCTGGTCCAATACGAAAATATCATCCCACAATGTAATAGCTCAAGAAGCGAACTACAAAGTACTCATGAGATGGTACTTAGTGCCGGCCAGGATCTCCAAATTTCTCCCAAATTATCCTGATACCTGTTTCCGTGGCTGTAACGAACGGGGTACCCATATACATATATGGTGGACGTGCTCAATAGTACAGGAATTTTGGGCTGCAATATTCCGTATGGCTTCCACCTTATTTCAACATCCCATTGATCCTGATCCGGCTGTTGCATTGCTGAATCTTACCCCCTCGGATTTCACCAGATCCCAGACCCGCCTTCTCCTTCAGCTCACGACAGCAACCAAACAGACGATTGCCAGGGCCTGGAAAACCCCAAAACTCGCCCTAGCCGAAGTCAAAAATAGGGTCACTCAAGCTATGATCCACAGTAAAATAGAAGCAACAATCCTTGATAGAATTCCCTAACACCTTAAAATCTGGAATTCTTGGGCTGAACACTTCTTACCCCCGGACTTCGACAAACAACTTCTTAAACCTTAATTTGGTCACAACAACATTAGACAGACTTAATGGTGCTTCTTTGGTTTGTGCGACCCCCCCGACCACCCCTCCCCTTTCCACTCCTTACTTCTAGCCTCCCTCTAACTACCCTATTCCTGCTACTATCCTAACTCTACATTTTCTACTTTATGTTTTTCCTCCGGATACATCACTGGTAATGTTTTCTACAATTTACAAAACGATTGCCAGATTTTGACTATGCACATGCTCGCAGATTCTCTTTTCGAGCAAACAAATAAAACATTAATTTTTGTTATTGTTTCAACATCTTTCTAGCTATAAATCAAAACAGATATATTACGTCCACAAATATCTCTGCGAGGAATATCCTCTGGACATTTTATTTCTGATATGTTCTTGTTGCCTATTGTAATGCACATGTCGCAGAAAAGAAACCTGTATAAATCTTATTGCTACATGTCACACAAATATTGCCTGTTGTATTTCATGTCTGCTTTTCAATAAAAAACTTTGAACAGAAAGTGACAGTACATGTGGAACCATTCAGGTATAACACCTTCCATCCATCCCTAAAAAAAAAAAAACAACAAAACGAGAAAAGCACAAAACATTAACTAATAACTGTCCAATAACAGTCCTCCAAACACAGGAGATGCACCGGATATTTCCTGCATCCAGATGTGAGACCAATCTTCCAGGGACAGTTGCAGGAATACAATGTCATCGGATCACTTTCGGTGGCCCCGTCAAAAGTCTCATAACCGGTCTGGAAGCTGAAATCGATCAGGAGGGCGACAGTGTCGTTGAGGTCGGGCACCCAGCGACTCGGGACCGGAGGAAACAGGGCTGGCCGGAATGGGCACCAGCGGGGCCAAGAAGGGATCCACCAGCTCAGTGGGTAAACAGACCTCCGGACCAGGGCTGGAGAGCTCTGTTGGAGCTGAGTTCAAAAGTTCAGAGTCCCCCCAATCATCAGTCCCCGTGCATTCTGATCCGCTGGGAGCAGATCCTTGCGACACTGGTGGTTCAGCTGGCGTCAGGGATTCGGGCAATTGAAAATGAGGACCCAGTTGGTCTGCATGCCGTCTGCAAATGGAACCATCTTCCAGGCAGACCTTATACATCTTGGGTCCCAAAGTCTCTGCAATGACAGCAGGAAGCCATCGGGCGTTGGAAGCCCCATAAGATCGGGCCCATACCTTTTGTTGGGCTGTGAATCGAGGAAGCTCATCATGTGTGACCATCTTGTCTTGGGATTGCAGTACATGTTCCTGGACTGTTTGAGGACGGAGCATGTCCAAAACAGTCCATGGCTTCCGACCCAGAAGGAGTTCTGCTGGAGTTTTCCCGGTGGTTGCATGTGGTGTGTTTCTGTAAGCAGAAAGGAAGGAGTCCAGCTGCTGGGATGACAGGGACAGTTGTTTACTTGCAGCCACTGTAGCTTTGAAATAGCATTTAAAAGTCCGCACAAACCGTTCTGCTTGACCATTAGTAGCCGGGTGGTAAGGTGCAGTCAACTTGTGCTTGATGTTGTGGGCAGTCAGGAAACGCTGAAACTCCTGACTGGTGAATTGTGCACCATTGTCAGTGACGATCTCTCTGGGGTATCCAAACGTAGCAGCGAGATGTAACAGTATGGAAACCGTTGCCTTAGTCGTTGGCTGAGTAACAGGAATTACCTCAGGCCACTTTGAATGGGCGTCCACTATGATCAAGAAGGTGTGTCCTCTGATCGGGCCTGCAAAGTCCAAGTGTAGGCGAAACCAAGGAACCGTGGGCCAAGTCCAGGGCTGGACACACCCTCGAGGAGGGTCTCTTGCAGTTTGTGCACATCCAGCACAAGCATTCACATATGTTGTGATATCTGAGTCTAGGTTTGGTCACCACACATAAGCTCGGGCCTTTTGTTTCATACGTGTGCCCCCGGGATGACCAGTATGTAGCAAGCCCAGAATGTGTCTCCGGAGTGTCTGTGGAATGATCACTCAGTCTCCCCATAAAACACAGTTGCCAGCCACAGTTAATTCCATACGCCTACGAAAATAAGGTTCATAATCCTGTGTGACGGTTGCAGGCCAACCGGACCGTACCCAGGAGAGTATTGTTTTCAGAAAGGTATCCTTGGCTGTATGGGCTGCTATCTCCCCAGAAGACCAGAAGGACAGGCTGGTGTAACGACAACTTTTGACCGGTGGAGAAGAGTCCATCGACTTCCCTGTCAGTCGGGACATTGCGTCTGCATTCGCATTGGAATCATGACCGCGATACTGGATTTTGTAGCTGTATGCTCCCAAGAATAGGGCATAGCGTTGGAGGCGGGCCGCAGCAGTCTGAGAGATGCCTTTGTCAGGGCTAAAGATCTGAAGGAGTGGTTTATGGTCTGTCAGTATGGTGAATTCCCTACCATACAGGTAAAGATGAAACTTCTTAATTGCCCATATCAGCGCTAGAGCCTCTTTGTCAATGTGTGAGTAATTGCTTTCTGCTTTTGTCAAAGACCTGGAGGCAAATGCCACTGGTTTTTCTGACCCATCTGGTAAGATGTGAGATAGTACAGCACCCAGACCATAGGGTAAGGCATCACAAGCCAAGGTGAGAGGTTTCTGGAGGTCATAGTGCACGAGCATGCG
Organism: Lithobates septentrionalis; assembly: GCA_037952835.1. Taxonomy (NCBI): domain Eukaryota; kingdom Metazoa; phylum Chordata; class Amphibia; order Anura; family Ranidae; genus Lithobates; species Lithobates septentrionalis. The sequence continues at coordinate 114,735 of JBBDGP010004067.1, read as the reverse complement.
TGACGCCAACAGCTTCCGCTTAGAGACTTCAAAAGCCCGTTGACATGCAGCCGACCAGTCCCATCTTGAGTGTTTTTCCAAAAGCTTGTTCAGCGGAAACAAGGTGTGTGCCAGATCTGGCAGGAATTTGTGGTAATAGTTCAGCAAGCCAAGGTATGATCGCAACTGCTGGACGTTGGTTGGGGCTGGAGCTTTGACTAAAGCATCAACCTTGGCTTCCGTGGTGTGTATACCCTCTGCATCCACTAGGTGACCACAAAACTCCAATTTAGGCACCATGAATTGGCATTTTGCTAAGTTCACTTTTAGACCCTGTTCTTGGAGTCTCGCCAACACAAGCTCCACTTTCCGCTTGTGTTCCTGCTCTGTCCATCCTGTGATGAGCATGTCATCTAGCAGGCACTGCGTGAAAGGAATGTCTGCCAAAATCTCGTCCATTTTTCGTTGCCAAATGGCTGGGGCGGAGGCTACACCAAACACCATCCGATTGTATTCATACAGTCCCTTGTGGGTGTTGATGGTTAGAAACTTGCGGGAAGAAGGATGGACCTCAAACTGTAAATATGCTTGTCTGAGATCAAGCTTGGTGAACTTTTGGCCCCCTGCAAGAGAGGCAAAAATGTCATCTACTCTGGGTAGAGGATACTGGTCTATCTCCAGTTGGGAGTTCAGTGCCATGCGGAAATCGCCACAAATGCGTAAGTCCCCATTCGCTTTCTTTACTGGTACAACTGGTGATGCCCACTCGCTGTGCTCTACCTTTGAGATGACACCTTGTTCCTCCAGCCGACTTAGTTCTGCTTCCACTCCTGCTCGCAGTGCGAAAGGTACTGTCCGAGCTTTGAAGAACTTAGGCTGAGCGTTGGGTTTCAGCTTGAGTCTTACACAGTCGTGCTTTATTCTCCCCAACTGGTCATCAAAGATCTTTGGGAAACGCTGCTTCAGGGACACCACCCATCCCTCATTATCTCCTAATGGAATTGTAACAGTGTTACAGGGATTTATGGTGATGTCTGGCATACCAAAGTGAGCAATCCAGTCCCTCCCAAAGAGAGGGGGTCCCCCATTTTCTAGGATATATAATGGCAGTCTCTTTGTCTGACCCTTGTACAATACCTGTACTTTCGCATAACCCAGTGGGTGGAGTATCTGCTTTGAATATGTCTGCAGTTTGATTGGTGTTGGACGGACAGTTGTTTGGGTCTGAAGTTGTCTCCATTGTTTCTGGGTGATAACTGAAACTGCTGCTCCTGTGTCTACATCCATCTTGAGTTTCTTTCCCTCCACAGTTACCTCTACAGTCATTGCGGAGGGTGCTGAATGCATATGATGTATGTCTAATCTGTGGAGCACTTCCTCATCCTCTGACTCAGATGATGATGTATATCTTCCCACCATATATGTCTTTGTCTTGGGGTTCAGAGGTTGTTTATCTTGCACTTTCTTGCTACGGCAAACTCATTTAAGATGGCCTGTCTTACCGCAATTATGACAGGTCTGATCCTTAAACCGGCAGACTTTGTGGTCATGGTCTGTATTTCCACAACGGTAGCAGGCTGACTCCCGGCTTGGTGGGGGTCTGTATTTCCAGTTTGCGGCAGTTGGCTTGACTGCTGTTCTGAAAACTTCCTGTTTCACCTCTTCCCTTCTGCCCCGGGGGTTCAATTCCTCTGTAGCTTTCACAGCCATTTCCATCACTGAAGCTATTTCAATTGCCTTTGTAAGGGTAAGATCTTTCTCTGTTAAAAGTCTCTTTTGGCTAGACTCACAATTCAGTCCCATTACAAACTTATCTCCCCAAAAGATCAGGTAGAGGCTAGTCTGCGAAGGGCGAGCACATAAGCTTTAATTTCTTCACCTGGCTGCTGCTGCCACTGATAAAACCGAAATCTTTCTGCAATCTCTAATGGTTTAGGCTGGAAGTGATCCTCTAACAGTGTCAGGAGCTCTGCCAATGTCTTAGTTGCTGGCTTTACAGGGAAAAGGAGATCTCTAAGAGTGTCATATGTCTTAGCACCAACCACTGTCAGGAATACTGCTACTTGCCTGTTGTCTGGGATGGCATTTGCACTGAAATACTGTTCCAGTCTCTCAACCCAGGAACTCCAGGATGTCTGTTCCCCATCAAATTCACCTAATGTCCCAATCAATGACATTTTCCTGCTGGGCCCTGTGATTGCTTTTATCCAGATGACAATCCACACTGCCTTTGTCTCTCTCTCAGACTGATAGACACTTTGTAAATCCCATCCTCGTCGCCACTGTTATATCCTCTGTGTTGTGAGAGACACAAGACTCTGGAACAATGGATGTTTATTTCAGTACACACTGTACACTGCAACATGCATCTCAGGACAGGTACATCTTATATGCTTCCTTACATGTGCTCTAAGATGGCTACTATACCCCTTGACCCTTGTCATCACTCCTGGGTGGAGCCAGCCTTAAAGTGACAGTACATGTGGAACCTTTCAGGTATAACATTGCCTAAGTGACACTCTATCTATTGGAGCTATGTGTGGTTCTGCCCCAATATCCCTATACCTGCTATCATTTCCATTCTCATCCATTCTCCGTCCATTCGAACCGGCCCCTGTCCCATGTCCCCATACACACCACCCTTGGGCGCCCGCTCTGGCAGGCCATACGGACGCCCAGGGCCTGCCTTATCCATCATGCAGCAGGCCCACCTTTACGCCTGGCATCGCCGGGCAGCCCCTTTAGGATCCTGCGATGGCCTAGCCATCCGGGATTTTATCCCCCTCATTAACATCACTGCATACCTGAGCTTTGCGGGGATTGGATGGAGGGTTCCTGGGCACTTCCGGCATCGTTGGATGTGCCTGGACCCTCACCCTCGCCGCACGGCTCCATGGTCATTGTAGTCAGAGGCTTGATGGCTGCCCGTGCGCATGTGCGCAGGTGCGCAGGTGTCTTCACATCCGCCTCGAGCCGGTGACGTCACACGCCGGCTCGTTTGAGGGTTGATTTAAACCGGCCCATCAGGCTTCCAGTTCAGGGGAGACATTTGATTTGTGACTATCTCTGTGAGGTAATACGCTATACAACTGGATTCATCATCCTTTATCTATTTCCATGCATCCTTCAACTTTGCACAAATTTTCTCTCATTTGGAGGCTGCTGCTCTATATTTAATTTCATCACGGTCGGTGCTCCTACCCTTAAAATGTGTGATTGGTATTCCCTTTTTGCTGAGCTGGTCTATAGTAAAAATAACTTTCTCTGTGTTATGATATTCAAGTGCGGAGAGTTCGCCCTCCATCACCTATTTATTTATTTATTTATTTATTTCTATGCTCATGCCCAGCTATCACTTCTGGTCCTGTAGCAAAATTCTACTTCACCTTCACTCTCCTCACAGTAAAATCCACTATTTTACTTGTAGTCATCACAGAGCATATTTTTTATTTCATCATAATAAAACCCCCCTTCCATCATTTCCCAGTCTGCCTTTGCAGTCAATTCTACACAGGTTCTGACCATAACCCTCCAAATACCATTCTTCCTATGGACAATTAGATTACCAAAACCACTAGAGAATTCAATGTGAGTATATATCTTTATTATTAGGAGACGCTTTCTCCCCCCCCTCCCTCATTCCTTCATATCAAGCTATCCACTTATTCAATTCATAATTTAACTCTATGGTAATTTTAATGTTCCCTAGTGTCCCCCTATCAGCCCTCTATGGCCTTGCCAAATTGACCCCCTTGGATTCGGTCTTTTGGGGCTAAGTTAGGGGCCCGGCCAGGTGGTTCATGGGTGTAATCATCGTATAGGGTAAGTGACCAGTCTTTTTAGGCAACTGGGTTCATAATCAAATCAATACTCTGTATGTATAATTTCATTGCATTTTTTCAAATTGTTGTTACAATTTTGTCTCTTCTTATCTACTTAGTGGTCTCAGTAAAATAAATCTCTTGCACATCCCCTGAGGAAGCTAAAGTAGCGAAACATGTCAGGCTAGTGTGCAATATCTCCTGCTGCGATTTGTTATTCCCCTATATACGATGTTGACCACCAAGTGTTCATAACCTTATACTGCTTAGTTACAGTATGCTTTGTTTGTCTCTTCTTTTAATTATGTCATGTTAACAAAAACTATGTTTTACTTATAGTAAGTCAATTGTGTATTTCTATATTTGACACCGTAAAAATCCCCCTATCCCCTTTCTTGATTTATTTGTTTTCATCGGGATGAGGTGTCTCTAGAAAGGGTGTTGTTTTCACCAACAGGACAAAACCATTACAATGAATGGATGGAAGGCTCCCGCTGTGTGACGCTTCTCCTCTTCTGACGGTTCTTATATAGCGGAGGGCAGGCCACCCAGTGACCCCGCCCCCCTCTGACGCACAGGGACTTCCCTGTGACATTCCCCGTGACGTCAGAGGGGGTCACCCGTTACGATACGGGTAACCCTGCCCCCCTCTGATGTCACAGGGAATGCCACAGGGAAATCCCCGTGCGTCAGAGGGGGCGGGGTCACCGGGTGGCCCCGCCCTCCGTTATATAAGAACTGTCAGAAGAGGAGAAGCGTCACACAGCGGGAGCCTTCCATCCAATTGTGGATGAGTAGCGGCCCGAGAAGAAGATGAAGAAAAGAAGATGAAGACAAGTAGGCGCCGCGGAGGAAGATGCTGGACGAGAACACCAGAAGAACCATAACAACCAGAAGAACCAGAAGAGGAAGAAGATGGAGGAAGAAACTGAAGCATGAAGGAAGAAAGAAGTTAGAAGAAAGAAGATAGGAGAAATAAAGGAATTGTCAAAAACTATCTCTTGTCATTTTTAACATTTTTGACACTTTTTTGTGAAATGGTAGGGGTACTTTTGTACCCCCTTACCATTTCACACAGGGGGGGGGCGGGATCTGGGGGTCCCCTTGTTAAAGGGGGCTTCCAGATTCCAAAAAGCCCCCCGCCCGCAGACCCCCACAACCACTGGCCAGGGTTGTGGGGATGAGGCCCTTATCCTCATCAACATGGGAACAAGGTGCTTTGGGGGGGTACCCCAAAGCACCCTCCCAATGTTGAGGGCATGTGGCCTGGTACGGTTCAGGAGGGGGGGCGCTCTCTCGTCCCCCCTCCTGAACCGTACCAGGGGGACCCCCATGTCATTTTTAAAAAAAAATTTGGTTCGGGGTTCCCCTGTGGGGAATTCCCATGCCGTTTTTATCAATGAACTTTTATGTGTATTGTCGGGAGACTCAGGACTGGCAATTCATTAATAGCCACGAGTAGTTTTTAAATGACTTTTTTTCCTTTGAAATGTCATTTTGCTGTCAGACTGTTCTAAGCACGGGAAACATGTGCCCCTTTACAGGCATACTATAGACACCCCCCAGGTATGAAATTTAAAGGAATATTACACTTTTATTGTTTGACTTTAAGCATTATTAAAATCACTGCTCCCGAAAAAACGTCCGTTTTTAAAACTTTTTTTTGCATTGATCCATGTCCCCTGGGGCAGGACCCGGGTCCCCAAATACTTTTTAGGACAATACCATGCATATTAGCCTTTAAAATGAGCACTTTTGATTTCGAACGTTCGAGTCCCATAGACTTCAGTGGGGTTCTAAAGAAAAGCCTGGAGCAACAGCATGCAATGATGTATGCAAAGGGCACCCATGACAGTGGTAACAGTGAAAGGGTTAAGGTTAAGGTGCTACAGTGGAGCTGAGGGGGAGGGAGGACTAGGGGAGGGACTATTTAAAAGGGGTTCCCGCTCTGGGTGGGACAACAGAAGATCCAGGAAAGTTTTCAGGAAGGTTAGTGCTGTGCCATGGCTGATCTAGAGGGGCTTATGGCCCAGTTGCGTGATGAAGCGGCGGTGCGGGGTGCTGAATGGCTGCAGGAGACGATCGCAGCCACGCTCCAAGGTTCCACACTGCAGGCTAGTGGGGGAGAGAGAAGCGGCAACAGAGTGCGCCGCTCTCGGCCGCCTGAGCGGTTCTCTCCGGACCGCGTGACGTCAGCACAGCGGCACCCGGGTAGTCTGTCTGCCAGACTCCCGGGGGGCCCACCAGCCAAACAAGTGGCGGGAAGAGAGCGGGTCAGCGGGCGTGCGGCCCCGGCGGGACAGGAGCGGAGCCAGGCAGGGGAACAGTCCAGAGGGAGGCCTACTAGAAGGAGACACGCAGAGAGCGCAAGCCCCACCCCCAGGATGACGGCGGGGAGCTCCGCCATCGCTGCCACAGCACTGCCTGGAGGGGTCCCTGGGCCTTCTAGTTCCGCGGCAGGGGACAGGCAGTATGGAGTGAGAAACAGGACTGGCATAACACCTACAAGAGCTGAGGCCGGCGGGACTGCGGTAGCCTACACCGGTCCTGGGAAGGCTGTCCAGAAGTCCACAGGAGGTTTTGCTGCGCGGAGAAAATGAAGGATGGAGAATAGTGCGGCAGCCGCGGTCAATATCCCGGGCGGGCCTACATCTGATGCGGGAGAAGAATCGGGTCGGAGCGGGAGAGAAGAGATGTCCGGATCAGAGGAGGATGCGGCCCCGCTGCCCAGGAGGATGGGGCCAGGAGAGAGCAGACGGTCGGCTGATGGGGCGACACCTATGCAGCCCGGTGAGTTATCACATGTTATTTCAAATGCTAGCTTAAATAATGAGGCGATGGCAGGAGTTGGGGCTGGAGGGTCAGGAGAAAGCATGGTAAGAACTGCTACGGTGGGAGGGGCGCCGGGTTTTTTGGGTTTTTTTAACAGGAATAAAGGAGCTAGTGCAGAGGTTGGAGGCTGCAGAGAAGCCGGCGGGGGGCCCGATAGCCGCTTGGGTGCAGCAGACAGGGAAGGAATTGGATAGCACAGGGCGGGGGGCCGCTACACCAGCGGTTCCAGCCGAGGTTGCGTTGCCCGCTCAGGAGGCCTTGGCGAGTGGAGTTGCGCAGGGGAAGGACAAAGCAGCGCCGTCAGGGGAGGCTGCGGGGAGGAAAGACATCATTAGGTTGGCGGACGCAGCTTACTGCGAAGTGTATGTGTGCTACGAAGGGCCGTTAGGAGCTCACCTGAAACAGGAGGTTCGGGAAAAATTATGGAAGGGTGAGTATGTAGAAATATTTTCATTACTGCCCTTGGAAAAGTTCAACCTTGATAGAATCAAGCCAGATGATTCCAAGAAGGAGGATGAAGAGAAGAGGAGGTATAGGTTGATACCCAGGACATTTACGAATTGGTTGCAAGCATTTGCAATTATGGCGAATGTTATAGGGGAGAAGCAACCGGAGCACTGTTCGGCGCTTTTCTGCTATCAGGACGCGATAGGGTAAGCGTATAGAGTATATGGCGGTACGGCATGGTTAAGGTACGATGAACAGTTTAGGCAGCGGAGAGCGGTACGCCCGGAGCTACGTTGGGACCATAAAGACATCAGCCTGTGGATGCGTTTGATGACGACGGCGAGGGTGCCGAACCAGTTTTTTCAGGGGGGAGCCGGTGGACCTTCAGCCCAGGGACATTCAGCTGGAAACAAAAAAGGGGTTTGTTGGCAGTATAACACGGGGGCCTGTAAGTTCGGAGGAACATGTAAGTTTAAGCACGAGTGCTCGGGCTGCGGGGAAACGCATCCATCATCCAGATGTTTTAAGCAAGGAAAAGGTCGACATGGAGAGGCTGGGAACAAAAGGGAGGACTCCGGTGATAGTGGAAAGGATGCAGCCGTTTCTAGGTAAGTACCCCGACAGGAAAGCAGCACTGCTATTAGAAGAGGGTTTTGCGGTGGGATTTCGGATTCCATGCACTTTAGCGGCGATCCCCCCAGTGCCCAAAAATTTAAAGTCAGCCCTGCAACATCCAGAAGTGGTTTCGGAGAAACTACAGAAGGAGGTTGCATTGGGTAGAATGAGTGGCCCTTTTCCAGTAGCGCCAATGACAGATTTGGTGGTATCACCTCTGGGCATGGTGCCCAAAAAAGAGCCCAACAAATTCAGGCTCATTCATCATTTATCCTTCCCAAAAGGGGGATCCATGAATGATGCCATAGACCAGGAAGTGTGCTCCGTGACGTATACGTCATTTGATGCCGCTGTAAGGTGGGTGCGCCACTATGGAAAAGGGGCATTGATGGCAAAGGCAGATGTGGAATCAGCTTTTCGACTGCTGCCAGTTCACCCGGATAGCTTTCGGTTGCTAGGGTGCCATTGGAATGGTGGATTCTATGTAGATCAATGCCTACCAATGGGTTGTTCGGTATCGTGTGCGATATTCGAACAATTCAGCTCCTTCATGGAATGGTTGGTAAGGGATGTATCCGGAGTGAATTCGATAATTCACTACTTGGATGATTTCTTATGCATAGGCCCGGCCGCTTCTAGAGTTTGTGCGGTGCTACTGGCTTCATTGCAGCATAAAGCAGGAAGATTTGGCATTCCATTGGCAGATGAAAAGACGGAGGGACCCTGCTCGGTCATCACATTCTTAGGAATAGTACTAGATTCTGAGGTGATGGAATGCAGATTACCGGAGGAGAAGTTTAAGAAAAAAGCAACAAAAGTCGGACTTTAAATGAAGTGCGTGAAATGTCCAAAAAACAAAACCGATGGACACTAGGAAAATTTTATTCGATTCATGGAAATAAAACATGCATATAGTAAATATATCAATCACAAATAGAGAGAAATATCAGCAATAATGGCAGAAAATATACATGATTCAATGAATACAACAATTCTCCATGGTACACCAGTGGGATATTGATACACAACCATATAATAAAAAGTATAGCCTGCAAAATAAGCCTGCAAAAAACTCAAAAAATTAGGAAATGGTATGACGCTGGTGAGAAACGTGACAATGGTAGCTCTACGCGTTTCGGGGCTTCTTGTGCCACTCGTCAGGAGCAAGCGCGTATCTTGATTTAAAATAAAGAATATAAAAATGATCTAGTAATTATAAACATGAAACAGAAGTGGGGAAATTAAAAAGACCCCACATAGAGTGCATGCTTACACATTGTGGTTCGTGAGATGGTGGCGGAGGCCATACAACGCTCTGCAATCGGAGACACCACCCCCCCGGGAGCTGAGGTGGACGGACCGAAGGGGGTGACCCCACAGGGTGCCATCCAAGGCAGACCAGGACCCCCGAGGCAAACCTGGAGTGGAAAGTACAGATAGGAAATCAAATGGCAGCCATGCCGTAGAGGTGAACAGCTAAGTGTGAATAGAGAGTACAGGGGTGGAGTAGAAGAAAAATGTGTAACCATGTGAAAGACAAGGAAATAAGGCTAGGTAGAAGCATCCAAGCAAGACCGCCAAGCAGGCAAACCAGACACCACAAAGCATGATTGCAAGAAAAGAAAGAAAGGAGCAAGAGAGTATACCAGAGTGGAGATACCTGGTGTGCTAGGTGAGGAATAATGAGGAGGAGAAGTTGGAGGATTTGAAAAAAGAAGTCGCTGGTTTGATAGGACTAAAAAATGTACAAATGCGAAGGTTACAAATGGTGTTGGGCAAGCTGAATTTTGCTTGCCGCATACTACCGATGGGGAGAGTGTTTAGTCGCCGGCTGGCGGCTAGCATGAGTGGGATCAAATCCCCAAAAACATTTTGTACGTATAGTACAAGCGCATAGGGGGGGATCTAAGGGTATGGCATACCTTTCTGGAATCCTTTAACGGTAGGGCAATGTGGATGTCAGGACCAGTCAGCAATTTTGACTTGGAACTGTTTACCGATGCCGCAGGATCAACAGGTTTTGGGGCATTTTTTCAAGGGCAATGGAGCGCAGGTCCATGGCCACAATCTTGGGTAAAAGAAGGCTTCACAAAGAATCTGGTTTTGCTGGAACTGTTTCCAGTGGTTCTGGCGGTGGAATTATGGGGTGCATCCTTCAGGGATCTGAAGGTGCGCTTTCATGGGGACAATCTGGGGGTGGTGCAAGTGATAAACAGGGTCACGGCGTCATCTTCGCCGGTGATCAGGCTGCTGCAACACTTAGTGTTAAGATGTTTACAATTGAATGTTTTCATTCATGCTGTTCACTTACCGGGGGTGGAGAACGTGATTGCTGATGCGTTGTCTCGCTTCCAGTGGGACAGGTCCTGAGAGTTGGCGCCGGAAGCGGAGCAACAGGGGTGCCTTGTCCAGACTGGCTGTGGGAGATTGCACTGGCATCGTCGAGGGATGGATTAAGCGGTCGGTAAGCGGGGCTACTTGGGCAGCATACACTAAGGTATGGCAGGAGTGGATGTCCTTCGTACAAGTTTTGGGGGAGGAGCCTATAGGGCAGGGGGTACGTTCGCTGTTGCTGTATTATGTGGCAAGGAAATTGAACGAGGGTGCGTCGGTGTCAGTGATTAATACACAGCTAGCTGGTTTGGCTTTCCTTTTTAAGCTACAAGGGCAGCCCGACGTCACCAAGGATTTTTTGGGTGAGACAAGCGTTAAAGGGTTATCGGAGGGCGGTGGTCAAGCGCGATTCGAGGAGACCGGTAACTTTTGAGATATTGGGGGGTATTGTGGAGCAACTGGTCGAGGTTTGTTCATCTGCATAAGAAGTTATTTTGTTTAACCTCCCTGGCAGTATGATTATTTCAGATTTTAGGTGCTAAAAGCGGTACAATTATTTTGCATGGAAATTTGGCGTTTTATATTGTAGGTCTGTAAATCTTAACAATAACGCACTTAAATCTGTCCAAACTAGAGTCTAGTAGATATCCCGGGTATGATAAAGTTTGAAACACAAAAACATAAATTATAATATAATAAATAAAAATAAATAATTAAAAAAAATAAAAATAAATAGTAATAAAATAAATTTCCCCACGATTCACTATCGCTCAATTCTGCAAGTGTTCTAATTTACTATCGCTGTTTTCTAGCTGGTCTAAAGCCACTTTTGACGTAAAGGGACACTTTTTGGTTGCTATGGGCAATCTCCAGTTTCCAGGCAGAAAGAACAGTGTATATAACATAAAACTGCATGCAGGGCATGGGCCAAAGCACTGGGGACAAAAGGGATGTGAAATCATTTCATACAGTACTGTAATGTGGCTCAGGGTTACCGCTAATGGTGCTGAATTTTAACCCCGAGCCACACTCGGGAAAACCGCCAGGGAGGTTAAGGTAGCTTTTGTGTTAGCATTTTTTGGTGCATTTAGGATAGGGGAGTTGGTTAGTCCTTCCAAAAAAGTGCAAGGGGGAGTTGGGTTAAAGGAGATTACACTTGAAGAGGATGGGGTATCGATATTCTTAAGGAAGTCTAAGACGGATCAGGGGGGAAGAGGCAGGATGGTGCGAGTTTATTCCATTCAGGGATTCCCCCAGTGCCCAGTGGGCGCAGTCAGGGAATTCTTGAAAGTTATGCCGGATTTTCAGGGCCCTTTTTTAGTGCATTTAACTGGGAATATGTTATCACGTTTTCAGTTTGTAGCTGTTTTTAGAAAATGTTTGCATGGGCTGGGGCTGGAGGAGCAGGATTTTTCATCACATTCATTTAGGATAGGAGCCGCGACAGAAGCAGCTAGATTGGGTATGGATGTGGAGTTAATAAAACGGATAGGGCGGTGGGAATCTAACAGATTCCAATCTTACGTGCGACCGCAACTGGCGGTGAAATTGTAAGGGGACAGGGTTGTTTTTGTTGCTATTAGATATGTGTGGGAGGCAGCGTTTATGGCCGGTGGTATAGTAGTGCATTAGTCAATGTTGAGCATGGTGTTTGTTTTCTTCTAATTTCAGGTGCAACGCCAAGTATGGTCTGGATTATGGGCCATTCTTATGTATGTTGGGGGGCACGGAGGGGAGGCAGTTAAGTTTTGATAGACGGGAAGTGTATATAAAATGGTTGGGTATACCAGGGATGTTGTGGGGTAGGTTGGTTCAAGAGGTACAGCGCTATGCAAACAGGGAAGGCCCTCCAGATGTTCTGGTAATACATGTTGGCAGCAATGATCTCGGCATTCGCTCGATGATAGACATCACGCAAGACATTAAATTTGATGTTTGGCGCTTAATGAAAGAATTTTCGAAAATGATCATTGTCTGGTCGGACATGGTAGCCCGGATGTGTTGGAGAATGGCCAGGTCAGTGGAGGGTGTGAATAGAGCAAGGAGGAAGATCAATAGGGAAGTGAGTAAATTTGTGGTCAGTAATGGGGGATTGGCAATTCGGCATAGTGAACTGGAATTTGAGACATGGAGGTATTTAAGACGGGATGGGGTACATCTTAATGAGGTGGGTATGGATTTGTGGGCTTTAGGCTTACAAGATGGTATACAGCGAGCTATTCGGGTGTGGAGGAGCACCCAAGAGTAAGGTATTACTATTGGGATGCTGTGGCGGGCCTTGGTCTGGGCAAGGGAAGGAAGATGGCTAAAAAGTAAGAGTGGGGATCCAACGTTGATATGGGTCCGGAGGTTTTTTGGTTCCCGGTTAACGGAAGTTAGCCGGGAAGTGATATGGGGCACTGCGGTCACGGTAGACTCTGAGCCAGCTTGTCGGCTTGAGGCCTATTGGAGATTTTGGATTAGGGCTGCAGTGCCATAGTTGTTATGGCCATCAGATTGATTTTCTAAAGCTATTGCTCAGACCAACGCTCTTTTTGATTTAACAGGTTGTATAACAGATGTTTTTTGTTTATTGTTTTTTCCGATGACAGAATTTCTATATTTTTATATTAAAATAGATATGGTAAAATAAAATAGGCTGCTACGGCCTTTGTTTTTGTTACTCCAAAAGCTGGTGTGGTCTGATTTATTTGGAGTAGAAGTATAAGGGTTTTGGTAAGGGTTAATAGACATCTGTTATCCAATAGTCAAGAAAAGCCTGGAGCAACAGCATGCAATGATGTATGCAAAGGGCGCCCATGACAGTGGTAACAGTGAAAGGGTTAAGGTTAAGGTGCTACAGTGGAGCTGAGGGGGAGGAAGGACTAGGGGAGGGGCTATTTAAAAGGGGTTCCCGCTCTGGGTGGGACAACAGAAGATCCAGGAAAGTTCCCGCCCACCCTCCCTAAGGAATAGAAAATGGTATTGTAGAAGGGATTGTGGTTTTTTCTTCTGTCAACAGGTGAAAGAAGAGAAGATGTCGTGGCAGCGGCAGGCGTTGGTCTGGGCAAGGGAAGGAAGATGGCTAAAAAGTAAGAGTGGGGAGCCAACGTTGATATGGGTCCAGAGGTTTTTTGGTTCCCGGTGAACGGAGGTTAGCCGGGAAGTGATATGGGGCACTGCGGTTTACGGTAGTCTCTGAGCCAGCTTGTCGGCTTGAGGCCTATTGGAGATTTTGGATTAGGGCTGCAGTGCCATAGTTGTTATGGCCATCAGATTGATTTGCTAAAGCTATTGCTCAGACCAATGCTCTTTTTGATTTAACAGGTTGTATAACAGATGTTTTTTGTTTATTGTTTTTTCCGATGACAGAATTTCTATATTTTTATATTAAAATAGATATGGTAAAATAAAGTAGGCTGCTACGGCCTTTGTTTTTGTTACTCCAAAAGCTGGTGTGGTCTCATTTATTTGGAGTAGAAGTATAAGGGTTTTGGTAAGGGTTAATAGACATCTGTTATCCAATAGTCAAGTTCTTGCAAAGTTTTGGTCTGTTCGCAAGTTCTGGTGCGAACCGAACAGGGGGGTGTTCGGCTCATCCTTACTTCTGACTACATGCTAAAGTCTGCACTGATTTTATTATGGGAACATTCCTCATCGTACCACTAGATGGAGCCAGCTTCCTTGTATAGTTCTTCCCCTTTTTTTCTACTGCACTTTTTTCAGTCTGTATTACTCCATACTCGTGGGAAAGGTAAGGAAATCCATTATGACCTGCCATATGTATGCAGGCTACCTGTATATCATGAAGCAGCAATGGAAGTGTGGATTGCCTGTTGGAGCCACGGGAATGACTGGAGAATGAGCTGCAATATTAGTGCTGATCACATTCACCTTTCTTCTCTAATCTAGGCCAATGAGATTGCAGTTGGTATAAGTGATCACTGAGGCAAGTGAGGGTTAAATTGTAACTACTCCATTTTCTCCTATTCACACATAGCTGACTATGCTGTCCTGTATACTGGTAACATAACATCACACACCACTGGAGGGTGCCATAGTCCCAATATTGTTTCCTACTTTCTTGTCATTACACCTTACTTTGTTCCTTTTGCTTCACGATCCCGTCAAATGGAGTGTCCAGAGGAACTGCAGATCCACCAATGGAGCTGCCAAACTTTTGTTTGCTTCCGATGGACCTCACCATTGTTTTTTGGGACTAAACTACATACCGGATGTTTTCTTTTTAGTTTCTTTACTTGGGTATCTGGAATAATAGCAGGGGGGGGCAATTTTGTTTGTCACAGTTCTTCAATGTGCTTTAGCTTTTGACACCATTCCACAATGGATTGGCTCCATGGTTTTTCGTGGTCACTGAATAGCCATAGATCTATTGTTATTATCTTGATGGGATGCATTAATGGGTTATAGCAGTCATGGCTGATAAGGTTACATTTCTGTCCTGAAATATCAGGGACTTGTATAACAAATACAAAAAGGCTTTTATTTTCCAATATTTAAAACAGACCAGGCTGCATATCGTTTTTCTGCAGGAGACTCTCCTGGATTGCAATCATACCCTAGCTTTGCGTAGGCCATGGATCCAGAGAGCCCTGCGCTCTACTTATTCAACATTTGCTAGGGGTGTCTCCATTCTAATTAGTAAGGCTACCCTGTGCACAATCCACCAGGTGATCTCAGACCCAGGGGGCCAATACATAGCGGTGGTTCTGGATGTTTGTTATCACAAATTATTATTGATAAATGTTTATTTGCCTCCTCCCTTTCAGGTCTAGATACTTTATGATCGACTAGCTAAAGTGGCCCAATTTTCTAACCTTCCTATTGTCTTGATGGGTGATTTGGGCTTTTGTTGCATTTCCTGACCAAATAGAATATTTAGTGGGGGGTTTATCTGACCATTACCCTCTTTCTCTTACCCTGACCTTTCCAAGGGGGGCAAAAGGGGGAGGATGTCACCCAGCTGGTTGCAAAATGAGCAGGTGTCTGCCTAACTAGAGGAATCAATTAAATCATACTGGACCTCTAATGCTGAATCAGCAGGGTTGCCTATAGTGTGGGATGCATTCAAGGCTGTGGCTAGGGGGTAATTTATCTCTGCATTTAAGACAGCCCATGTTAACAACAATGAGGATTTTCAAACTCTACAGACTAGGGAGAGGGATTGTGCTGAGGCCCACGTGGGTTCCCCCATGAGGACCTCATTTGAGTCTCTGTTGGAGGCAAGGTATCTTTTGTCCCTACATTTTACGGACCTGGTGCATTAAGAAGCACAGCAGAGGGCTCACGCAATATTTGCTGAAGGAGATAAAAATGGGAAATATTAGCTATGTTAGTTGCTATCACCCAATCACAAATATTCCAGTAATCAGAACTGGGGGTGACTTGGTCTCTGAGCTACAGACCATAATGAAGGAGTTTATTGACTTCTTCTCAGATCTATACTCCCCTATAGCACCTTATGATGTGACTGCTCTTGATATCTTATTGTAAGGCCTATCGCTCCCAAGGTTGTCAGAGGAAGATAGAAATGCTTTAGATGCCAAAATTACCACTAAGGAGATAGAAACATAAATTTTTGCTTTCCCCCATAAAGCCCCTGAACTGGATGGCTTTCCGGCTGATTTTTATAAGTCATATGTTACACAGTTAGCCCCTAAGACTTGGATAACTTCTGGAATATTGCCTTGCAAATGATACTCTGCCGACACTTTGTCCACTATCCCCTTTCCTATTTGCTATTGCCTTGGAACCCATAGCAGTTGCTCTTCGGTCGTCAGGGGAGTTCAGGGCCATCAGGGTGGGCACGATCAATGAGTCCCTTGCGCTTTATGCTGACGACTTGCTCCTGTTTCTTAAGGACCCGGGTGCCTCACTGCAAGCAGCGTTAGCTATTCTTGATCAATTTGCTCCATTCTCCGAGTTGAGGGTGAACTGGAGCAAGTCTATTCTACCTATAGATGTGGGAGCTAAAGAGGGGGCAAACCCAGACCTCCCGCTACAATGGGTATCCTCTTTTAAATACTTGGGGGTGAAAATCACAGCAAATGTTCAGGATTGTATGCCCCTTAATTTACATCCTCTCTTGACACTTCTCAAGCAGAAAGTCCAGGCTTGGACGAGGCTACCCTTATCCTTGATAGGCAGGTATAGTTTGCTTAAAATGAAACTTCTCCCTGTCATTTTATATTTCCTGAGACATGAGCCATTGTGGGTACAGAAATCCTACTTTAAAAAGAATGATGGCATAGTCAGTTCCTTCCTATGGGCGCCTAAACACCCTAGAATAGGCATAAAAGTGCTACAAGAACCTGGGGATCAGGGGGGTTTGGCCTTGCCCGACTGGCAGAAATACTATCTGGCTGGCCAGATGGTTTTTGCCCATTGATGGCTGCTAGCAGACGATGGGGACTCAGCCACTGTTCTAGAAGCAGCCCATCTGGGGTCTTATGAAAGCCTGAGAATGGCTCTTTATAGAGGAATTAAATCAGACCTCCCGCTCGCTTTAACTATGAGGGACGCTATTAAAGCCTGGGAATCTGCGGTTAAACTCGCAAGCCCAAGTTACCAGGGAGTCTCCCCCTCTGCCCCATTGTGGATGAACCCTACACTTTCCCATTTCTATAACATACCAGACCCTATGGTCTGGGCGATCAAGGGAATAAAAACACTAAGGGATATAACCGGTTATGGGGATCTGTTGACCTTTGCACAAATGAAAGCAAGGTATGACCTACCTAACTCCTATCTATTTCAATTTTTTTTAATTATGTCATGCCTTTCAAGTGCAGTTTAGAGGTGTAAAAATGGAATCCCTGCCCTCTGACTTGGCGAGTTTATTACTAGATGAGGAGCTTACCAAACGCCTATCTGACATATAAGGAATTCTTTAAAAAGACACCACAGGCCTTAATCAGGTGCCAGGAAAAGTGGGAAGCAAAGGTATCTGACACACAGGTAGAGGACTGGGATGACAGGTGGACCCTTTAAACACCTTGTATTGGCCAGGGATAAATTGATTCAATTCAAGTTTTTACATAGGGGCTACCATGGGCGTCCGCAGAACTTTTATCAGGGGGGCATCATTTTAGGGTCACCCATGCGCCACCCCTTTTCGACAATGTCATTATCACATTGTCATGATCAGAGACAGCAGGCATAGTACAGTCCCTAGGATAAGTAATGGATAATGGCCGACAGACCTTTTTACCATACCCAGCGAAACTATAGCAGTGATCCCTCCTGCTGGACCATCGCTCACTCTGGGTTACCCAGGGGCAATTCTGGTCAGTAGTGTAGCATGTCTGTATCCAGGCAGTGGCTCAGTCTCTCTCTCTAGTGGCGCTGGGCAGCGAGGCTCTCTCTGGTGGCACTGGGTAGCGTGACTCTCTCTGGTAGCGCTGGGTAGCGTGGCTCTCTCTGGTGGTGTTGGGCAGCATAGCGCTCTCTCTCTGGCTTCCGCCCAGCACACGTCTCTTTCTTTGTCCTGTAGCACTCACTCCCTCAGCTTTTTCCCAGGCTGCAGTCTCTCAATCTCTCTCGATCGAGCTGTAACCTCCTTCCTGTGGAAAATGGGGCCTCCAATCTTCGAGACTACATGTCCCATGATACTCTCCTCTCCTAGTCTCCTTTGATTAGCCCTCAGTTATATATGGACTTTGTAGGCACCAATCATAAAATTCAATGTAAACTTTTATTTATACAAAAAAGTACATAAAAAATAGACATAAACATTTTAAAAGAACGCAATACATTGCGAAAAATGGTAATGTATATTACCACATAGATATATGAAAATGGATCGGGGAATAACCCCTACACAAAGGGAGGGGATACACCCCCTCTATTCCCACTAAAAGACCTCAAACTGATATAGCTCAGTATAGCTCTACATGTTTCGCAAATTTTAATGGTGCTTCTTCAGGAGCTTGTTTGGGTTACCTATAATGGGGAATAATAAGAAGAGAGAAAAAACATACACCAAAAACATAGGATAACATATTAATATCATTTTTTACCAACATCAAAAACTTTTGCAGTAGTGCGTCTCAATCACAACCACTGAGTACCATGAGGAAGCAAACCCAAAGGCCCAAGATTCAACACGCATATGGTGACATGTGATCACATGCGGGGACGTGTCTGGTAGAAGAATTGTACCACCAATAAACTCAGGAAGGGTAGTGAGTTAGAGGGTCCCAGCTGTCCGAAAGAGGATGTTAACCGCTATGTATATGGTGAAAACGGGACTGTACATTAGTGTGTAAAAAATAAAAAGGGCACAGTTAGAGGGAGGGTGGGGAAGAGGGGAGAGAAAGAACAAAAAAGGGGGGGTGAGGAAAAAGGGGGGGGGGAGAAGGGGAGGGGGTGAAAAAGGGGAGGGGAGGGGAGGGGGGGAAAGGGGGAGGGGAGGGGAGGGGGGGAAAGGGGGAGGGGAGGGGGGGAAAGGGGGAAGGGGAAGGAAAGAGGAGGGGGGGAAGGGGGAAATTGACAGGAAGCGATGTGGGAGGGGACTAGGGAGGTATGGACAGACACAGGGAGATGAGAGGGGGAAAGAAGGAAAGGGGGGAAAAAAAGGAAAGAAAAACTGAGTAAGATATAAATAATAATGTACCAGCCAGAGTAGTTGGATCAGTCTTCAAGTCAGGTAGAGGCTATAAATAGTTGAAAGCCATCCACTCAGAGATTTAACCTCCAATGGCCAAGGTGCATAAGGAAATCCAGAGACTCTAATCTGGAGAATGTAAGTAATGTCCAATTAGCCAATATTGAGGCCAGCTCCTTATAAATGTGCCATCATACTAGTAAGTCAAATGGCACAAACAGATCCAATATAGACACTATATATATATATATATATATATATATATATATATATATATATATATATATATATACCAATAAGGCTAGATGGTTACACAAAGAGCTGCTCCTACCTTGTAGACTGTTAGCCTTAAGTACACGGCCCAATCAGGTGTGCAACCCGTGCATCACCTGATTCGGCCGAACGAAGCTGCGCGCGCACTCACATCCCATCGCGCATGCGCAGTGGCCAGTAAGACCTCTGTCATGAATACGATGTGAGGAGGGAGAGCAGTCCTACAGGTGACAGATCTGTGAGCTCCCCTCAGTGGTTCCTCCTAAGTACAGCGTGTAAAGCGATGTAAAGGCTGGGACCAACCGATGGAATAAGTCTGGAAATGTCAATGTACATAAACAGGAAGTCTACATTGCACATCCAGGGGGAGAGAGGCAGATCTGGACCAAACGCCGCAGACACCATCCCCCGATTAGATTAGAGTCTCTGGATTTCCTTATGCACCTTGGCCATTGGAGGTTAAATCTCTGAGTGGATGGCTTTCAACTATTTATAGCCTCTACCTGACTCCAAGACTGATCCAATTACTCTGGCTGGTACATTATTCTTTATATCTTACTCAGTTTTTCTTTCCTTTTTTTCCCCCCTTTCCTTCTTTCCCCCTCTCATCTCCCTGTGTCTGTCCATACCTCCCTAGTCCCCTCCCACATCGCTTCCTGTCAATTTCCCCCTTCCCCCCCTCCTCTTTCCTTCCCCTTCCCCCTCCCCCCCTCCTTCCCCCCCCCCCTTTCACCCCCCTTTTTTGTTCTTTCTCTCCTCTCTTCCCCACCCTCCCTTTAACTGTGCCCTTTTTATCTTTTACACACTAATGTACAGTCCCGTTTTCACCATATACATAGCGGTTAACATCCTCTTTCGGACAGCTGGGACCCTCTAGCTCACTACCCCTCTTGAGTTTATTGGTGGTACAATTCTTCTACCAGACACGTCCCCGCATGTGATCACATGTCACCATATGCGTGTTGAATCTTGGGCCTTTGGGTTTGCTTCCTCACGGTACTCAGTGGTTGTGATTGAGACGCACTACTGCAAAAGTTTTTGATGTTGGTAAAAAATTATATAAATATGTTATCCTATGTTTTTGGTGTATGTTTTTTCTCTCTTCTTATTATTCCCCATTATAGGTAACCCAAACAAGCTCCTGAAGAAGCATTCAAATTTGCGAAACATGTAGAGCTATACTGAGCTATATCAGTTTGAGGTCTTTTAGTGGGAGAAGAGGGGGTGTTTCCCCTCCCTTTGTGTAGGGGTTATTCCCCGATCCATTTTCATATATCTATGTGGTAATATACATTACCATTTTTCGCAATGTATTGCGTTCTTTTAAAATGTTTATGTCTATTTTTTTTGTACTTTTTTGTATAAATAAAAGTTTACATTGAATTTTATTATTGGTGCCTACAAAGTCCATATATTTCGTTCTCCTGGGTATACCCCCTCTTTTCTAATACCGTATATACTCGAGTATAAGTCGTTCTGAGTATAAGTCGAGGCCCTAATTTACCACAAATAAAATGGGAAAAACTTATTGACCCGAGTATAAGACGAGGGTGAAAAATGCACAGCTACTGTAAGTGGAAAAGAGGGTCAACAATGCCAATTTGCAGCATCACTGTTCCCATTTGCATGCCTCACTGTGCCCATTTGCAGCCATAGGTCCCCAAAACTTCATACTCAGTAGTTAAGGGTTCCTAGATGCCCCCTAGCTGCAGCCAAAATTTGGGGTCTCTGAACCCAAAGGGTCCTGAAATGACATTGCTGCAGATGGACACAGTTGACCGAATTTGGGGCCCAGTATCTCGGGGCCACTTAGTGCTAAGAACCCCAAATTTGCTGTGCTAACCCAGTGGAACTAGCACCATACAATTTCCAAAGCTGGGGTTTCTAGCTCCAAGTGGCCCCGAGATACAGGGCCCCAAAAATCAGTTCAGAAAATGTCAAGCACTTTTTTGCAGCAGAGAATGACATTTTCTGAACCGGTTTTGGGGCCCCGTATCTCAGGGCCACTTGATGCTAGGAACCCCAGCTTTGGATATGTTATTGAACCAGCACTACTGGGTTTGCACACCAAATCTGGGGTTCCTAGCACCAAGTGGCCCTGAGATATGGGGCCCCAAATTCGGTTCAGAAAATGTCAAGCACTTTTCTGCAGCATAGAATGACATTTTCCGAACCGATTTTGGGGCCCCGTATCTTGGGGCCACTTAGTGCTAGGAACTTCAGCTTTGGATATGTTGTGGTACCACTGGGGTTGCACACCAAATTTGGGGTTCCTAGCACAAAGTGGCCCTGAGATACGGGCTCCAAAATAGGTTCGGAAAATGAAATTTTTTGCTGCAGAAAAGTGCTTGACTCGAGTATAAGTCGAGGGGGGCACTTTCAGCACAAAAAAAGGTGCTGAAAAATTCGACTTATACTCGAGTATATACGGTACTTATAATTTAGGACGTTGGCAGTGCCCTACATATGAGATCTCCACAGTCCATCCTGTGATGAGATCTAACAACCCTCCAGTTTTTTAGCCCTCAGTTATGGCCAATGGGGAAGGAATGGAGCAGGAAGGAAGCAGGGCGGGGAACCTATTGAGAGCCGCTGTCTCTTCTCCCTGACAGGAGAAAGGGGGGGGCGACCGGGGGAAACCTCTGACAGCCCGCAGCTCGCCTTTCTCCTGACACAGAGTTCTCTGCTAGAATGAGCAGGGAAAAGAGCCCGCAGTCATAATACACTGATGGGGGGGCTTGACAACACCTTGACGGTGTTACCCTGCTGGTTGCTCTCACCCCATAGTGACGCCACTGTGCTGATCCAATCCCTGATTCCGGGGGGGGGCACTTTACCCCCCTTTCCCCTACCTGTGGATGCCCATGGGAGCTACTTTACCCCAGCTAGGTTCGCCAAGATTTTTCACTTTGGCTCAGCTGAGTGCTGGAGATGTTCCTTTTTGCCTGCCAATGCAGATCATATTTTCTGGAAGTGTCCACAAATCCAGCAGTTTTGGTCCAAGGTCACATACTGTATATCAGATCTTTTGGTAATACCAATACCTATGACTGTGAGGGTCTGTCTATTGAGCCTAGTGGATGAAGAAGCACCCTCTAAGGCTCTTAGGACTCTACTAAATATATTATTTTTCTATGGGAGGAAAGCCATACTTCTAAATTGGAAGAAGCCGAGAGCTCCTGACATGGTATTCTGGAAGGGCTTGGTGAATTCCATGATGCCTTATTATAAGGCTACCTATATAGCCAGGGGATGTGGGAAGAAGTTTCCTAAAAGGTGGCAGGAATGGTATAACTCTACTGACACAGTAGGCTAAATTAGTGGATATAATACCTAAATATATTAATGGAAGGATTTGCTCCATTCCTAGAGATGGGTTCACTCAGGATCTAAACGACCACTTACCTTGGAAGTCGGTACCTTAGAAATCAAGATAGTAGCAGTTGCTGTTCCATTGCTAATGCATACATGTTGTGTTTTTTGTTAGTCAGTTGGACTATGTTAGTTCGCTATAATATTGTACTTTTTTGGCCCTGTGTGGCCACTATGTGGGCTGGTGTTATGTTGACACAGCTCGAATGTTCTATGTTATGTATACAATCTAAATTAAAATAATTTTCCAAAAAAAAAAAAGCTCTGTCAGATTGGATGGAGAGCATCTGTGAACAGCAGTTTTCCAGTATTGCCACAGATTCTCAATTGGATTTACAGTGGGGACGGAAAGTATTCAGACCCCCTTAAATTTTTCCTAATCAATGTGTACCCAGCACCCCATATTGACAGAAAAACACAGAATTGTTGTGATGTTTGCAGATTTATTAAAAAAGAACAACTGAAATATCACATGGTCCTAAGTATTCAGACCCTTTGCTGTGACACTCATATATTTAACTCAGGTGCTGTCCATTTCTTCTGATCATCCTTGAGGTGGTTCTACACCTTCGTTTGAGTCCAACTGTGTTTGATTATACTGATTAAGAAAGCCACACACCTGTCTATATAAGACCTTACAGCTCACAGTGCATATCAGAGCCATATCTCAGGGACACTTGGTGCTAGGAACCCCAAATTTGGTGTGCAAACCCAGTGGAACTAGCACTACAACATATCCAACCAGCTGGGGTTCCTAACACCAAGTGGCCCCGAGATACGGGGCCCCAAATTCAGTTTGGAAAATGTCAAGCACTTTTCTGCAGCAGAGAATGACATTTTCCAAATCGACTTTGGGGCCCCATATCTCAGGGCCATTTGGTGCTAGGAACCCCAGCTGGTTGGATATGTTGTAGTGCTAGTTCTCCTGGGTTTGCACACCAAATTTGGGGTTCCTAGCACCAAGTGTCCCTGAGATATGGGGCCCCAAAGTCAGTTTGGAAAATGTCATTCTCTGCTGCAGAAAAGTGCTTGACTCGAGTATAAACCGAGGGGGGCATTTTCAGCACAAAAAATGTGCTGAAAAACTCGGCTTACACTTAAGTATATATGGTAAATGATTTTAGCAAATGGCTGCAGTATAACAAAGAGTGAAAAATTTAAGGGGGTCTGAATACTTTCCGTCGCCAATGTAGGTCTGGACTGTGACTGGGCCATTGTAACACATGAATATGCTTTGATCTAAACCATTCCATTGTAGCTCTGGCTGTTTGTTTAGGGTCATTGACCTGCTGGAAGGTGAACCTCCACCGCAGGCTCAAGGAGGCTGAATACAAATGCACACCACACTTTTCACATATTTATTTATAAAAAAAATGAAAACCATTTATCATTTTCCTTCCACTTCATAATTATGTGTCACTTTGTGTTGGAGAATCAAGTAAAATCCCAATAAAATACATTTACATTTTTGGTTGTAACATGACAAAATGTGGAAAATGTTAAGGGGTATGAATACTTTTTCAAGGCACCGTAGATCTATAGAGGTACAAATTTTGACAAATTAAGACAAATTTTGTCAATTTCACTACAAAAGCAAGTTGGTGAAAACGTTCTGCTTATCCCCAGATGACATGCAGCTATAGGAAGACGGTATCATGTCTGATATGTATATAGGGTTATGGATGGGAGAGTGTAAGATGTGAAAGCTGCAATGTAACATTGGGGATGATGTATTTATACAGGCATTATTTCTGTGGTAACATTGTCATATTACCTGACCTCAAAGTATATTGTAGTCCAAATGGACATTTAAATATTTGTGTAAAAAGTAAATATATTCCATGATTGTGAAGACTATGTGGTGCCATATCATAGAAAACTATGGTGAAGTCATAATGTTACACACTCACCCCTCATTCATGTTTCTGAAGTCTTATTATAACACTATATACAATACAGTAAGCCATCTCATAGCACACATACACTTACATAGAACACACTGTCTAAATTCAAAGTCATTCAAGGAACAGCACACTTTACTAGGAGTAAGAAATCTCTGATTTGTATTATGAGAACATTAATTTGCTACTGTGATGTGAAGAGTATTTTTAGCAATAAAAGGATATAAAAGAAGATGATTATAATATACTGTAGATACAATTGGATACATTGATAGAAGCAATTTTAAAGGCAATTGGGTTGGATTTACTAAAGGCAAATAGATTGTGCACTTTGAAAGTACAGAAGAACGTATTTTCCCCAGAGCTTAGTGAATGTGGTATAGTTCTGCTGATTTCCATCATCCAATCATGTGCAAGAATAATGTTTCTTTTCCTTGCATCTGATTGGGTATTCTTTCCAAAATGAAGCTTCACCACATTTGCTAAGCTCTGGGGAAAATGATTGCAACTGTTCTTCCAAAGTGTACAGTCTATTTCCCTTTAGTAAATCAACCCCTTAGTGCATTAATACTTTCTGGTGGGAGAAAGCCCCCTTTATTCTGGTGGGAGCAGTTGTGTAAATGGTTTCAATATTTTTTGAGGGATGTAATGAAATTTTGATATGGTCATGTTTATTGGGATGACTTCTATGTTCAGCTGTTTATGATCAGTATGGAGTGATATGGTGTACAATTATAAAGGACTCTATGAATGCAAATATGAATCAGAGTTTCTATTTACTTATAAATATATTGCTGTAGGTAATTTAGAAATATATTATTCTTACCTCTGTGTTTAAGACTTCCTGAGATTTTAGTTCTCCCAGGACAGTATGAGGATCCATGTTCTCCAGGATGTAGATCAGATCATCTCTATAATACTCATATATCCTCCTCAGTGATGGATCATCATATGACGACAGCTGACGGTGGAACCTCTTGATGTCCTCTAGAAAACACAGAAATACATTTTCTGATTTATAAATGATGAAAATTAATCTCCAGCATGAATTTTATCTCACTGGAGATCTCTGCATATGAGAAAAGGAGCACTGGAGGTGAGAATCACTATAAGGATCAATTAATTGCTCTTCAATTGGGGAATTATTTTTGCACGTCCAAGCTAACTAGCTTTAAATCTTCACTGAGAACTTTGAGCTTTAACTATTTAGTTTCAATATTTTTTCATTAAATTTTTATCAAAAGAGATACAAAAAATATACCGTTCATACGGTATTATCACGTATTTTACAAAAGAAATAATACAAACATTTTACAAAATAGGATTTATGCACTTATATTGGCTAACAGCATGTAAACCCTGTACCGTGTAATACATTATATGCGTTTGGATGTCATTTGTTATTTTCACATCCTTGTTTATTATTGTTATGTTGAAATATGATGGGTCATCTCCCTCCGACACCCCTTCTGGGTTCACGCTGTGCCATTGGAGGGGGAGTCTCATCAGTCCTGTGTAAAGATTAGCGTTCGGCACAGGGTCCACAAGATTTGTAAACTTACCCATCACTGTTAGTTATTGTTTCGAGCAGGAAATACTGCTATTTGAAACAGATTAAATTGTATTATTAAACATTAGTTATTAAACATTAATGTAAGAGGAAAATAAAATTGAATAAAGTGAAGTAAACTAAATAATAACAAAATAAATAATAATAATAATAATAATAATAATAATATTTGGAGTCAAGCAAAAAGCAGTTATATTTGGCTCATCAAATGTGATAATTCGAAAATCATTAACAGTATTCAGATTGACCTTGATTTATACCAGTCAGTCCACGGTTTCCACCGAACATGTGACAAAAGAAGTTTACCTTGGGAAGAAGCGAACATTATTTCATAAGTGATATATGTGTTGGTAGTAAGAACTATTTCTGTCATTGTGGGGGGATTCTGATCTTTCCAATGTCTTGTAATTACTTGTCTGGTGCTCATTAAAACGTGGGACACTATCATCCTGGTGTCTTTTGGAAGCAAATCTATTCCCAAAGAAAGAATGGCCAGTCCTGGATTTGCGTGGAACTGTTGTTTTATTATTTGTGCAAGCATGTTAAATACCTTATCCCAAATTATACGTACTTTTGGACATTCCCATAGTATATGATATAAGGTACCTATATTGTTACAATTCCTCCAACACATAGGGGAGGCATTATGATCAAATTTAAAAATTCTATATGGTGTTAGGTACCATCGCATTAATACTTTCTGTGTTAGTTCCCATAGATTAATGCATGTAGAGGAGGCGTAAGTGATTTGAAGTGCGTGTTGTCATTGATCTGGGGTGTATTGTTCTTTTAGCTCCTTCTCCCACGCCTCAATATGGGAATGTTTAGTAAATGTTAATTTATTGTTTAGGGCGTTATAAAAAAAATAGATGCCTTTGATATTAGTGGAATGATTGGTAAGATATAATTTTATTCTCCAGGGAAGTGTAATGGAGAGAGATTTGTTTTGATGAAATTACAAATCTGGATGTATCTATAGTAATCAGACTTCTCCAATCCTATCTGGAGAACTCTGAACGTTTTCATTATGGGACCTATCATAAGATCTTCCAAATTTTTGATACCTTTTTCTACCGAGTGAATTATGTGAAGGTCTGGTATGAGTCCAGGTAGGCTAGTTATAGGAATCTGTAATGAAGAGGTGTGACAGTTAAATTTTTGTTTTTCTACTAATGATTTCCATGTGTGGATTGTTGCTCTCATCGAGGGAGCTAGAGAGATAGCACAGGTAGGGTTGAATGAACTTATCAGTAGATATTCATACAGATTCTTGTTAAAAATTTGGTACTCTTCTAGTTCCTACCATCTAGGATTAGGTGTTTTGGGAAACCATGGTCTTAATTGCACCAGAATCGAGGCGAGATAGTAGTATTTAATCATGATATTACCCACACTTCCCACTTTCCTGGATGTCACTGAGTTTTTAAAAGCCCATCTTGCTTTTTTCCCTTTCCATAAGAACCCAATAAGTAAAGATTGAATTTTGGAAAAATAGGAGGTGGGAATCGGGATGGGAAGTGATCTGAATAAATATGTTAATTGGGGTAGTATCATTTTAAAAGCCGCTAGACGGCCTGACCATAGGAGTTCTGCTTTGGCTAAATTTGAAAGTTTTGACGGTAGAGAATTGAGAAAGGGAACATAGTTGGCTTTGAAAAGGTCTTCTGGAGATGCGGTTAGGGTTATTCCCAGATACTTTACACCGTCTCTGCACCATGTATATGGGAACCTTGAACTGAGTTCATTTTTAAGTTTTGTATCTATGCCCATATTCAAGATATAGGATTTGCTCTCGTTAACCTTATAGTAAGAAATTTTCGTGAACAACTGTAGTGGGTCGTGAACCGAAGCCAGGGAGGTTGCCGGGTCTGTAAGCATCAAAATGATGTCATCCGCAAATAAACTAATGACATGTTCGGATTTAGGGGCTGGGAAGCCTTTGATGTATTGGTGTGATCTGATATACATTGCCAAGGGTTCAAGAATTAAATTAAAGATTAACGGGGAGAGAGGGCAACCTTGGCGGGTACCGTTGGTTATATTAAATGGTTTAGAAAGTACTCCCGATGTATACAGCCGAGCCGATGGTTCCGAGTATAAGGCCATTATTGCTGTTAAGATGGATCCAGAGAATCCAAACTTCTTCAGGACCATGTTTAAGTATCCCCAGTGAACTCTATCAAAGGCCTTCTCTGCATCCAATGCTAAAAGCAGAGAAGGCCTTTGCTGGGATTTGGCAATGTGAATAATGTTTGTCAACCTTCTGGTAGCATCAGAGGTCTGGCGTCCTTTAGTAAACCCAGTCTGGTCCGAATGAATTAGGTGAGGCATAATATCTATCAAGCGGTTAGCTATGAGTTTTGCATATATTTTTAAGTTGGTATTTAATAGTGATATGGGTCAAAAGTTTGCTGGGGTGTTTGGGTCCTTCCCTGGCTTGGGCAAAGTCACAATCAGAGCATTTAGCATTTCTGGGGGAAAGGAGGAAGAGGCCGCGGCTGCATTAAAAATTTTGTCCAAATAGGGCGATAAGAGAAGCTTGAATGTTTGATAATATTCCCCTATAAAACCATCTGGGCCTGGGGATTTGTTAGTAGGGAGTGATTCTATAGTTTTGTGAATTTCATCTATCGTAAATGGTGCGTTTAAATATTCTTTTTGCAGCTGGGAGAGCATTGGTAACGAGATCTGTTTTAAAAAGTCAGATATCATTGCAGCAGTTGGTTGGATTGTGTCTGCATCATCCCTGAGGTTATAGAGGGCAGCATATGTCTTGTGGATGTTGCATTTTGGTTTTATTGGTGGGGTGTAAAATATATGGAATTTTGGTTTTACGCCTATGTCCTTTAAGTTGCTGAGCCAATATCTTTCCAGCCCTATTACCATGTACGTAATAGGTCATTTTAAGTCGTTTAGTGTGTTTTTTAAAGTCCTCTAGCAGGAGGAGTCTGAGATCATATCTCAATTGGTTTAATCTTTTGGATAATGAGGGTTATGATTGCAATTTATTTTTGGATTCTAAATTGAAAATTTTGTGGGGCGTGTCCAAGATGGCGGCGTGAGCAGTCGCACGCTCCAGAGCTCCGCCGGGGCCTACTGTATTATCCGAGCCATCGGACCCCAAAATCCACCCTGAATAGTAGCCTGCATCAGCTGGAGACGCAGTGTAGAGGGGGAACTGCTTCCCGAACCCCGGAGAGCCTTTACAGGGCAGCACAGCCCCTTGTCAGCCCAAGGCCCGGTCCCTCCGTGTGGAGCACCAGACTAGATTTGCTGCTGTAGCGGAGCTGACTGGCGGGCCGGACGGCCGCTGCGGGACTGCAGGGGAGCATACCCGGCCTTCTCCTATCCCATACCACGGCTGATGTTGTCGGATTCCCCCCGGATCCGGCCCACCCTTGACGCGGACGCGGAGGCCGGAGGCAGCCACTAGGCCCAAAGCGAAGCCGCGGCCTCGCCTGAATTAGCGGTCGGAGCAGCCGGCGATTGACACGGCGCTGCCTGAGGATCCTAGAGGCCCTTCTCCATCACAGCTCTAGAGGCACACTGCCTGATCCTGAGGTGTAAGAGACCCCGGTGACACTGTGGAGGATCCTGAATGAGGCGATGCCAGTCGGGCGCAACAGCCGGTAAGGGGAAAAAATATAAACTTCCTCCTTCCCCAGAGACAGTCCCCTCACAACCAGCACCTTCACAAGCCCCCAGACCCACCCGCAGTGCACACAGAGCATCACAGACTGCCACAATGGAGGCTGAGGAAGCAAGACCCCCCTGGCTAGTGGAAGTTATGGCAGCCATAGCTACATGTCAGTCCACGCTTACCATGAAAATTGACGTGGTACAAATGGATGTGGGACTTTTAAGGCAGGACATGGATAAGCTCCGAACTAGAGTGACTGAAACAGAACAGAGGGTTAGCAATACAGAGGACACGGTAGCGGAACACAGTGCAGCACTCCACACGCTCCAGACCAAGGTCAAGGCCCTGGAATACCGGGCAGAAGACGCAGAGAACAGGAATAGGTGCAACAACCTGCGCATAGTGGGCCTGGCGGAGGGGGCCGAGGGCAATAACCCTACAGGTTTCGTGGAGGATATGTTACGTAACCTCTTGCCGGAAGCTCGCTTATCCCCCACTACGCGGTGGAAAGGGCGCACAGAATTCCACCCAAACCCGGCCCCCCAGGGTCACCCCCTCGAACTCTCATTCTCAGACTTCTTAACTTTCGGGATAGAGACGAGATTCTACGCGCCTCTAGGAGTGTGGGTGACTTAAGGTACCAAAACAACAAACTGATGATCTTTCCTGACTACTCGATAGAGACGCAGAAACTCAGAAAGTCGTTTGACCACGTGAAAGCAGGGTTGAGGGCCCGTAACATCCGCTATAGTGTCCTATTCCCAGCACGTCTGCGGGTCCAGGATGGAGAATCTGTCCGCTTCTTCACTTCCCCCATGGAGGCGTCAGCATGGCTGGACACGCTGCCGAAAGACCGACAACAGAGAGCTTGATCTGCGAATATCCTACATTAATGTTTGACACCCGTTAAGCCCCGAACACCAAGCCTCGACATTGACTATCACTGTATCCTACACTTCGGTATTCGATTTGAGGCAGTTCAATTGCACTTGCTTCCTTGTTTTGAAGTGCTTGTCCTCACGAGGGGCCCAGAAACCACCAAGTCATCACCCCTGGTTGGATGAACCAGGAGACCGTTACTGTTAAAGTTGCTTTGTAAGACTACTGGTCCCTACTCATCAGGGATCATAGGGAACCGGATTGTCACATGCACTTAAGATGGCGGAATTTCCCCTTCCAGTTTGCCTTCTTTTTCTACATATATGCAGGGGAGGAGCCCAGCCCAATGCTATATTATCTGTTCTCTTACCCTCCTCATGACAGGGCCCCTCGCCGGTTATGGCGACGCTCCAGCGGAGCCCCAAGTCAGCAGGGAGTGACTTGGCTCACCTGAGACCCTCAGGAATTCTTGGGGGCTCAAAACGCCTATTGCACAGGACCCCCCTTTTGCAGCCGGTGTGCTGATTTCGTTAGGGATGGATACCTACCTCAGTTTCAAGGGGTTGGGTGGGGTGGGGGGAGGGGATAGTCGCCCCATAAGGGCAGGTTCATTGTTCTGGGTTAAAAGTTTGATGTTGTTAACATGTTCTATGAATGCATTGCAAATGTCAGTACTGTACGATCATGCATGTTGTATCCTCAGGGTCGAGGTGGCAGCCTCAGGGGAAGAGTGCTTTTCAAATTCGGACACTCCCGTTCTACCGCATGACTATGGCGTCCCATAACATTTTATCTTGGAACACCAGGGGCCTGAATTCCGCGGTCAAGAGGTCACTGGTGTTCCAATTCATTAAAGCTAGCAGCCCGCACATCTGTATCTTGCAGGAAACCCACTTGGTGGGTAGTAAAACTATGGCCCTAAAGAAACCCTGGATTGGATACCACTATCACTCCACATACTCTAATTTTGCGAGGGGCGTAAGTGTCCTAGTTCATAAATCTCTCCCCTTTAGGCTGCTAGACCTTGTGCTGGATTCGGAGGGAAAATATGTGGTGGTTTATGCTCAGATACACTCTATGAACTGGGTGATAGTGGGAGTGTATTTACCCCCTCCAGCTTCAATATCTCTCTTGCACCAGATGGCCTCCAAAATAGCAGACTTCCAGAGCGACAATATAGCCATTCTGGGAGATTTCAACTTAGCCCCCAACCCGGAGGTGGATAGAATGTCTGGCATTGGCCATTCCCACCCCGGTCTGGGAGACTGGGCAGATTTGTATGGCTTGACGGACGTGTGCAGGTGGAGGAACCCACATGTCAGGGCCTTTACCTGCCACTTCGCCTCCCACAGATCTTTTTCGAGAATAGACTTGGCCTATGTGGACCGCACTGCCTTATCTAGGGTGAGGGACATCAGAATTCTTCCCCGGGGTGTGTCGGACCATGCACCGCTCCTCCTGACGCTGGAACTCTCCTCCACGTCGGGAACTTCCCTGTGGAGACTATCTAGGTTCTGGGTGTCGGATGAGGGGGTGGATGGCCATTTTAGAGAGGCGATGAGGGAATATTGGGACACTAATCTAGGCTCAGCTAGCGCAACAGTGGTCTGGGACACGTTCAAGGCATACACTAGAGGGCGCTACCAGTCAATTATAGCCAGGGTCCGGAGGGAAAGGAGAGCAGACTTGGAAGAAGCAGAGAGGAAGGCAGATCTGCAGGAGGCACATTTTCTTAGAACTAGAGACCCCAGTGACTATGACGCACTTCAACAACTGACAGGTGAGGTTGTTCGCATCCGCACCTCTCTCACCCAGAAACGTCTTCTCGCCCAGACACACCGCATCTTCGAGCAGGGGGAGAGGTCAGGGAAATTATTGGCTTGGTTGTCCAGAGAACAACAGGGAGGGATGTGCGTACCACACATACAAGGACCTGACAGGTGTCTTAAATACGCCTCGGACGAGATAAATGACTGCTTTGCTTCCTTTTATAAAACTCTTTATAGCTCTAAGGTTGCTTACACTAGGGAAGAGCTGACTACCTACCTAGAGCCCATTGATTTCCCGGTTCTGACTGGAAAATACCGCGACAACCTCGATGCCCCTATCACCACAGACGAAATCTTGAAAGCTCTCAAGACTCTCAAGACTCTCCAATCGGGCAAATCCCCGGGACCGGACAGTATACCAGTCGAGTTCTATAAGCAATATGCAGAAGAGCTGGCGGGGAAACTGCATTGAAGGAGGCACATCGCTTAGAGACGCTTCCGAGCTCCTTGAGTGAGGCGGTGGTTGTTGTAATTCCTAAGCCGGGCAAGGACCCGTCCCTATGCTCCTCATACCGCCCCATATCCCTAATTAACGTGGACGCCAAGCTCCTGGCCAAAGTGTTGGCCAGGAGACTTAATACAGTCATAACAGCTCTAGTACACCCGGACCAAATGGGGTTCATGCCGGGGAGAGGAACGGATATCAACATCCGACGGCTTTTCACTCATATGGA
The DNA here is from genome assembly GCA_037952835.1 of Lithobates septentrionalis. NCBI lineage: Eukaryota > Metazoa > Chordata > Amphibia > Anura > Ranidae > Lithobates > Lithobates septentrionalis. Next base: position 81,964 of record JBBDGP010004067.1, on the reverse strand, counting down.
TGGGGCACAGGCAGACTCGGCGGGAGTGGTGGTCTCCCTAGATGCCGAGAAGGCCTTCGATTCAGTAGAGTGGGAATATCTATGGGAGGTCCTATCTAAATTTGGTTTTCGGACCGAAATTTCTAACATGCCTGCGGATGCTTTACGCCAGCCCCAAAGCGAGGGTCCGTACAAACGGAGTTCTCTCTGAAACCTTCCCCCTGGGAAGGGGTACCCGCCAGGGTTGCCCTCTGTCGCCGGGGCTTTTCGCCTTGGTGATAGAACCTCTCGCCATCACTTTGAGGGCAGATGCGGTAGTGAAGGGCATTTCTGTAGGCACAATTGAAGAGAAAGTGTCCCTATATGCGGACGACACCCTGCTTTACCTAGCTGACCCCGACCAGTCACTGCAGAGGGCCCTGGTACTGTTTGAAAACTTTGCTCAGTTCTCAGGGGTTCGTATAAACTGGGACAAGTCGGTCCTGTTCCCGCTCCATCCCCTGCTTCCTAGGGTGGATACGGCCACCCCACTACAATGGGTAGAGGAGTTCACCTACTTAGGCATCAAAATAAGTAACACCACTCATGAGTTCTTGGAAAAAAACGTGCAACCTCTTATCTTCCAACTTACAGTAAAGTGCATGGCCTGGCGCACCCTTCCTCTCACCCCCGTGGGTAGAATTAATTTGCTTAAAATGGTGTTTCTTCCAAAATTTCTTTATTTTTTTCGTAATACACCCACCCATATACCTAGGTCCTTCTTTAGACGCTTGGAGGGGATCCTGAGTTCTTTTATCTGGGCCGGGAGGACACCTAGAGTGGCGAAGAGGGTGCTCTACCTTCCTCTTTTGGGGGGGGACTTGCCCTTCCAAATTTTTTGATATACTATTGGGCAGCAGTAGTGGTGACGGTGCGCTGGTGGTTCTCCCAGCCCAGACAGAACCCTGCTGTTAGACTTGAGGCGGCCATCTTGGGCTCTTATGCGGCTCTGTCAAATTTAGTCTATAGGGGTCCTAAAGCTCCTTACCACCTGACGACCCCAATGAAAACCACCATTAAAGTATGGGGGGAGGCTAGGGCAATATATGCAGAGCCGAATCGCATGTCCCCACACACTCCGCTTTGGGGCAACCCCGCCCTCCCGCACCTCTGCGAAATCCCAGACCCCTCTCAATGGGCTATGCGAGGAATCACCACCCTAAAACATATTATAGCCAATGGTAAGCTTATGCCCTTTCAGGACATTAAAAGGCAGTATTCCCTACGCCAAACTTTCGAGTTCAAATATTGGCAATTGAGACACGCAATGAGGGCACAATTTCCAGACAGACTGACTCTCGAACCGGACTCTGTAGAGCGACTTCTGACTTCGGGCGTGATGGGGAAGCCCTTGTCCTCACTGTACCTATATCTGACGGTGGCACGCGACGTTAAGCCCACTCGCACATTTGACAAATGGAGGGAGGATATCCCGGAGTTGGGAGACGACGAGTGGGAGGAATGTGTGTCGACCTATATCCCAACAGTGATAGCGGCTAAGGACAGGTTCATACAGCTGAAATTTCTCCACAGGGCCTACTTTACTCCGCATAGGATGGCTAGAATCTACCTTCATATTGACCCTTTGTGTCCCTGGTGCAGAACCGAAGAGGGTACATTCTGGCACATGGTGTGGGCCTGCCCGAAGCTCAGACCTTACTGGGAGGGAGTGACGGAGGAGCTTAACGACATTTGGGACCTCAGGTTGACACTTGACCCTAAGCTGCTTCTGTTGAGCTATCTGGTAGACGTGGAGGGGGACAGATACACCAAACTCTCTATTACGCTCCTGTTATTTTACGCTAGGAGGGAGATCATGCTGCATTGGAAGTCGGCTGAGCCCCCTACCCTTAGATCCTGGAAGAAGGCGGTGGACTCGGTGTTGCCACTGTACAAACTTACCTACGAGAGTAGGCAGTGTCCGGCTAAATATGACAGGGTTTGGTCGGCCTGGCTGGCGGCACGTGGTTGAGGGCCCGGGAGTGGGGGACCTACTGATGGAATTCCCCCCTTGCGGAAGGGACGTTGTCCCCCCTCCGACACGGGGCACGGTCGGGTCATCTTGAAGGAAGATAGTCCTTATCTGCCGAACTTCTTCGGAACACGCCGGCCCTCCGGGCGGTGGGGCATATGCGATCGGCTGATCCTCAGGGTTGGAGGGAAAAGGGAATGTTCTCAGATCCCACTGAACAATACAGACAGGAAATGGGTAGGGATGGTTTAGAGTGAGATTTATAACGAGGTTGAGGCTCTGGAGGGATAACGTAAATTAGATACCTTATGTTGTATTAGAATTATACATTAACCGAGTCTAGTTAAATCATCATCTTTTTTTTTTTTTTTTTTATTTTGTATCCAAACGGATTCTAGAGGGAAATAGTAACGACGCACTCCTGAGATGATGTAGTGTTGAACGAATGTTTTATATTATGTTGTAAGGATTGAGACACCCATGTCAAGCACTGAAGATCTTTTGTAATGCTGATTTGTTTATTTAAAAAATAAAGACCTTTACTGTTAAAAAAAAAAATTGAAAATTTTGTCAGTGATATTTTTTAGTTTCTCTAGCCGCTGCCTCTTCGCCCTGGCCCCCAGTTTTATGAATATCCCCCGGATATATGCCTTATGGGCATTCCACAGAGTGAAATAATTTTTAACAGAGGGTTCATTTATAGAAAAAAACTCTGACAAATGTTCCTCGATAATTCATTTGTTTTCTGGTTGTTGTAAACTAAAGGAGTTAGCTCTCCATAGTGGGGTAACCGTAACTGTAGATGCGTCTGCTATGGATAGTGTAATAGAGGCGTGATCCGACCATGTAATGTTGTTGATGGTTGTAGAGACTGATTTGCCTAGGGTATGTTGGTCCACCAAAAAAAGATCAATTCTTGTGTAAGTGTGATGTGAAGCGGAGTAGAACGTAAAGTCCCTTTCTCCAGCATGCATACACCGCCACACATCATATAGGTCCTCTTTGTGCAAAGATTCCTGAAGAGATGTAGTTGGGCGTTTTGCCTTCGCTGTTGTATCTATGGATGAGTCAGGAATTGTGTTGAAGTCTCCACAGATCACTAAGAGTCCTTTCCTGATGGTATTAATCTTCTGCATAAGTTTGTGAAAAAAATCGAATATGGTGTTTGTTTGGGGCATATATGTTTGCAATAGTATATGAAACTTGATTGATGTCACACACCAAAATCAAGTAACGCCCTTGTGGGTCTATTAACTTTGTGTGTAAGACAAACGCTACAGTGTCTCTTATGGCAGTCATTACTCCTTTGGTTTTTGAGTCTGCGTTTGCAAAGAAGATAAGTGGAAAATTCTTATGCCTCATACACACGGTCGGACTTTCTGGGAAGCTAGGTCCGACGTACTTGCCGCCAGACTTCCGGCGGACTACCGCCGGACTTTCTGAACGGATGGATTTGCCTACACACAACCAGACTTTCTGGCAGACTAGGTCCGCCGGTCTTCATGACGGACTTTCGCCGGAGTTACGGCGGACTTTCAGAATGAACGGACTTGCCCACACACGGCCAAGTCCATTAATTTTGAACGTGACCCGGGTACGACGGGACTAGAAAAGGAAGTCAATCTCACTGCTTTTATCAGCGAGATTGACACCTTGCGAGCCCCGTCGCGGGGCATGCCACGCCCTTAGGTCTGGTATGGATTTCAAGGGGAACCCTGTACGCCGAAAAAACGGCATGGGGTCCCCCCAAAATCCATACCAGACCCCGATCCGTGCACGCAGCCCAGCCGGTCAGGAAAGGGGGTGGGGACGAGCGAGCGCCCCCCCCCCCTCCTGAACCGTACCAGGCCGCATGCCCTCAACATGGGGGGTTGGTGCTTTTGGGGAGGGGGGCACCCTGCGGCCCCATGTTGATGAGGACAAGGGCCTCTTTCCGACAACCCTGGCTGTTGGTTGTTGGAGTCTGAACTGGCAATGGTTGTGGCCGCCATCTTGGCATCCAGTGTTCTTGGTTACCAAGCCCAGCTGATTGGTGAGTATGAGGCCTTTATTTTATTGACCTCACTTGCCAACCACTTTTCTCGCCCGACCCATCTAATGAACTACATATAATTACTACCTTAATATTTTTTGTTGTAGAAAAAACCTACCATGCATCTGCCCCTGATGAGCGAGAACAGACTTGCGAAACGAGTAGGGCACCATCGATGCTATCCGCATGCCCACTCTGCTGGGTATTCGCAGTTGGCCATACCATGTCTACATATTGCTGCCACTTATGTTTATGTAATTTCAATGTTAGATGATGTATATGCATTTACTGGTTTTAATGTTTCATCATGGATCTTGCTATCCTTTATGGATGTACAAACCGATTGCAGTGTAATTGTATTTGTTTTTTACCTATGCTGTTAACTAGGCTATTATGCCGGGTAATGCACACTTATTGCTATCCCCATTTGTTTATATAGCCTTTGTATCAATAAATCAATTTTTAATGCAGTTTGTGTATACGTGTGCCTATCCCTCCCACCTCACTCAAAGTCCCAAAGGGCTAGTTTTCTTTGTTCTGTTGTTGGGGTCTGCAGGCAGGGGGCTTATCGGAATCCGGGAGCCCCCTTTAATAAGGGGGCCCCCAGATCCCAGCCCCCCACCCTATGTGAATGAGTATGGGGTACATGGTACCCCTACTCATTCACCTAGGGAAAAAGTGTCAATAAAAAAAACACACTGCACAGGTTTTAAAAGTAATTTATTAGACAGCTCCGGGGTCTTCTTCCGGCTTCAGGGGTCTCTCCAATTCTTTTCCGTGCTCTCTGGGTCTTCTACCGGGCTCCTCCGCTATCTTCTGCTCTTTTGCAGCTCTTTTGTTAGCAGGGGCCCGGACTTCTGTCTTCTGTCTTCCGCCTTCTTCCTTCTCTCCTTCTCTTCTTCTCTTCTTCTGATGTTGACACGATGCTCTCTCCGGCTGGAATGCTCTCTGAGCGCTCCGATGTGACTTATATAGGCGGTGACCCTGCCCCCCTATGCCGTCACAGTCCCTGGGCATGCTGTGACTGTGACGTCATAAGGGGGTGTGGTCACCGAATGATGTTGACCACGCCCCTTATGATGTCACAGTCCCAGCATGCCCAGGGACTGTGATGGCATAAGGGGGCTTGGTCACCACCTATATAAGTCACATCGGAGCGCTCAGAGAGCATTCCAGCCGAGAGAGCATCGTGTCAACATCGGAAGAAGAGAAGAAGAGAAGGAGAGAAGGAAGAAGGCGGAAGGTGAAAGACAGAAGACAGAAGTCCGGGCCCCTGCTAACAAAAGAGCTGCAAAAGAGCAGAAGATAGAGGAGGAGCAAGGCAGAATACCCAGAGAGCGCGGAGAAGAACCGGAGAGACCCCTGAAGCCAGAAAAAGACACGGGAGCTGTCTAATAAATTACTTTTAAAACCCGTGCAGTGTGTTTTTTTTACTGACACTTTTTCCCTAGGTGAAAGGGTAGGGGTACCATGTACCCCATACTCATTCACATAGGGTGGGGGGCTGGGATCTGGAGGCCCCCTTATTAAAGGGGGCTCCCAGATTCCGATAAGCCCCCCCGCCCGCAGACCCCGACAACCAATGGCCAGGGTCGTCGGGAAGAGGCCCTTGTCCTCATCAACATGGGGACAAGGTGCTTTGGGGTGGGGGGCCGCACAATGCCCCCCTCCCCCAAAGCACCCACCCCCCATGTTGAGGGCATGCGGCCTGGTAAGGTTCAGGAGGGGGGGCGCTCGCTCGTCCCCACCCCCTTTCCTGACTGGCCAGGCTGTGTGCTCGGATCGGGGTCTGGTATGGATTTTGGGGGGACCCCACACCGTTTTTTCGGCGTAGGGGGTTCCCCTTAAAATCCATACCAGACCTAAGGGCCTGGCATGCCCCGCGCTCGCCGCAATAGGAAAATTTGTTTTTCCTATTGTTGCGAGAGCAAGATGCAGTACCCTGCCCTTGCATCATATCTGGTCCGTCGGACCAGCATACAGACGAACGGGCTTTCTGTCAGGAACTCAGTTCGGCGGAGCTACGACATAAAGATTTGAAGCAGGCTTCAAATCTAAAGTACGTTGGATTTCCAACCGAAACGGTCCGTCGGAAGTCCGATGCAGGCAACACACGGTCAGATTGTCTGCCAGATTTGGTCCGGCGGCTTCCGTCGGACTTTTGTAGCCGAAAAGTCCGACCGTGTGTACGCGGCATTATTGTTGCAGATTGGGGGGACGTGTTACAGAAATGCGTTTCTTGGGCGCATAGAATGTCAGATTTATTTGATAATGCTTCTTTCCAAAGGGATTTTCTATTAACTGGTTGGTTTAGACCCTTAGAGTTAATAGATAAAAATTGAATAGCCATGAGGTTGGTTTAGTAAATGTGATATTGTTGATCTGCGTGTAGATATGAATAATACAAGAGCTCCCTCTTGTGGGCACTGCGAGATTGGTTTTGTTTTCCTTACGTTAAAGGTACTCACTGCGAACCTGGGAGGAACTATTGCATTCCGATTCTTTGATTGAGTATTCTCAATAGGTTGAAGAGACTTTGGTAGGATGAGCTGGAGACTTAATATGTGGATGTGTGACTCCAAAAAAGAACATAAAAAACATAAAAAGAAAAACCAAATATATGAAATAAGAAATGTAAAGCAACATTGCAACTGTCCATAGACTACAACTTGTGCCATAAGGGAAACTTCCTCCATATGGAATTTAATGGGTTTTACCCGTGTGCAGCTAAATGCTGCTCAAGAAACTTGGGGGATGAGTTCAAGCCTAACGGCTGTTCTGGTACCTTCAAAAGGGATAAATAATACCTCCTATGCTGCAAGAAGTGTCATTTATGCGATTTGGCGTTCCTTTGGGTTACCGTCTTCCAGTCTGGGGTAGACTGTCGTCTGGTTGTTGTAGTATTGTTGTCGTCATTGGGGTCAGGAAGAATCTTGCACTCCTTTAGCAGGGAAATGCCCCTGTCCAGGGTATCCACAATGTATGTTTGATCCTGTTTGGTGATGGTGATTTTAGTGGGATATCCCCATCTGCAGGGTATATTATGGTTCCTAAGCACTTTTGTGATAGTGTTCAGGTTCTTTCTTTTCTGCAGTGTAAGTTGAGACAGGTCAGCATAGAATTGCAGTTGTTGATAATGTGACGGAATGTTCTCCTGCTTACGCATTGTTTGCTTTAACTGTTCTTTAACATGAAAAAAATGCAAATGTAGAATTACATCTCTGGGAGTTTTGTCTGGGAGATAAGATGGTTTAGGCAAATGGTGTATTCTGTCAATAGTGACATCTATGTCAGAGAGGTCAGGCAGAAGAGAAGTGAATAGATCAATCGCATATGATCGCAGGTCTGATGGTTGTACTGATTCAGGGATCCCCCTGATTTTAAGGTTATTCCTCCTAGACCTGTCCTCAATATCTGCGATTTTGTTTTTAATCCAAGCAGAGTCCTCTTCTCGTTTCTCATTAGCATCTACCAGCATGTTTATAGTGGAGGCGTACTCCCCCATCTTGCTTTCAATATGCTCTACTCTGTTCTCCACTGCAGTTAATTCCCCACTAAATCTATGTATACAGTTCATCATGTCTGCTTGTAATGTGCTTCTGAGAGACACCAGCATATCTTTAAGAACAGTGTCCATCACAGGCTGGTTCATAGTGGGGAAGGTGATAATGGAGTCTGGGAGTTCCCTGGTATCATCTCCTGAGTCCGTTACAGGGCTCATTGTGGGGCTGCATCCAGCGCCATCCAGCTTCAGTTTAGCCTTCGCAGGACTCCCTGATGGTGAGGAAGAAGGGAGGGAGTGTTGGCTACCATAAGACTCATCATTTTTAGGGGATGAGGCGGCTGTAAGCGGGGCTAGTTTGTGCTTGTGATTCAGGGTAGATGAGTGACCAGCGCCATTTTGCCTACCTCCATGCTGCGGCTGTGTAAAGTAGTCCGTCAGCCATTGTGGTTTGTTGGAGCCTTTTCTCTTGCCCATCGTGTTCTCCAGAGGTGCCCGGACCAGATCGCCAGCTGGGGGAAGAAAAAACCGGAGGGTTTTGTGCTGATTTCTTCCGCTATGTCCTCACAGGTACCGGAGCTCTAGGATCAAGCTGCCATTCAGCTCCATTGCAAGCCATGCCCTACCGAGCTTTAACTATTTAAAGCCTAACTTCAGATTAACCACTTCAGCCCCGGAAGGTTTTACCCCCTTCCTGACCAGAGCACTTTTTACAATTCGGCACTGCGCCGCTTTAACTGCTAATTGCGCGGTCATGCAATGCTGTACCCAAACGAAATTTGCGTCCTTTTCTTCCCACAAATAGAGCTTTCTTTTGATGGTATTTGATCACCTCTGCCGTTTTTATTTTTTGCGCTATACACGGAAAAAGACCGAAAATTTTGAAAAAAAATGATATTTTCTACTTTTTGTTCTAAAAAAAATCCAATAAACTCAATTTTAGTCATTTTTTAAAAAGAGAAAATTTGCGCTAGGTATACAGATGTAGTGAATGAAATAAACCTATGAATAAAATATAAACCTGTGAAAAGGAATCCTGCAGCTGTACGCTATAACCCTGATAGGGGGCACCACTAAAACATATAAACAAAAGAGCGCAGCGCTGGATATAAACAAAATATCGTGCTATGTGCCAATACTTTTAAAATTATGAGCAAAGAAATGTGCACAATTGTTCTCAAAAATACATAACATATAGTGAAAATAATTTGTGCTATGTGCAAACACTTATAAGTAGAGAGAAGTGCATATTATTCCACCAAAATATTGTCCGTGAATATTGAGTGTGAATAAAATTGCTAATCCATTTATATAAAGTCCATAAATTGTGAAATTATCACTGTTGGATAACCGACTTCCACCACTGTGAATCCCGTCACCTCGGAAAGATTAAAGGCTTACCGGATAGCCTATAGAAAAAGGCATGAACCGATCTCCTCTTAGGATGCTGTACCTTCTGTGGATGGGTTCCGCTATGGAGTGCTAGGTGGATATCCTCAGATCGTCAGCCATGGAGGAAAGCCATTCCCAACAGTAATGGGTGTCCAGGAGAAAAGAAAAAGATGCTCCGATAGTGTAATAAAGCTTATGGTTCCTTTATTAAAACCGCCATATAGCCATTCAATATACAAAGATCCTTGCAAGGAGGAGTTTAAAAACAGCTCCGGTGGATAACGAAAGTTCGTTATCCACCGGAGCTGTTTTTAAACTCTTCCTTGCAAGGATCAGAAGGTACAGCATCCTAAGAGGAGATCGGTTCATGCCTTTTTCTATAGGCTATCCGGTAAGCCTTTAATCTTTCCGAGGTGACGGGATTCACAGTGGTGGAAGTCGGTTATCCAACAGTGATAATTTCACAATTTATGGACTTTATATAAATGGATTAGCAATTTTATTCACACTCAATATTCACGGACAATATTTTGGTGGAATAATATGCACTTCTCTCTACTTATAAGTGTTTGCACATAGCACAAATTATTTTCACTATATGTTATGTATTTTTGAGAACAATTGTGCACATTTCTTTGCTCATAATTTTAAAAGTATTGGCACATAGCACGATATTTTGTTTATATCCAGCGCTGCGCTCTTTTGTTTATATCAATTTTAGTCATACATTTAGGCCAAAATGTATTCGGCCACATGTCTTTGGTAAAAAAAATGTCAATAAGTGTATATTTATTGGTTTGCGCAAAAGTTATAGCGCCTACAAACTAGGGTACATTTTCTGGAATTTACACAGCCTTTAATTTATGACTGCCTATGTCGTTTCTTGAGGTGCTAAAATGGCAGGGCAGTACAAAACCCCCACAAATGACCCCATTTTGGAAAGTAGACACCCCAAGGAATTTGCTGAGAGGCATGTTGAGCCCATTGAATATTCATTTTTTTTGTCCCAAGTGATTGAATAATGACAAAAAAAAAAAAAATTACAAAAAGTTGTCACTAAATGATATATTGCTCTCACAGGCCATGGGCATATGTGGAATTGCACCCCAAAATACATTTAGCTGCTTCTCCTGAGTATGGGGATACCACATGTGTGGGACTTTTTGGGAGCCTAGCCGCCTACGGGGCCCCGAAAACCAATCACTGCCTTCAGGATTTCTAAGGGCGTACATTTTTGATTTTACTCCTCACTACCTATCACAGTTTTGAAGGCCATAAAATGCCCAGATGGCATAAAACCCCCCCAAATGACCCCATTTTGGAAAGTAGACACCCCAAGCTATTTGCTTTGAGGCATATTGAGTCCATGGAATGTTTTATATTTTGACACAAGTTGCGGGAAAGTGACACATTTTTTTTTTGCACAAAGTTGTCACTAAATGATATATTGCTCACACAGGCCATGGGCATATGTGGAATTGCACCCCAAAATACATTTAGCTGCTTCTCCTGAGTACGGGGATACCACATGTGTGGGACTTTTTGGGAGCCTAGCCGCGTACGGGGCCCCGAAAACCAATCACTGCCTTCAGGATTTCTAAGGGCGTACATTTTTGATTTTACTCCTCACTCCTATCACAGTTTCGGAGGCCATGGAATGCCCAGGTGGCACAAACCCCCCCCCCCCAAATGACTCCATTTTGGAAAGTAGACACCCCAAGCTATTTGCTGAGAGGCATGGTGAGTATTTTTTTCAAACGCATTTTTTGGGGAAAAAACACTTTTTAAATTTTAATGCACTAAAACACACTATATTGCCCAAATGTTTGATGAAATAAAAAAGATGATCTTAGGCCGAGTACATGGATACCAAACATGACATGCTTTAAAATTGCGCACAAACGTGCAGTGGCGACAAACTAAATACATTTTTAAAAGCCTTTAAAAGCCTTTACAGGTTACCACTTTATATTTACAGAGGAGGTCTACTGCTAAAATTACTACCCTCGATCTGACGTTCGCGGTGATACCTCACATGCATGGTGCAATTGCTGTTTACATTTGACGCCAGACCAACGCTTGCATTCGCCTTAGCGCGAGAGCAGGGGGGACAGGGGTGCTTTTCTTTTTTTTTTTTTTTCTTTATTATTATTATTTTTTTATCTTATTTTTAAACTGTTCCTTTCATTTTTTTTTTTTTTTTAAATCATTTTTATTGTTATCTCAGGGAATGTAAATATCCCCTATCATAGCAATAGGTAGTGACAGGTACTCTTTTTTGCAAAAATTGGGGTCTATTAGACCCTAGATTTCTCCTCTGCCCTCAAAGCATCTGACCACTCCAAGATCGGTGTGATAAAATGCTTTCCCAATTTCCCAATGGCGCTGTTTACATCCGGCGAAATCTAAGTCATAAAATGCTCGTAGCTTCCGGTTTCTTAGGCCATAGAGATGTTTGGAGCCACTCTGGTCTCTGATCAGCTCTATGGTCAGCTGGCTGAATCACCGGCTGCATTTTCAGGTTCCCTGTTGAGACAGAAGAGCCAGAGAAAAACACGGAAGACGTTGGGGGGCATTCCCTCCCACTGCTTGTAAAAGCAGTCTAGAGGCTAATTAGCCGCTAGGATTGCTTTTACATGAAAGCCGACCGCTGGCTGAAAAGAATGATACCAAGATGATACCTAAACCTGCAGGCATCATTCTGGTATAACCACTCAAAGTCGTGAATGGCGTACCTGAAGACAAAAAATGGTTAACAATAAAGCACAGTAAACGGTAAGGTATAAAAAATTGCATACCTGAAAAGCAAACATGATAAAACATAATAACAATAAAACATTGCAGAATAGAATACAGTAAAAAAGAGCAGAACAATAGAGAGAGAGAGAACAATAAAACGCCAACTATTTTTTTTTTATTTCATATTTTTGTATGTTTTTTTTTTTTTACACTTTTTTTTGTAACTAACTTTTATAACTGTAACCGGTTCCAGGTTCGGGTCTCTCAAAATGCGATGGCATCTTGGGAGACCCTGTGAAAGTGTGTCCTAGTCTGTGGAATGCTGTACCCTACGCTAATACTCAACTAGTGAATGGTAGCGTTCAAAACATTCACCAATGCAAAGACCAGGATTGTCAGGACAGGAGGGACAATAATAGCGGGTGTCACGCCTATATCCGCGCTTGCTGCAGACACAACATCTTTTTTGGGGGGGTTCGTTGGGTAGGGGTACTCGGGAGGACATAAAGAAAATGCCTCTCATGCAGCCGACTGCATTTGGTTGGGGATGTGAATGGGGGAAGTACGGGCGCTGCAGAAGCGGTGGGTTCCCAATTAGGATTGGCGAATGCAGCAGGAAGGGAACTATGGGCACGACGGGCCTGTGTTTGTCTTTTTGGTGGCAACGGGACACTACTTGTGCTTGCCACCTCACCAGCTTGAACTGCACTTATGGGACTCGCCACGTTACCAAGTGTTACTACAGTGCTGGTTTGACTACGACCGGGGTGTACTAGGCCGCTGGCGCTTGCCAGTTCACCAAAACGCTACAAAAAAAACTGTTAGCGATCGCAGGGATCAGGCCTGACTCTGCAAACGCTGCAGTTATGCGTTTAGTGTTTTGTAAGTGTCAGTGATCGATCGATACTGCACTTGGGCTGGGCCGGGCGGAGGGGCAAAACGCAGGTGCTAGCAGGTATCTGGGCTGATCCCGCTAACACTGCGTTTTTGGGAACCCTAAACTGCTGGGGACGCTAGTATAGATCTGATCGGATCAGATATTGATCCGTTCAGATACTATACCACTAAGGGAGGTGTACGGTACGTGCGTGGGTGTTAGCGGTACTGGCGCTAACCTGACGCTGCTTGGGGCTGGTGCTTGCCAGTTCACCAAAGCGCTACCTAGAAAACTGTTAGCGATCGCGGGGATCAGGCCTGACTCTGCGAACGCTGCAGTTATGCGTTTAGTGTTTTGTAAGTGACAGTGATCGATCGATACTGCACTTGTGTGGGCTGGGCCGGGCGGAGGGGAAAAACGCAAGTGCTAGCGGGTATCTGGGCTGATCCCGCTAACACTGCGTTTTTGGGAACCCTAAACTGCTGGGGACGCTAGTATAGATCTGAAATGGATCAGATATTGATCCGTTCAGATACTATACCACTAAGGGAGGCGTATGCAGCGTGCGTGGGTGTTAGCGGTACTGGTGCTAATCTGACGCTGCCTGGGGCGACGCATATCACCGCCGGGCGATCACAGGGCTAAACCTTTATTCGGTAATAAACGACGGGTGCCCTGACACTATAAAAAATAAACGAACTAACCAGCGTCACCCGTAACGGTTATACGGTGATCAGTGGTGAAAGGGTTAACTAGGGGGCAATCAAGGGGTTAAAACATTTATTAGATAGTATATGGGGGTCCCTGTCGCTATAAAACGCTGACGGCGAACCTAAATATTTACCTCCTTAACTAGCGTCACCAGCGACACCAATACAGCGATCAGAAAAATGATCGCTTAGTGACACTGGTGACGGGGGGGTGATCAAGGGGTTAAAACTTTATTGGGGGGGTTAGGGGGGTACCCTAGACCTAAAGGGGGGAATACTCACTGCCCTAACACTGTAACTGTCACAAACTGACACCATGCAGTAATCAAAAAAAAAAAATACTGCTTGGTGTCAGTTTGTGACAGGGGGGGGGTGATTGTGGGGGGATCGGGGGGCGATCGGGGGTGTAAAGTATGCCTGGCATGTTCTACTGTGTGTGTTTATGTTGTGTGCACTTACATGTTCTCTCCTCGGCGCTGGGATGGAAACTGCCAAGCCGAGGAGAGATGACATCACATCCTCTGCCTGTGTGAAACTACACACAGGCAGAGGAGGATTCCCATTGGCTGGGAGCGATCGCGAGGGGGGGGCCACGATCGGATGGTCTCCCCCTCGCCTCCCGACGCTCCCAGTGAAATGCCGACCGCCGCTGGCACTGGGGGGGGTCCGATCGGACCCCCCGCCCACGGGAGGCAGATCACGTACGGGTACGTGATTCTGCCTGCCCGTGCCATTCTGCCGCAGTATATCTGCGTTAGGCGGTCGGCAAATGGTTAATAAAAAAGTAAAGTTAAAAAATATATATACACACATATATACCGTATTTATCGGCGTATAACACGCACCCCAAGTTTAGGAGGGAATTTTAAGGAAAAAAATGTTTTAAGGAAAAAAAACTTACATTAAATGCCCATCAATGCAGCCTTATCAGTGTCCATCTGCATGCTTGTCCAGTGACTTTTGCAGCCTTGTCAGAGTCATTTGCAGCCTTGGTGTCATTTGCAGCCTTGGTGTCATTTGCAGCCTTGCAGTCATTTGCAGCCTTGCAGCTTTGTCAGTGTCCATTTGCAGCCTTGCCCAGGCTGAAGTTAAACTGCAGTGACATGTCAGTGTCACTGCAGTTTGAAAATGGCACCGCCGAGTACACAGAGCCGGTGTTCTGCCGAATAAGTTCCGCTCGGCGGATAAGTTCCTCACTGTACTGCGCATGCGCAGTACGATCCGGCGGAAATAGCCGAAGCGGAACAGCTGAAAATCAGCTGTACACGGCGCCTGTAAGAGGGCCCCTCGCGGGCTCGCTTCGCTCGCCACGCTTCGGGCACGGCCTCGCTGCGCTCGGCACTTTTAGATTGGGGGGGAAGGAATCTGGACCCAGAGCGCAGGCGCCGTGTACAGCCGATTGTGGATTTTGAGCTTCGGCTATCTCCGCCGGCTGACAGTAGTTGGTACTGCGCAGGCGCTGCGCCTGCGCAGTACAGGGGAGGAACTTATCCGCCGAGGGAACTTTCTCGGCAAGACACCGGTCCTGTGTATCTCGGCGGCTCGCGGCCGCTTTCGGCTCCTCTCGTAGTCCTGCCCGGGATGGGCGTGACTGTGAGCGGAGCCGAGCGCCACTTATTTACATAGATAGCCTCGGCTAGGTTCAGCTAGCTCCGCTCACAGTCACGCCCAGTCCCTGTGTTATGTCCATCATAGGGCGGGACTGGGCGTGACTGTGAGCGGAGCGAGCCAAACCTAGCCGAGTACACTCGGCTATCTATGTATATCGGCGGCCGTCGCTCACTCCGTTCACAGTCAGTGGGGGATCAGCGGGGATTGGCGTATAACACGCACCTGTGATTTTCCCCTGATTTTAAGGGGAAAAAAGTGTGTGTTATACGCCGATAAATGCGGTATATATTTATATTACTAGATTGTAATAGATTGTAAGCTCTAACAAGCAGGGCCCTCTGATTCCTCCTGTAATGTAACTGTACTGTCTGCCCTCATGTTGTAAAGCACTGCACAAATTGTGTGCGCTATATAAATCCTGTATAATAATAAAAAATTATTTAAAATACTCCCCTGCAGTATTTCCTTTTTTACCACTAGATGGTGCTCCTCTCCCAGGTAGATTGATGCCCAGTGTCATTCATTCCATTTTCTATGAGCTCAGGGTGTCAAGGACCGGCCCCCTGGGGAGTGACCTCAGACCCCTCTGGACTTACAGGAGAATGCTGAAGAGAGTATTCTGCATAAAGGGATGTATAATGATTTTTACAATGCAAAAATTATATCCAAAGGGAATGAAGGGAATTTGGTAGTGCTGGAATTGGGTTTTAAGGTTTATTTCTCAGATAAATATAAAGATATATTTTATTAGCTGTGTATTCTATTTTACAGTATATGATGATTTGCTGTACTATGTTATGATGCTCCATTTGATATCTTATGAAAAAAGGGTCAATAACTCCTAATTCTGGTCTCCAATTTATTAAATAGAGTTTTGGATAGATCTAATATATTATTGGATTGAGTTTAGTTTGCTAAGCAATGTGTGTCATAAACAACGACCATTTTATTTTTATAAAATTGTGTTTTCATCTTTTATAAATCTGTGACAACACAGGATCACAATGAAGAGACAGGAACAGGGTGGTGTCACCTTATAAGAGGAAATACCTCAGCAAGGACTGTCATGACATGATCACCAGGGATTATTTTATGAAAAGTTGCACATTCATATACTATTGAACATGTCTGGAATTATAGAAATACTTTATCGGTTTATAACACACACTTTTGTGTACCAATATTTTCTTTGGGCTGCCTCGGAGGGGAAGGGGGTACGAGCACCACCAGATTACACAGAGCAAGGATCTCCTGTTTACTCGGTGGCCTCTGTAATACTAAGTCCCACCTCCTGGACTGGCTCCTATGATAGACATCCCGGCATTGGACCTATGTTCTGTCTATCATAGGAGCCAGTCCAGGAGGTGGGACTTCGTATTACAGAGGCAATTGAGTAAATGGGAGATCCCACTCTGCGTAATCTGGCGGCGCTCGTACCCCCTTCCCCTCTGAGGCAGCCCACAGAAAAGGCCATTTTTTGCGATACGGCACTGCATCGCTTTAACTGACAATTGCGCGGTCGTGCTACGCTGTACCAAAACAAAATTGATGTCCATTTTTTTTCCCTCAAATAGAGCTTTCTTTTGGTGGTATTTTATCACCTCTGCAGTTTTTATTTTTTGTGTTATAAACAAAAAATGCCAACAATTTTGAAAAAAATAATATATTTTTTACTTTTTTGCTATAATAAATATCCCCCAAAAAAATTTTCATCAGTTTAGATCAATATGTATTCTTCTACATATTTTTGGTAAAAAAATTGCAATTGTTATATTTTTATACATGATTTATATAGCGCCAGCAGTTTACGCTGCGCTTTACAATGTAGAGGGGGACAGCACAATTACAGTAGAGTTCAATACAGAAGGTACAGAAGGGCCCGGCTCATAGAGCTTACATTCTAAAGTGAGGGGATGGTGGTACAAAAGGTAATAAATGTGGGGAATGATCTGATAGGGTGGCGGATATTGATTGGTTTGTGCAAAAGTTAAAGCATGTACAAATTAGGCACTATATTTATGGCATTTTTATTATTTTTTTTTTTTTTACTAGTAATGGTGGTGATTTGTGATTTTTATCGGGACTGTGACATTGTGGCGGACAGATTGGACACTTAACACTCTTTTGGGACCATTGACAATTATACAGTGATCAGAGCTACAAATAGCCCCTGATTACTGTATAAATGTGACTGGCAGGGAAGGGGTTAACACTAGGGAGCTATCAAGGGGTTAAGTGTTCCCTAGGGAGGTGTTTCTAACTGTGGGGGGAGTGTAGTGACTGGAGGAGGAGAGAGATCGCTGTTCCTGATTACGAGAAGCAGCAGATCTCTCTCTACTTCCCTGACAGAATAAGGATCTGTCTGTTTACATTGACAGATCCCTGAAATCCCTGTTCTGTCTCTCTCAGGAGTGATTGCGGGTCATCAGCGGACATTGTGGCCGCCGGCCACGCACATCGGCTCAAACATCACGTGGTGGGAGTGCGCACCCCCTATACCCCTTATAGCGCCCACCATACAGCTACGGTGATTCACACAGGGGAGTCAGCCTGCCGCCGTATAAAGATGGCGGCAGGTCGGCAAGTAGTTAATGGGCACTAATCAGGCTGTATTAATGGGCAATGGTGGGGCTACAGATGAGCACTGATCAGGCTGCATTGATGGGCACTGACCCCTATTTTGCTTTGAAGTTCTTTATTTAAAATTATTTTTTTTCCTGAAACTTCCCTCTTAAAATTAAGGTGCGTGTTATACGCCTGTGCATGTTAATTGCCGAAAAATACGGTATGTAAAAGTTTCAATGATAATTTAATCTTTAACATTACTTTCCATGCAGGTCTTATATCAAGAGTTAAAATATAACCCTATTTTTTTTATAGAGGGAGAGGGTTATATCCTCTGATTTTATCATGCATTAGACTCAATTCACAAAGTACTAACACAAGGATAAGGCTCTCAGTTATAGCTATGATAACTGCCACCTTTTAAAAGAAGTCTTCTTATCCTTCTGTGTTGGCTTTGTAAGTAGAGCCTCTAGGGCAGGGGTCTCAAACTGGTGGCCCTCCAGCTGTTGCAAAACTACAAGTCCCATCATGCCTCTGCCTGTGGGAATCATGCTTACAACTGCCAGCCTTGCAATGCCTTTTGGGACTTGTAGTTTCGCAACAGCTGGAGGGCCGCCAGTTTGAGACCCCTGCTCTAGGGGGAGATTTATACCCCTTTCACACTGGGGAGGTGCGGGTGTCGGTGGTAAAGTTTTTCTAGTTTTAGCTGCGCTTTACCCCTGTAATAGTGGCACTTTGGTGCCGCTAGCAGGGCACTCTTAACCCCCAGAATGTGTTAAAAAAAGTGTTAAAAGTGCCCTGCTGGGGACTTTTGCCCTCAGATTCACCCCACATAGGAGTAGAGGCATGCTCAGTATAGAAGATTGTCACACTTGAAGTAATTATGTAGAATATTTATCGAAAATCACAGTTCACAGGTGGCAAGCAAAGGCAATGTGTTTTTGAGAAAGTGCCTCCCCCTTCATTAGGACTGTGATGGTGGGTATGGTCAGGAACCAACGATTCAATTACAATAAAGCCCTTTAGGTGCTGTGGGTGATAGATAAGATGTCAGATGATAGAGGATCATACATGCTGCTTATCTGTCATCTGTCAATGTATTCATCACCCACAGCACCAAAGCTGGCCATAGATGGGTCAAATCTCTGCCAGTTCAGAAGGAACTGGCTGAGATTCAAACCATGTTTAGGCAGGCTAAATGTACCAAGTTGATCGATCAATCAACTTGGGTACAACCAGCCAGCCAGATTTTACATATTATTATCACTAGTGGCTGGTATAGCCCCTAGCAATAATCACTGTCTTCTCCCGGTGGGGACAGCTTTCCCCACCCCCACAGGGAGAATGCAATGGCTTGGCAGGAGGGATTCCCCTGTCAACACTGTGTGTTAATGGGGCAGTGTTGCCAACCCCCCAAAGAGAAATTTACTGGCAGGACGCCAACATTTACAAACGGCACCAATTTTTTTTTTTTTACAGACAAAAATCATGACATTTACTGGCAGAGCCGCATTTTTTACTGACAATGCAAAAAAATACCTAAAATGACTGTTTTCAGTGCTGAACAGTGCACATATCAATATTTAAACTATAAACATATAGCTAGTGCTATTAACATGTGTGTTTAAGTTAAACAAAAGTCAAAAACTATAATTCTCCATTGACAATGAAGGTCAGGTTACTATAACCCAGCCAGCACAGAGTTCCCCCTTACATCAGAGTCTGCAGGATTCCCCCTTACAGTGAAAGGGAACTCTTATGTAAAGGGGAACGCTGCAGATCATGATCTAAGGGGGGACTCTGATGTAAGGGGAGGCTCTGGTGACCAGAGACCACATTATATCAGAGTCCACTGCATTCCCTTTACATCAGAATTCCCATTTACGTCAGGGTCCACAGACTGAGTTCCCCCTTGCACTGTAAGGGGGAATCCTGCAGACTCTGATGTAAAGGGGAACGCTAGGAACTCTGATGTGGGGGGCACTCTGGTGACCAGAGACCACTTTCTGCAGAGTAAATACACTAAGGTAAGGAGGTGTTACTAATATAGAAGGGAACCTATATATCAGTGCCACGTACATTATTGTATTCACTCCCCCTTTCATCAGCAACACCCTCAGACTGACGACTAGGGATGAGCCGAACACCCCCCTGTTCGGTTTGCACCAGAACATGCAAACAGGCAAAAAATTTGTTTGAACACGCGAACACCGTTAAAGTCTATGGGACTCGAACATGAATAATCAAAAGTGCTAATTTTAAAGGCTTATATGCAAGTTATTGTCAAAAAAAGTGTTTGGGGACCCAGGTCCTGCCCCAGGGGACATGTATCAATGCAAAAAAAGTGAGCAGTGATTTTAATAATGCTTAAAGTGAAATAATAAAAGTGTAATATTCCTTTAAATTTCGTACCTGGGGGTGTCTATATTATGCCTGTAAAGGGGCGCATGTTTCCAGTGTTTAGAACAGTCTGACAGCAAAATGACATTTCAAAGGAAAAAAGTCATTTAAAACTACTCGCGGCTATTAATGAATTGCCGGTCCGACAATACACATAAAAGTTCATTGATAAAAACGGCATGGGAATTCCCCACATGGGAACCCTGAACCAAAATTTAAATAAAAATGACATGGGGGTCCCCCTAAATTCATTACCAGGCCCTTCAGGTCTGGTATGGATATTAAGGGGAACCCCAGCCAAAATTTAAAAAAAAAAATGGTGTGGGGTCTCCCTAAACATCCATACCAGACCCTTATCCGAGCACGCAACCTGGCAGGTCGCAGGAAAAGAGGGGGGGACGAGAGAGCGCCCCCCTTTTGAACCGTACCAGGCCACATGCCCTCAACATTGGGAGTGTGCTTTGGGGTAGCCCCCCAAAACACCTTGTCCCCATGTTGATGGTTACAAGGGCCTTATGCTCACAACCCTTGCCCGGTGGTTGTGGGGGTCTGTGGGCGGGGGGGCTTATCAGAATCTGGAAGCCCCCTTTACCAGGGGACCCGCAGATCCCGGCCCACCCCCCTGTGTGAAATGGTAAGGGGGTACAAAAGTACCCCTACCATTTCACAAAAAAAGTGTCAAAGAAGATGGAGGAAGCCGGACGAGAACACCGGAGATGCCGGACGAGAACACCGGAGGAAGATAGAAGAAAAAGATAGAAGAAAGAAGAAGCATTTAAATAAAGGAATTGTCAAAAACAGTCTCTTGTCATTTTTAACATTTTTGACACTTTTTTTGTCAATAACTTGCATATAAGGTCCCCAAACACTTTTTATGACAATAACTTGCATATAAGCCTTTAAAATTAGCACTTTTGATTTCTCCCATAGACTTTTAAAGGGTGTTCCGTGGCTTTCAAATTTGCCACAAACACCCCAAATTGTTCGCTGTTCAGCGAACTGGTGAACAGCCAATGTTCGAGTCGAACATGAGTTTGACTCAAACTCGAAGCTCATCCCTACTGACGACCTCTCAGGTGCACCATGCAGGGCTCAGTCAGATGGCTCCAGCTTGGCAGCTCTGGTTTTATCCTATAGTCTCCTCTCCAGGTCCCACACACTGACTACTTCCGTGACTCCCATCCCGATGACTCTGCGGACAGGATACAGTAACAGATGGTTAGAGGCTGCGGACAAGATACAGTAACAGATAGTTAAAGGCTGCGGACAGGATACAGTAACAGATAGTTAGAGGCTGCGGACAGGATACAGTAACAGATGGTTAGAGGCTGCGGACAGGATACAGTAACAGATGGTTAGAGGCTGCGGACAGGATACAGTAACAGATAGTTAGAGGCTGCGGACAAGATACAGTAACAGATAGTTAGAGGCTGCGGACAGGATACAGTAACAGATGGTTAGAGGCTGCGGACAGGATACAGTAACAGATAGTTAGAGGCTGCGGACAGGATACAGTAGCAGATGTTTATTACAATGAACAGGTGGTGGCCATATAAGAATAGGATGTACACGCGGTGAAACTAGAAATAAACAGATAAAATGAACATATAATAATTACTAGGGAAAAGCCCGATGTTCGAGATGAATGTAAGTTTGTCTCGAACATCGGGTGTTCGCCAAACAGCGAACAATATTTGTTGTTTACGGCAAATTTGAAAGCCGCCAGAGCATTAAAGTTCAAGTCTATGGGACACTAACATGAAAAATCAAAAGTGCTAATTTTAAAGGCTTATATGCACGGGCCACGGGAAGCCCCCATGGTGTCAGAGGGTGGCGGGGTCACCCATATATGTCAATGGGTGGCCCCGCCCTCAGCTATATAAGAACTGTCACAGAGAAGAAGCGTCATTAGGCGGGAGCCTCCCATTGGGGGCGGATCGGTTGCGGCTTTTTTTTAATTGGAATCTGGAAGCCCGCTTTAACAAGGGGACCCCCAGATCCTGGCCTCACCCCTGTTAAAGGGGGCTTCCAGATTCCGATAAGCCCCCCACCCACATACCCCCACAACCACCGGGCAAGGGTTGTGGGGATGAGGCTCTTGTCCCCATGAACACGGGGACAAGGTGCTTTGGGGCCAGACCCCAAAACACCCTCCCCATGTTGGGGGCATGTGGCCTGGTACAGTTCAGGAGGGGGGAGCTCTCTCATCCTCCCTCTTTTCCTGCGGCCTGCCAGGTTGCGTGCTCAGATAAGGGTCTGGTATGGATTTTAGAGGGACCCCCACACAATTTTTCTTTTAATTTTGGTTCGGGGTTCCCCTTAATATTCATACCAGACCCAAAGGGCCTGGTAATGGACTGGGGGGAACCCATGCTCTTCTTTTCAATGAGCTTTATCTATATTGCCGAGACCCGACAAATCATTACAGCCGCGATCAGTTTTAAATAATTTTTTTTTCCTTTAGAAATGTAATTTTGCTGTGGTACTGTTCTAAACATGGGAAAAATGCACCGCTTTGCAGGCATTCTATAGACACCCCCCAGGCATGATATTTAAAGGAATATTTAATTTTTATTGTTTCACTTTAAGCATTAAAAAAATCAATGCACCCGAAAAAACGTCAGTTTTTTTTTTAAAAATTGCATTGATACATGTTCCCTGTGGCAGAACCCAGGTCCCCAAACAATTTTTTATGACAATAACTTGCATATAAGCCTTTAAAATGAGCACTTTTGATTATTCATGTTCGTGTCCCATAGACTTTAACAGTGTTCGTATGTTCTGCCAAATTTTTTGCCTGTTCGCATGTTCTGCTGCAAACCGAACCGGGGGGTGTTCAGCTCATCCCTAATAATTACATGAACATAAACAAATGTCCACTGGGTATACAGTTAAAAATCTTTTAGCATATCAGCGATGCTGCCTTAGAAGGACCAGGATTTTCCTCAGAAACACGTGGTGCAGGCTTAGCTGGCTCCCATGCGGTCTGTCCCAATGGAGAAGGTGAAAGAGACTTGTAGTGGAAGTGGATCTAGTTCCAAGTGATATAACAGGAAATGTGTAATAACCATAGAACACTGCCCATTAGTAGTGTTTTGTTAGAGTGGTATCTAGTGGACAATGTTGGTATTACAAGTCCAGAAGATATTATATTACAAGTCCAGAAGATATTATTTTTCCTTATAGGCCGAAGGCATGACAGTGTCCCTTTCAACTCTCCAGTCAGGCACTGACACTGTGCACATCAGTGTCCTCCTCTGCTGGGCTAGCTTCATCACCCAGTAATGTCCTCCTGAGTCCTGTTGGCTATGCCGCTTTTTCTTATCTTTCTCTGTCACCACTGGATTAGCTTATCCATAAAAATGCTTCCATTTTCCCTTCTCCCCCACACCAGCCAATATCTTTCTCTCCCTCAGTCCCATCATTCATGTACAACCAGAATGGTCAGCAATTCATGTTTACCAAATAGTACTCTGCTCACACACAATGTTCTCCTTTCTCACCATTTTAACAACAAACAGCCTCCTCCTCTATCCTACCCTCAGCCATCCCCACCAAATACATCCCTCTCCCCAACCTCACACTCAGTTCTGCCTTCAGTCCATTTGTGTTTACACAGCAATTGAGCTGACAGCTCCCCCTCCTCCCCCTCTCCTACGACAGCTCCACAGTCCTGGTATATTGTTCTTCCTGTCACCAACTACCATCCAGCTCACCTCTTCCCATTGCCAGCACTTAATAGCAATTCCCCCATTGTTCATTTCTGCCCTGCTCCATCCATCACATCCATGCATGCCCTACATTCCTCCTGCTTCATCTCCTGCCAATAACAGCAGATAATCCGAAAGCTGCCCTCCTCCAACACTAAAGTCCCCTCCTTTATATTTTGCGCTATAAACAAAAAAGAGCGACAATTTTGAAAAAAACGCAATATTTTGTACTTTTTGCTATAATAAATATCCCCATTTTCTTTAAAAAAAGCTAATTTTTTCACAGTTTAGGCGGATATGTATTCTTCTACATATTTTTGGTAAAAATATTGCAATAAGCGTATATTGATTGGTTTGCGGCAACAAAATAGGGGATAGATTTATAGCATCCTTATTATTTATTTTGTTTTTACTAGTGTAACGCTGGTATTTTTAATACAGACACTATAAGTAAAAATGTAGTTGTCTGAAGCTGTAGTTTAGCTCAGAGTGCAATTATTGTAAATTCTGGTTCTGTTTCAGCTTGGCTGGTTGTGTGGTTTTCCCCTTGGCCTAGGGATGGCACCCTCTTATTTCAGCCAAGGTTGGAAATCGCAACAAGCTGGGTGTATTGAGTGCCTACTTGCCCGGAAACAGTCAGTGGGTGTGGTCTGCCTGCTGAGAATTCTGGGAGAGGGTACTTAAGGGACAGACCCGTGACAGGGGAGAGTTCCAACCAGATGGTCCTCCTGGCCTAAGCTGTGTCGCTGCCGTCAAGTTTGTCTTGGGGCCAGCTGGCCCGAGGCGTCGCTACTAAAGGTAGGCCCAAAAGTCTTGGGGCCTACCGATCCAGGGATGGTCCTGTGCTGTCTTGCCTGCGGGAAGAAGCCGAGCGACTGGAGAATCCAGTGGATGACTTTTTAGGAGAGGACTGCGCAATAAGGCCGGTGCCTCTAGAAGAGCCTGGAGACTCAGTTGGAGGATGCGTCCCGGGTCACATACCACACAGTACCGTAAGTTCGGAAGAAGGGAACCGGTAATATATGATCAAGCCTTTGATATTGCAACAAGTCGCTAATTACCCAATCCTGTGGCAGAGGATTATGTAACAGTTACACCGAATCTTAAAGTGAGACTATGACCTAGTATCGCATCGGCCGCTAGGTCAGTGAGAGAGGCCTATCTGGTGGTTGCTGAATCCAGTTGTGGAGCTGTTGCCCTCTGTATCAAAGTGTTCCTGATCTGCAATTTCAAGGTACCTGAATTCCCCCTAAACCTTCCATCCCTCTATTGCATGTGTCTTTCTTAAATAAAGCATTAAAGAAAGAGACTGTGTGTCGAGCTGAAATTACTAAAAATAATTATTTAATGGGACCCCTATGACAGATATGGTGTAACAGTAAAGGAACGGTAAGCCCAATCAAATACCAGCAGCTCCTTCGGGGGTAAGTGCTACACTAGTAATGGCGGCGATCTGCGATTTTTATCGGGACTGTGACATTATGGTGGACACATCGGACACTTTTGACGCATTTTTGGGACCATTGGCATTTTTACAGCGATCAGTGCTATAAAATGCACTGATTACTGTAAAAGTGTCACTGGCAGGGAAGGGGTTAACACTAGGGGCGATCAAGGGGTTAACAGTGTTCCCTGTGTGTGTTTCTAACTATAGGGGACTGACCTAGAGGAAGTGACAGATCGTGGTTCCTAGCAAATAGGAACTCACGATCTGTCACGCCTCTCCTCACAGAACATGGATTTATGTTTTTACACTTCCCTGTTCTGCCTTTCATGCCCTCGATCGCTCATGGCCAGCAGTCATCATGACCATCGGCCATGAGCATCGGCACCCCCGCTGTGCAGCGTGCACGCCTGCTGTCCCGATCCCGTGAGCCGACGTATAGCTACGACGGCTCGCGGGATCATGTCGACCTGCGCAAGTAAAATTACGGTGGCTGGTCGGCAAGGGGTTAATGGGCGGTTGGCAACACTGTAATGGGATATCAAGCAAATTTCTTTGCTGCAAATTAACTCTATGTATGGCCTGCATTATAGTATAGGCTTTATCATAATTGACCTTCAGTTCTAGCTCTGTGATGACCACACCCACCATCACAGCCCTGACAAAGGGGGAGCACTTACCGAAAACATGTTGGCTTTACTAACCACCTGTGGACTGTGATTTCCAATAAACATCCTTAAAGAGGAAGTAAACTCCCATGCATATATTGTACCTATAGGTAATCCTATAATAAGGCTTACCTATAGGTACTGTAAATATCTCCTAAACATGCGCCGTTCAGGAGATATTTACTGTATATGCCGCTGATGTTGTCATCGGCGCATGCAATCTGAAGGAACGGCTGCCTGTGCCATTTCTTCAGAGCCCTGTGCCATAACCAACAGCTCCTGCATGCCCGTGCGGGAGTGACATCATGTGGCTCCAGCCAGTCACACAGCCAGAGTCTGTGGACCCAGAAGGAAGATGGGTGAAGATAGATGCGGCCTCCAGCGGGAACGAGGGTTTCATTTTCAGGTACGTTTCCCATATTGTGCTAGTATGCAATGCATACTAGCACATTATTCCTTTACTTTGTAGGTCACCAAAAAAAAAGAGGCAGTGATTACTTCCTCTTTAATAATAACCTCAAGTGTGACAATCTTCTATATCGATGTCAATATTCCTGTAAAACATAATCATGGATCAGGCTTAAAGATAGAAGCAGCTGAGTACTGGAAACTTCCCAGATGAATGCACATATCTGTCAGCACACCACAGATCTTCAAAACCTTTCAAAAGGTCTTATTCAAAGTGATCACAGAGGAAGAGTTCAATGTCTTAGGGATGCACAGGACCCCTTCATCAGTTATGTGATCACGTGATTGATGAAGGGGTCCAGTGCAGCCCCAAAATGTTGCATTTCTTCACTGTGATCTGATCACTTTGAATAAAGCCTTTGGAAAGATTTTGAAGATCTGTGGTGTGCTGGTAATTAAAAATGGTAATTTTATATATAGAGCATGCCTCTACAGCCGTCTGAATCTCTCTTGTGGAATGCCTTTCCATTGCTACCAGACAGGCAGCAGCAGAGACCCTAACAAGGCCAACCTACATAATATCTTCCATTGGCCGAATACCCTCTTGAAGGACAACACATCCCAGATCCCCTCCAGTAATACCAAACTACATACTGGCCCAGCACTGTCACACACATTGCAACCCCAACAACTGAGGAGAGTTAGGACTTCTGTCAGAGTTTTATCACTGTCTGGTCATTGCTCTCTGTGTACCTATTTGCTACACTTTTTAAAATTCCTTTCCTGATGACTTGGGGTCCCTTAGACAGGAAGCAATGGAAATCTCCCTAGTGCATATAAAGCCAATATTAAAAAAATGACAAAGGCTCTGGTATTCGTTGTTTAATCTATAGCTAAAGGGGAAAGGTTTTAGTTGGAATGGGACTGTCATTAACTGGATCACCTGCTGGTGGCACTGTGGTTTACAGATCTGAAGGGTGCTATACTCGTGCCCACCAGTGGGTGTATTTTTGTAACCAACAGATTAAGCCATTCGCCTCCACCTGATGCTGGTTGCTTGGAGGGTATTTAGCTTCTCTGCTAGTATTCTACAGTGCCACACTGGTTTGCCTCTGTGCCCCATGTGCTCTGCTTCTTATAACCTGTAATCCTGTTCCTGCTACTTCTCTGCCTGATTTATCCTGCCATCTGTACATAACTTAGTTTTCTAGGCAGGCCATACCACAGGTTGCAAGAAAGAAAATTGCTCAATTCCTCCATCAACACAGTCAGTGTAGATGGGGAATCCATCCCACAGTGCTATTGTGTTGGGCTGGTGGGGAACACGGGCAGCCTTCCCCACTGGCAGAATACAATGATCACTGCTGGTGGCTATAGCCATGATTGGGCAAGAAAACCCAACAAGCTGGTTGTACTGAAGTTAATCAATAAATTGACTTCAATACAACCAGCCTGCCCATAGATGGATCAAATGTCTGCCCGTTCCCGCTAAACCAAACAAATTTCAAACCATCTATGGACAGATTAAATTTAGATAGCTTTGCTTAGTTGTAATCACTTTCACTGATTAGATTCACTGGGTTTTTCACTCGGTGTACTTATTGTTGTGCTCATCACTTGTCTTGTTTCCCTAATAAACCACATTTACTTCTATTTAGTGTTGAGCCTGCTGTTCTCTGTGCAGATCCATACATATCTGGTCATGTCTGCTTTACAGGATAAAGCACTTGTAGTCCTAAAAATGACTTTCAATGTTCTCCCTCATCTTTATTCCCATGCTCTGACTGGTTAATTAGGTCCTAAAGTGGTAGTAAACCACAAAAAAATGGGCTCCTACAGGATAATGTCATAATGCATACTAGTACATTATGTGACAGCAGGCAGGTAAAATTGCCAGGTTGCATCCAGGATGGCAAATATGACCTCTGCCAGGTTAACCCCCATATCAACATTTTTGAAAAAATCTTATGTTAGATCTTTGTAAGATCAGGTTAGATCAAGCGTTGTTTACGTTAGATCTCACACAGAAGAAACAATATTAAAAGTTAGTTGCTGGGGGGGGGGGCTAACCCATCATCAGCCCCCCTTATCAAAAAATTGACAAAACAGTTAGCTATTTTGGAATCTATTTGTTATATCCGGTAAAATCAAGTGGTTTTAACCCCCCTTATCAAATTTTCTGGCCAAAAATCATTCAGGCTAATAGATATTTGTTAGATCCAGTAAGATCAAGTGGTTTTAACATTAGATCTCACATAATTTCAGAGACATTCCAAATCAAAATAGAGATATTAGGTGGTACATAAGGATGAGTTAGCCCCCCTTATCAAATATTCTGGCCAGAAATAATTCAAGCTAATAGATATTCTATAGATCCGGTAAGATCAAGTGGTTTTAATGTTAGATCTCACATAATTTCAGAGATATTGCACATAAAAATAGAGATATTAGGTGGTACATAACTACAGTATGGCCCCCAACATGCAATTTTCTTGCCAAAAATCATATAGGTTAATAGATATTCCCTAGATCCAGTAAGATCAAGTGGTTTTAACACTAGATATATTAGGTGGTGGTACATAAGGATGAGATTAGATCTCACATAATTAGAGACTTATTAAGTGATTAATGAGGGGGGCTGGCCCCCTCTTATCAAATTTTCTGGCCAAAAAATCAACCCGGCTAATTGATATTCATTAGATCTGGTAAGATCAAGTGATTTTAATGTTTGATTATCCGTAATTAGAGGGATATTATGGATATTTGGTAGCGATGCACGGATATCCATACTAGTGTCTATATTGGAGCCGATGATGAGCATTTTCACGTGTACCAGTGAGGAGTGCCATTGAGCATACCGAGATATGCTGAAATTATGTGGACATTAATCGACAGGTGTGTCCAAGCCCAGTGAAGCCTGAAGTACAGTGCCAGAAGCAGGAGGGAAACTTGGGAGGGCTCTGGTGAAGAAGCCAACCGGGTGCCTATCTATGGTAGCTGGCTCAAAACCAATGACACGAATAGACAGCAGCGAAAGTCCAAACCCTTGTAGAGGGCCCCCCGTTGCTGCCTCCGAGCAACCCAGTGTCCCGTTACCTTTGACACATGCTGCCTGGTGTCGGAGAGTCAATGCACACCAGACTCCCAGAACTTAGCGCAGACTTAAGCCCAATCAGAATCTCTGCAGAGAGGAGCACAGATACAAACCACTGAACAGGCCAGGGCCACCACATCCTCCACGCTCCCTGACAAGCTGGTGGGACTTTCTCCTGTTGTTCCCATCCAAGTAAAGGGAGTCTACACCAAGGCCCCTCTGGATACTGGAGCTTAAGTGACCCTTCTCTACAGAGACTTCTATAACAGGCACCTCAAGCACCTGCCTTTGCAGAATTTGGATGAGCTGCAGATATGGGGCATCATGACTCGGAACTTCCCCTATGATGGCTATCTACTGGTCAAGCTGACCTTTGATCCCTCCATGGCTGGAAAAGCCAAGACTTTTGAAACTCAGGTAGTGGTCTGTCCTCGCCCACCAGGGGCCAGTAAGAGTTCTCTCATCATAGGGACCAATACTGATCTTGCCAGAAGCCTGTTGACACCTCTTGTTCTGGAGCCGGGCACTTCAACTACAAGTGTGCACCCCATGCTGGGACAAGCCTACCAGCACCTGGTACAAAAACAGAAGGGAAAGATCTGGCACTTGAACCAGTGAGAGAAGGTGTTACAGCCTGGTAAAGTGGCCTATTTACGAGTATCTGTCAAGCTAAATTGGAAGCAACCAGGCCCTTTTATTGTCCTTGAATTAGACAGACAGAGAGAACACATGGGAGTGGAGATAATTCCCAAGGTGGTTTCAACCAAAGGGTTGCAAAGAAGTCACGGGAAGATCTTGGTTAGTGTCCACAACATAACAGCCTCGCCAGTGAAGATGATGGCTCAGATGTTGCTGGGACAAGTGAATCTGCTCACCCCAGTCCCGCCGTCTGATTTGGTAGGGGGAGCAAAGGATGCAATTTCTGTTAAGGAGCTCTATCTGAAGAATACTCCCCATTTGCCTTAATGGAAAGAAAGGGCCAAGACTCAGCGCCTGAGATGGCAGGGTGCATTCTCCAAGAGTGAATTTGACGTAGGGTGTGCAAAAAGTGCCTAATACTGGATCCATCTCTTTGAGTGCATAAGCCGTTCAGGGAAAGAGTTTGATGGAATCCTTTAGGGGACTTGGAGGATCTTCATGAACAACTGGCAGAGTTGAAGAGGGCAGGTATCATTCGAGAGTCCCAGAGCCTTTACGCTTCCCCAATAGTGGTGGTACGGAAGAAGAATGGGTCACTGAGGGTGGGTATTGACTACCAGACGCCAAGGATAGAAGATGCCTTGCAGAGCCTGTCAGGAGCAAAGTGGTTCAGCATGCTGGATTTGAAGAGTGGGTATTACCAAATCCCCATGCACCCTGAGGATCGGGAGAAGACCATTTTCATTCCCCCGGAGGGGATCTTTGGATTTGACTGTATGCATCAAGGCCTGTCTGGTGCCCCAGCCACCTTCCAAAGGCTAATGGAGAAGACCGTGGGTGACATGAAACTGATCGAGGTGTTGGTGTACTTAGACGACATCATCGTTTTCAGCAAGACCCTGGAAGAGCACGAAGAGCGTCTGCAGAAGGTCCTGAAGAGACTCCATGATGAGGGGGTTGAAACTGTCTCTGGAAAAGTGCCAGTTTTATCAACCCTCAGTCAACTACCTTGGTCACATTGTGTCTGCTGATGAAGTGGCCACCGACCTCCAGAATCTGGAAGCTGTCACCTCCTGACCGAGGCCTATCAACGTGACTGAGCTTAGGTCATTTCTGGGATCCTGCTCTTATTACAGAAGATTTATCAAGGGATTCGCTAAGACGCTGACCCTGATCTGGTAAAGCCTGTCAGACCAGCTGGAGGGCCCAGTAAACCCAGAGAGTCCATTCAGGAAAAATGGACTCCGAAGTGTGAAGAGATTTTAGGTAGCTGAAGTGAAGCCTTACAACCGCTCCAGTTGTGGCCTATGCAGATCCAACCAAGCCATATGAGCTACACTTTGATGACAGTCGAGATGGGTTAGGTGGGGTGCTATATCAAGAGCATGACTGCCATCTACGGCCTGTTGCCTACATTAGTCGGAACTTAGCCCCCGCCGAGAAGAACTATCCCATGCACAAACTTGAGTTCCTGGCCTTGAAGTGGGCGATGGTGGATAAGCTGAAGGATTACCTATGTGGAGCGGAGTTCGTGATCAAGACCGACAACAATGCTCTCACCTACATCCTCACTACCACCAAGCCATGGGTCACAGATGGTTGGCTGCTCTATCAGAGTTTATTTTCAGCCTGAAGTGTCGACCAGGGTCGGAAAACAAGACGTGTATGCTTTGTCAAGAAGGCCCCATTGTTCCAGAGACCCTCCAGAAGAATAGGCCCAGCTGACACCTGAAGGGTACGAGCATTATGTCAAGGAGAAGAACATCATCCTGAAGTAGGATCCAGGACCCAAGAGGTTGGAGTGTCAGCCGCTGATGTCCCCAGATGTTATTGCAATGTCGCCCAAGTCTGGGATGAAGGTCTTCCCAAGCTGTCAAAGACCTGCGGAGGGACCGGTTGGAGGACCCTCCCTGTAGCTTGGCATTGAAGGCTTTGGAGAGTCAATGCCCTGACTTGCTCCTCACTGACTCCCCAAAGGAAACCCATCTTCTGCACCAAGAGTGGGATCGGTTTCAGGTGCACAGAGGGTTGGTCTACCGAAGGTGCCCCTCTGATGATTCTGAAGAAAAATGGCAGCTATTCCTACCTGAAAAACATACAGAGATAGTATTAACTGCCCTACACAACAACCATGGCCACCTAGGGCCCAAGAGGACTTTTCACCTGGTAAGGGACCGGTTCTACTGGCCCTACACGCAGGCTGAAGTTGAGGACTATTGCCACTCCTGCATCAGATGTATCCAATGGAAGACTTTTCCTCACCGAGCTGCCCCAATGGACCATCTTCAGAGTCAGGGACCCATGGAGCTGGTGTGCATTGACATTCTGTGCTTGGAGCCTGATCTGAGTGGGCAGGGAAATGTCCTGGTAGTGACTGACCATTTCACTTAATATGCCCAGGCATTTTCCACAAGGGACCAACAAGCATCCATGGTGGCCAAGATCTTCGCTGAAAAATTCTTTGTGCACTATGGTCTGTCCCAACGCATCCACTCTGATCAAGGGAGAGATTTAAAGAGTAGTCTGATCAAGAGACTTTTAAACCTGTTGGGCATCAGGAAGTCTAAAACCACCCCGAAACATCCTAAAGGAGATCCTCAACCAGAGATACAACCAAACCCTCCTGGATGTGCTTTGAACTCTAAATTCAGAACCAAAGCAGCACTGGAGCAAGCATATAGTGGATATTGTGCATGCTTATAACAGCACCGCCAATGATGCCACAGGTTACTCTCCCTATAGTTTGATGTTTGGACCATAGGCCCGGCTGCCAGTAGACTTGGCCTTAAGCACATCCCTCGACCATACCTCAGCAAATTCCCACAGAGGGTATGTGGATCGCCTGCAGAGACTACTGAAAACCACCAATAATAAGGCTCAAGCTGCCTCATATGCCCAAGGACAGAGAAACAAAATAAACTTTGACCTCAGGGTACGAGTGCAGGACTTACAGCCGGATGACAAGGTACTGCTGAGAAACCTGGGTATCCCTGGAAAGCACAAGTTGGCTAACTGCTGAAAGTCGCAGCCCTTTGTCATTTGCAAGCATCTGCCAGGACACCCAGTATATCAAATCCAGGCCAGAGGGAAGTACATGCCTGTTGAAGACTTGGCATCTCAATCATTTGTTGCCTCTGTCAGAAGCAGTTCATGTGCCACCACAGCCAGATTTACAGTCCACACCCACGGCCTCTCAAAGATCCTGGCCAGTGACTAGATCTCACTTTGTACTCCTTGCTGAAGAAGAAAACAGCGAGGATGAAGAGAAAGATTGTCTGTGGCCATCTCAAATGCCAGGGCCTGCAACCCCCCTTTCTTCTCCTCCCAAGGTGACTGAGGTGACTCTCGGGCCAAAGGCTCCTGAGTTTGTACCTCAAAGTCCACTTTTGAAGAGTTGGAAGACCCTCAATCCTCCCTGCTGCCAACAGACCCCTAAGACTTTCCATCCTTCATTGAGGAAGCTAAAGCAGATATGCAGGAAGAAGAAGAGACCAGTGTGGATGTAACCCCAGAACCTAAAGAACAGCAAGAGCGAAGGGTTATTCACCCACCCAAAAGACTAACATATGATACTTTGGGTGAAAGCTCTGAGGAGGTTGTACTCATTGCAAAAAGGACTCTTGAAGTAACTGACCCTTCCACCGCAGATTTGGTGGTGGACAATCCCAACTTACTGTCAGGGCTGGGCTCAGCCCTTCCTTCTCTGAGCTGGCCACTCAGCTGTCGGCTAATTGCCAGCTCCTATCTCTCCACAGTTACTCAGATGTTGATGATATCCTGCTCGTCAGTCCTGCCTACCTAAGCCATCCAGTCCAGAGGATTTCTGCCTTCACCTTGGTCAACATCACAGAATCTCCTGCGAACCTGTTCAAGACTTGCTTTGCTGACATCCCTTCTGGCTCCAGATCCTGCTTGCTGTTCCACTACATTGAGCCTTGACTTCTTTTTTTTTTTTTTTTTTTTTTTTTTTTTTCTTGCCACTTCAGAAAATTCTTAGAGAGACTAATTCAGCTTTCTCGCTCATAAGTATCTCTTCTTATCTCTTCATCACTGTGGCGTATTTATTTTTATTTCCACGGGGGTTCAAGACAGGGGTTTACATAGAATAATTATATAAAACTTAGCCTCACCTATTAAGGCATAACCCTTAATTTTCCTTCTCTAAAATTTTATCTTTATTTATGAAACTCTCTGTTTCACCTATCTAAAAGCCGAGAAAAAGAAAAGGCAAAGAAACCGTACACGTATATATATATATATATATATATATATATATAACCCCTCCCCTCCCTCCTCCCTCCCTCCCACCCCTGTGCACTGCCCATGGTCTTATTTAGTGGGTAGTTACATCTTGATTTTTTCCGCATAACTCCATGTTTTTTTAAACTCCTTCCAACATTTCCAATTGTCTGCTTCTCTCTTTTCCTCTTTATACAAAGAAAACTGCTCCATGGTGTGGGTCTCTTCCACGGCATTTATCCAGTCCCACACCTCTGGACTTTCTTTTCCCCACCAGTTTTTGGGGATTAATCTTTTTGCTGCATTCAATAGATGTGGAACCAGAGATGTTTTATATTGTTTCACACTTCCTTCTATGCCGTGGAAGAGAACCACCCATGGGTCCTCCTTCACCTCTATTTTTGTAATCTCCTTTATCAAACTCAAGATTTTTTTCCAATATTTCCTAATTACCGGGCAATTCCACCATAAGTGAGCCATAGTGCCCATCTCTCCACATCCCCGCCAGCACTCTGCCGATTTCCCCTGTTGGAATTTACTCATCCTATCTGGCGTTGCGTACCACCTTGCCATGCATTTATAATTCATCTCAGCCGTTTTTGTATCTGTCGCTGAGCTATGGGCTAGACGGAGCATTTTATTGATCGTGTTCGTGTCTTTTTGTGTTCCCAACTCCTTTTCCCAATTTCTGATGAATGTGGGTACCTCTGCTTCTTCTACTTTTAATAATAGTTTATATAGCTTAGATATTGTATTTTTTGTCTTTTCCGCGCAACATAATTTTTCTAATTCTGTCAAGTTTTCTCCAGATCTTATTGGTTGAGGTAAGTTTTTCACGAAGCGATCTAGTTGCATGTACCTCCATTCATCTATCACCCATGTGTCTGTGTTTTCTTTCAATTCAGCTATTGTGACTATTTTCCCTTTTTTAAGTATTTCTCTAAGCTGTACTTTATCTTTTTTTATCCAGTTCCCCCCTATATCTCTTTTCCCTGGTGCAAAATATTCATTCTCCTTTAATTCTATCAGAGGAGAATTAAAAGTCTTATCTAACTGTTTATATGCTACCTCCCATGTTTTTAAAACTATTTTTGTTAAACCGTGTGTTTCCTCATCTACCGTTCTGTGACTCGGAGGGTTCCAAATTATAGATCCTAAGCGTGTTTTACTGTAGTGATTCTCTATATTCACCCATCTTTTTTCTTGGTTATCCCTAGCCCATTCTATTGCTCTTGACATAATTATTGCTTTGTAATATTTTAGGATATCTGGGACCGCGAGGCCTCCTTTGGCTCTATCTTGTTTTAGTGTCTTGAGAGATATTCTTGATCTTTTGTTCTTCCATATTATGTTAGAGATTATTGATTTCAGCTTTCTAATATATTCCTGTGGGAGTCTAATGGGCAGCATTTGGAATTCATACGTGATCTTAGGTAAGAGGACCATCTTTATGGCGTTAATACGCCCCATCCATGAAAGAGGTTTTATCTGAAGTTTTTTCCCTTCCCTCCTTATTTCCTCTAAGAGATGGATATAGTTTTTCCTATATAACTTTTCCGGGGAGTTCGAAAGCATTATTCCCAGATATTTAATCTCTTTTTTCCAACAAAATTGGAAATCTCTCTTTAGTTTTTCCTCCTCTATTTTACTCACTTTTATCTTCAAAATTTCTGATTTCCCCATATTGACCTTAAAGTTTGTTATTTCTCCATACTGTTTTAATATTTTGACCAATCTTGGTAGTGTATTTCCGGGGTTACTTATATAGAAGAGCACGTCGTCCGCATAAGCAGCCAGTTTGTGCTCCTCTTTTCCCACCTTGAATCCTTCAATATCAGGCTTATTTCTAATTGTTGACAGGAGGGGTTCTAGGGCCAGCACGAAGAGAAGGGGGGACAGGGGACATCCCTGTCTTGTCCCTCTCTTCATCTCGAAAGGTGACGACAAGGTTCCATTGATCTTAATGGCCGCCTTAGGTTTCCTATAGAGTGCTTTAATCCATCCTATCATCTTGGGGCCGATTCCAATTATTTCTAGGGTTCTAAACAGGAACTCCCAGGCCACCCTGTCAAATGCCTTTTCGGCATCACTTGACAAGAGCAGACCTGGGAGTCCCTCCTCCCTTCTCTTCTGGAGCAACAGTAGGGTTCTCACCCCATTGTCTCTTCCTTCCCTTCCCGCTATAAAGCCTACTTGGTCCGGATGAATCACCCCATTCATCAGTTCTTTTATCCTTGTGGCCAATACTTTTGAGTATATTTTTGTATCTACATTAATCAGTGATATCGGTCTGTAACTCGCGCATAAAGTTGCGTCTTTGGCCTCTTTGGGAATTACGGTGATTGTAGCGAAAAGCGCTTCATTACTTAATTCATATTCACTTCCCACCCCGTTCATGTACTTACACATTTTCGGAACTAGTATGTCTTTAAATTTCTTGTAGTAATATGTGGTGAACCCATCCGGACCCGGACTTTTCCCCTGTGTACTATCTGCTATTGCTCTATATATCTCTTCCTCTGTGATTGGTTTCTCCAGAGCCTCTCTCGCATTTTTTGTGATTTTGGTTAATTTGGCGTTTTTTAAGAAATCCTCTATCTTCCTGTTTTTGCTTTCCTCCATTATCTGGTCTCCATTAATCTCCTCCGTATATAGTTCACTATAGTAGTTTTTAAATACTTCCCCAATCTCTTTGGTTTCATACACCATCTTCCCATGTTTATCCTGTATCTTTCCTATAAAGTTAAGGGCTTTTTTTTTCCTGAGCATTCTGGCTAAATGCTTTCCCGCCTTATTTCCATACAGATATCTTTCTTTAGCTATTTGGTTAAATTTTTCCTTTGTTTCTTGTTCCATCAGCTTTTTTAATTCATCCCGTTTATTTATCAGTGCGAGGTATGTTGTTTGGTGGTGTCCTCTGTGTTTTTTGTGTTCTTGTTCTAAGTTAGAAATTTCTTTTATAACATTTCCCATCCTGTTTTTCCTTTCCCTCTTTCTCCTTACTCCCTCTTTTATTATTATTCCCCTTATGTAGGCTTTATGTGCTTCCCAAGTCACCGATCCCGATGTATCTCCTGTTTCATTTATTTCAAAATAGTATTTTAGCTCTCTCTCTATTTTTTTGGAGATTTCTTCATTTTGTAATAGATCTTCGTTTATTCTCCATAATGATTGCCTCCCTTGTGCCCTATTAATCTGCATCTCCATCTCAATAGGGGCATGGTCTGATATTGTGATTATTCCTATTTTTGAACCTACTATCCTATCTAAAAGTCTATGGTCTACTAATATGTAGTCGATCCTAGAGTACGTCCGGTGCACAGGGGAGTAGAACGTATAGTCTCGTATTTTACCATTCATAATCCTCCAGATGTCTACCAGTTGATTTTTATGTAGTTCCTGTTTTATCTTCCTCATCTGTCCGTTATTCGTCCCCTGTGCCCCGGACGTACTGTCGATCTCTGGTTCTAAACACATGTTAAGGTCCCCCATTACTATGAGTTCTCCCTTCTTGAAATCCATTAATTTCTCTAATGTGCCCTTGAGAAACCTTACTGGGTTTTTGTTGGGGGCATATATGTTGGCATGGGTACATTCTATTCCTCCGAGTATTCCTCTGAGGAATAAAAATCTCCCTCCTGGGTCCTGCATCATACCTCCTAATTTAAACTGTACCCCTTTAGCCAATCCTATTGCCACTCCCCTTGCTCTATTCGATATTGCGTCTCCATAGAACCAATTCGGGAATTCTTTTGATCTTAATCTAATATTTGATTCATACGTTAAATGGGTCTCCTGCAGGGACACCACCCCTGCTCCATAGGTTTGTAGTTCCCTCAAGATTTTATGCCTTTTTAAATTTGAGTTTAACCCTTTTACGTTATAGGAAAGAAATTTCAGTGTTGTCATTTTTCTGAGTTTGCTATCTTTTGTGCCTTTAACCTGTCTTGAGCTACCCCTTTTTCTATCGGGGCAAGTGCACACTGTACTCCCCCTACTGCCCATTCCCCTTCCTCCCCCCCCCCTCCCCCCATCCTGAGCCACCCCTCCTTCTATCCCGGCATATGCATCATGTGCCCCCCCTCCTCCCCATCCCCCCCCCTCCCACCTCCCTCCCCCATCCATCTCCCCCCCTCCCTCCCCCCCCCCTGGCCCCCTGTGGGCCCCTGGTTTGTTCGGCGCCCCAAACATCAGGGCGACCAACAAACCTATTTATCCCAAGGTATGGGACCCAGTGTACCCTCTTACCCCTTCCTTAGATTGAAAAATTTAAAGGGGTGTTGACCTGCTATCTTCTGTTTTACGTGATCTGTGTGCTCTTCCCCCCTAATCCCCCCCGTCCAGCCCAGTATATCTGGTATTTGCAAGTCTAGTTTTCCACAGAACCCTTCCAGATCTTCAGGAAAGCGCAATTTCGCTGATCTCCCCTCTTTGTATCCTATCAGGCAGGCTGGGAACCCCCAGCTATATCTGATGTTTTGTTGCCTCATCTTTTCTAAGAGGGGTTTAAGGTGTCTTCTTCTTGTTAAGGTTTCTTGAGATAAATCGGCGTACACCTGTATCTCCGTACCCTCATATACCAGGGGTGATTTTCTCCTTAACTTTCCCCAGATCTCCGACTTATCTTCATAAAATCTAAATCTAATAATAATGTCCCGTGGTCTTTCTTCTGAGTTTCTCCGGTGTCCGACTCTATGTATTCTTTCTATCCTTAGGGGTTCTTCGTCCTTTTTATCTATAAGGGGGCCAAATACTATTGAGCACATTTTCCTTAGATCTTCTCCCTCTTTTTCTGGGACTGATCGTAGCCTTATATTCTGTCTTCTGTTTCTATTTTCCTGATCTTCTATTTTATAAAGGATTTCCTTCTGTATTTGTTTTGCTGTTTTCATTTGCTGTTTAAGGGTTTCCAGTTCTTTCTTTTGATTCTCTACCGTTTTTTCTGTTTCTTCTACCCTGTCCAGGAGGCTTCCCAGATCTCCTCTCATCATACTGATGTCTGCTTTGATCGACTTTTCTAGCCTCAATAGCATCTCGTTCATCTCTCCCTTTGTGGGGGGGAGAGACTCGGGTGGTCTCCCCTCTATCCTACTACTCTCCAACTCCCCTTCTGATGTAAACTCTTCCCTGGAGTGTTCTGGGGTCTCCCCTCCCTTTTTGTCCGTCCCTTTTTTATTTTCCACCTTCGCTTTCCCCTGCTTCTCCGCTTCTAGATTTCTTGGGCTAGCTCCTTGTGTCATATACTGCTTCAGTGTACTAGTCCCTAGTTTATCTTTTGGGGATTTAGGGGCACCTCCTCTTGTCGCTTTATTTGTGTTTTTACTCATTTTTGCCTTCTTTATTACTCTTATTCGTTTACCCAGTCTTATTTCCTTGCTCCCCCTTTTTTAGTGGGGAGAAATATATCTGAATGTATGGAGGGGCCGCGGGCAATTTATGAGAGTGGACAGTAAGGATGGTGGTTGCTAGCGTTGCTCCAGGTTACCCCTATCCGGGGGTCTCCGTATATCAGTCCTGTTTGTGTTTTGTAGTAATCAGGTGTAATAATCAGGTGGTCCCCAGCTAAATGTGTTTTTTGCGTGTTATACTTCTGCTGGTTTCTTTAAACTTTGACCGTTTTCACCTTTAAATAGATGTTGTTCTTTCAGATCTGCCTCCCAAATACTTTATGCTGACAATACAAGGAACTGCTGGGGTTCATATATATTCCTTTTTACACACAGTCCAGCTTTAAGTCCTTACGGATAATAAATCCTCTGATCAGCCACTCTGGGTGCAGGGGGAACAGGAGAGGGGGGGGACGGGGGGGGGGGAGACAAAAAGAGGAGGCAGAGGGGGGGCGGGAAGCCAAGGTTTGCAACTATTTAACAAATTACTTTCAGACACAGTCCCTTGACCTTCAGTCCCCTTATCAGCTTTTTCTGTAGTGTATTTCTCAGTTGTTTCCACTCATATTTAAAACTTTCTTCATTTAATAGTACGCTTGGCTTCTATAGATTTACATGTCATTTATCCACATCCCTCTCATCCATCCACGTCTTACCCTCTCCACTCTTTGCAGCTCCGTGTCTCTGGCAGTTTCGTTTTTGCTTCCTCCAGTGTTATAGCTGCAAATCACTGCAAACAATAAATCTTACCAGCCGCCCGGCAGGCAAGGGAGACGGAGGGGGGGGAGAGGGAGGGGGAAGGGAGGGGGGACGGGGGATTGAAGCTTATTGCTGTTTCACAGATCACTCACGGTTCTCGTTTTTATCTTACTGCTCTGGTCGCTTCTGTGGAGGTATTCAAGGAGCTGTCATTTTTCCTCATTGGCAAGCTGGGGGCTGAAGCTCTCCTCCTGTTGTGTTGTGAACGCTAACGGCTTCACAGAGCATTCCTCGAGGCAGCGTCTTGCTGGTACACTGGGATCCCTCCCTCTGTGACGGACGTTACGTTCTCACGTCCTCACTTCCCACACCCATCTCCAATGGAGCCTTGACTTCTGGCTTGGCTGACTATCTATTCCGGTTACTGAACTTTGGCTATGTTTTGACTACGTTTGTTCTTTTTACTTTTATTATTAAACAAGTGTGATTTAACTGTACTTCTGTCTCGGCCTGGTTTCTTGGTTTCTGACACTCACCCCCTGGCACATTTTGCTGGGCCATTCCAGTTAAGGTGGCCTGTAGGCAGGACAACCTCCCCTCCTATGCTAATTGGTGGGATGCTCCTCTGCCAGGGTTTTATGCAGATGTAAATTGTATGGTTTCCTGTACACACTAACCTGTTTTTTTTTTCATGTGTATATCAAAAGCATGTAACAGGTCATAGACTCTTTACCTCCTTTGGTTGGCCAAAGGTTCTTTGGTGGGGGGAGTGTGTTGCAGGGACTACTCTATCCCCCGTGGTCCCGCACCTCCCGCCATTCCTGCCAGCGACTGCCGGACTGAAAAGACACTGACACAAGCACTCACTGAGGGAGAGCCCGTCTGTCAGTCCCTGTGGGGGATTTCTCCCCCTCCCTCTCCCCTTCCTGTATCCCCATTGGCAGGGAGAGGAACCAATCAAGCAGCAACAGAGGACCATGGGCCTTGAAGTCTCATCACAATAAAGCCCCATTGATTTCTACACGGGGTGGAACTACCAAGCCCAGCCTGCTTTGCAAGAAGGGGGGCTAGCTAAAAACTTAAGCTTGTTGGTCTGAGGAGAGATCACCATGAGGCAGGGAGGTGAACGGAGGTGTGAGGAGAGACTACAGACACCTGCTGAAGAACCATCCAAAGAAGGTTCCAGAGATCATCCAGAGACGGTTGAAGATGGATGTACCTTCTGTACTACCTAACATCTCTATTTTATATGGAATATCTCTGAAACTATGTGAGATCTAAAGTTAAAACCACTTGATCTTACCGGATCTAATGAATATCTATTAGCCTGAATGATTTTTGGCCAGAAAATTTGATAAGGGGGGGCCAACCCGTCCTCATGTACCACCCAATATCTCTATTTTGATGTGGAATATCTCTGAAATTATGTGAGATCTAACGTTAAAACCACTTGAAATGGGGGGGCGTGTCCAAGATGGCAGCGTGAGCGGATGATTCTTTCTGAGCTCTGCCGGAGTCCTCACTGCCATCCGTGCCATTGGGGGCTAATCACTCTGCAAATTACAAGCGGAGGTAGCCTGAGGCATCACCTACCTAGAGAACCCCTCGGCGGACTCTGGAATGCCCTGCAGAGGCAAATATCCCCCACGATCCTTCAGGCCCCGGTCCCCCCATGAGGCGCATGGAGTCGGCGCCTTCTAGGCCTCCAGTGGGACCACGGGCTCAGTCTGGTCGCCAGAGTGGTGACCCTCCCCGGGCGCTGACATCGCTTATCGGCTGCACGCCACAGCAGCTGCCGATTGCCCCCTCTCCTCCCACTCTGGCCTCCCTTCTCCGGGAGGCACAGAAGCCAGCACCCACCGCCATCTACTAGGCCCTGGGTGGAACCGTGGCCTCGCCTGAGTAGGCGGCTGGGAATCACCCACGGGAGCCGTGCCATCCACGGACGCCGGGCACCTCCTCCCCTTCTGCTCCAACACCAAAAGGGAACACCACTCGGATCTTGGGGCATAGGAGCCCTCGATCGTGCAGATGCAGAATCCTGAATGAGGTGCCGCCAGCCGGGTGCAATGGCCGGTAAGGGGAAAAAATACAAGTTCCCTCCCCGGAGACCCCCCTTTCGCTGCCAGCACCTCCAACAGGCCCTAGGCCCACCCACAGCACGCACAGGGCATCACAGACTGCCCCGATGGAAGCTGATGAGGCAAGACCTCCCTGGCTAGCGGAAGTCATGGCGGCCATAGCCACTTGTTAGTCCACACTCAACGCAAAAATAGAAGCAGTGCAAATTGACGTGGGCCTTTTAAGCTCCCATCCAGGGTGGCAGAAACAGAGCAGAGGGTCAGCAACACAGTTGCAGAACACAGTGCGGCACTCCACACACTCCAAACCAAGGTTAAAGCCCTAGAGTACAGAGCAGAAGACATTGAGAATAGGAATAGATGCAACAACCAGCGCATAGTTTGTCTGGTGGAGGGGGCAGAGGGTAACAACCCCACATGCTATGTGGAAGACATGCTAGGCAATCTTCTACCTGATGCCCGCCTATCCCCCCACTACGCAGTGGAAAGGGCACCCAGAATTCCACCCAAACCTGGTCCCCCGGGGGCCCCTCTCACACATTTAAAGGCTTCTTAATTTTCGGGACAGAGATGAAATTCTTCACAAAAACACAAAAAAGAAGCAGCGCTGTGAGAGTTAATTGCTTATAGGATTAGACCCATAAGATATACTTAAATGAAGTGAAAATAGAACCCAATTTAAATATTGATACAGAGATCTAAATAAACATAGGTCATTTGTGATCCAAATCAGATGAGTGAGATGATGTGGGGAGACATGGGTAAAAACTCCAGTTGAAATGCAGGTAAATTAAGTGAGTCCTTCACCGCACCACTGTGAGAATAATAAGATTGCGGCTTACCAAATGGCAAGCTTAGGAGAGCTTGCGACCTTAACCCGGTCGGGGTCTTTCATGGATTGGAGACACCAACGCACCACTTCACCCTTTAGCA
This sequence comes from Lithobates septentrionalis, assembly GCA_037952835.1. Taxonomy (NCBI): domain Eukaryota; kingdom Metazoa; phylum Chordata; class Amphibia; order Anura; family Ranidae; genus Lithobates; species Lithobates septentrionalis. The sequence goes on along the minus strand of JBBDGP010004067.1, from coordinate 38,844 downwards.
TAAGTACGCTGTGCACCAAATAGCAAGCGTTCACTCTACTAGGGGGATAATACCCTCCTGCTACAGATTGTTCTCACGGGAGGTATCCCAAAGGAAAGAAAAAAGCAACATAGCGTAATCCTGCTTGAGTATTTATTAAAAAAGGTTTTAAAATCGCACTTACATTTAGGTAGATGAATAAAAGCATATATAGTCGCCGGCTAGAAGCGAACACCCGTCCTGCAGACGGTAAATGCAGCACGTCAGCACGCCCGACGTACGTTTCGTCACACTCTGACGTCATCTGGGGCACGGGCGACGCACTGACGTGTCGCACATAAATAATAAACCACCATAACCAAGCCTCATAATGAAACCGGGACCGGAAATCACCTTGCGCTCCACTAGGTAGGGCGGATGGTGCAAAAACGCCATCTTAGATGAGGGATTGTAAATTGTATCGTATACCCGTTTCTAGTACAGGAACGGGTATACCGGACATGTGTAAACCAATACAAAAAATTTAATTAGCGTAGTCTACACATAAAATTGCCAGTATAAAGAATAAATTTAAATAAAAAATAAAAGAAAATCTAGAATCTATTAATTTTCCATAAAATACACAAACAAAAATAAAATAGATAAAAAACGTCCTTCTATTATGAAGCAAATATTGGATGACTAATATTCCAAAAGAAAACCAATCATCAAAAGGGGTCCGACAGGAGCGTATATAAGGGTACACTCATCTGTCCTCGATTAGGCACAAATTAGGCATAAATAAGCCATGCATCCCAAACAGTCTAGTGGGTATTAAACTAGATGATTTATACTAGGGAAGAGGAAGGTGATTTCGTCCCCCATATGTAAATGTACAGAAAACCACAGTATAACCTAAATCATATATAAATACATTATGACAGAGGTTACTAATGAAAATAAATCACATAACAAATATCCCTAGACAATAAAGTAAACCAAGACCGTAATAGAATCTCAAGTACAATAATGGGGCATATACCCCATTTCATATAAATCGGGGTATAACCAATAGAGTATATACCAAACCCAAAGAGCCTCGATGGGTAATCTATGGCCACTTATTGAATGTGTAAATCTGGTTCTTATGGGCATCCCAGGATTCTAAATGGAAAATCTACCGATCAGTTAGAAAAACAGAAACTAAAGGATTGATTAAAGTTTTTCTATGAATTATCGATAAAAGCATTGGTGTCAGTATCCACATTGAGCCCATGTGGAACATAACACTTAATTTTATGTATCCAGAGCATCTCGAGTTTAGAGATGCTCCTGACCAGAGAGCTCCCCCTCCAGTGGGCCGATACCTGTCAATCCCCAAAAACAGAGTTTTAGAGGGGTCCTTGCTGTGGGTGGTCAGATAATGCTTTGAAACAGAATGTTTCGGAAAGCCATTTATGATGTTAGTGATATGTTCATTTAAACGAACGGAGAGGGGTCGTCTAGTCCTGCCCACATACTGTACCCACACGGGCACTGTAGCATGTAGATGACCCCCTCCGTTCCGCAAGTGATAAAGGGTTTGATGTCGTGCTCCTCATGAGTACTAAAAGAGGTAAATTTCTGGGTTTGCTTGGATGGCGCAGAATTAAGCCTACAAACACGACATCTACCGCATTTATAGTACCCCTTCAAATTATCAAAAAGGCCCTGAATGCCCCTGACAGGGGGATCAAGAACATTAGGGGCTAGTCTATTTCTAAGGGACGATGCTCCCCTAAAGATCACTTGTGGTTTTTCTGGGACAACACCTCTCAAGACAGGATCATTACCCAATAAGTGCCAATGTTTATTAAGTAGGCTTTTAATATTATTGTGCTGGATTGAATAGGTAGTAACAAAGGGGAGAGTAACGGAATTCTCTCTAGGGAGTACCCTCTCACTTAGTAGCTGTTTCCTGTCAATATCCTTGACGACATTCAAGGTTTGGGTTAGAGACTCCCTATTGTACCCCTTTTCCACAAAACGATTCATCAGGACCCCGGCCTGTTGCAAGAACTGAGAGTCATCAGTACAATTGTGTTTAAGTCGCATAAATTGACTCTTGGGTACAGACCGGAGCCATGATCTATGGTGACAGCTGTTCAAAGGAATATACGAGTTACGATCCGTTTTTTTTTTAAAACGTAGAGGTTACAAACCGGTCCCCCTGTATACCGATATTAAGGTCCAAAAAATGAATATTAGACTGGCTGGCTTCGAAATTAAGCACAATGCCCCTATCATTTAAATTAAGTTCCTCCATAAAAAGGTCTAAGTCACTGCGATTACCATCCCACAAGAGGAGGATGTCGTCAATGTACCTAGCCCACAGTTTTAACTGGGGCCTCTGGCAAACATGGACGACATCCTCCTCCCACAGGGCCATAAACAGGTTCGCAAGACTGGGGGCATACTTAGCCCCCATCGCAACTCCACGGTCCTGTCGGTAAAAACGTTTATCGAACCAAAAGTAATTGTGGGACGCGGCATATCTTAAAAGTGCCATAATAAAGTTGATTTGTTCATCATATAAATCAGAGTCCCTTCTTAAATAATATTCAACCGCATAGAAACCCAACTCATGGGGAATAATAGTGTATAAGGACGTTATGTCCGCCGTCACCATCCACATGGTGGAACTAGGGGTGAAGTTGGCTAGTATATTTATAGTATGTTTAGAATCCCTGATAAGGGAAGGCATTTTCCCCACCAGGGGTTGTAAGAAAAAATCAATATACCTGCCCACCCGGGACGTGAGGGAATCAATCCCACTCACAATGGGACGTCCCGGGGGGCAGGTAGGGTGTTTATGCACTTTCGGCAGATAATATATGACGGGAGTGCGGGGAGCTTTAGGTATGAGGTAGGCCTTTTCTTTTTTATTAAGAATTCCTTGAGTGTACCCACAATCAACTAATTTTTTCAGTTCTCTAAGATAAGGGGTTTTGGGGTCTGATTCAAGGGGAGTATAGGTCTCCCTATCCCCAAGGATCCTATACATTTCCTGGAGATAGTCTCCTCTATTAAGAACCACAATCCCTCCCCTTTGTCTGCGGGTCTAATAACCAACTCTTTGTTACTACAAAGAGAATCGAGACCAATGTGGAGCTCCCGGTCTAATTTTACCCTTTTAGTGGGCATTTTATCTAAATCCCTTAACAACACCTTCTTAAAAATCTTAATAGAGGGTGCCATAGCTCCTGGAGGATTGAATAGGGAGGCATTGGCCAGTGTCCCGAATGCTGGTAGTCATTGGGGAACACATTCCTTTCTTGAACAGGGTTAGAAAGCATATATCTCTTGATATTAATTTTGCGAATGAATTTATGAATATCCATATAGGTTTCGAACTTGTTTAGTTTCCTGGGTGGTGCAAACTTTAAGCCTTTGTCTAATACCAGTTTTTCTTCCTGACTGAGAACCACAGTGCTTAGATTAAAAATCCCTGTTCCAGCTAAAGCTTTTTTCTTTTTTGCTCGATTGCGTCTGCCCCCTTGGGTACCTCTCCCTGCTCTGCCAGTCGTTTGGTACCCTGGCCGGGCCTGTGAAAACCCCATTCTTGAGGGTTGGGGCCCAAAGGGCCTGGATAATAAGTGGATCCCATCCTGTCATTATCATAAAATGATGATGGGCCGGGGATACCTCCATCAGCCGGATAGGGGGAACCAACTGGGTCAATATCCCCTTCCGGAGGACCAGCAAGATCCCGTAGAGGAAAGAAACGGTTCTGGGTAATACCCCCATAACCAAAGTATTCATCAGTGTTGGGGCCACCCGATGAATTGTTCATTGGAACTCCTGTCACGTGGGAATATCTATCCCCCTGGTGGGTAGGGTAATTCATACGGGGAGGGGGACCCTCTGTGGATCTCCCAGTGGGGTAATTCCCCGTACGGGGTGGAGGACCCCGTCTGGAGTTATACTCTGCACCTTGATGTAAGGCATCCACGGGGTAGGGACCCCATCCTTGATTGGAATTGGGCCCCCACTGTGTATTAGGCGGATTCCAATAAAAATTGGAATTGGAATTATGCTGGGGGGCATTTTGATTCCGACCACCTCTGTTCCCTATGTTGGGTTTAGGAAAACATTTCAGTGGTCCAGACTGATAATAAGGGGGTGGTGGTGGTGGTCCCCCTTTATTATAATTGTATTGTCTCTGTGGAGATTGGTGAAAACCGCGTGCATTGGTATCTTTTGGTATCTTCATGCCTCCAGAAATGTGAGTGACTTAAGGCATCAGAACAACAAACTGATGATCTTTCCTGACTATTCAATAGAAACACAGAAACTCAGGAAGTCATTTGATCATGTGAAAGCAGCATTGATGGCGCGCATCCATTACAGTGTCCTATTTCCAGCACGCCTGAGGGTTCAGGATGGAGAGACAATTCGCTTATTCACCTCCCCCAGAAAGGAATCCGACTGGCTGGACACGCTGCCCCATGATCGACAGCCAAGAGCCTGACATTTGAGTGCTTACCGTCAATGACTAGAATACACTGGGCCCCGAGTTCATATCTCCTGCAGTTGCAAGCATTACAACTCTTGACTCAATCCTCGTAGCAAGGCGGCTTTAGTTGCACCTGTTGTGCCTGTTTCCAAAGTGACTGCCTGCACGAGAGGCCCACAAAAAGCCAAGAAAGTGCCCCTGAATAGGTGAACCAGGAGACTCTCAAAGCCGACATGGCGAGCGGTGTTCCCTCTCACATAGAGACTTTAGGGAACCGGACTACCACACACACATTTACCGATAGTTGTTTTTTCCCCCTTCTTTTTTATCTTTTACACTGAAGGAACATATCCAGCTCTATACTCAAATTGGTCATTTCCCCTTCTCCTCCTTACTACGGGTCCCCAACAGTCTGAGTGACACTCCGGTGGAGCCCTTAGCCGGAAGGGAGCAGCTCGGTTCACCCGAGACCCCCAAGAACTCTTGAGGGGTCCAAGCGCCTCCTGCACAGGACCCCCCTTTTGCAGCCGGCATGCTGATTATGGTTGGGATGGATATCTGCCTCAGTTTTAAGGGGTTGGGTGGGGTGGGGGGGAGGGGTGGTTGCCCCAAGGGGGCTGGTTTATTGTTTATGGTTAATTTTTGGTTTTTGAAAAGATTGATGTGGCTAATATGTTTTATAAATGCATTGCAAATGTCAGTACTGTATGTCTCCTCATGTTGTCCCCTCCGAGTCGGGCGGGCGGTCTCGGGGAGAGAGCATCCTTCTAGTCCTATTTTCCCCTTACTAAAAAAGAAATGTCATCCCTTAACATACTATCATGGAACACCAGGGGTCTGAACTCCCCAGTCAAGAGGTCACTGGTGTTCCAGTTCATCAAGGCCCACAGCCCACACATCTGTATCCTCCAGGAAACCCATCTCGTGGGTAGTAAAACACTGGCCCTAAAGAAACCCTGGATTGGATACCATTACCATTCCACACATTCCAATTTCGCAAGGGGCGTTAGCGTCCTGGTCCAAAAATCTCTCCCCTTTAGGCTGCTAGACCTGGTGCTGGACTCGGAGGGAAGATATGTAATAGTTCATGCTCAGATACATTCTATGAAAAGGGTTATAGCAGGCGTATATTTTCCATTCAGAACACAGTGTGCATGCACAGGTGACATCACTGGGTGCTACTAAAGTAAAAATCTCCTAAAAGGTGCACATTTAGGAAATATTAAGAGTGTTTTCACACTTACAGCGCCCGGGCGTCGGTGGTAAAGCGGCGCTATTTTTAGCGCCGCTTAAACGTCGATTTAGTGGCGCTATTCAGCCACTTGTGGACTCTCTAACTTGTGAAAGTTAAGAGAGTCCACAAGCTATGGTGCCAATCTCTGAAAATTGATCACATCTGATGTACTGACGGCCTATCTCATTTCTTGAGACCCTAACAAGACAGGAAAGTACAAATACCCCCAAATGACCCATTTTTGGAAAGTAGACATTCCAAGGTATTTAGTAAGAGGCATGGTGAGTTTTTTGAAGTTTTTTACCCACAATTCTTTGCAAAATCAAGATTTTTTTTCTTTTTTTTTCACAAAATTGTTATATTAGCAAGTTATTTCTCACACACAGCATATGCATACCACAAATTACACCCCAAAACACATTCTACTACTCATCCTTAGTCCACATGTGATACCACATGTGTGAGACTTTTACACAGCGTGGCCACATACAGAGGCCCAACATGCAGGGAGCACCATCAGGTGTTCTAGGAGCATAAATTACACATATCATTTCTTGACTACCTTTTATGCCGCGTACACATGGTCGGAATTTCCGACAACAAATATTTGCTGGGAGCTTCTTGTCGGAAATTCCGACCGTGTGTAGGCTCCGTTGGACATTTTCCATCAGAATTTCCGATAAACAAAGTTTGAGATCTAGATCTCAAATTTTCAGACAACAAAATCCGTTGTCGTAAATTCCAAGCATGTGTACACAATTCCGACACACAAAGTTCCACAAATGCTCGGAATCAAGTATGAGACGGAAGCGCTCATTCTGGTAAAACTAGCGTTTGTAATGGAGCTAGCACATTCGTCACGCTGCAAATTTTAAAATCTTTTAATACAGCGCATTCTCTTCTTTATAATGCTAGAATAATAAAGCTGTTTTGCTGCTGATATTCACACAGAGTTCTGACAACCTGATTTCTTTATTATTTCTCGTGATCTCATGAATATTTTTTTTTTTTTCATCAGTTCTCCATAATAATGTTTAGAATTTTTGTTTATAGTGCTTTTATTTTTTTTTATAGTGATCTCCATAATTTTTTCTTTCGTTTTGTGTCAAGTTACCACAACACCATTATTATCTTGTATTTTTTTTTTTCATTTTTTTCTTTTATTTGAGAATCTTTGTATAAAATATTACAGAAATGTCATTAAGGACCAAAAAAAATTGAAAATATAGGCACACACACCATTATCAGAGATCGTCTGGGACATCACTTCATTAGCTGACCACGATGGAGCCGAGTGCAACAATGAACCCCCCCCCATAGGTGTGTGACGTTTACAGAGACACAATAGATGGGTGCAGCATGTCAGACTCCAGTCACATGGGCGCCAACATCTCTACAGCATGAACCAATCAGGGTTTACTTTCTCCTTATAGGGGCAAAACTGGGGTGTAGAAAATGGAAGTCGAGGCATTTAGCCATTAGTAGGTGTTCCCAGCTATCGGAAGGGTTGGCCCACAGCAGAGTCCGGCCTTTCTGCAAGAAGGGGATTTTTCTGGCACCAGAATGAGACCCCAGAGTCAGAGGAAGACAAAGGAGATCTTATTTTTTAACCTCAAGGAGGTTGGTGTTGGTGTCCCTTGTTAATTTGACATTATATTTTTGAAATGTACCTGCCTACCCACAAACAAACTGTCCTTTTTTTGAAGTAAAACACATAGGTGAGTATTTGTGAAAAATAAATAGCCATTTATTATGGGTCATAACAAAATAAAGAGGAAGGCAACGCTGGAGAAACTGGTGAAATTTGCGAAGCCTTTGTACCCCAGGGCAGACATCAATTATTTTACAGTCAAAATTGTTGGCCTGAGGAGTCCTTATAATAGTGAGCACAATCCGGTCCAGGACTACAAGAGATCAGGAACAGGATCAGATGACATATCTGTCCCCAGGCTGTGGTCTTACCACAGCCTGCATCTTTTGTCAGACCAGACTGAACCCATGCCATCACTTTCTTGTCTTCCTTCCACGCTTCCTTCCACGCTTGCTTCCAGGCTGTGGCTCTGGTGTTCTAGTTGTGGCAGGGGGTGGAGGAGGAGAACCATGGTTGAACTCACAAACGTGGCTTTGGCTTGTGAGTTTGCACCTCAACCCATTATTTAGGGCTTGTAACATAACTCCCTCACATAAGAGGCATTGGCCCTCCTCCATTTCCTGCATTTTGCAGGCTGACATGTAGGCATAGTCGTCTTGATTATTGGGGGGTTCTGAGGGCCGCAGTAGCCTTCCGAAATAGGCCAAGTGCTGCCTCCTCCAGGTTACTCCTCTTCCTGTGACTTTTTTTGGAAGGCGGAGGGGAGGGACCTGGGATTCGGGCAGGCTACTGGGCCCAGCCACCTCCTGGCTGCCACTTACCCCCGCCACCTCCTGGCTGCCACTTTCTACAGCCTCCTCCTGGCTGAGAAATTCCTGTGTATGTAAAAGGGACATAGTTTTAGTTTTTGGTTCATCAATCACACACAATTTTCAGCTCATGACTGTTGCAAATTGAATGTTAATAAATAGAAAGTATCATTCTGACCCCAGCATTTTTCCTTCTTGTCCCAATCATTTGTGGCCACTACTGCCTATTGATATGTAAAACACATTGTAAAATCAGAAATTACTGGTCAATAATAACATCTAGTTAACATCATTAATTATTTGACTAAAAATTTGTTGAACAATGCTATACCTGGCTCAAGCTGGGCTCCTCCACTTCTTCCTGGCTGGAAGGCCCAGGTTGGACATCGGAAGCCTCAGCTAAGGTGGAAGGAAGCCTTGAAGGAAGACTGGGGAGTGCTGGCCTGGGTTCAGTCTGGCCTGCCAGAAAATGAAGTCTGTCATTGTACCACGGCCTGGGTACATAAATGTCAGCTGTTGCAGCTCCTGATCTCTGGGAATCCTGGACCTTCTTGCGCTCCCTATTATAAGTGCTCCTCATGCCACCAATTAGGGCCTTCAAATAGGGGATGTCTGCCGTGGGGATCACAGGCTTCACAAATTCCAGCAATTGATTCAGCGCTGCCTTCCTCTTTGTTTTATTGTTATAAAAGGGGTGGTTTACCTGCCACAGACAGGGCAGCTCCCTATACATATCAATGAATATGGGGATAAAGTCCTCATCATTGAATAGATCCATTTTCTCTGCAAGACACAACACAAGACAAACCCTAATGTCAGGTGAAACTCTCCTAATCTTGTCCCAATATAGGCCTCAATCTATAAGCAGTATATGCCACTGATGCACCAAGTTAAAATTGTACCTTAGTTCTAACGATCAGCGCTTCTGGTACTCCTTCCTCCGCTCACAGATCGTACGTATGACGCACGCTTGTTACGCTTTATATACACTGCGCATGCGTAAAACTCGGCCCGCCCATGATGTTTTTTCTAGTCTATTTCTCCGCCCCTTCTCTTTTGGCGCAGTGGGAGAGCAAATGGCAGAGAAAGAGCAAGTGCATGCAGAGGAGAGCAGCAACGCAGAAAGCCCGGAGCCACGAACATCCCGATCCCGGAGGAGATTTAAGGCCTCAAATATGTCCTTTGTCGAGATGGTGGAGATGGTAGCCATCTTGAAGAGGGCTGACAATGATGGGAAGCAAGGACCTTACCAAAACCCAAATGTGAGAAAGGCCAAGATCATGGCTAAACTTGTGAAAACTCTGCAGAAGAATTTTGGGGTACGGCGATAAAAGGATCAACTGAGGAAACGATGGACAGACCTGAAATTCAGGGAGCAGGATTAGTACAGAAAGATCAGGAAACTGCTTCTAAAAAGTAAGTATTTGTCCTGTGTTTCTACTATTATTATTACGTTCGTGCTGCTCCATGTGTTTTTCTTTACTGTTGTACAGTTTAAAATGGCAACTTTCAGGTTCGTGGGCACAGTAATTGTTCATAGTAAACATTGTTCATTTGCCCACTAATACAATGTTTTTGGCAGATCCAGGTTAACTACATTTGTTCAGGCCTATTTGTATTAAAAGAAGTTTAGTACCGTATATACTCGAGTATAAGTCGTTCCGAGTATAAGTCGTGGCCCTAATTTACCACAAAAAAATGGGAAAAACCTATTGACCCGAGTATAAGACGAGGGTGAGAAATGCACAGCTACTGTAAGTGGAAAAGAGGGTCAACAATGCCCATTTGCAGCATAACTGTGCCCATTTGCATGCCTCACTGTGCCCATTTGCAGCCATAGGTCCCCTGAACTTCAAACTCGGTAGTTGAGGGTTCCTAGATGCCCCCTAGCTGCAGCCAAAATTTGGGGTCTCTGAACCCAAAGGGTCCCGAAATGACATTGCTGCAGATGGACACAGTTGACCGAATTTGGGGCCCCGTATCTCGGGGCCACTTAGTGCTAGGAACCCCAAATTTGGTGTTCAAACCCAGTGGAACTAGCACCATAAAATTTCCAAAGCTGGGGTTTCTAGCACCAAGTGGCCCCGAGATACAGGGCCCCAAAAATCAGTTCAGAAAATGTCAAGCACTTTTCTGCAGCAGAGAATGACATTTTCCGAACCGGTTTTGGGGCCCCGTATCTCAGGGTCACTTAGTGCTAGGAACTTCAGCTTTGGATATGTTGTGGTACCCGTTCCACTGGGTTTGCACACCAAATTTGGAGTTCCTAGCACCAAGTGGCCCTGAGATATGGGGCCCCAAATTCGGTTCAGAAAATGTCAAGCACTTTTCTGCAGCAGAGAATGACATTTTCCGAACCGATTTTGGGGCCCCGTATCTCGGGGCCACTTAGTGCTAGGAACTTCAGCTTTGGATATGTTGTGGTACCCGTTCCACTGGGTTTGCATACCAAATTTGGGGTTCCTAGCACCAAGTGGCCCTGAGATATGGGGCCCCAATTCGGTTCGGAAAATGAATTTTTTTGCTGCATTTTTTATACTCGAGTATAAGTCGAGGGGGGCACTTTCAGTACAAAAAAATGTGCTGAAAATTCGACTTATACTCGAGTATATACGGTACATTGTTGTCTAGATGGGTTTGTAACTAGAATGAAAATGTAAACTTGATTCAGTGTAAGGAGAGGACACTCAGCAGCTGTTTACACATCTGGACGCAGGAGCACTAGTGTGGGACACCAGAACAAACTTTTTAGGGTGTCCCACACAGGTGCTCCAGTGGATACTAGGGGTGTCTCCATGTGTGAAAATTGTACAAAAAAGGTAAGTATTCCAGCTTTAGAATGAGAAAAGAAATGTCTTCAGTTTGGAACTCTGTCCAAAAAGACAATTGTACGACACTTCCAAGCAATGTTTCAGATTCCTATTTCTGCCCTCAAATATCTGTGTGCTAAGTACAGTAGGTGACCGTGATATTGTGTTAATCTTGCCGCTGTTATCGGCGACATTTGACATCTGAGAGTCCCGTCGCGGGAGCCAGCGCCGAGCTGGCTCGCTGATCGGGAAAGGAAAAACTTTTTTTCCTTTCGCGATGAGTGACAGACAGTGCTGACAGCTGTCTGGTATGAATCATGAGGGGGAACGCCGCGCCAAATTTTAAATGACAAAACCGGCGTGGGTTCCACCCTAGGGCCATACCAGGCCCTCAGGTCTGGTATGGATTTTAAGGGGAACCCCCTACATGGAAAAAAAGGCGTGGGGGTCTCCCAAAATCCATACCAGACCCTTATCCGAGCACGCAGCCCAGCCAGTCAGGAAAGGGGGTGGGGACGAGCGAGCGCCCCCCCCCCCTCTGAACCGTATCAGGCCACATGCCCTCAACATGGGGGGTGGGTGCTTTGGGGGAGGGGGGCACCCTGCGGGCCCCCACCCCAAAGCGCCTTGTCCCCATGTTGATGAGGACAAGGGCCTCTTTCCGACTACCCTGGCTGTTAGTTGTCGGGGTCTGTGGGCGGAGGGCTTATCGGAATTCAGGAGCCCCCATTAATAGGGCCCCCCCACCCTAGGTGAATGAGTATGGGGTACATGGTACCGGCTACCCATTCACCTAGGAAAAAAAAGTGTCAATAAAAAAACACACTACACAGGTTTTAAAAGTAATTTATTAGGCAGCTCTGGGGGTCTTCTTCCAACTTCGGGGGTCTTCTTCCGACTTCTCCGCTCTCTTCTCCCGGTGTTTGGCTTCTTCTCCGGGTGTTTGGCCTCTTCTCCCGGTGTTCGGCCTCTTCTTCCGGTGTTTGGCCTCTTCTTCTGGTGTTTGGCCTCTTCTCTCGGTGTTCGGCCTCTTCTGCTGGGCCCCTCCGCTATCTTCTTCCAGCTCTTTTGCTAGAGAGGGCCCGGTCTTCTGCTGCTGTCCGGTTCTTCTGTCGCTGTCTGGTTCTTTTCCGGTATCTTCTGCCAGACTCCCCCGCTATCTTCTTCCAGCTCTTTTGCTAGTGGGCCCGGTCTTCTGCGCTGTCTTGGCCCCTTTTCTCTTCTTCCGATGTTGACACAACGCTCTCTCCTGCTGGAATGCTGTGTGCGAGCTGTGCAACCATTTATATAGGCGGTGACCCCGCCCCCTTGTGATGTCACAGTCCCAGCATGCGCAGGAACTCTGGCGTCATAAGGGGGCGTGGGTGACCCCTCCCCCAAAGCACCCACCCCCCCATGTTGAGGGCATGCGGCCTGGTATGGTTCAGAAGGGAGGGAGCTCGCTCGTCCCCACCCTCTTTCCTGACTCCTGACTGGCCGGGCTGTGTGCTCAGATAAGGGTCTGGTATGGATTTTGGGGGGGACCCCCACGCCGATTTTTTGGCGTAGGGGGTTTCCCTTAAAATTCATACCAGACCTAAGAGCCTGGTATGCCCCTGGGGGGAACCCACGCTGTTTTTTTTCATTTACAATTCGGCGCGGCGTTCCCCCTCATGATTCATACCAGACAGCTGTCAGCACTGCCTGTTGGTCATCGCGAAAGGAAAAAAGTTTTCCTTTCCCGATCAGCGAGCCAGCGCGACATGCACAGTACCCTGTCGCCGAGAACCAGTGCAATGGGATCGCGCTGGAAAAACAATCTTGCGGTCAGGTACTTGTCACGGATTACATACGCCCCCAGCAACTAGCTAACCGCGACGTGCGTTCTGTGACCGGGGTATATGAGGAACTAAGGGAATAAGGGGGAACTTATACTGAGCATGTAAGACTGGCTGCGGTACTTTCACAGCCTGCATTACCTTTGGCCACCACTAGAGGGAGACTCCACTCCAATCCAGCTAGCTGGCCACACATAGGCAGATACGAATCTTACATACAATCTGGTGCACTCTAAGGGTTGGGGAGCCGTCTTGCAATTACTACACACTTCTAGGGTTCCTCTAGCTATCCTGCAAGCTTGAACCCTGGTGTTAATCACTCTTCCCACTGTCCCCACACCCCCACACCAGACACACAATAAACGATAGCCTGCCATCACCCAACAGCTTGTCCGCAGACTGGTCTGCTGAGCCACCAAATACACAGATCTCCGTCTGGCAGATCTGTTAGCTTACAATCTGCATGCAATCTGCCAACACAGTGCAATTGCATACCGATTGGCACGTAACTTAGACCGAGTACTTAGGCACTAATTTACAACAACCTCTCCAGAGATATGAGTCCTAGCTTAGTGCACTGATGTCACTTACTTAATTTTATCTTTTAATATCCCGAAAGTGGGCAGTGCATATAAGATATACAAAGAAAAAGGATTTACCAAAAAAGATACAAAAAATGCAGGAAAACACACAAATTGGCAATTTGCTATGAAAATAAAAAGGGATAAAAACAGAAATAAACTTTACCAAAGTCTATCCGTTAGTAGAAGCATACTGGAACATGTGGGAACTCCCCAGTTTCAAACTGACTTCGTGGAAGAACAATGTCCATATCTCAGGCTACCCAATTTATTGAAATATGGATGAGGGCTGGACTTTAGCCCTTGGCCAATCAACCCTGGAGGGTGTTCCTGTCTCAGCCCACAAAAGGTTTTGTGTTCTAAATTTACCAGAGTGGAATTGGCCCAGAACGGCGCTGATTGCTGGGTCATGGATAGGATTTCCGATACCAGCGCATCATGCCGATCGCAACAGTACCAATCACTAGGGATGAGCCGAACACCGCCTTGTTCAGTTCGCACCAGAACTTGCGAACAGGCAAAAAATTTGTTCGAACACGCGAACACTGTAAAAGTCACGAGGACTGGGACACGAACATGAATAATCAAAAGTGCTAATTTTAAAGGCTTATATGCAAGTTATTGTCATAAAAAGTGTTTGGGGACCTGGGTCCTGCCCCAGGGGACATGGATTAATGCAAAAAAGTTTTAAAAACGGCTGTTTTTTCGGGAACAGCGATTTTAATAATGCTTAAAGTGAAACAATAAAAGTGTAATATCCCTTTAAATTTCGTACCTGGGGGGTGTCTATAGTATGCCTGTAAAGGGGGGCATGTTTCCCGTTTTTAGAACAGTCTGAAAGCAAAATGATATTTCAAAGGAAAAAAAGTCATTTAAACTACCGACCGACAATACCGGTCCGACAATACACATAAAGGTTCATTGATAAAAACGGCATGGGTATCCCCCACAGGGGAACCCCGAACCAAAATTAAAAAAAAAAATGACGTGGCGGATCCCCCTAAATTCCATACCAGGCCCTTCAGGTCTGGTATGGATATTAAGGGGAACCCCGGCCAAAATTTTTTTTAAAAATGGCGTGGGGTCCCCCTCAAAATCTATACCAGACCCTTCAGTTCTGGTATGGATTTTAAGGGGAACCCTGCGCCAATTTTTTTTTAAAAATGGTGTGGGGTCCCCCTAGAAATCCATACCAGACCCTTATCCGAGCACGCAACCTGGCAGGCCGCAGGAAAAGAGGGGGGATGAGAGAGCGCCCCCCCCTCCTGAACCATACCAGGCCACATGCCCTCAACATTGGGAAGGTGCTTTGGTGTAGCCCCCCAAAACACCTTGTCCCCATGTTGATGAGGACAAGCTCCCACTGTGTGACGCTTCTCCTCTTCTGATGGTTCTTAAATAATGGGGGGGCGGGGGGCCACCCGGTGACCCAGCCCCCTCTGACACACGGGGACTTGACAGGACTTACCTGTGGCATTCCCCGTAATGTCAGAGGGGGTGGTGTCACCCGTTACGTAACTCCGCCCCCTTCTGACGTCACAGTAATGCCACAGGGAAGTCCCGGTCAAGTCCCCGTGCGTCAGAGGGGGGCGGGGTCACCAGGTGGCTCCACCCCCCGTTATTTAAGAACCGTCAGAAGAGGAGAAGCGTCACACAGCGGGAGCCTCCCTCCATGCCATCATGGATGCAGAGCGGCCTGAAAAGAAGGTGAAGACAAGAAGATGAAGAGAAGAAGATGAGAGAGAAGCGTCACACAGCGGGAGCCTCCCTCCATGCCATCATGGATGCGGAGCGCCCGAGGAGAAGAAGGGAAGAAGATGCCGACGCCGGACGAGAACACCGGAGGAAGATCCAGAAGAACCAGAAGAAGAAGAAGATGGAGGAAGAAACCAAAGGAAGATAGAAGAAAGAAGATAGAAGAAAGAAGAAGCATTTAAATAAAGGAATTGTCAAAAACTGTCTCTTGTCATTTTTAACACTTTTGACACTTTTTTAGTGATATGGTACCATTTCACACAGGGGGAAGGGCCGGGATCTGGGGGTCACCTTGTTAAAGGGGGCTTCCAGATTCCGATAAGCCCCCCCGCCCGCAGACCCCCACAACCACTGGCCAAGGGTTGTGGGGATGAGGCCCTTGTCCCCGTCAACATGGGGACAAGGTGTTTTGGGGGGCTACCCCAAAGCACCCTCCCAATGTTGAGGGCATGTGGCCTGGTACAGTTCAGGAGCGGGAGGCGCTCTCTCGTCCCCCCTCTTTTCCTGCAGCCTGCCAGGTTGCGTGCTCAGATAAGGGTCTGGTATGGATTTTTAGGGGGACCCCATGCCATTTTTTTTTTAATTTTGGTGCGGGGTTCCCCTTAAAATCCATACCAGACCTAAAGGGTCTGGTATAGATTTTGAGGGGGACCCCACACCATTTTTTAAAAAAATTTTGGCCGGGGTTCCCCTTAATATTCATACCAGACCTAAAGGGTCTGGTATGAAATTTAGGGGGACCCCCCACGTCATTTTTTTTTTTAAATCTTGGTTCTGGGTTCCCCTGTGGGGAATTCCCATGCCGTTTTTATCAATGAACTTCTATGTGTATTGTCGGACTGGCAATTCATTAATAGCCGTGAGTAGTTTTAAATGACTGTTTTTCCTTTGAAATGTCATTTTGTTGTCAGACTGTTCTAAACACAGGAAACATGTGCCCCTTTACAGGCATACTATAGACACCCCCCCGGTACGAAATTTAAAGGGATATTACACTTTTATTGCTTCACTTTAAGCTTTATTAAAATCACTGCTCCCGAAAAAACAGCCGTTTTAGAACTTTTTTTTGCATTGATCCATGTCCCCTGGAACAGGACCCAGGTCCGCAAACACTTTTTATGACAATACCATGCATATAAGCCTTTAAAATTAGCACTTTTGACTTCTCCCATAGACTTTTAAAGGGTGTTCCGCGGCAAATTCGAACACCCCAAATTGTTCGCTGTTCGGCAAACTGGCGAACAGCCGATGTTCGAGTCGAACATGAGTTCGACTTGAACTCGAAGCTCATCCCTACCAATCACTGCCTGCCTGCTGCAATCAGGAGCCATATAATGGTTTTGTGTGGTTCTCTAGGATTCCACCTGCTAAACATACAGAGTTACATGTACACGTAACCCATCAGGTGTACGATCAAAAGGAATTATTTTCATCTCTCTGACGCTAATATTTTAGCTTTTATGAGAGATAAACTAGGTTCCTTAGATCTGTTGGTATTAATCAAAGTTTACAGACTGTCCGGAGCCTTGCGAATGCCCCCTGCGGATCAATGTAGCCAAAACGACTACCAGTTTTCTTTGAAGCCTCAGGATGGTGGCAATCTATTTAATGGAAACTTTTATTGGCATCTAGGTGTCACTTCGATCCTAGAAAAAACTATCTCTGTCCTTTTTAAATGCTAATGAAAGAACATATGTGCATGACTGACATTGAATACTATATTTTTAATAACACAGAATTAAAATACATCTACAATTACACTACTTCTACAGATCACACATCATCTTGTTAAGGCAAAACTATCCTATGCTTACATTTTCGTCACAATACTGTATACCTTTTTTTTATTCACATAGGGGAGAAAAGACTCAGGACATCAGAGGACACCAGGGACCCCAACCTCATAAAGAATGGGAAATACCAACACCACAACCAGAGGATGTGGAGGAAGGAGAGGTTTATAAAGTGGGCGAAATAGTGACCACAACAAGTGAGTGTCTGAGATCACAGCTTCAGGTAATAGATGTATGCCTGCATATTTATAATACATGGTGTGTTTTTTATTTTAGGGGATGTGGATGTTGTGGAAGAAGAAACTCATTTCACAAGTACAAGTGCACATATCCTCATCAGGGAGATCATGGTGTGCAATCAGGATTTACAGAAGATCAAGGAAGACATCAATGATGTTGAAAAAAGACTCAAAAACATCAGTGATGTTTTAGGCAGAATCTAAAACACACCTAAATTCTTCAATTTGTTGATATTTTTTTTAAGATTTTGGAATCTTTTTTGAAGTATATTGAAGGCCAATTTTTGAAAATGCACACAGTGTGTCAACATGTGCTATCTGCCTTCACGGGATATCAATGTATGCGTTTTGTGGGTGCAACCCCTTCCTCGCAACTCAAGTAGCTGAGAGGAAGGGGTTGCATCCCCGAAACACATCCATTGATCCCCCATGATGGGACCTAGCACATGTTGACATTAGGCATGGGATCAGGAGGGAAATCCCCATTTTGACTCTCAATTTGTGTGCATCTTCAAAATTTGGCTTTCACAGGGGTAGCATCACCCCATCTGATGAAGGCAACATCAACACAGTTTGGACATACTAATGTCTGATATTGCCTTCAAATTATCAAAGTTGAACTTTGTAAGTTCCTGAGTTGTGTATTGTTTTATGGTTTTAAACATGCCTGTTTAACACCAAAAAGGCTATTTGTACTGTCAAAACCAAAAATGTTATTACAAAAATATGTTGGTTTGTTGAAAAACGCTTTTCTAATGCACATGTGAATGTGCACAGAGTAAAAAGTTTTCTACTCAACAATGCGTGGCTTCTTATTTCAATGCTCAATAGCAGTTTTTGGACTAAGTTGGTGTTTACAGTGACAATGGGGGTTATTTACTAAAGGCAAATCCACTTTGCACTACAAGTGCACTTTCAGTGCAGTTTCAAGTGCACTTTTGCAGTGAATTTGGAGTGCAAAGTGGATTTTCCTTTAGTAAATAACTCCCATAGTGCTTTGTAATTTTCAACAATCAGGACATTTTCGTGACTCCCAAAAATTAATTCATGGTGCTGAAAATGATGAATATTTTTATCAGTAATGCATTACATACATTAACAACAACAAGGTGTGTGTATAGCAGACCCACAACATAATAGTTAGCTGAAGAAGAGATTGTCACCTCATGTATCAAATAAATTACATTTGCACTATTAAAGAAAATGACCAAAAAGAAAAGCCCATTGGATAACCTAGAAGACAGCTAAAAGAAACACAAGCAGTAAATCAAAGCAAATCTTATTTCAGTTTAACTAAAATATTTATTTTTAAAATGTTTCTTAAACATTTACTGGCATATCAATGGCCCCCCCTACCCGCAAAGTACTCGAAATACTTCTGTTTTACTTCGTGGACGCTTTGGAGGGGCAAGCCAGGACGGCCAGCTTCAAGCACCGTCAGGGTTTCTTCTTGAAGTCCAGCCTCAGGCCCAACTGAGGCCACATAGTTCTTTGAATTTCTCCTTAAATAGTTGTGGAGAATGCAGCATGCAAGGATTATATGGTTAAGTTTATATTCCGCCATGTTGATTGTCATAAGGAATAGGCGGAACCCGCTGACCATTATCCCGAAAGCGTTCTCCACAACTCTTCTGGCTCTGGCCAGCCAGTAGTTAAAAACCCTCTGGTCTGGGGTGAGGGTCCTCATGGCTTCAAAATGGTCGGATGGTCAGAACGAACTAACAGAAAGCACTGGAAAACAGAAAGGCCTGAGAAGAGCGAGCTGAAAATCAGAAACGAGCGGACAAGAACGCACTGAAAATCAAATACCTACTATAAAATACGCAATGAAAAACAAATGCGAACTGACTACACGCAATGAAAACCAGATACGCACCCATAAGCACAAACTGAAGAGCAGTAACAATCTGAAAAGCACGAGGCTGAAAAGCGCAAATCGTCTATCGCCAAACTTCTACTAACACGAGATTAGCAGAAGGAGTCCAAAGGGTGGCGCACTTGGTATTGAATTTTCCTGTTATAGTGCCATCGTACATGTTGTATGTCACCGCGTTCTTGACGTTCGGAATTTCCGACAGCAATTTGTGACCGTGTGTATGCAAGACAAATTTGAGCCAACATCCGTCAGAAAAAAACATGGATTTTTTGTCAGAATGTGCGATCATGTGTACGCAGCATTACACTTTTGAAGGCCCTGGAGCACCAGGACAATGGAAACGCCCAAAAAATGACCCCATTTTAGAAAGAAAACAACCCAACGTATAATCTATGATGCCTAATGAGTCTTTTGAACATGTCATTTTTTTTCTACAAGATTTTGGAAAATGTGTAAAGAAAACGAAAACGCATTTTTTTTTTACACAAAATTGTCCATTTATACAATATTTCTAACACATAGCATGTACATACCAAAAATTACACCCCAAAATAGATTCTCCTACTCCTCCTGAGTATGGCGATACCACATGTGGGAGACTTTTACACAGCCTGGAAACATAGAGAGGCCCAACATGCAGGGAGCACCATCAGGTGTTCTATGGGCATACATGTCAAATCTAATTTGGTACTAGGTACTATTACACTTTTGTGAGTCACTGTAGTGGCATGGATGTGGCATGGATGTGGCATGAATGGGGATGGATGAGCCATGGATGGGGATGGCTGAGTATGGATGGGGTGACTGAGCATGAATGATGGCTGAGTACAGCTGGGTATGGCTGGGTACGGCTGAGTATGTCTGAGTATGGGTGGGTATGGATGGGATGGCTGGGTACAGTTGAGTATGGCTGGGTACGGCTGAGTATGGCTAAGTACGGCTTGGTATGGCTGGGTATGGTTGAGTATGGCTGAGTATAGCTGAGTATGGATGGATGGGTACGGCTGAGTATGGCTGGGTATGGCTAAGTACGGCTGGGGTGGCTGGGTATGGCTGAGTATGGCTGAGTATGGCTGGGTACGGATGGGATGGCTGGGTACGGCTTAGTATGGCGGGGTATGGCTGAGTACGGCTGAGTATGGCAGGGTATGGATGGGATGGCCGGGTACGGCTGAGTATGGTTGGGTACGGCTGAGTATGGTTGAGTACGGCTGAGTATGGCTGAGTACGGCTGGGTATGGCTGAGTACGGCTGAGTACAGCTGGGGTGGCTCGGTACGGCTGGGTATGGCTGAGTATTGCTGGGTATGACTGAGTATGGATGGGATGGCTGAGCATGGATGGATGAATGAGTATTGCTGAGTATGGATGGATGGCTGAGCATGGATGAGTATTGCTAATTAGGGATAGATGGCTGAGCATGGATGGAAATGTATTGCTGAGTATGGATGGATGGAAGAGTATTGCTGAGGTTAGATGGAAGAGCATGGATCTATGAGTATTGCTGAGTATGGATGGATGGCTGAGCATGGATGGATGAGTATTGCTGAGTATGGATGGATGAGCATGTATCTATGAGTATTGCTGAGTATGGATGGATGGCTGAGCATGGATGGATGAGTATTGCTGAGTATGGATGGATGAGCATGGATGGATTTCTGGATGAGTATGACATCATGGATGGATGAGCAAGGATGGATGGATGACTGGATGAGGCTGCAATGGGCACAGATCAGTGCTGTGGGCACTATAGATCCAGCCCACAGCGCTGCTGCACCGATCTCTCCCCTCTCCGCTCACACTGTACAGATCGGTACAGAGAGGGAGAGAGGAACCGGACATGACGCCGGTTTGTTTACAAGTGATCGCTCCTTCATTTGACGGAGCTATCACGTGGTAAAAGGCCACTGTCAGCAGCCATTTACCGTGATCTGTGATGCGCCGGGTTCTCTGGAACCAAAAACACAAAACAACGGGATTCCCCTGGGTGGACTTTCCTGGCACTTGCAACAAGTAAAAAATATAGAGGTGTGTAGAGAATCAAGGGCAATATAAAAAAAGTACAAATTTTATTCGTATTCACAAGTACATATGGATAAAAACAAGCAGTAAATAATTTTGACTAACATAGTGCATACTACATGATAGCCATGATAAGCAAACAAACAAACAAAACCAATGATGATGAAAAAGTTCTTCTCAAGCCCGACGCGTTTCGGGGTACTTAATAACTGTACAATCCTTCTTCAGGGGCATAATCTGAGAGAGAGGGGTTCATCTGAGTAGATAGGGAAAGAGATAAGAGAAAAAGAGGGTAAGGTAAAGGATAAAGATATAGGTAATATTCAATAGGGGGTATAGGGTGGTGAATTCATCACCTACCTGACCATGTGTGATTATCTACTTGTGGAAACTAGTTTTTTTCTCTAAAAACAAGAAGAACCATGGAGGAAGGGCAGAATGTGGAAAGAAGTATACGTATTATAGCTGTTATAAACGAGAATACTTAGGTGGTGAGAGGTGCAGGTTGGTGGGCTGCAGTCACCATGGAAGGGTATGGCAAAAACTCCCGTCCCGCCCGTCCCGGGCGCGCACAAACCAGAGCGGCGTGCTGAGGTCACAAAAGGCGTCCCTAAAAATGACAGAATATAGAAAGGACCTTAGGATAGGGTCCATCATAGGTGGATAGAAAGTAATGACCTAATGTATAGATAGGTAGTTTGGTCCAAATAAGGTAATTAGTGGGGGGAAAAAATGTAAAGGATAGTAAGTAAATATTGGAGTACATCAAAGGTCGGTCGCATCAAGGAGAGCGGCAACAAAACGGTGCGGCTCATAATATATCCTAGTGGCAGCATATACATGTATATGAATAAATTCAGGTTTAGAGTTTAAACAGAGTATATAAAATAAGTACATAGTTGTGCACATAACGGGTAGATATGCTGAACATGCGTACTGGGAGTACCCATAATACATAATATGTAGCTAATATCTGGAATTTAAAAAGGATAAATTGATGCCAAGCCTGTATGGAAATGCTTCCAAAAATTTGCAGGGACCAAAGTGGGAGATGACTCAAAACTAACGATGTATAATTGGTATGGGTAAAGCGAGAGAGTATTGAAGGTGTGTGGAAACAAACATATTGAAGTAGGGAAGAACAACAAGCAATAATGAAAGGACATACCTTAAAAATACAAGTTAGCAGCCTCACAGCCAAGCGTCCGGTATGTGTCGCGGCTTGGTGTGGAGTGAGTGAGGCTGGTATAAATAGTATGGCTGTCACAATCAGCTGGCGTCAGGAATGAGGCACAGCTGTGTTGTGAACAGCGTAGGCCAGGACGCACTGTACTGACCCCCCGAGGCGAGCGTGCGCGGCGCCGCCCCAACCGCGCGTGCGCGAATGTCACGGCGTTTGGAGCAGCGTCACGCACACCCGCCCCACCGGCACGGAAGTGACACTCCGGCGAGAGCGCATGCCCGCCTGGAGTGCCAACATGGAGGCAGTGGGCGTGTGCTGGAACGACGCCCAAGTGCCTCACTAAGCGCCGCCCAGAATATCCTGTGGCGGCTTACCGTGCCGGGCAGCCGCTCCGGCCGGACGCGTCCCGAAGGAGGGGCGGGGAGAAGGAGAATCTGTCACAATAGGTGGCACAAAGGAGAGTACCAACAATGCAAACCAATAATTAAAGAGGAGTGACTCTGCCTAATCACAAAACCTAAATATAGTGTATGCCTCCAAGTATGGGGGAAACAGAGAAAGGGGGAAGGGGATGAAAGAAGGGAAAACAAGAAGAGGGACAACAGAGAGGAATAAGGAATTAGACCGGGAATAGTGAATTGCTGCACGAAACAGTAAGCATAATGGATTAATACATAATAGGACAACAATGAACAGTAACCAAACGGTTTCAATACACGTAGGCAATGTACATGTGCAAGCGTGTGCAACAGATATAAGCGTATAATGGCAGAAAGTAAATAGCAGACATGAATACATCTTATACATTGCCACTCCAAGAAATAGATGATAGACATGAATATAACATATTGCTACTATAAGGACCAAAAGAGCAAAAAATATTATATGTATATGGGGGAACAGAAATCATAAAAGGGAAACAACCAAGCTGGCTGTGCGTCTAGACACGTGGTCCCCCATGGGGGGGGGGGGGAGGCACGTATCAGACACACATACAGCCCGGTGTACAGAAGTTCAGGAAAAAACCAAAGAGCTGTAGCAAAACAGTGAAATATAATAAAAAAAAAAAAAAAAAAAAGGGGGAATATCCTTGGGGATGGCCATGGCCCTATTTATCCATACCTCCGGAGTTGAAGCCTTGTAAGAAGGGCTTGAAACAAACCGCTTCATTAAGGCCTGGGGGTATGGTGGCCTTGAGGAGATGGATCCATTTAAGTTCTCTCTGGAGTAAAATTTTATTCCAGTCGTCCCCTCTGGGGCTAGGGTGTATGCGGTCTAGAATTAGGAATTTAATGGAGGGAAATTTTCCTCCATGCACCAAGGTTACATGTCGGCCAAGGGGTAGGTCAGGGTCAGCTGATTTCATAGACAGGATATGCCTATAAGCTCGTCGCCAAAATTCAAGTTTGGTCTTTCCTATATAGAAACAACCACAGTTGCATTGGAGTAGATAGACTACTCCAATGGTTCTGCAGTTTGCGAAGTGTTTGGGAAAAAAGGGTTTCCCATTAGGGAGAATGGGGTTTTTTGGGTGAGCATGTAGCCACAATAGTGGCATGAGCCACAGGCAAAAGTGCCCCTATATTTGCAGTGGATTGTAGATGGTCTAAACTCACTATTGGTGATCTGATCACCAATGGAGATAGCTCTTTTGAAAGTAAAGTTGGGTTTTGCTGGGACCAAATGGCCTAGGTTGGGATCCAAGGCCAATAGGTGCCAGTATTTTTCAATTATTCTTTTCGTTTGGCGGTGTTGCTGGTGATATGTTGTGATGATACTGAGTGGGTAGGAGTCTTTTTGTTGTTTAGTAGAGTGGAAAAGTGTTTGTCTGGGTTTGTTGTTGGCTTTTTGGAACGCTCTTTTAAGAGATTTGTGAGAGTAGCCACGTCGTAACAGTCTATCTCGAAGGGCAGCAGCTTCTGTGAGAAAGTTATTGTTGTTTGTACAATTGCGCTTAATCCTAATGTATTGGGAGTAAGGTATGGAATCAATTAAAGGTTTAGGGTGGAAACTGGCAGCATGCAGTATGGTATTACCGGCAGTGCTTTTTCTGAATAATTTGGTGGAGAGTTTGCCCTGTCCATCCTTAAAGATTTCAATGTCCAAAAAAGTTACATGAGTGTTATCAAAGGACATGGTGAACATCAGATTGAAATCATTCTTATTCATCCGAAGTACGAACTGCTCGAGTACATCCGAGGGGCCCTCCCATAAGACAAAAATGTCGTCTATGTATCGATGCCACGCTTGGATATAGTTGGTGTAATGAGTGAGGTTCCCATCTCTGGAACCAGCGGTCATGGATATTTCCGGGTGATCGTCCCAGGGGGCATGCGGGAGCGGTATTCTGGGAGAACGTCAATGTACGCCCTCCCAGAGTTATCGAGACGCGCTGTAGCCATAATTCCGCTTTGGCACAGTCGTTAACTGGTTAAAGAGGCACTTCAGCCCCCTTTAGCTTTGTCTCCTTGATGTCCCCCTCCTCCAGCACCATTATCCTTGTTACTCTGCAATGTGTGCTAAAGGACTCTGCCGGCCTTCTGATCCCAGCAGGCAACTTGGTCACCTTAGGATAGGAAATGTTTTAGGTTTACAGAACACCTCCCCGTCCTCTTCTCCAAAACATAAGAGTGCAGCAAAGACTTAAGAGTACACAGGAAGATTTCTACCTCTGCCGGGTTAGCCCCTCATATCAACATTTTTGAAAAAAATCTTATGCAGTTTGTTAGATCAGGTTAGATCAACCGTTGTTTGCGTTAGATCTCACACAGAAGAAGCAATATTAACAGTTATTTGTTGGGGGGGTTAACCCGTCATCAGCCCCCTTATCAAAAAATTGACCAAACAGTTAGCTATTGTGGAAGCTATTTGTTAGATCCGGTAAGATCAAGTAGTTTTAACGTTAGATCTCACATAAAGACTTATTAAGTGATTAATGATGGGGGCTGGCCCCCCTTATCAAATTTTCTGGCCAAATATCATTCAGGCTAATAGATATTCATTAGATCAGGTAAGATCAAGTGGTTTTAACGATAGATAGTACATCATTTCAGAGATATTCCACATAAAAATAGAGATATTAGGTGGTACATATAGATGGGTAAGCCCCCCCACATGCAATTTTCTGGCCAGAAATCATTCAGGCTAATAGATATTCGTTAGATCCGGTAAGATCAAGTGGTTTTAACATTAGATCTCACATAATTTCAGAGATATTCCACATCAAAATAGAGATATTAGGTGGTACATATGGACGGGTTAGCCCCCCTTATCAAACTTTTTGGGCAAAAATCATTCAGGCTAATAGATATTCGTTATATCCGGTAAGATCAAGTGGTTTTAACATTAGATCTCACATCATTTCAGAGATATTCCACATCAAAATAGAGATATTAGGTGGTACATATGGACGGGTTAGCCCCCCTTATCAAATTTTTTGGCTAAAAATCATTCAGGCTAATAGATATTCATTAGATCTGTTAGATCAAGTGGTTTTAACGCTGGATCTCCCATAATTTCAGAGATATTCCACATCAAAATAGAGATATTAGATGGTACATATAGACGGGTTAGCCCCCCACATGCAATTTTCTGGCCAGAAATCATTCAGGCTAATAGATATTCATTAGATCCGGTAAGATCAAGTGGTTTTAACGTTAGATCTCACATCATTTCAGAGATATTCCACATAATAGAGATATTAGGTGGTACATAAGGACAGGCTGGCCCCCCACATGCAATTTTCTGGCCAAAAATCATCTAGGCTAATAGATATTCCTTAGATCTGGTAAGATCAAGTGGTTTTAACGTTAGAGATGTTAGGTGGTGGTACATAAGGATGAGATTAGATCTCACATAATTAGAGACTTAATAAGTGATTAATGAGGGGGGCTGGCCCCCTCTTATTATATTTTCTGGCCAAAAAAATCACCCCGGCTAATTGATATTCATTAGATCCGGTAAGATCAAGTGATTTTAATGTTTGATTATCCATAATTGCAGGGATATTATGGATATTTGGTAGCGATGCACGGATATCCATACTAGTGTCTATATCGGAGCCGATAATGAGCTTTTCACGTGTACCAATGAGGAGTGCCATTGAGCATACTGAGGTATGCTGAAATTATGTGGGACATTAATCGACAGGTGTGTCCAAGCCCAGTGAAGCCTGAAGCACAGTGCCAGAAGGAAACTTCGGAGGGCTCTTGTGAAAGAGCCAACCGGGTGCCCATCTACGGTAGCTGGCTCAAAACCAATGACACAAAGAGACAGCAGTGAAAGTCCAAACCCTTGCAGAGGGCCCCCCCCATTGTTGCCTCCAAGCAACCCAGTGTCCCGTTTCCTTTGACACATGCTGCCTGATGTCGGAGAGTCAATGCACACCAGACTCCCAGAACTTAGAGCAGACTTAAGCCTGATCAGAATCTCCTCAGACAGAAGTGCGGATACAAACCACCGAACAGGCCAGGGCCACCACTTCCTCTATGCTCCCTGACAAGCTGGTGGGACCTTCTCCTGTTGTTCCCATCCAAGTAAAGGGAGTCTACACCAAGGCCCTTCTGGATACTGGAGCTTAAGTGACCCTTCTCTACAGAGACTTCTATGACAGGCACCTCAAGCACCTGCCTTTGCAGAAGTTGGAAGAGCTGCAGATATGGGGCATTGTGACTAAGAACTTCCCCTATGATGGCTATATACCAGTCAAGCTGACCTTCGATCCCTCCATGGCTGGGAAAGCCGAGCCTTTTGACACTCAGGCAGTGGTCTGTCCTTGCCCACCAGGGGCCAGTAAGAGTTCTCTCATCATAGGGACCAATACTGATCTTGTCAGAAGGCTGTTTATACCTCTTGTTCTGGAGCCGCGTACTTCAACTACAAGTGTGTACCCCATGCTGAGACAAGCCTACCAGCACCTGGTACAAAAACAGAAGGCTCCAGCTGAAGAAGTGGGAAAGATCTGGCGCTTGGACCAGTGTGAGAGGTGTTACAGCCTGGTAAAGAGGCCTATTTACGAGCATCTCAAGCTAAATTGGAAGCAACCAGGCCCTTTCATTGTCCTTGAATTGGATGGACAGAGAGAAGACATTAGATTGGAGATAATTCCCGAGGTGGTTTTAACCAAAGGGTTGCAAAGAAGTCACGGGAAGATCTTGGTTAGTGTCCGCAACATAACAGCCTCGCTATTAAAGATTCCAGCTCAGATGTTGCTGGGACAAGTGAATCTGGCCACCCCACTCTGAGTTGGATGGGATCTCTGTGGAGGAGTTCTATCCAAAGAATACTCCCCTTTTTCCTGAATGGAAAGAAAGGGCCAAGACTCAGCTCCTGAGATGGCAGGCTGCATTCTCCAAGAGTGAATTTGATGTGGGTTGTGCAAAAAGTGCCCAATACCGGATCCATCTCTTCGAGTGCATAAGTCGTTCAGGGAAGGAGTTTGATGGATTCCTTTAGGGCACTTGGAGGATCTGCATGAACAACTGGCAGAGTTGAAGAGGGCAGGTATCATCTGAGAGTCCCAGAGTCTATGCGCTTCCCCAATAGTGGTGGTACAGAAGAAGAATGGGTCACTGAGGCTGGGTATTGACTACCGAACGCTGAACCGAAGGACCATTCCTGACCAATATACCACCCCAAGGATAGAAGATGCCTTGCAGAGCCTTTCAGGAGCGAAGTGGTTCAGCATGCTGGATTTGAAGAGTGGGTATTACCAAATCCCCATGCACCCTGAGGATCGGGAGAAGAACATTTTCATTACCCCGGAGGGGATCTTTGGATTTGACTGTATGCATCAAGGACTGTCTGGTGCCCCAGCAACCTTCCAAAGGCTAATGGAGAAGACCAAGGGTGACATGAAACTGATCGAGGTGTTGGTGTACTTAGACGACATCATCGTTTTCGACAAGACCCTGGAAGAGCACAAAGAGCATCTGCAGAAGGTCCTGAAGAGACTCCATGATGAGTGGGTTGAAACTGTGTCTGAAAAATGGCCAGTTTTATCAACCCTCAGTCAACTACCTTGGCCATATTGTGTCTGCTGACGAAATGGCCACCGACCTCCAGAAGCTGGAAGCTGTCACCTCCTAGCCGAGGCCTACCAACGTGACTGAGCTTAGGTCATTTCTGGGATTCTGCTCTTATTACAGGAGATTTGTCAAGGTATTCGCTAAGACGCTGACCCTGATCTGGCGAAGCCTGTCAGACCAGCTGGAGGGCCCAGAAAACCCAGAGATCCCACTCAGGAACAATGGACTCCGAAGTGTGAAGAGGTTTTAGGCAGCTGAAGTGAAGCCTAACAACCGCTTCAGTCGTGGCCTATGCAGATACAAATAGCCATACGAGCTACACTTTGATGCCAGTCAGAATGGGTTGAGTGGGGTGCTATATCAAGAGCATGACGGCCATCTAAGGCCTGTTGCCAATGTGAGTCGGAACTTGGCCCCCACCGGGAACTACCCCATGCACAAACTTGAGTTCCTGGCCTTGAAGTGGGTGTTGGTGGATAAGCTGAGGGATTATCTGTATGAAGCAGAGTTCGTGATCAAGACGGACAACAATCCTCTCACCTACATCCTAACTACCACCAAGTTGGACGCCATGGGTCACAGATGGTTGGCTGCTCTATCAGGGTTTATTTTCAGCCTGAATTATCGACCGGGGTCGGGAAACAAGACGTGGATGCTTTGTCATAAAGGCCAGATTTTTCCAGAGACCCTCCAGAAGAATAGGCCCAGCTGACACCTGAAGGGGTACGAGCCTTATGTCAAGGAGCAGAACATCAACCTGGAGTAGGATCCAGGACTGAAAAGGTTGGGGTGTCAGCCACTGATGTCCCCAGATGTTATTGCAGTGTCACCCAATTTGGGGATGAAGGTCTGCCCAAGCTGTCAAAGAAAGACCTGTGGAGGGACCAGTTGGAGGACCCTCCCTGTAGCTTGGCAATGAAGGCCTTGGAGAGCCAACACCCTGATTTGCTCCTCACTGACTCTCCGAAGGAAACCCATCTGCTGCAACAAAAAACAAACAAAGGCGCCTCTAAGTGCAGAAGATAAACAATTTTAATGACCCAACTGGGTTAAAAAACACTTACAAAATAGAAGTTGTAATCAGGCACATCGTGGGTAAGGCTGCATTGGAAGGGGTCACGGTCGGAGGAAGCCTTCAGAGGGGATGGATGTAGTCACTGACAGCAGCGGTGTGGGACACAGGGAACCGCTGTGAAGCCGGCGTCATCAGCGTAGAAAGACGGCGAACCCGGAAGTGATGTCATCCGCTGAGCGGCTCTGTATGGTTACAGAGTGCCTGAACCGCAAGCGAACAGCCAGAGAGGGGATGTGATGTCATCAATAAGGGACGCGTTTCGGAACCGTCAATCGTTCCTTTTTCAACCTATGGCTATACTGATGACTGGGGAGGATATATATACACACACACTAGCAGTGGATTGGCCAGGGGGCGGGGACAACAAAATTTGATAACAATGAGTCCATTAAATGCATATAGATATAAACAAACACCTGCAACAGCATTCTTAAGAACGGGGCAATAAAAAAGAAGAGAAATATAGTGATAAAATAAAATAAATAAAAGATTAGAACAATAAGAGTTTAAAAAGCAGATCTGTATAATAGTCAGAGTATCTAATGTCTAGAAATGACAGGTCATGGAACTTGCATGCACATAACAAAATATAAACAATTGGAGCAAGCATGATAATATCAGTGTTAAGATTTAGAACAGAGAGGGACATGCATGACATTAATAATATCAAAGTATTATCATATAAAAGTGTGTAAAATATGGCATCAAAACACCCATAAATTAAAAGATAAAAAAGGGGTATTTAAAAGTGGGGGATTAAAAATAATAATGATAAAGGATCTTTAAGAGAGGGAGCCTAGATTAATATCTATAAAAAAGGAATGTCATGTCAAAGTATGGCACTAACTTCGAAATCCTCGTTTAACCCTCCAGGGGCTAAAACATTTAATAAGAATATCCAATACATTTCTCTGTGGCATAGTCGTCGGTAGCGTTCAGCTGGGGGGAGATCTTTTGGCATTGCCTCAATAACCCATACTCTGAGGCCACTAGTGGACTTATCATGGACGTGAAGGTAGTGTCTAGGGACACTATGGTTATCTAGTCCACCTTCGATAAACCGGCGATGTTCGCCAAACCGTTTACGTAGTGGCCGGATAGTGCGCCCTACATAGAATAGACCACAGGGACATGTGAGGCAATATATGACATGGTCAGATGAACATGTGTGAAAACCCTTTATTGGGTATGTTTTGCCTTTGACGTGAAAGTCTTTCTGGCCATGTGTCACAAAACTACAAGTCTTGCAGAGGGGTTTACGGCACTGATACATCCCAGAAATTGCTAGGAACGTGGGCATATGGTGGCCCGGAGGCAGAGGTCTAGCCCTAAGTTTACTGGTCGCTACCTTACTTTTAATGTTGGGTGCCTTTCTATAGGCAAATTGAGGTCTATTAGGCAGAGTGGAAAGTAGATGTTCGTCTTGTAGTAGTAAAGGCCAATGTTTTTTAACGATATTTTCCATTTGTTTATGTTGGGTATGGAATTGAGTAATGAATCGTAAATTGCTTTTCTGGGTATTGGGACGTGGGTGAGGGTTCTCAATGGGCGATGTACTCTTATATTGTTGATAAGCTGTGTCTACAAGATCAACAGGGAAACCCTTTTCGAGAATTTTTTCTTTCAAAATTTTACCTTCAGTATCATAATCACTCTTCAGAGTACAGTTCTTTTTTAACCTACAGAACTGACTCTTAGGTACATTGTTTAGCCATAGGGGGTGATGACAGCTATTATAGTGGAGGAACGAATTTCCAGCCGTTGGCTTGGTGAAATTTTTGGCATGTATCTCCTTACCTATCCAAAAAAGTTTGAGGTCCAGGAAGGCTAATTTATTTTGATCAATGACAGAGGTAAAAGTAAGGCCCATGTTGATAGTGTTACAATATGTTACGAAATCCGAGAATACTGATACACTGCCATCCCAAATGATGATCACGTCATCTATATAGCGGCCATAAAAAACAATGTGGGAAAAAAACGGGTTGTTGTTCCATATATATTG
Organism: Lithobates septentrionalis; assembly: GCA_037952835.1. Classification (NCBI taxonomy): domain Eukaryota; kingdom Metazoa; phylum Chordata; class Amphibia; order Anura; family Ranidae; genus Lithobates; species Lithobates septentrionalis. The sequence continues at coordinate 7,576 of JBBDGP010004067.1, read as the reverse complement.
GTGCTCCCAGTGCCCCATGGTGAGGTTCGCATATGAGGGTGCAAAATGCGCCCCCATAGCTGTCCCCTGTAGCTGCAGAAAAAAGTTGTCCTCAAATTTAAAATAATTATGTGTAAGACAGAAGGAAGTGGCTTCAACAATAAAGGAAGCCTGCCTTGGATTTAACATGGGGTCTTGACAAAGAAAAAACTGTAGGGCATTAAGGCCCACTTCATGAGGTATGGATGTATATAAAGATTGGACATCTAGAGAGGCCCAGTGGTAGTTATTATCCCAGGAGTACGTGGTTAAAGTTTCCAGCAGATGGACACCATCTCTTATGTGAGACTGGAGGGATTGGGCCAATGGCTGGAGGAATTGGTCTATGTATTGTGAGAGTCCGCTGCTAATGCTGTCCATTGACGCCACAATCGGTCGCCCAGGTGGTGTTTTAAGGTCTTTGTGCACCTTGGGCAGGTGGTAGAAATAAGGAGTGAAATGTACTTCTTTGACTAGAAAGGAGGCCTCTTGTTGTGTGATGATGTTTTCATTCAGTGCTCTTTTAACAAGAGAAGAAGCTTTAATGGTGAATAAGGGTAAGGGGTCTTTGTTGAGTCTGATATATGTATTGGTATCAGATAGTAGTCGGGTGGCTTCAGAGACATAGTCGGCTCTATTTTGTATCACTATACCTCCCCCTTTGTCAGCGCTCTTAATAACCAGATCTAAGTTGTTAGTGAGTGTGTCAAGGGCTCTTTGTTCATGATGAGTGAGATTGGAGATGGATTTTTTATTTTTGTTTTTATTGTTATTACACAGTTCCTGTATTTCTGCATGAACGATGCGATAAAAAGCATCAATGCATGAACCTTTGGACTGGGTTGGGTAAAAGACCGAGGTGGGTTTGAAGGTGGTGTTTTGAATAGGTGGAGAAGTTATCAAATGTTGTGTATATAACACAAAGTCATTCTCGTGATCTGCTGGAGGAGAGGATAAAGTGAGGGGATGACTATATAATTTTTCTAAAATGGAAAGGGGATCACTATCTGTATGGACCTCAGTTGTGTTCTGAGACACATCAGGTATGTTAGAGTCAGTGTGTAAACGATGTTTATTAGATTGAATGTTAAAGAATCTCTTTAAGGTAAGGAGGTGAACAAATTTGTTCAAGTCTTTAAAGAGAAGGAAGGGTTTAGGTGCAGCAGATGGAGCAAAGTTTAGACCTCGACTGAGTAAGGAGATTTCGTCTTCAGTTAAGACATGGGTGGAGAGGTTGAAGATTTTAACAGTACTCTCTTTTTGCTGGGGTCTGGAGTGAGGCTTGTTGCCTCTACCTCGACATACCTCTGATGCCCTTCCTTGCTTAACCACCATTACAGATAGCCAACATAATACTACTGTAAATAATACATGTATCCCATCTAGAGCATCCCCTGTTTCTTCTGTGTCTTTTGGTCCCAACTCCTCACTTATGACACCTCTTGCCACTACTCCATCCTCAGAGCCAACTGCGGTCCCTTTTTTAGTGTTCGACCCTCCTCGGACAAAACCACAAAAAAGAAAACACGCAGAAGAGGATGTCGAGGTAGAGGCAACAAGCCTCACTCCAGACCCCAGCAAAAAGAGAGTACTGTTAAAATCTTCAACCTCTCCACCCATGTCTTAACTGAAGACGAAATCTCCTTACTCAGTCGAGGTCTAAACTTTGCTCCATCTGCTGCACCCAATCCCTTCCTTCTCTTTAAAGACTTGAACAAATTTGTTAGCCTCCTTACCTTAAAGAGATTCTTTAACATTCAATCTAATAAACATCGTTTACACACTGACTCTAACATACCTGATGTGTCCTGAGGTCCATACAGATAGTGATCCCCTTTCCATCTTAGAAGAATTATATAGTCATCCCCTCACTTTATCCTCTCCTCCAGCAGATCACGAGAATGACTTTGTGTTATATACACAACATTTGATAACTTCTCCACCTATTCAAAACACCACCTTCAAACCCACCTCGGTCTTTTACCCAACCCAGTCCAAAGGTTCATGCATTGATGCTTTTTATCGCATCGTTCATGCAGAAATACAGGAACTGTGTAATAACAATAAAAACAAAAATAAAAAATCCATCTCCAATCTCACTCATCATGAACAAAGAGCCCTTGACACACTCACTAACAACTTAGATCTGGTTATTAAGAGCGCTGACAAAGGGGGAGGTATAGTGATACAAAATAGAGCCGACTATGTCTCTGAAGCCACCCGACTACTATCTGATACCAATACATATATCAGACTCAACAAAGACCCCTTACCCTTATTCACCATTGAAGCTTCTTCTCTCGTTAACCACTTCAGCCCCGGAAGGATTTACCCCCTTCCTGACCAGAGCACTTTTTACAATTTGGCACTGCGTCGCTTTAACTGCTAATTGCGCGGTCATGCAATGGTGTACCCAAACGAAATTAGCGTCCTTTTCTTCCCACAAATAGAGCTTTCTTTTGATGGTATTTGATCACCTCTGCCATTTTTATTTTTTGCGCTATAAACCGAAAAATACCGAAAATTTTGAAAAAAAAATGATATTTTCTACTTTTTGTTATAAAAAAAATCCAATAAACTCAATTTTAGTCATACATTTAGGCCAAAATGTATTCGGCCACATGTCTTTGGTAAAAAAAAAGTCAATAAGCGTATATTTATTGGTTTGCGCAAAAGTTATAGCGCCTACAAACTAGGGTACATTTTCTGGAATTTACACAGCTTTTAGTTTATGACTGCCTATGTCATTTCTTGGGGTGCTAAAATTGCAGGGCAGTACAAAACCCCCCAAATGACCCCATTTTGGAAAGTAGACACCCCAAGGAAATTGCTGAGAGGCATGTTGAACCCATTGAATATTTATTTTTTTTGTCCCAGGTGATTGAATAATGACAAAAAAAAAAAAAAAAAAATTTACAAAAAGTTGTCACTAAATGATATATTGCTCACACAAGCCATGGGCATATGTGGAATTGCACCCCAAAATACATTCAGCTGCTTCTCCCGAGTACGGGGATACCACATGTGTGGGACTTTTTGGGAGCCTAGCCGCGTATGGGGCCCCGAAACCAAGCACAGCCTTCAGGATTTCTAAGGGCATAGATTTTTGATTACACTCCTCACTACCTATCAGAGTTTTGAAGGCCATAAAATGCCAAGATGGCACAAAACACCCCCAAATGACCCCATTTTGGAAAGTAGACACCCCAAGCTATTTGCTGAGAGGTATGTTGATTCCATGGAATATTTTATTTTTTGACACAAGTTGTGGGAATGTGACAATTTTTTTTTTTTTTGCACAAAGTTGTCACTAAATGATATATTGCTCACACAGGCCATGGGCATATGTGGAATTGTACCCCAAAATACATTCAGCTGCTTCTCCTGAGTATGGGGATACCACATGTGTGGGACTTTTTGGGAGCCTAGCCGCGTACGGGGCCCCGAAAACCAATCACCGCCTTTAGGATTTCTAAGGGCATAAATTTTTTATTTCACTCCTCACTACCTATCAGAGTTTTGAAGGCCATAAAATGCCAAGATGGCACAAAACCCCCCCAAATGACCCCATTTTGGAAAGTAGACACCCCGAGCTATTTGCTGAGAGGCATGTTGAGTCCATGGAATATTTTATATTTTGACACAAGTTGCTGGAAAGTGACAATTTTTTTTTTTTTTTTTTGCACAAAGTTGTCACTAAATTATATATTGCTCAAACATGCCATGGGCATATGTGGAATTGCACCCCAAAATATATTCTGCTGCTTCTCCTGAGTACGGGGATACCACATGTGTGGGACTTTTTGGGAGCCTAGCCGCGTACGGGGCCCCGAAAACCAAGCACCGCCTTCAGGATTTCTAAGGGCATAAATTTTTGATTTCACTTCTCACTACCTATCACAGTTTTGAAGGCCATAAAATGCCAAGATGGCACAAAACCCCCCCAAATGACCCCATTTTGGAAAGTAGACACCCCAAGCTATTTGCTGAGAGGCATGTTGAGTCCATGGAATATTTTATTTTTTGACACAAGTTGCGGGAATGTGAGAATTTTTTTTTTTTTTGCACAAAGTTGTCACTAAATGATATATTGCTCACACAGGCCATGGGCATATGTGGAATTGCACCCCAAAATACATTCTGCTGATTCTCCTGAGTATGGGGATACCACATGTGTGGGATTTTTTGGGAGCCTAGCTGCGTACGGGGCCCCGAAAACCCAGCACCGCCTTCAGGATTTCTAAGGGCGTAAAGTTGTAAGTTCACTCCCCACTACCTATCACATTTTTGAAGGCCATAAAATGCCCAGATGGCACAAACCCCCCCCCCCCAATTGACCCCATTTTGGAAAGTAGACACCCCAAGCTATTTGCTGAGAGGCATGTTGTGTCCATGGAATATTTTATATTTTGACACAAGTTGCGGGAAAGTGACAATTTTTTTTTTTGCACAAAGTTGTCACTAAATGATATATTGTTCAAACATGCCATGGGCATATGTGGAATTACACCCCAAAATATATTCTGCTGCTTCTCCTGAGTACGGGGATACCACATGTGTGGGACTTTTTGGGAGCCTAGCCGCGTACGGGGCCCCGAAAACCAAGCACCGCCTTCAGGATTTCTAAGGGCATACATTTTTGATTTTACTCCTCACTACCTATCACAGTTTTGAAGGCCATAAAATGCCAAGATGGCACAAAACCCCCCCAAATGACCCCATTTTGGAAAGTAGACACCCCAAGCTATTTGCTGAGAGGCATGGTGAGTATTTTGCAGCTCTCATTTGTTTTTGAAAATGAAGAAAGGCAAGAAAAACATATTTTTTTTTTCTTTTTTCAATTTTCAAAACTTTGTGACAAAAAGTGAGGTCTGCAAAATACTCACTATACCTCTCAGCAAATAGCTTTGGGTGTCTATTTTCCAAAATGGGGTCATTTGGGGGGGGTGTTGCCATCTGGGCATTCCATGGCCTCCGAAACTGTGATAGGCAGTGAAGAGTGAAATCAAAAATTTACGCCCTTAGAAAGCCTGAAGGCGGGGCTTGGTTTTCGGGGTCCCGTACGCGGCTAGGCTCCCAAAAAATCTCACACATGTGGTATCCCCGTACTCAGGAGAAGCAACAGAATGTATTTTGGGGTGTAATTTCACATATTCCCATGGCATGTTTGAGCAATATATCATTTAGTGACAACTTTGTGCAAAAAAAAAAAAAAAAAAATTTGTCTTTTTCCCGCAACTTGTGTCACAATATGAAATATTCCATGGACTCGACATGCCTCTCAGCAAATAGCTTGGGGTGTCTACTTTCCAAAATGGGGTCATTTGGGGGGGTTTTGAACTGTCCTGGCATTTTATGCACAACATTTAGAAGCTTATGTCACACATCGACCACTCTTCTAACCACTTGAAGACAAAGCCCTTTCTGACACTTATTGTTTACGTGAAAAAATTATTTTTTTTTGCAAAAAAATTACTTTGAACCCCCAAACATTATATATTTTTTTAAAGCAAATGCCCTACAGATTAAAATGGTGGGTGTTTAATTTTTTTTTTCACACAGTATTTGCGCAGCGATTTTTCAAACGCATTTTTTGGGGAAAAAACACACTTTTTTAAATTTTAATACACTAAAACACACTATTTTGTCAAAATGTTTGATGAAATAAAAAAGATGATCTTAGGCCGAGTACATGGATACCAAACATGACATGCTTTAAAATTGCGCACAAATGTGCAGTGGCGACAAACTAAATACATTTTTAAAAGCCTTTAAAAGCCTTTACAGGTTACCACTTTAGATTTACAGAGGAGGTCTACTGCTAAAATTACTGCCCTCGATCTGACCTTCGCGGTGATACCTCACATGCATGGTGCAATTGCTGTTTACATTTGACGCCAGACCGATGCTTGCGTTCGCCTTTGTGCGAGAGCAGGGGGGGGGCAGGGGTGCTTTTTTTTTTTTTTTTTTTTTTATTATTTTTTTTGCTTTTTTATCTTATTTTTAAACTGTTCCTTTCATTTTTATTTTTTTTTAATCATTTTTATTGTTATCTCAGGGAATGTAAATATCCCCCATGATAGCAATAGGTAGTGACAGGTACTCTTTTTAGAAAAAATTGGGGTCTATTAGACCCTACATCTCTCCTCTGCCCTCAAAGCATCTGACCACACCAAGATCGGTGTGATAAAATGCTTTCCCAATTTCCCAATGGCGCTGTTTACATCCGGCGAAATCTAAGTCATGAAATGCTCGTAGCTTCCAGTTTCTTAGGCCATAGAGATGTTTGGAGCCATTCTGGTCTCTGATCAGCTCTATGGTCAGCTGGCTGAATCACCGGCTGCATTCTCAAGTTCCCTGTTGGGACAGGAGACCCAGAGAAAAACATGGACGACGGTGTGGGGGGGGGGGCATTCCCTCCCACTGCTTGTAAAAGCAGTCTAGAGGCTAATTAGCCGCTAGTATTGCTTTTACAAGAAAGCCGACCACTGGCTGAAAAGAATGATACCAAGATGATACCTAAACCTGCAGGCATCATTCTGGTATAACCACTCAAAGTCCAGCAACATACCAGTACGTTGCTGGTCCTTGTTGGGCATACATTGTAAACTTTTTTTCATGCAGCCTGTGGGCTGAACGAAAAAAAGATATTGATCGGTGGGTATGCCCACCATTAGAATACCTCCCTTCATCCACCCACTTCTAATGATGGGCATACATGCACCGTATATATATGCCGAAGCATGGGGGGCATCCTCCCGCAAAAGGCAGGAGCAAATCGCTCCTCCACCCACTGCTGCCCCCACGCTTCGGCATATATGCTGAAGTATGTAACTGTGGTGGTGAAATCACCTCCGACAGCGCTGGAGTCACGGCTTTATGTATCGTGGGAGCAAACGCTGTTGCTGTCAAGATAAATAAATCCGTGCTGCAACTGAATGGCGTACCTGCTAAGCAAATGATGGTTAACAAAAAAACAAAGTAACATTACAGTATAACAGTAATACTTACCATACCTGCAAAGCAAAATACAAAAAAAACATAGTAAAAAATAAAACATTTAACGCAACTTGTGCCTACCTAAAAAATATATATGCCGAAGCATGGGGGCATCCTCCCGCAAAAGGCAGGAGCAAATCGCTCCTCCACCCACTGCTGCCCCCACGCTTCGGCATATATGCTGAAGTATGTAACTGTGGTGGTGAAATCACCTCCGACAGCGCTGGAGTCACGGCTTTATGTATCGTGGGAGCAAACGCTGTTGCTGTCAAGATAAATAAATCCGCTCTGCAGCTGAATGGCGTACCTGAAAACACAAAGGTGGTTAACAATAAAAAAAACAACGTATAAAAAAATTGCATACCTATAAAGCAAACATGATAAAAACATAATAATAAAACATTGCAGTATAGAATGCAGAACAATAGAGAGAGAATAGAGAGAGAACAATAAAACAACAACTATTTTTGGTTTTTTTATTTTATATTTTTTTTGTGTTTTTTTCTTTTTTTTAACTTTTTTTTGTTTTTTTTACACTTTTTTTGTAACTTTAACTTTT